>CM032876.1:30222279-30822279 GCA_019176425.1 Megalops atlanticus | reverse complement strand
TAGAAATAGATTCGGTCTGAAACGCCTCGGAACTTGTTTGCGTGAGGGCGATCTAAATTTGACGTCCGAATGCAGCCGAGGCGAGGGGAAGGGGCTATTGTAATCTTAATCCTGTTTGATCAGGGTTAAGAGTGCACCTTGCGCCGTAATAAATCACTCCTGTCCTTTAAATAATTCACCCCTGTCAGCGTGCCACTTTGTTCCGAGGCCCTGCGAGCGCTGATATGCCAGAGGCAGCCCCCGCTCAAAGCCCAGCTGCTCAGTCGCCTTAACTACGACAGTTTGTTTAGTTGCACTCTGCCCCGGCTTCAGGGCTTGGGGGAGTGAGGAGGGGGAGCAAGGGGGTCAGTTAAGGTCAGGTATACAGACAAGGCATTTGAATTTATCGTTATGAAATATAAAGATGTCCTGCTTTTTAGGCAATATTGCTTGTTGTCGGTCTGTAAACATACGGAATGCTAATAGTCGCTTATTTTCAGGTTTCTTCCGGATTAATCAAGCACAGCACAAATTCAAAGAGAAGAATTGCAGAGAAAAAGTAAAAGAGTGGAAGAGAATTTCTTTTGAGTCAAGTCAATCTGAAGTGTATTTCTGCTTACCAATTAAGCTTTTGTAGCACAGAGAAACTCATATAAAGCAGACAAAGTTTGATAAACTTCTGTAAAAATAGTCCTACTTTAAGGTTGAAACCCTAAGGTTAAAACCTAATTTTAGGTTTTTAATTATTTTATTGCTAAGAATTACATCTAGTTTTGAACCAGACTTCTTTGTTGCTCTCAAAGGGTACCTCTGCTGCAAATGATTCATTTGTAATGTTGTTTCTTATAAAATATTTGGCATCATTATTCTCATGTTACAAATCAATGTACAGCACTGTTACTTTATGCAACGTTTGGCTTTTCCCCCCTCAACAATCAATAAGAATGCGAGGTGGTGCGGCTCTGATGCTGAATGATCTTGCTGACTTTGTTGAGCAATTGATTGAGGAAAGATCTATTAGCAATTCACGAACAGAGTTTGTATGCTAATAGTTCGTGTAGAGAAATAGCGTACTAGCACAATCATATGAGTTTGAATATAGCCCACAGATGTAAGCATAAGGGGGTTCTGTAGCTAAATGTCATGTGAAATGTCAGGGTGAGAAGGACAAATCAGACCTTCCTCTTGTTGGAATTGAAATTAAGTTAAAATGATATTCTTTCTTTTATTATTTTAATCCAAAAAAGTTTTAGTGCTTTTGCCCCCTTTTTGCAACCATAATTTGGAATTGCCAAAGGTATACAAGGCAGAGGCGTTGTTAGGATCTTGAAACATTGGCGGTGTAGCCCAGCCCAGAAATCCTTAGATTTTCACCTGATAATTGCACCATTTTCAAGTTATTTCAGAGTAAAATGAATATAAGATGTGAGACACTGTGCTCTACCAAAAGGTTACGGTCAGGTGCATAGGCTGGCTTTCACAACATGAAATCAAAATAAACAAAATGATTGCAATCTGAGTTCTCAATCAACTTCGTTATTATTTTTATATTTTCAGCAGCAGGAGTAAAACCCTAAGAAAAAATAAGAGCCTTGATGTTGATGAAGCAATCGTATGCTAGGTTGTATGTTGCCAATGCTTTGTTCAAAAATATTAATATAATAATAATAACAATAGTAATAATAATAATCATAATAATAAGCTGATGCTTATAAGCAGCCTACCTTGCTGCTGGCAATGGAAGCATGTAATGACCTGTTGCTAGCCTGACATTTCTGCTTGCTATTGAACGTGAACTATGGTAGCCTGGTAGCTACCTAGCTAGCTACCCATCTGAGTGGAATACATGTTTCAATTGCCAAATCAGTTGCAGAGATGCATATACTTCATACTGATGCTTCAGGGGAAACAAATTATGGCTTGAAGACTTATCAGTTGTATTCTGCAAAGGCAAAGTAAGGTCATCCCACTTTCTTTCTGTGCTTAACCCATGTTCCACATTAATATCACAGTGAGTGCAGGCTAGCTAGACCAGTGGTTCTCAAACTGTGTGCCGTTGCACACTGGTGTGCCTTGGGAGCTGGCCAGGTGTGCCTTGGAATTAGTCTTATTTATGATGAGTTACATAGCTATAATCACATGTAAAGGTGTGCCTTGGAAATTCTTGTTTTCATAAATGGTGTGCCTTGTGACAAAAAACGTTTGAGAACCACTGAGCTAGACTAGCTAGCTAGCTAAAGAGCCCTCTTCTTCACCAACCTGAGCTCATCTGCTGCTACAGCAACAGGAGATAACTCTTCCTCCACCTCCTCTAGCCTCACCTGCGCCTCGTTGCCTTCATCCTTTTTCTTTTTGAAAAAGCTTCTTATATCCATAGCCTTCAAATCTTGCCTTAGTGAATTAGCTAGCTAGCTACCACCAGATGCCAACAATGACAAGCCCTGTAACCAGTGCGCTCTCTCTCTCTCTCACAAAATGCGCACGTGCCAAGTAGTATGAAGTAGATCTGCTGCTTGACACACAGAGGACCCAAAACGTACTTGCATTTTTGATCAACGATATCATATTATTTTCGAGGCCCTTAATGCATGATCGGAATGATCGGAATAAGCTACACTAACTAATTATGTCATGTTACTTATATAGGTAAGCTAACAAGAGATAATAGCCAAACTACATTTCAGATTTGTAGATGTGCTCACACTAGCTAAATATCCAGCTAGCTAGTTTAAACTTAAATAATAACCTGAGTCTACAAGTTAGCCAGAAATTTCCTTGAGGAATAGGTCACACAGTATACCAAATTTAAAGGATGGGGAAAAAGTCATACCTCAGAGATTTTAATAAATACACTAACTTTGTAGCGCTTTTCTATTTGATTAATGGCTGAATGATTTCTATTCTTTTGAATCAAGTAATTGTTCCTCCCATGGTTGGTGGCCTTCCTTGATTTTGTTCCTTGAATTCCACGGCAACAGATAGATGTGAGTCACCTTTACCTCCATATATGATGACCAAATTTCACTTTCTCCTTTTGTGTGAATCCATTTACATAGGGAGAAAATACATTTCTATTTATCACTCAAAATCTCTATGGGGTGTGACTTTTGGACATCTTTGTATATAATGCCTCGAAATGGGGTAATAAATTTTGAAATTTGCATTAAAATTTGACTTAAACTGAAGGTGAACAGTGATCCAGCTAATGTAGCTGTAGCGTATTTACTACGTATAACAATGGGCATGAAGAAAATTTAAACTCCAATGCTGTTTTATTTGATGATATCTGGACATTTCTTTGGACTCCCATTGAAAATATACACCAGCAGGGTGAGTTGAATGTTGAAGTCTGGTGTACTCTTTTCTACTTTGCGCACTGTCCATCACATATACCGTAATAATTACCAGAGATTGAAATACACACAAAGGGTGCTGCATTATGAAAAAAGTGTACATGGTGTCACTAGATTCTGGTACACACCTCTGCATGTTGTAAAAGAGTAAAATAACCGGAATTGTCAGTAACCAAACTTGCTGTGGATTGCTTCAGAATCAGCTCATCTGAATCGTCAGCTAGATTGGAATCTGACCTGCCGCCAGGCATTGTCATCATCTTAAACTCACATTTATTTTGTATTCTGTAATGACATGAATCAATGACATGATAGGCTGTATTGCTTCATTATGATGCACCCAAAAGCTTTAATGTTATGAAAAGCTGAGTTCTCTTATTTCATATAATTATTAAATGCATACACAGGGAGTGTTTATGTGCTTTGGTTATGTGGATGTCTTTGAATTATCAAGAAATCAGTTGTGGTGGAAAGAGTGGATGGTCATGTTGCTCAGTGTTTGTTTTCGAATGTATTGTTCTCAAAGTACTGTCTGTGTTTTTCAATATAACGTATCATTTTATTGTATTTTTTAGTAAGCAGGAGTTGCTTTGTCTTGACCAAAAAAACAAAACAAAACAAGTACTAGTACAATATGTAGTGAAGCTTCAATCATCAGAGAAAGGTATAACAATTTCAGAATGTAATTTGTTTATGGTAATTCCTACTCCCTTGCAAAGAGATTCATGTCCAATAAAAAGAAAGTCACTAGGTTAAAGAAGGCTAAATTACAATTTCCTTTCAAGAAGAAAGGTGAAATGTACAGCTTTATTTATCTTTAGATATTATGGCTTGGGATCTGTGACTGGATTCATACACTGCGTATGTGTGGTGGGTTTATAACAGGAGCTTACAATGGGTACTTTTGTGTAAAAGGGGGTAATTGCAGCGTTTTTTCAGGAAACCCATTTCCACCTCCATGAAGCTGAGGCAGCTGTGTCTTATATGAGCACTGAAAATGTGGCTTTGTGGGAGAATATGTGCTTTTGTCTTCCATCCTCCCAATGAACTGTATCCCTTGCAGATGACTCACAGGTGCCTATGCAAAAGTTAAAGTGAAAGTGGGCTGGTCCTCTATCAAGTGGGCTGTGCACACAGTAAAATAGCCCATAACCATAACAATCAGCAGTGGCTTTGCTTTTAGTCCTTGAGAACCAACAAAATTCTCACCAAAGAATTTAATTTGATGATGTCACACATGACACCTCAAGACATACCTTAGAACCTTAAGTGCTGGTTCAGCTGTCTACAGACAGAAATTCAAAGCTTCTTTTTGATGAATTACGCGAATGACAAATCATAAAAAACACATGATTGCCTCTGCTTCCAAAATACCTTTTAGTATTGAAAATGATGTTTTTGACTGGACTTGACCTTTCTCTAGTAATGATTTCTAGCTTTTTATCCATTGAAAGTCACAGTATAGAATTACATAAACAGTAGTTTAGATTAGTCACAAGGAGGCTAAGAACATTTGTCCTCATTCCATATCCATGGCACCACTGTGTAACTGTGAGGTACATTATACTGTGATGTATATTATTTGTGTCATAAAATTATTTTGTCAGTCACACAATCTCAATCTTAAATCTTGATTATCCCCCATCAAAGCAGGTTTCATTACACTAGGGCCTAAATAAGAAATATATTCCACATATTGTAAAATTGATTTACCTTATGCTCTTCCATAAAATTCTTTCGAGGGGAATTACACCATTTAAATCTTTGTGCCATTGCTGTATTGTGGGTTGCTTGTCTGTTATCTAATTAGTAAGACTCTATTTTCTTGCCACAAGTAATGGAGTGCAACATTAAATCCTGCATAAAATAACAAAGTGATGAAAAGCACACCTTCTCCAGCCTGCAGCTTCAGTTAATGGTACAGTTTTGCTCAGGGGCACTAGAATCGATGTATAATATGGGAAAAGAATAGTGATTTCTGGTAAGAAACCACCTAACAAAGCTAAAATGAACACTTACTATTAACCTTCACTGATGTGGAACTTTGTACAACAATGGTAAAGCTGTATCTGAATACAGAGCTTCAACGGTTCACCCTGAGTGAGCCAACCCAACAGTAAGGGCACATTTTCACATGAAAAGTCCTCACTTTTTTCTTCTTCACACGCAACGTGCCACTTCTTGTGCCATTTTCAATCAAGTTCCCTTTTTAGCTCATGGTAAACACCTATTAAGGGTGATAAGTGGAGGGTAAAGACAAGCCATCTCACACTACGAGGAGCAACAATCTGATTCTGCATCCGTTAATTAGCAGCATCAGGCTGTGTCAAGGTCAGATTCATAATGAATTGTGTGTATGTATATCTGAAACATTATTTTTATTGGACACACAACTGACTCATTCAATGTTAAATGATGTAAGGAGGAGAGGTTTCAACACCCACGGTCTCAGAACCTGCTGCCAGTTTATCAGATGGTATAGCATGATGAGAGGGATGTCCCCTAGACTTTTTTGTGTAAATATTTAATAATTGCAAGGATGAAAATAAATGAGTGTTTTACAAGTCAAACAAGAGAGTTACTTTTATTAAATTTGTGTCTTTCAAATGACCAACTCCAGATAGCATCATCTAGTAGACAAACCTGGTGACAATAGAAATGGATGTTTTCAAAGAATGAGACCACAAAACCCCATAAATGTAATTTTCTGGACAGGAAAAAATAATCATCACAATTTTAGACCCAATCTTCCATGTCTTGAGCATTTAACCTGAGAAATACAATTCCCTACTGCTAGTCAAGCATAGAGAAATTACATTATATGCCGTTCAGTTAAGTGTTGAAATAAGTATGGGGTTTAGAGGCTTAGAAATAGGCTTTTGGCAGCTGATTTGGATTTCTTTCGCCCTCAAATATTACTAGAACCAAGGCAAGGCCAAATCTGATTAATAGTTTTGAATGAACTGTTTTTTACAGGAAACATCAAAAACAAAGATAGTTAACTGGGTCAGAATTAATCCCCCCTTATCCATGCAACTAATAAACCTTTCATTAAAAAACAAATCATTAAAAAAACTGTTTGGGGACATCTCTGTCATCACTTTGCACCCTCTGATAGAGTGGCAGCAAGATCTGGGGTGATGGGTGTTTTTTGAGATGGAGTGACCAATTTTTATTTTAAATAAAACTAACAAATTAAGTGAATAGTTGAGGAAATTAAGAATTGCCTTGTTTGGATTTGCCAGGAGTTAGCAACCCATAAATATCCTCGACATGCACTTGTACAGCTGTGTTGATGGTTTAAAATTGCTTATATAAAGGCAGCCAAATGAATAACACTGAAGAAAGCTGCACGCCAAAACTTTTCCTTTTGCAAAACCTGCATGAATGCAGTTTCTGCAATTTACAGTTTGAGGTTTTCACAGTGTCAGAAGTTCAGGTTTCCCAATGACACCCACAGGCAACTTTTCATCACACTGAAAGTTGGACAATATGGAGTGATACATCAAGTAATGAGGCTCAGTCTGTTTGAACTTGCGGTGAATATAGTTGTTCAGTCAATGAAGTGGTCATTATCTTCCATGGGCCAAATGAACAGTTAAAGTTCAACCTAAATATTATGATTGTAATAGCTAGCTTGAACTCATGTGCGCTTATGTGTGTCCCCAGGCAGGACAAGCTGAAGGTTCACATGCGCAAGCACACGGGGGAGAAGCCCTACCTGTGCACGCAATGCGGCGCCGCCTTCGCCCACAACTACGACCTGAAGAACCACATGCGTGTGCACACCGGCCTGCGCCCTTACCAGTGCTCCAGCTGCTTCAAGACTTTTGTGCGCTCTGACCACCTGCACCGTCACCTCAAGAAGGACGGCTGCAACGGCGTCCCCTCCCGCCGAGGCCGCAAGCCGCGCGTGCGGGACCCCGGGCTCCTGGAGGCCGGGGGTGCTTCCGATGCCCGTCCCCCGCAGTGGCAGGGGGAGGCGGCGTCTGGAGGCGGCTGCTGCGGTTGTTGTGGAGGGGGGCCCTGGAAGCCCCGCCCGCAGCCCCCGGCAGCAGGAGGAGTTGGGGGAGGCGGGGCAGTGAGCCGGAGGGATGCTGGACGCCAGAAGGGGTAACAAAACAAGGAGGAAAAAAACAAAGGCAAACAAAAAAAAAAAAAAACAACTAACTACTCCTCTATAAACCAAATCAGGGTGTCACAAAATCTAATCTTAAGTTTCCTTCTCCATTTGCTTTGGAATACAGAATTGCCACGTGAGCAGAGGCAGTGGTCTGGTAAGGAGAAAAGAACACTAAAAGTCACGCTTCTGGAGTCTGCTTCTTTCTGAACCATTTCTGTGTGGTCTGGGTTTTTTGTATTGGCAAGTATTGCTTTCCCATATGCAGTGAAAACAGGAGTCTTAAGAGCAACTATGCAGCTGAAAGATTTAATGTGTTTTGTCTGCTTTAAAGGAGACACTAAATACCACAGAAAAGCCTTACAAAAGTTAGAGGGTGGTGACATACACCTGTTGCACTGGTTAAATGGATTTTAGCATGCACATTCAAATGGAAAGCAACCAATCAGCTCTCGTATTTTAAAACAGTTCTAAGTACATACACTATAAAATGTCATTGTCCCATATCAATGTGGCAATATATGCAAGGACGACACAAAAGGAACCATGCCGGTGCACTGCCATGATTCTAAATGTTCCAGAAAGTATCAGACAAAGGTTTGGGTTTTAGTGTTTCTTACTCTGTGAAAATGGTTCATCTTTTTTAAAAGGTAAATGTTGAGTCGAATCCATGTTTGGGGGCTCTTCTTATTCCAGGGGGAAGAGAGGGGTTCTGTGTTTCTCAAGCACTACCACCATCATTCTCCCATGGGACAACACCACACCGAACCCCCCTCTCACCCCACCCAAACCTGTCACTTCAGCATTTTCATTTCTTTCTGATCTGTCTTAATTTGTATTTGTATTGTTGTTTGTTCCTTTTGAGTTGACTGCTTTGGGTACTTGACACTTTAAATTTATATACATGTATATATCTGTATATTAGGTGGTGATAATATTGGTCCCCTTTTTAAGCTGAGGCATATTACCAATTGGGTTATTCTTTCAACTTGACTTCAGATCTCCCTGAGCGTGAGGGTTGGGAGCATCAGGAAATGTAGAAAAACCGTTTGATCGACTGTAACAAGCTTGGCCTAAACCAAACACTTTCTCAACTGAATTAGCTGTAGAGCTCCTGCCCAAAAGATGTGGATTGACATCTTGAATTGTGTGCACTTCTGCAGGTATTAGCCTTGCATGCGAAAAAAAGGGGCCTGTTTTATGACCAGCTGGTGAAAGACAAATGTGGTGAATCTGATAGAATGAGAAAAGAAAAAGAGACGAGCACCTTTTTACAAATTTGCACATCTGTACCAGAGAAATCTAACAAAAAAATGTATATTTAAAGAGACAGAAGGAGAGGAAGTGGGAGCAGAGAGCAGTTATTCCAATCCTTTGCCCTGGGGACCACAAAACCATGAAGCAACCTGTGTGATGAAGAGAGCAATAAATACCTGTCCGAGCTGGGAGGCCAAATAAGGGCACAGTTGCAGCTGCATGGTGGGGGCGGGGGGAAGGGGGAGAGGGGAGGGAGGGGCAGGAGGGGAGAGGGGGATTTCACAACATCTATTGCATTCCAAAATAGAATCCAATCTGTCCAAAACAGCCATGTTTTAAGGCATCAATTTATCCCAAGGTGGGATAAATTGGGCTTTTTTTATCTTAATATGAAAGGTGCCCCAACTTAATCTCAAAGGAAAGGTTCTGCTGGTATGAGCCTGGACTGGGGAGTAGGGCAAAGTGCACCAAGGAGGCTAAGTTTGGCTACGTTTTGGCATGTGGTGGGCCCTGTCAGCCACTTCAGAGCAGAGTGACTCACTCAGTGGCTGGGAGTGGCAGTGTGTCAAACTGTGGGTACGTTTAAACACATCCCCAAATCCGCCAGAGCGCTCTGAAGCAGGCCTCCGCTCAGCTGGGTAAACCAGAAGGGGGGAGTCTACAGGGCTTGTGTTTGTATTTCACGGACATCGATAGTGCAGATGGGTGGTCTGTATCTTGTGATTTTACCACTCCCAATTCATCCAGATAACCTTGTGCAGTTTGTATGTATGTAGAGGCACACCCATGGGCTGTAATGTTGGTCTAGTGCCGAAGTTTCAGGGCAAATAGGGAGCTGGTGACTAAGATTGTATTCCCCCACCACTGTTGCTCGGCTGTGCCCTGAGTATCAGTCCTTTGCACCTTACTGGGAAAGAAGCAGGTTCTGAATGCACTTTGTTACTGAGAAGGGCACTTTGTCAAAGAAACGGGTACTTTGAAACAAAAAGAGGAAAGCGAGAAAAAATCTACTCACCTGGTGATGTTTCGCGGTTTCTTCATTTTGTTCAGTTTTTGACGACGGGCTGCCAAAAAGAAAATGTCTGCAGAGTCTCACTGAGATGTCACAGGGAACAGTCGGTTTAAGAAACGGACGTATTAGGTTTTGTGACCTAAAAAAAAAACTTTTAAAGAAGAAAAAAATCCCCATGTAACTGATTGCACTTGAAGTTAGCTATTGGAAAAAGAGATAGAGCTGTCTTTATTCATGTCTTAATGCAGAGTGGGGGGGTTGAGCGCTTTGAAGGGGTGGCAGTGTGTGTGCGTGGCACCAAAGTCTCAGGGCATGCCCAGGTTAAAAAAATCTTTGTCCTTCCCATCTGGCCCACAGCTCAGCTCTTATAGCTTTGATAGGTTTACATATTAAAAAGAATGCACATTCACTGTACTTCAGAACTAGTTTCCTCTGACCGATGTAATTGCTGTGAACTCATGGCCACTAAGTTCACAGAGTCACAGAGTGACCAGCAAAGGATGTTTAGAGTTGTCCTTGATTGGCCATTACTTAGTGGGTTCTGAATCTCATTTTACAGTGGGTAATCCTACTTCAGGCAGATGTGATTGTGTGTAGTCAATTTAAGACATGGAAAGAGGCGTTAGAAATCGTTAAATGATTAATTTTAGGGAATAATTTCTTCAGGCTGTGTACACAAATGCATAGGGTTTTATCTGTGTATAGATGTGATTTAACCAATTGTCAGAGGGTGTATTCACACTGCATCAAAGTGCCCCCTGGGAGGTGGACACAGCTTTTGTCACTAATGAAGCAATTACATTCCTGCAGAGACATTACACTTGTGTCAAATTTGTGCAAATGAGTTCTGCTTACTACATCAAGTAAAAAGATATAAAAATATGTCACCTGTCTGTTGATTGAGATAGATGCGCAATTGTAGGTGTAAAGGAAACATGCAGCATCATCCCTCTGTGCTCTTTGGGACACACCCATAGCAGTCTGTACATTCTCTCACTTTCTGAAATCACTGACATGTGCAGCCCCTGTGCTCAATGAGTGCTAGTTGCTATTGGCTACAGTGGCAAGGGCCCCTAGCTTGGATTTATAAATTATTTAGAGCAGAGTCCCAATATGTGACATAACACAAAACTCAAATGATACTAGTTAAGGTATTGTGTAGCTTTACCACCCTGATCTCAAATAGATTTTAACAGAGAGCTCATACCCCTGGAAGTGAACTGTGCTTATTGGGCCAGAAGAGTTAAAGTTGCCTCTCTAGTCCTAAATGTTTTTCAAGGCATTTCAAATAAATATTCAAGTAAAATTATGAGTATGACTAAGATGTAGTTCTGTATATAGTATGAGGCTGCCCCTAACCATGCCACACCCTGAAGCTCACCCCCCCTTGTTACGTATGCAACGATTTGTGTGGAATCATACAATAATTTACTTGAGTTCATTTGTTTTCTTTGTTCCATTTTTTCCAGTAAGCTGTAGAATCTATTAATTTTGTAGGTTGAATAGCTTCTCTTTTTTCCTTGTCGTTATTTCTCTTTGAAAAAGGTGACGCTAAAGCTTCTTAAATTTTGTTTTCCTTTTTTTTTTTTTTTTTTCAAAAAAAAATTATGGCTGTGTGTGGGTGGGGGAAAGGGCTGGGGATGTGGTTTAGGGTGGAGTATCCTAAATTGGGTAGGGGAAGTGTGTGTATGGGGTGGGGGTGTATAAAGCCTGATAGCACTGGAAATGGTGCTTTAGCTGAGACAGCAAGAGTTTGCACTAAAATAATGTTCTTGTCCTGCTAAGAGCAGAACAGGAGAACTCTGCAAGGCCTTTCGGTTTCTGTGGACGTAGAGTG
The DNA here is from genome assembly GCA_019176425.1 of Megalops atlanticus. Taxonomy (NCBI): domain Eukaryota; kingdom Metazoa; phylum Chordata; class Actinopteri; order Elopiformes; family Megalopidae; genus Megalops; species Megalops atlanticus. The sequence goes on along the minus strand of CM032876.1, from coordinate 30,810,721 downwards.
TAATACACACAGCAGCCCAGCAGAGGGAGTCTGTCTGAAAATAGAGCAGGCCAATTCATGTGATTTCAGTCCTTAAATTTACAGTGATGAATGTGGTATCATTCATAAATAAAAGCAGGAGTCTTAAATATCACACACAATCATTGTACAAACCACAAATTTCTCAGTTGTTACCTGTTACCTGGCTGGTGGCATGTAGCAGTGCATGGATGGACACATTGAATCAGAAATAATGAACACATCCAAAATAAAATCCCTTAATCTTATCCCCAATCACAAAATTCTGAGTGTGTTCTGGGGTTGAAATGTTCAAAACATGGAGACCTGAATCCAGTGTACATCAATGAACTACATTAAAGAGACTGAAAACTACAGACCCTTTGAATGGGGCATTAGTATGTACAAATGAATGACATGTACTCACGTGCCAGAGAAAACAGCAGACAGGGAATGTGGGGTTTCTGTGTGTACAAGGGGACTCAGTGGCCTTGTCTGAGTGCTGAGCTTTGTTCAGTGGGTCCAGTAGGAGGCTGCAGCTAGGGCTCAGGTTCTCTAAGAGGGGTCAGGGAAAGAATGTGCCTTAAAATGAATGAAATGGTGATAGACTTGGAAAAAATGAGTGCTCCTCAGCGTTTTCAGAAATTTTTAAGTTCCACTTCCAGATCTGTAATGCTGGGGTGTTAATGGAGTTAGAGGAGTGATCTGCGTCAACACAATGAGGAATATGAGGCCAATATCAGAAACATCACAAGTAAATTTACTTCGAGAGACATTGAGAAACAAAACAACTATTCTTCTGATTGATTCATTGATTGCGAATCTGGCATTAGATTTAATCATCCTATTTGTATCATTACTGTATTCTCTAAAAAAGCAGAGCATCTGCATTAGTCTCTGGGCAAATGATCAATAAAATGAACAACTAGAATTAAATAATGCAGAGTTTGAGATCAAAGGACAGGACTACTGAGTTCTGTGCTCCCCTGCACACCCTACTGGCCATGGAGAGACCTGCAGCCTCAGCCTCAGTCTACAGTTACTGGTTGAATGCTACACTGAGAGGGTGTCTCACAAGTCCTGAAAAAGACTAAGCATAACTGGTGTATATCCAAATGGAGTTTTTTTAATTTATTTGAAGACAAACTTCCGAAAGCATTGAAACACACAGAAACTTTAATGACAATAATAACTGTAATAATCATGTAACAGGGAGGTGATGGCGGGAGATGCTTTGCCATTGTTACTGCATAACCTGATCTCCGTGCTCATAAAACACAACAAGCCATGCCAGTGTGTAAGGCGGCCTTGTGGGAATGATGGTCAGACCGGCTGTTGCACTTCCACCGGCCTACCCCTGAAAGGCCCAGCAGAGCAGCCACTGCCAGAGGCCAGCTCAGACTGTTTGCACTAATACCCCTTTTGCACTGATACGACTGTACTGAACAAAGCCATGCTGGAAGCAGTCTGTGCTTGGCTGACATGGTTTGATTGGTTCGTAGTGCCTGCAATACGTTGCAGCAGTTTGAGTGGAGGGATTGATATCTTTAAGCAGCAGGAAAAATGTAAGTTCATATAGTTCTCAAGCTTTGGCTGTTTTACATATACTTCGTAGTATATGTAAAAATGAGCGTAGCTACAGATAGCTACAAGTATCACACACTTTTATTGGTAGGGACTAAAAGAATGAACTGATTTCTGATTGAAAGGCTGACTAACAGCTCCGCTTTGCACAGTATGTACTCAGCCAATCTCAGCATTTTCTTCTCCTCGATATTTCTGGAGCTGAGTAACCTAACGTCACTAAACAGTTCCCCGACCCAGCCTCTCATTTGCTTGTAACCTGGCCAGCACCAGATGGGTTGTGGAACCGAGCTGGAAAATCACCCAGTACCTGAACTCAGCGAGTCAGACTGGTTCCAGCCGTACAGTGTGAAAGGGGTATGAGTTCCTTTCACTTCAGTGGGGAACAATTGATTTGCACAAACCATGGGGAGAGGGGTTTGGGGGAGGGGAGAGGCAGAGGGAGGGTAAGTGGTGTTCTGCGATTTTAGATTCCTGGTAAAGAACATTGCATCTTGTTGTGTTTCATGAGTGTTTACATTGATATGATGTAGAGTGATGGCAGATCTGGAGTGGTCACTGACCTCATGATGGAATCTTGTGGTTCCTTACTTTGCTGTTAAATTTTTCTCATCGTTTGAAAGAAATGGCATTGTGATATCCATTCCACCTGCTCTGTTTTGCTTTAGGGTACAGTAAACTGCAAGCTGGCTTTCATTTAAACCCACTCTCATTTCAGTTTAACCAGTACTTGGATCTGGGGAACATATTCTGTTCCACAAACAAGTGATTTATCATTTGCATTAATTTTTCAAAGACTTTTTTTTGTTTTTCTTCCACATAGAATTGCAAAGATTTACTAATGCTTTAAAGGTGGAGTGCAAATGAGAGCCAGTAGTTCCTGCTGTCATGTGCCTGTGACCTCCCCACCACTCTGCCCCATGTGTCCCCTCTGGAAGCCATCCTGCTGTGTGTTGTAGCTCTGCAATTGGAACCAAGCACTTTGCAGAAGGCCATCCAGAAAAAAAGAAAAAATGTGTGTTGTTGTTATGGTTATTACTGTTGTCATTATTGTTGTTATAATTCTTGTTGATATTTCATTGCTTATTATTATTATTGATAATGTCATTATTTAAATGCAAAAACTACATGAAAATGAAAAAAACTTGAATATTTGATATATTTGGGATAGAAGTCCATTTTTACTGCCGCCCCACAAAGTCCCAACACTGACATCGCAGCCGAGTAGTAGTTCATTCATGTCACCCTGCAGGTATTGACAGGCATGTTTCAGTCTGTCTTGCTCAGTAAAAGTTAGAGGACAGTGTTTCCCCACCCTTTTTTAAATGCTGCATATGCCTATCCTATGCAGAAATGCAGATATGTCAGCTATAACTGTGCTCAAAGAAACCTATGGAGGGAGACGTTTGGATATATTCTTCTTAAATTTAGACAAGACACCAAACTCTTAGTGGCCATGCTAGAAGTTTTAAACCACCCTGTGAATAACAGTTCACTGCAGACATTAATGGCAGTGTTTTGGGTGGTATTACAAAATGGCACAAGTTTCCCAAGAACTGCTGCCCCCCTTGGCATACAGTAAAATAGCAAAATCCAGTCATCATCTGGATAAGGAGATGTCATCTGACATGAGCCCTGCTGTCCATAAAACAAACAGTAGCAAACATATGAAAACATTCTGGAAATATACATTGTACTAGGTCTGTGCAAATATGCACTAACTTTGACATTACTTTTCACGTTTTCACGTGTTCCCCCTTCAAAATGCAAATAAAATAAAATGGAGTGAAATCTAATCCATGATGAAGGAGAGTTAAGGACAAGTCTTGTTGTACATGGGATTTTTCACTGGTCTACAGAGTAGTACACAACAGGTCCATAGACATGGCCTCCCTCTTAGGAGGACATTGGAGTCGAAGGGGCGGCAGAGAATTCCCTATGTCTCAGGCTTGGACAGTAATACCTCTGTCCTTTTCCAAAAAATTACTATTCCATTCATTGTCAGTCAGAACGTCTGTTGAAAGTGAGGAAGGGATAAGTGACTGGGGAGAATTTGCACTTTTGGCTACAAAAAATATTTGTATTGTATATGAGAGACCACTAAATCAACATAGTCCAAACTATATAATTCCATTGTTTGTTATGTTATGTTTTTTTTTTTAGTTTTTTTTTTGTTTGTTTTTTTACAAAATATATCCAAATATCTCTGGCGTCCTGGTTTAAAGAAAACAAGATCTTTCTATTAAAAAATGAACTGTGTGCGCCTTTGTGTGCATGCATGTATGTGTGTGTGTGCCCATCTGTACGATCGCAGAAGGCTGTGTACCAGATGTGTGATGTTTTTAAGTGCAGTGTGAAAGAAAGGGGAATGCCCATTACTCCTCAGGTCGCAAACAAGTTACGAGATTGATATCTCCATCCACACACCATAGAAGAGGATTTCATACCTTGTGTTAAAATGTCAATTCAATAACATTTTAAACAGCAATACATTTCGCAAAATAAAGGTTCAATGAACTACTTACAACTGTGCAGATATTATACAAGCAAGCATTATTGAGAGAGGGACCATGCAGAGTTTGAAAGAACAGTTAAAATCTATACACAGCATCAAAATCTGCTTTCACATTTTCCTTCAATCTCATGAAACCACCTTTATCAAGAAACTCTACTCAAGTTGTCTCCCACATTTCTTGTCAATGTATTTTAGTGTCCTTTGAAACTGGAGCCATATATGTAGAAGACAAAAGGTCTTCTGCAAAAGTTTGCACAAACCAATTCTTAGTGGTGTGTCAAAGAAATTTTGTTGTAGTTTTGGAATGCTGTTGTTTATGGGTGTTGGTTGAACTGCTATATATCCTGGGACACACAGGTATGTTTAAACATATTTAGCAAGTCATAAAGTTCAGGAAGTGCAGTAACATTACAGTAACATTAATATTAGGCTACATAAACAATCACTGTAGATTAATAGTCAGTGGAAATCATTATGCACTAATAACTAGGCAATTAAAAAATTAAAAAACCGAATTCAGCCCACATTTCTGAGCCACATTTCTGCTAACATTTCCATTTTCTGTAATGTCAGTGTAACTACATAAGGTCCACTGCACACTTCTTACTCTTGTCTACACACCTACAGTCTTTTTTGCAGAAGTTTGTCTTGCTGCTCTCAAGAATTTCTGTCATGCACTACACTCTTTTTGCCATGAGGTGGCAGCAAACCTCACATAATGGGAAAGGGACCACGGCTATGACTTGTGACAACTTGCAGAGTAGAATAAATGTAATGTATGAACAACTTGTGCAGTAAGGGCATATACATTCCTTGTGTTAGGATGTGGCCCGCTAATGCTCTTGTTAGACTCATTTCTTCTCCCCTCTGTGTTATTCTTAGAACCACCACACTGCCTTCCTGTGTCACCCAGTGTCTGATTCCCTAAAGCCAGCCCATGCGGCGTGAGAGATGGGAATCCAGGTCGTCAGACAGCTCATTAACCTCACAAAACCAGCCCTGGTTTCCACGCAGCCCCCGGCCCGCCCATATCACATCCCCCCACTCACTCTCCTAATTCCCCTCTAATGATATTAGAGCTGACTAAGAGCACAGCGAATGAGTGGCATGTTTTCGGCATTCGTGTCTCCCTGTACTTCTCGCTGGGCAGGGGTTTCAAATACTGCGACACAGGAAAGTAAACAGACCTGCTTCTTGAAGGGCACATCAGGCTGTTCTCTAAGGTTTATAGTTACCATTGACCACGTATGTGAAACTGAAGACTGAAATACATTTGAAGTCATTCTGAAAGAAGTGATGTGAAGTTCCTGAAAATGAAACCTGGGGTAGGTGTTTAGATGGAGGAACCAAGTATGCACCAGTCCAGGGCCCTTACAAGGCCAATTTAGAAATGATCAATATATTCAAGTACAAGCTTTTCGCTGGCTTTATGTTGTCTTAAAGCCACCTTAGACATCTATTAACATGTGAATTCTCCTGTGCCACATGTCTTAAGCTGAAAATACAGTAGTTAATACTTCACATATAGTATATTATGGTGTAACAGGGGGAGGGTGGACCCTTTAAAATGATTCAGGTGATAGACTCATTGTCTGCCTGTCTCATCCTAACTGAACACTGAGTGTGTCTGTGAGCATAATTTCAGCAATAGAGAATGAGCTCTGCAGTTCAGCCATTGACATATAGGGCCTTTCTGATTTTTCTCCATTAATTACTCTCTGAGTAATGCTGGCTTAATAAATGTCCAGGGTAAGTAACTGCATTTTATTTCACACCTTATCTACAAAGCAGAGTGCTGACACTCAGGGCACATGCCTTGTTGCAGAGCACAATATCAAGATCCTGTCCAAGATTTGAACCGCAACCCGCCTGGACCATTTCCATCAATACTACTCCATGTTGCTCTCCTTTAAAAAGGCTTCATTTGTACATTTTGTGACACTATGTAATTTGTGTTTTACATGTTGTCTTTCACAGAATCACTTCAGCTTAGGCATGTGTTTCTCAGCAGACGTGCCAAAATATGGTGTGAGTTTCTTTGAGACTACACTTTCAGCCAGATTGTATTGCTAATTAATTTCATGTGCTGATAATTTGGCTTTGTTCAAGACTTTTCTTTCTTATGCTGATGGGAGACATTGCCCCTTCACCCCTGTACCCTTACTTCCCTCTAGCCTCCACTGATCTCCAGGAGGACTTCTGAGACTGTGAGGGAGGCCTGAAGCCCTGCCTCCTGGCCATCTACATCCCGACAGAGTAAGAACGAGGTGCCTTTAAACCACTGCGGCAAAGCCACCCCCAAGTCTGCATGCATTAATATGCAAAAATGCAAATGAGTAGGTAATTAAGAGCCTGAGTTCTCCAGAGGCTCTTTGATTGCTAATGAATTCTAATCTGTGAAGAAGGGGGAGGGGAAGGAAGAGGAGGAAGGAAGAAAGAAATAAAAGAGAGATATAATGAAAGAACCTTCACCATCTACTTGTTCTCTAACTTTTCAGACCAGAGTTAGAGCCCAAGTCATGAGGATGATGCCCTGAAGGTTCACCTCGGAGATACATGGAGAGGTTCTATCTGAAGCAATTTTATACATCTCATACACATTAAACAGAAGCCTATCTACATGAGAAGCACATACAGACAAGGTGACGTGCCAGTCTGTGTGGCAGAATCAAGTCTCTCTGTTCCCAAAGCAATGTTACAGAGAAGATGGCAAATCAAGCACTTTTAAAACCAAATGTATCATAGTAAAGCCTTGCAAAGCACAGCTAAAAGCAAAGACTAAAAACAGCACTGTCGAATAAGCACCATATCATGAGGCTAAATTCTCAATAGATAATGAAGAGCCCATCTCATTGCAGGATGTGAAATATTAGCTGTGGGTGAGACATTACGGGCCGGCTGGACAATAATTAATACACAACATGTTCAAATGTACAATAAACTGGCTGATGTAGGGAGAGTTGTACACAAGGGAGCGGTGCTGGTACACAGAGACCTACGACCCCTGTTATAAGAAAGCAAAAAGAAAAAAGGTCAGGTATTTTGGCAGGAAGAGCATGACGGCAGCAGCTGCGCTGTGGAGAAGTGATGTCATTTCATCACTTTTGCGAGCAGCGACCCCCCCACACACACACACACACACACACTTCCACACTCACACACACACACACTGCTGTTATTGTTGTTCCAGTGCTCCCCCGACACCCACCGTCCCTATCTCCCTCCCCCCACACTCACATCCATCTCCCTTTCACTCCATCTCCTTTTCCTCCTCCTCTCTCCCTCTCAAAAACCCGACCCCCCTCTTCCTTCCCTTCAGAGCGTGCTCAAGGTTCGCTGCCAGGGTCAGTGTTGACAGAGCTCAGCTCCTGGTGTAGTTATAACTATCTGATTTCCTCGACACCTCCCACACAAGCTTAGAGCTGAAAAGGACATGAGTGTGGAATTTTGCACTCTGGTGCTGTATTCAAAAGTTACCTCTTTTGCAGAATGGTGCAAAGCTGGTAGTGTAGTAGATTTGTACAGGCCCAACTTCATCCCACCTTGAGTTCATGAAGTTCTGCCTCCCTGCACCCCTTGACTTCCCTTCCCCCCACCACCTCACCACTGTCTTACTCGCTCCTGTGACCGCAGGTTTGCACACCAGCAGGGTTTTGAGGTGCCTGAGTTTGTCAACAGGAAGCCCTCACTCTGTGCACTGTACTTGAAGCGTGGGCGACTGCAACAGGGTAAACCATACAATAGAAGATGATGCACAATTTTGGGATTTCAAGAAAATGGGGGCGGCTGACATAGTGTAGGCGGTGGCGGATGGTGCTAACCCAAGGAGGTTCCTTCTCAAAGAGAACAATAAAAATACATTTTATGTCCCTCTGCCAGCTTTGGGGCAGAAAAACAATCAATGGTCAAGACATTTTTTACTTACTATTTGCTCTGTGCAAGGGATGCTATAGACTAGTACCTTTGATGAAATCAAGCATGATTCAACATTAGTTTGAGTAATTGGTTGGTAATTGGTAATTTGGTTGTAATGTGTTTTTTTTGTGTGGTTAATGTACCAGCAGTTCAGTTTGGTTTTCTTCTCATAACTACAACACAGTTCTGAGGAAATGAGATGCTCAGGTCATACCTGGCAGGACACCAAAATTTGTGCACTGTTTGTGTAACTAAGGGGCCAACAGAGGGGATTTTTTTTCATTTTCACATAGTTTGCATGGGACATGTGACCTGCACCCCACTAACCAGCAGTTTTTTGCTGTTACTATCAGAGATGAGCTCAATTAGGGATTCACTTGACTGCTACAGTCTAATGCCATGTTTGTAATCATTGAATTGCTGCTATCACGCATCGCCACCCAGTAGTCTGCTGTGACTTCAAATGTTTAACTGGGCTCAAATAATCTTTAAAAAAAAACATGGAATACAATAATAAGACTGGTCAGACGACATGCAAAACCAATTCAGGTGGGGGTGAGGGCTCAGTTTAGTCATTCTTTGCCTGGCTATGACAGTGCCAGCTCAGCAGGGGTTGGTTTACTGAGAGCAACAGAAGCAAAACATATAGATTCTCCTCTCCTCCCCTTCGCAGAGATAGAAGCAGGAAGGAGGAGGAAACATGGGCAGCAAGCCAAAGCCATCAATCTATTCTGCCTTAACTGCAATGCCTCTCTGAAGCAGTTTTTTTAAAGGCAATGGAATAATGAATCCTCTTTATGAAAATTTGTGAATTCAAGAGTGATTTAAGCATTGAAGTTAAGAATAATTTAAAACTGACTTGGAAACAAGGAAATTCTTGAATGTTTGTAAATACTCGTCACAAGTCTTCCACAAGCTGCCTTAAAGGGAGGGGCAATAGTTTTAGGAGATAGCAGTATTGGCCTAGTTTCGTGTCTGATCAGAATCCTATGCCCCCCTTCTCCTCCCCCACCCTAACCAAAGCCATCACCATGTGTGAGTGTGCGTGAGAGAGAGAGAGAGGCAGAGAGGCAGTGAAAGAAAGAAAGAAAGAAAAGAAAGAAAGAAAGAAAAAAAAATAAGTAAGCAAATAAACAAGTAAATGAGGGCTTTAGAATAGCAAATTGCTCCTCTCTTAATGAGTATTGTCTGATTTGTCTCCATGGATGGTTTGGAAAAGGGGCAGGGCCATTCTATCCAATGGACAGAATTCAGGCAGCATAACATTGTTACAGCAGGTAGCTACAGCAAAACCACAGGCCCCCACCACACGTAGAAAAGGGTGTGACCCCTCTCCTGTGTGGGGCAAAGGCAGAGCACTGTCCCATCACCAGCACCACAACAATACTACAGAATTACTTTTACTGTTGAATTGGTTGAAGGATGCGCATCTCCAGAAATGTATAATGCTTACATTTTTGTGGCAACACATCCACACTCCTAAGAACTGAACCTGCGACTGCCTGTTTACAAGCCCTTATTGTAACATAATAAGAGCATAATTGAACATTAACCACAGCACTGCACAAAGCAAGTATGTTACTGTGACTACATTCACCAGGAAGTTCTTCATTCAATTTCTAAAAGGGGAAGACAGTAACAATTTATTTCTGCTCAAGAGCCAGCAATAACATCTGAGCATTTGATTGATGTAGGCCTAGATAGGCATTGGTTGTATATGCATCTTGTGAAGCAAGTGGATGTTTTGGGAGATTTAATGAAAGGTTATGTTGACTACATCAGGAGCAAAACAAACCTTGTTCAGTAAAACCACACTCAGATGTTATAGGGTAAGAAGTGTTGATCATATATGTTGTCTATTAATGTGGAAACTTTTTTAATAATTGAAACAACAGCGCCAGGGGGACAGTCTGACTGAAACATGATCAGTGGGGTTTGAAAGGGCAACCTTTGCAACCTCGCAAAATTTAAGAACGTGTAACGTATAATAAATGAGCTACAAACGAATGAAATATAAGCAAAGAAAAGCAACAAGGCCGTCACTTTACCCATTCATCTTTCTATTTTTCCAACTAAGTTTAAAACCGTTTACTTTCTGTGTTATCCACGCATCATAAACTTGATTTCGGTTACGCTGTATTGTGCGGTGCATACCATTACCATACCTTCGATACCATATTACTTCTTAAAATGATATATTTTTATTAACCCAATGTACCGTTTCTGCACATTTTAAAGTTCTAAATGTGTCATTTTACTGCTTTCTAATACATATTTACATTTTACCACTTTTAAATTTGGGTTACGCAGGCAGTCGGGTTTATGGCTTCCATTTAATCCCCCTCCCGCCCTTCGCTGTGGCTGCCCCAATACAAGCTCTCCATGTCATCCCCAGCTGTTGCTGCAAACGGCTTTGGTGGGCTGACGGACCGCCAGCTCTCGCAATTTTAACATGAACACCAAAGCGTGCTGAAAATGTAATGCGTTATATTTTTACTAAAGTTGACAAACAGTTATTGAGTGTCCGTTTTTCAATACCGTTCAGCTGGGCCAGAAATACCTTTATAGCCGTCTTAATAAACGATACAGATAAATACTTGACTATGTTTTCCAAACTGCTAGTAAAACCACAACCGCCCGAACAATACATTTTTTCCCCACGGTTGTATTACCAAAACCACTATGGCATACTCTTTCTCTTGCAGCTACAACGGTTTCTAATGATAATAACAATGACAGAAGTCTTACGAATCAGACATTAGTATATATAAACATGAGGGCTGCATGCATATCTTTGACATGTCGTCACACATGTTTAAACAAATAATCCAACATGCCATTACTTGCAGTTTCCATGACCTTGCTCGCTGCCTTGTATTAGTTGAAGGCAGTGCACCCAGATACTGGTTTGAACAGCAATTACTGCTCAGTACGCCTTCTTTCCCCAGCACAACCTAGTAAATTGGAGCTTGCAACCAGGCAGGCATGTGCTGAACATGTGTCAGTTTTAAATCATTACCTCAAAATATCTGTCATTACATTTCTTTTATTATGCCTTTTCTGTTATTCTGATACTAATTAGGATGTGTCAATAATGTGTGTAAACAAGGAGGGAATCAACCAAACATGTAATAACTTGTGCCTCTATACTTGTGAAAGCAATATCTCTGCATCTACCACTATGGGTATGAATGACCACACATTCTTCACCATACCCCTCCGGATGACACAGCTGGCCCAGGGGGGTAATTATTATACCATGCTGTGGCTTTTTCCCCTTCCCTGGGAGACTTATTTCATTATATTCGTATATGTTTCATGTGCACCTATACCCTCTTACTCCTGTGATTGCATTAGAACTGAAATCCAGGCTCTTGGGAAAAGCCATGCTTATTGACAGTCCCCTTTGCTATAGCTCACTGTTGCCATCCGCATCAGCTTTATAATCAAACGTGGCATCTGCTTCAGGGTTCTTACTCTCTAGCCAAGTCATGTGATTATTTTCTAGTCTGTAAGGGTTCAGATAAAAGTATATAGGCAAATATTCTCATTTTCTTCTCCCTGTCCTGTTTGTACTGACAACCTCCTTCCATACTATGTCTCTCTGATGCCTCTGAGACCTCAGCTCTATTCCTGTTGGAGACCCTGTGGAACCAAACACTCTCACTCCCTGAATCATGGTGTATTATGCAATCCCAAACGCCATGACAGCTCCACCAGAGAATATTTGTGAAATATTTCTCCTTGACTGTAATCTGGGCCATGTTATCATACTCAAACAGAACCAGGTCATGTATAGTTCAACTTTAAGACTGTAACCACATCATAAAATGTAAAATGGGAAGGCATATATTCTAACTCTGCCAGGAAACTGATTACAAAACTGCTATGTAATGTCTGACATATGATTCAATGCTTAAACAATTTCAGTGAAAAAGGATTACTTTACTTTTTTTCTCTTGTGAGAAAAAAACAAAAACCTCACCCATGATACAACCAAACTGGACACAGAATTAAAGGCATAACTGGTCAGCATGAAAAAGGATACTTTGACTCATCTGGCCAATGTGTACTGTACGTCTGCAAAGTGCTTACCATGTTGATTGTTAATTGAAAAGCATAAGCACAAAGGAAAAGAAAGTTTTTTTGCTTTTGTAAACAGTGGTGAAGGAAGACTGTTATCCACTAAGAAATAATCACCCAGGAGACCTAGGGGTTAATCTGTGCCCTCCCAGTTCATCAGGAAAAGGGGATCAAGATAGGATTTTGGAAGGGTGCAGTACTGACTATATGTGTATACCATTGTGTATGAAAAGGTGCAAATAGAATCAGGGTTATTTTTAAAAAACTGAGGAGCAATATTTGGATAAAATGCAGTTTGGGGTATGCGACTAAGATAAAACAGGGTCCTCTTTACATGGAGGTGTTTATGCCTAATACCTTCTTAACAGCATACAATATTGTAATTATTATTGACAGACACTGTGTTCTCTTCATTAGCAACAAGGATTTAAAATTAGCAGTTTATTTAATTGAAATTAGAAGTGATGGCAAATACAAGAGATTTGCATGAATGAAGGTATGTAATCATTAAGTTAATTGTGAAAATGACAGCGATATATGGTGTCAGGAAACCTTGTCATCAGCCATATAATTATTACAAAAATAATTATATATGTTATTATTAAAATAATTTACAGGATTATCAAAAACTTATTAGGTTCAGTCAAGAATTAGGTCAAACATTTTTGTTCCATTTAGAGTACATTACAGGTGTTAATGCTCTGCTGTGTGCTATTGCCAGAGACCATCCAAAACTATACACATATTCTGGACATCTATCTCTCCTGTATTCCCCGCTTCTTTCTTCCTCACTTCCCTCAGTCCAAATGTTGCCTATCCTTCTCTCCCCTCCCCCACACTCTGGTCTGTTATGATCCCCGCACTCTGTGATCCCGCACTTCTCTCCCTCTCCCTCCTTTCCACCCTGGGTCTATGAATCAGTCACAGTGAGACCAGAAATGGTTTATTTTCTGTTTCATCTCAGATTTTTTGGGGAGAAACAAAAGCAAGATGGAAAAAAAGCTGAATGTTTTCAGAGCATGCATAGCATGTCTTTAAAGAAGTCTACATGATAATATAAAACAAAATTTAATCCACAATCTGAAATGTTTTTGAAAATAATAACTATTCTTGTCCTGAATAATGATTTTGGGTTTGTGTAACACTTGTTTTGAGAAACTGTCACACTAAATTCTTTTATCAAAGCACACAGAGATTAAATCATGGTAAGAACAATACCCAGAACATCAGAACTGTAAAGAATATCAGAATTGTATGTATATGTTTGTGTGTGTGTGTGTGTGTGTGTGTTTTATTGGTCCATGACTAAGTATCACATTTGTCTCCATTTCACAATTAGTTGCTGTGACTCAAATTTACAATTAGCACTTTGGTTACTTGTTAGAAAAGTGATGTAGGTCCGCCAGCAAGTTTTGAACACACCAGGAAAGTTAAAAATACATTGGTAATGGTTATAATACTAAGGTTTTAAGTGTTGAAATGGTACATCCTGATATTGTGTACCTTTTTAAAAAATGTTCTCATCACAGCAGTCAACACACTAAGGTTTATTGTGAGATTTTTCAATGGTGCTGGAGTGGTAAAGTCTGGTGCCACAGACTGTGAAGCAGAACCCTTGGCTCAAGCTCTCATCTGTGCCCCAGCATAATGTAAAAACAACATAATGACTTTTGGACTCACTACGGTATTAGACCACATGTTGTACAGTTGACAGAAAGGACATCTTAAATGCAGTAAAACTAAGTTTTTGTTAAAAATATAACTGTATATATCTATAATATCTATAATGTATTGCCTATACCCTCATCTGGCTAAGCTATGGCCCCACTGGCCCTTGTGGCTCCACACCTAGTACAATACCTGTAGCTAACTTTGTGCCGAAATTAGTTGTTTTATCTGGCATATGTGGTGCATGTTGGTTTATTAGAACCTTTTCCCTTAAAGAAATGGTCTTATTTTTACCTACTGTTTTTTTGTTCAGGTTTCAAGCGTCACTCAAAACCTTCAGCGAAGCTTGGTAACTTTGCCCCTGCTTGCAAACGTATGTACGGTACGTATTGTCCCACGAGTGGACAAGGAGGGAATGTTAACCACGATATTATTATGATGTCAGACGCTCAATGTTCAAGCCCCCTTCAGACAGCCCCACTGAGCACACAGGGAGAGCTAGCATGGAGAAGAGGCTGGCTAGGCTCACGCACACGATCGACTATTGGCTATTTTATACGCTAATCAACTCTGCGTGTCATTCTATTGGGCCATCTCCTGCGGGTTGATCATTCCATCTCGTGCTGCTCCTGGTTGTTTGCAACCGACTTTGCTGTTGTCCTCTTCCGCTAACAGGAATAGTTCCTAAGATATAATTTATTAATAAAACACAGATAAGTGTTAACAAGATATAATTTACATGACCGACCGTTGATGTTATAAGCTCTATAATCCTTTCATTATTTTCGAGTCTTGAACGAAACATTACGCGCTTATTGTTGGGCGTCTGAAATTGGACACCGCTGGCATTGAGGTCCCTATTTCTTGCGGATGGATACGCTGTTGAGGCTGACAATGTGGATGGAGGTTGTTAAGATGTCTACTCGAAAGATGAAATGGTCTAAATTGTAGCAACAAAAAGGGGACGCGAGTGTAGTAGAGTTTGGATGCGAAAAGGGAATCGTGTTTTAATGACGTGGATGGTTGTACAAAGCAAGATATAATCAGAAGAAAAGAAGATACCGTCACCCTTTTGTCCAGTGCTTTTGAAGAAGCGCTGTGGGGTGAAAATCTCTTGAAGTTTTATGTTATTTTTTCTACGGTGGTTCGTCTACCTAACAATCTATTTTACAGTTGGATGCTGCACATTTGAAAAGAAAAAGGTAACTCCTCCACTACATGCACGTTTGTTTTCCTGATGATAGCAATTAGTAATTAGCTAACTTAGTTAAAGTTAAGCGGGGAGACTAATTTATTGTGAATGTTTAACTTTTGAAAAATACAGAAGTGTGGGGAATGTGGGTTTGGATAAGGTGGGAAATATTAAGTTTTGCCAGGTTTGTTGTGTGCCAGTGAGTTGTGTGTTTTTGTGTGAGTGATGTCGTCTCCACACCAGTCTTTCCGTGTGGAAGTGACTCCTTTGTTCACTTCAGAGAAAATCTTGACAAGTTTTGCAACTAACACTGAAGTTGCCTGAAATGAATTTACGACCGGTACTGGGCAGACTACTCTTACTTTCAACCAGTTCTTTTGGTTATATGTTAACTCCAGAAGAGGAGAACGTGAGTTAATTGGGGACGTTAAAGTTGCACTGAGTTTTCTTTTCTTTAGCCACCCTTTGGTGAAGGCCAAATGTAAGTGTTTTACCGGTATGCAACATTATTGTAATATCTGATTGTGTGGGCTTCACCTACCATTCGTGAGTAAAGTTATTGAGTGACTGGTCACTTTAACCTATTGTTGCTTGTCTGTTTATTGCAAATTTGCAACGAATTCCTCCCCCCAACCCCCTCACCCTATCACCCCTACCCCTCCTCTAAGTGCAACTCTTAAACGCACGTTTAGGTGGATGCAAACTACTTTTGGGGGCTTTACAAAGCTCAATATTATTTTGAGACTGCTTGTGAAACTTCACTTTTAAATTGCTTATGCAGCGTTTGATTTCAGGAAGACCTAATTCTTTGTGTAAAGTGTGTCTTACAAAGCCAGTGGAAGTGCTTCACGACTTCCATATACCCTGAAACGAATTGGTAGTAAGATCAGTAAAATACAGAATTCTACTTTCAAATACGGGACATGTGTGAAAATGTTCGTGTTGGTTGTCTGTAAATGGATTGCATATCTATAGCTATTGTCCTTGGGTATGGCTCACAGAGCTGAATTAGTTTGCAGGTCAGAATAAATATTTACATTGTTTCAGTGAATGAGCTGGAGTGGCCGAAATGAAGGAAAATGGAAGCATTGCTAAGGAAATTGAGCGAGATTAGGGCAGTGTAGAGACGGGTGAAACTTCCATTATTAATATTAAACGCGTTCACACTCTGAACGACCTTTGCTGATCGATGTCATGTATCGGAGGCATATTTCTCTTTGCCATTGTTTTGAAACAACTGTTGCATCTGGTCTCGTCGTCAAATTCAAACATGGTTTAATGTATTTTATTTTCAGTGTCTGACTGTTACAGAAAGCTGTGTAATTCCATGAAAACTTCAATATCGATGGCATAGTACAAACCCATGAATTTCCAGTAGTGTGAGCTGTTAAATGTCCCGGATTGTCGTTCGGTAGTTGGCCGTTGGTTGAATATGGATTGATGAGACCAACTATGTTAGGTTATCCTAATTAATTTTTTTAATAATGTATTTTTATAGTGTGTCACTTTAGATTGTTACTCTAAAATTTTGCTTTCTAGAGCTTTTTCCTTGGCTACAAATGGGTAGTAAAATAAATAGGGGTTAGTTCTTTGCGACAGTGTATCTTGTAACTGATAAAACGGCAGTGTTCCCAGCGATTGGCAGGAACAGTAAGTTTTGTGGTTATGGCTCGTGTTTTGCACTCTACATGACTTGGCAAAGTCTAATCGAGTGCTGTCCGTGCACCTTAGCCACCGCGCAGCATTGCAAGCGCGTGCATGGGTTGCTTTTACAAATATTTCTCAAAGTGAAACTATTCAAGGGATATTTAAGGAACAGTCGATAGGTAGTCTATTTGCTTTTATCCGAGGAGGTACTTTCTTATTCCGTAGAGACAATACCGATATAACATCTCACCTCAGTTTGTGTCATTTTCAGGTTCTGTATTTCTCCCCTTATGCATCCCTTTGTCTGAAGGGTTTGAATGCTGTCGATTCAATTTTGTCGGAATTGAACACGTTTTTGAAACCGAAGGTGCCCCTCTACATCTGAATGACCTAAGCATTGTTTCCCTTCTGACTTGCACATTTGTCCTTGGGGTCTTAGAAGTGTAATATTAAAGCAAGGCAACGTACTTGCATAAACCTCGTTGATGAATTGAAGCAGAATTATTTTGTTGCATGCTGTTGATGTTGCATTGCTGTTTGTTGATTTGACACAGTACAGTGACCTTTGGCCTCAGCAGAGTAAGTAGTGTTTGGCTGTTGTACAGAAGTAGTTTAAGTACACCACCTGTTGGTACTGAAGTGTTTTTCCCTGCTACACGGTGTGTCATTATGGCAATATAAATTGTATTGTTTAATGTTACAGCACTGCCTCTCTGGATACACACATTGGGCATATAGAGAAGCTATGAATACCCATTTTAATGCCAATGACAATAAATTTTAGGGTATTGAATGTAGTCTGACAAGATTTCCTTAAAGTGACATTTGTTAATTGAGCAATGACAGGTTTTGGTGCAGTCGTTAGCACCCTGCAGTTGGGAGTTTTGAAGCATTTCAAGAACAATGCCTAGCACTTGCAAATTTCTCAGCCGGTGAGCATACTGGCAGGAAACATCCAGGCAATTGTAAATGCACAAGATGGAGCTTCTTTCCAAAACAGGTAGGAGATGTCAGTGTTTTGTTGTGGAGAATGTGTCATTAGGAATAAAGGCAACAGAACTTTGTGAATGGTTTAGCTTCCTCCTTCCAGCTGATTGGGGGGTGAAGTGTGTCTTTTGTGCCTCTTGCTTAATTTACATGGTAGTCTGGGAAAACATAGGAAAGATTAATTAATGGGTCTATTCCTATATGTTTCATTCTCTTACTTCACCTGATGTTTGGTAATTCTATACTGTGATTAGATTTATTTTTTTTTACTTTTGTACATCACCCTAATTGAAAGGAATTAAACCTGTGACCGTTAAAGGAAAGAAAAAACCCAAATGCACATCTCATGGAGCAGTGTGGTGGTTTCAGTGAACTAGGAAATTTCTTATTAACGGAACTTCATTCATGAGATTTGTCAGCTTCCTACATCTTCCACATGTTTGTAAGGCAATTGAGGAAAAAACTCATGTATTAACAGCCCCATAATACAATCTGTGAACTCAGTAATCTGAAGAAAAAATGAAATGTAATGGTATATTGTGTTTACTGTTTTGGTTTACTCCTTTTCTGAACATTCTTTTAAAAGGTATGGTGATTTATGAGAGTGCATCCAGTCACTAGAATGTCCTTCAGGAAAGGCCGGACACACATGCGCATGTCTGAAAATAATTACTTCTGCAGCACATCCTCAGTTAGCCTAAGGGGACGATCATGCTTAGTCACAACATTTTGCATACATAAACAAAAGTGAAAACAATCTCACAGGTCACAGTGGTCTTTAGGGTGATACCCAAATTAATTCAGAATTCAAATGAATTGTGAATTCTTGCAGTTGTCAATAGGTTGGCATCTTAATTGCAGAAACACCATGTAACAGTAGTTTAGCACATTTTACACGTAGATACTATTCTGATAAAATCAAACAAATTGTTTGAAAATTATTACTGAACAATGTTGTCAATGTTGTGGGAATTACACATGAGTAAGGATTTAAAAGACCAGGCTTCTCTGTTAGGTTGTAATGTCTGGGAAAGGATGGACAATTCTTAAACTGACTTCAAGCTGTTACAGTATGAATGAGTTGTGATATTTTGTCTCTGGAACAAGAGTAGCACCGTAGCTGATTTATATGAGGTGGCTTGAACAAAGGTTTTTGTTAAGCTGTTGGGCCTTAATGATTATGGTCAATATTTGATAGAACTTAAATACTGGTCATGTTGTGTATTATCTGAATTGCACAGAATCAACTTTAGTCCTTTGTGTAATATCTGGATAGAATTATTGTGTATAGATGCCTTCAGTTTATCCAAGCAGCGTAATAAGATATTAATATAATGTATGCAAATAAAATCCTTGAATATAGCCTCTGAGAAAGCAAAGATGATAGCATAAGCTGATAAGAACTTTCTTGTTGATTGTCAGCTCCTTGGCTGACAGTTAAGAAAGTAAGAAGCTGAAAGAAACATTGTTAAAATACATGTCTTTAATCCAGCTATGCAGGCTACAACAATACAGGAAAGTACATCACATTATGCATCTGCTGTTAGTACCACACAACACTAAAACTTTGAATGAACAAACATTTCATGTGTTAAAGGGTTTGATTACTTCACGGTAGCCAACATACTGACAAATGTGGAGAATAGTCTGGAATCTTAACAAAATGGGAACCCAGGGGTAATAATGCATGATCAGATGTCAATTTAGAATAGTTGTAACTACTGTTAAAAAGTTGTGTTATCTAGTGAAGGTTACCTGAGGATCTCAGTGAGAAGGTAATAGGCCAAAAGGTGTTGAGTAACATGTGATTTGAGCATGCTAGTTTTGACAGAATGATGAAAAGTCTAGGCCTTTAAGCTTGGTAATCCTCTGAAGGAATGGCTGTAATATTGAATGAAAGTTTTTGTTTAAAGCCACCAGTGTTCTTTGCTTTTTTGATATTTTTAGTTCTCTGTATTTAGTTGAAAAGACAGTCGAAAAGGGCAACTGTTGGAAGGCTGCCCTGGCTTTGCTTGAACGTTGACCTGTACTACTGGGCCACTTGTTAACTGTTTGTTCTTTACAGCTGGTACAACTCTCTGATATGCTGCTGTAAGCTTGTTGTGGACCATTACTGAATGACTTGACACAGCATTGGTTGAATGGACAGAGGAATGAAACCTGCTGGGTCTCGGTGGCCATCCTGTTACTCCAGTGGCAATATCACTTACTGCTGAAATATGTAACGGGGGAATCCATGACATAGTGGAGAACACGACAAGCGTGTTTGTTATGCCAACATCTGAGCCTGTATGTAAGTGTGCTAAAGGCATAGAGAATGGCCCTGTTGGGGAATGTATGGAGGAGATGAAAGGAGGGCTGTAGTGACTCCTTTTTGAGCTCTATTGCTGAAGCTTCAGAACAACTTCCCCTTTTTATCTTTTAGTTATTCAGTTCATCAACCCAGATGTGAGGGTATGTGGATTGCAGTTTGTTGGCAGTAAATTACAACTCGACTGCACAGGGAACCCACAAGGATTCGGCAAATTTAACCTCCATGGAGGCATAACAAATATGGGACAAGGGAGAAGAACACAGAAAATGGCAACTCAGCTTTTAGAGCTGTTGGTTTTTCCTCTGGTTCTGTTTGTAAAACCTTATCATCCAGCACTCAGAATTAGTCCAGTTAAAGCTATGCTTGCCTTACAAAATACATGAGTATGCATGTAACAGACATAGGTTTGCCATGTAGTTAATAGGAATCTGCATTCCAGATATTTGTAGTACTCAACATTAAAAGCATATTAAATTTTCGAATACTTAAGGAGACTAGAAATATTACTGTGTCTACAATAATAATCGCAGCTGCTAAGATGAAATGCATTTTAATGTTCATGACTGCACCTATTCACTGTTTGTATAAATGTGCTGTACTCAGTGTTTCCAAAACTAGGTATTTTAATCTGTCTGACCTTATTTTAAATTGAGCACAGTTGCATTGGATATCAGTAGTTGCATTTACTAGTTTTAATGTATCTGGCCAAATTAAACAAACACGAAGTTAGACAGATTTGATTAGTCTGTAAAAATAAATCTCTTCATATCACTGAAACAACACCAAGAAGGCAATTTCTTAGTACAGCTGTATCACAATATAAGTTCTTAACAGCCAGACAAAATGAATACTGTTTTTAGATCTTTTGATTCTGACAGGTTGTAGTCAGGATATTTTAACACTAGTCAAATAATGGCTTACTTGGGGGCTTTTAAATTTTAAGTTTATATATTATCATTAGTTTTAATCAAATATGAATACCATAATAGAAAAAAGGATGGTAAGTTGATATGGTTTATGAGCAAGGTGGATCAAAACAACCAGTCACTGCCCTGTAAATGCATTGATACTGGCTGGCTTTTCCTCCATCCACTGGTGTGGTTTGTTTCTATAGTTTACATGGCTCCAAACCATCAAATCCTGCCACTTTCAGGCACTCTAGATAATTTGTAAAACTGGAGGTTTGTATGTGCTTCTTCTTAGTCTCTTAAAAACTTGTCTTTTTTCCCCAAATTTGTTGACCTATTAAAACATTTCAAATGATCAGGCTGTGTTTATGTACTCATATGTCTCCCTAAAGGGCCATTGAACACCCCTGTACTCTAGAACTGGTTCATATCATTCAAATTCTGGAAGGTGGTCTTGTGGGGGTAGGACTGCAGTTTGATTTTTCATTTCAGTGTAGGCAGGGTCCATGACCGATAGCGTAGCACATGGCCTCCCCAAAGTCTTCCCAGAGTCCAGAAGGTAAACAAAGTT
The DNA here is from genome assembly GCA_019176425.1 of Megalops atlanticus. Taxonomy (NCBI): domain Eukaryota; kingdom Metazoa; phylum Chordata; class Actinopteri; order Elopiformes; family Megalopidae; genus Megalops; species Megalops atlanticus. The sequence continues at coordinate 30,789,340 of CM032876.1, read as the reverse complement.
GGTAGCTCTGCAGGCACTAGAAGGAACAGTGCATTACTACAGTGAGCAGAGATCCCAGGGTAACCAGAGTGCAGTGTGTAATAACAGAGTGATACCATTATGGCTGCCGGTACTGACTTAATATCACATAAGTGAAACTTTGGCTTGCAGAATAACCAATTCAGAAAGGAACAAAAAATATGTGTATCAGGTCTGAGCGTGTGACACAGTCCCAGTAATGTCTGAGGCAGTGAGTCATGCATCCCACTGTGATGCACGACAGGCTGCAGTAGTGTGTTTTTTTGTTTTTTTTTTTTTTTTAGATGTTTTACTGCACTTGACAGGGGAAAGAAGCGAACCGAAACGGAAGCAGTGCGCTTCCTCCTCGTACAGTACATATGCAGCGCTCAGAAGAACATGGCCCCCAGTCCTTACTGCAGGCGATAAAGAAGGCTTAGTGGTGTTGTAATGGAATTGTAATTCACCCATTGCATGGAAACAACAGCCTTCAACCGTAGGAGATTAAATTTCCCCCTCAGGCAAACTGCTATAAGTGAAAGTGACCTCAGTGGCTAGCATTTAGATGTTGAAATGAAAGCATATGGGTTTTCTACCAAATAGTTTTATTCTTGCTTATTAAACAACCTTTTAACACCATTTCCATGTTGGACATGCACATAATTTTTCTTCAGTTTTTATTGGAGCTTTGCATTGTTTCTGGTGACTATCACACGAATAGGTTGAAATCCAAGTTCACCACATTAGGGAGCATTTTCTAGACAAAATATGGGTAGGCATTGTCTGATTTGTCAATAGAAATGTGTGTGTGTGTGTGTGTGTGTGGGGGATGATTTGTATGGACGTTGAATAATAAAATTTGGATGTCACGCTTTATTCTAGAACAGACAGATTGTGTTCATGTTAATGGAAGTTGTCGTGTTTCACTTTGAACTTCTTGACCAATCTAGCTGTAGATGCTATCTGTAGTAGTCTGGTATGGACAGTATTTTTACTGCTGGACAGGTCTGAGCCAGGTTGTTGGTCTAGCTGGTGGCTAGAGGTAGGGAGTGCCCCATGACTCAGCCTGTTACATTCAGATAGGGCGAGTCACACAGTCTCATGAGGAGCTCCCATATTCAGAAAGGGGTGAGTTTGTCATAACATAAATTGGTCCTCTGTAGGCCTTATCACAAATGATGAGAGTTAATGAGAAACTTGCATTGTGTATTAAATGGGTTCTTGGTCTTAAAGTTACATTAAAGATGTGTTCAACCTTTGAAAACTTAATTTGACAGAAGCTTTTATCCAAGGTGTCTTGCAAAACATGGCTACATTAGTCCACTTTTGGTGTTACCAGGTTAGGGAAAAAAAAATTCCCTGTTTAAGACTTTGTGCTGCTCCTGCCTCTTTGTCATGATACCACAACCATTGCATATTCTCATAATTGCATCTTTCATGTGATTTAACAGACATTCTGGCAACTTTTTTCCTCATTTGTCCTCAGGTTCAGTTAAGTTTGAGTGTGCGTGTGTGCACATTTTTAGAACTGTGTCCATGTTTCTTGTGATGTTTTGTCAGACTGTAGTGTAATTCCACTAATGGTCAGTCTGTCCTGGTATGTTTTGTAGGGTTGTTAGTGGCTGTGACTGTGGCATAAACAAGCAGCAGCAGAGAATGGCTGTAGTGGGAACAGACAAGGAACTCAACGACCTCCTGGATTTCAGTGCGGTAAGAGAGTGGGGGTGGGGGATGCAGGGTGAGGTGCTCTTTGAGGGCTCTGTTTTAGGAGGGAGGGAGGAATCCAGTGATCACTGCACAAATGCATTCCCTTGGGTTTGTTGGAGAGATTGTTGAAAGTGCAATTAAAATAGTGTACATACCAAGTGGTGTAGCAATTTTAAAAGGTGAAAGCTTTTAAAAACTTTAAAATTACATTCTTTTTTGTAGTAATGCACTTATAATGTAAAGTCAAATGCTTGTACAACAAGTTCATGTTTTTCTTCAAGTTGAGTATCCCAATGATAGATACAGATAAGTGAGAAAATGCTCAAAGCACCACGCTAAATATTTTTTGAACAGGTGAATACCCCTTAAGTTAAGGCTGTCCATGCTGGAATATATTTATATTTATATTTATATTTATATATTTTCACACACGGACAGATGTGGTTAGTTTCACAGGTTATAACTGCATTTATGATGAGATTTCACGTTTCTATGCTTCCCAGAATGCTGTCTATAGCAAACAATGATGTGTAACGAACACAGAACAATGGCACAAACAATCCTGATGAAGGATGCGTCATTGCATGTTGATGTGTGAGTCACTTGTGCTGGGGAACAGAATGACAGCTGGCCTGTGTTAACAAGTTAGGATGACTTTGCTTTGGGGGCAGCTGATGGCCTCAGCTACAGAGTAAATCCATCTTACGTATTTCCTCCAACTTCCTTACTTGTGTGTGTGTGTGTGTGTGTGTGTGTGTTCACATCACATACTAAACACAATATACAGAATGTACTATTTTATGTGTGGGTGCATGTGTGTAAGACATTAAAATTACATTCCTTTGCTGTGTCTCCTCCTAAAATGTATGGTTTCATTAAGTTAGTTGGTGACTCATGAGTGTTTTAAATGAGCATGTTAGTCCCAAGTTTTGAAAATTGTTAAATGGGTACTGTTAGATTTGTGTATTGTTAATACTTACAGAACCTTTGGTTGAGGCCTAATTTTTTTATATTAAGATGAACAAAACTATATGATGAGAGAACTGCTTTGAATTCTCAGGAGATGTTGTCCAATTCTTAATCTTTTGACTTCAAATTTGAGACCCAGATTTCAGACATACAGATGATGGGGGGTCACTGTGCTGACCTTGTTGGCCTGTGTCCAATTAAGCTTCCATGTGCATTTTGGCCTCTGGTGGGGAGAGTGTGGGCTTAGCAGCCATGTGTCTTGGAGGGCATTACTGCTCACAATGCAAGGCCACAACAACAAAGCCAGTGTGATAAGCTTGGGATTTATTGAAGGGCTTGGTTTGACTTAATTGATTGTAATAGAAAATTGCTGTCTTTGGAGGGTGTCTAGAAGCAAGGCTGTGAATCCTAATTAAGGAAATGTTCTTGTCATCAAACTTGCCAGCCCAAATGAATTATGATTTCACAACTAATTAGAACTTGCTTGTATTAAATCTGCCCATACATTTCATACCCAAAAAGTGTTTACTCAGTAATTACTGAACACTGAGTGATTACACTCAAGCCTTATGGTAAGCCATGTCTTACTGTAAATCAAAAGCATAATGTACAAAATACAAATGGCCTGTTTGAAATGGTCCACTTAACTTGATAAACCAGACTCCACTGCTTTAATCATGTCTTATTTTGATAATAATGATATTTTCTCATTTTTCCGTTATTTAAAATGCAGCCTGACAAGGAATGCTAAGGTTTAACTGTCGTCTATTGCTGCTTGTCTTAAATTACCCTCCTCACACAGACCAAGGCTCTTTGAAATGAGCTCAATGCGAAAACGCCACCCCTCCCCCTTCTCTGCACTGCATCTTGCTCTATAGTAGCCAGCAACCCTCCAAGATCATAAATCCTTGGTATTTTTCTGCATTTTTAGAAAGTGTCTCAGCAGGAATGATCTTTTTCCATGACTGACAGAATGGTCCAGTGAGCTGCAGCATCAAAGCAAATGCATTCTGTTTACTGAAAGAACTTGTGTTGTCATCTCCCCCTTTCTCTCTTATAGATGTTTGCACCACCTGTAGCTAATGGGAAGAACAGACCAACGACGCTTGCCAGCAGCCAGTTTGGCGGGTCAGGTATGCATCTTTCTGATTCTCTTCTAAGCATCTCTGTGAAGTGTTAGATTTGGCATTTTAACACTCAAGTAGATATTAAGTCGATTTTCGTTTGAGATTTTAATTACTTTTGTGCCTTCAGTGTTGGAACGGTACTGCTTTCTCTGTCAACGGCTAGCTGTATAAAGGGGTCCTGAAATGTTGAGTACGAAGGGCAATGTCCCCACCCTCAACACAGTAATGCTTTGTTCTCACTGGCCTCATTAAGGTGTAGGCGAACCATACTGTGTCATACTGCTCAGGCTGGATTCATTCCAGCTACATCACAGGTGAACTGCTCCTGTTGTCAGATGTTATAAGTAGTGACAAAGTAGTACTTGTGATTTTTTTATTTTATTTTATTTTTTTTGTATGTGTTCATCCATAAATGCCAACATGAAAGCTTGGAAGTGAATGAAATGTAGAACCTGAAGGAGACTAAATGATTATGCTGTTGCTTGTATGTCATTTTGTGTCCATTCTGAAGGATGTTCAATAGCACTGTACCTGTACCTTTCTGTTGTACTCAGATTCTAAGATGCGTGAGCATTAGTTGCAGGGGCGAGGCTGAGATTGCGAGTGTGGAAACAAAAGTTCATGTACGTGTGTTCAGTACTGTCATGAGTAGGCTGCGAATGATTAGTCTAAATGCCACAAATTAGATGAACCCCAGTGAAGGAGCTTGCTATTTTGTGAACAACAGGTGTAGTACTTAGTTTTGCTAACTTAAAGGTTGCATTGAGCTCCCTCAGGCATAGACTGATATTGATGGGCAGCTTCTCACAAGTGACTACTGAAAGGTTGGCTGTATCATTCCGTCTTGCAAGTCAGTAATGGTTGTATGTCTCATCACTAGCTTAGTGAGCTGGTTAACTTGATTAAATAGTTGTTGCCCTCAGCTGGCTAGCCAGCATCAAGCTTGAGTATATAAGAAAAAACAATAATCTTAAGCTCCTGTACAGCATGTCAGCAACTGAATCTAGCCAGGTGCCGGTATGAATTTTGAGCCGGAGGGAAGTATTGTTCCCAGCGATGTCTTAATCAGATACCAATTTTTCGCAGGGGTGGAGTTGAATAGCTGTTTTTGGCCACTTTCCATCGGGAGCTGAGCTCATCTGAATTTATGGTGACCGCATTTGTCTTCAAAGCAGTCTACCATATATGGTGTAATACAAATGGGCAGTTGAAAGATTTTTAAAAGTTTGGTAAGGCTAATTGTTTGGAATGAAGTGAATGACAATAGTTTTAAGTAGTAAAGATGTGCTACATTTATAAAATAGTGGATGTAGACAGGGATGGAAATTACCCTGGCCTGTTTGTCTGAGGCAAGTATTTCTTGGCATGGGTAAATATCAACTGCAGGTTACCATGTCAGGCCCAACATTTTGTCAGCTTTGTCATTTGAGTGAACAAAAAAGGGGAGGTTTTCTAGAGTGGAGTGTGTTAGTACTCATTCTGACCTGTAATTAGCGCAAATACACAGATATTTTGCTTAACATTACGGGAACTAAGAATTTGTTGACAGTCAGAATTCTTCCCCTTTGTCTTCAACACTGACATTTTGTGGCCTGTTGCTTGCTATTTTGTGTATGTTGTAGAGAAGCCAAAATTAGCAGATGGCTAACTCAATCAAAAATATTTCTGCACTGCCCCCCAGCCGCTGCCTTTATTTCCTGTGGAATGCTGGAGGGAGCTATGCGGCAGCATCAGGCTTAGTTCCCCACAAAATCAAGCTCCCCAAAACTTCAGCTTTCAGTGGATGGGAGGGCTTGTTCACATGCTCTCCATCAAAAACTTCAGGCACACAGCTAATTGTGGTATCTTGTCTTAGCAGTGCTGCTGTTTCTCTGGGTGGCTTGTGCGTGCTTTCTGTTTACGCCATTACATTAGATTCGGACAGACTCTTGTCTGTCCATCCATTCCTTAGCTGTTTGTAAATAAAGAATACTATGCATAAATTTTAAACTATGAAAATGAACAGATACATGGTGCATTTAATGCACTTTTGGACTTTTCAGAAAGTTACATATATTTGTGTTTCTGCTCTTTGTTAAGCTACAATTAACATTGTTATTCATGACTACTCAGTCCTATAATGTTCTCTCAAAGACGTTACCATTGTGCACATCTAGCACAACATTCAACAGTCTTTTTTTCTGTTGCAAAATATCAGATTTAAACTTTTGAGACAAGTGCTGTTATGTAGCTGCAGACGCATGTATGTATTGTATAAATGTATTAATTTAGTGTATATGCATTAATTTATAATAGTTTGTGTTTTTAAGACAACAGGGGAAAATGCAGAGCCCTGCAGGTTGTCATAGAAACACTTCCCAATAATCCTATGTACTGTTTATGGACTTGCCTCTTCCAGCCTTCTCAATCTGCAATCTATTGCCATCTGATCAATTTGCTCCTATGGTTGTCTGATTGTCCCCAATCTAGATATTTCTTTTAAAATCTGGGTGTCTTTAGATAGGCTGTCCTTTTTCTCCCAGATTTTTTCCTTTTACAGTCAGTGTTGAAAAAGCTGAATTTAGCCCTACTGTCCTGATCCCATTTCATTCAAAGAGCAGGGAGGAATCACCACCCATACCATGTCGCAGTGGAAGTAGCCCTTAAATCGAATTTTGAATCAAATGAAAAAGACAGTGATCAGGAACACAGTTGCATGAAGAAATAATGTGAAACAAAATGAAAAGCAAAGTAATTGTGGTTTTATGTGTTGAACCAAAAGGCTGATTTGGTCTCCCTCTGTTTTAGCAGCTGCTTGTTATTGTTTTGAGTTGCCTTGATGAGTCTCAGTTCAGATGGAGCAGGAACCGGGCCAAAATTAACTGCACATCCAGAAAATCATTGCTATTCTTCCACAAAGTAGTGTTTCACAAGATTAGACCATGAAAAGCCGTTGAAAAAATTTGTGAAAACGAACAAGCACTCAGGCCTTTAGGCAATGTGGATAATGCATACAATTCCAAAAAGGCTTTAATGGTTTTTGTCATGGTAAAATAAGACTCTTTTCTGAGAGTCTTAAGCATATGCTTTTAAAACAAATGCAACATTCCTAGCATGGTTGGGTAATGTTACTGTTCTATCCCCTCTAAGGTTTTGGTTAGTCTCTGAAGGCTTTGGTAAGGTTTTGGTTAGTGTAGTTGAATTTTTTTTTTCTGCAGTGAACTTAAGTTTTGTCTCTGGGGTGGAGGTGTTCCTTGTAATCTTTTGTGAATGTATTGTCTGTTTTCCTGCAAAAAAGGTAGGCTGGGAAATTTTATGTCCAAGGTGGTCTATAAAATGGAGTCTTCGGTAGTATCAGACATGGGGGCTTTTGGCCCTTCTTTGCTCCTCCTCCCTCCCCTCCACCTCCACACTGTGAAATTGAGACATTCTCATTGGGCCCCCCAGAGTGAAAAAATCCAGCCAAAGAGGAACAAAAGCAAAAATGGCTTATGGACTTTAAACGATTCACCCACCCCTAAGTGCAAAACACTCCTCCCCCAACACACAGCATAGCACCCCCCCACTGACCCTCAGGAAATGGCCTGGAAGGGTGAATCAAAGCCCCCCAACCCCCCTTTCTTGTGCATGCCTCTTTACACTGGCTCAGTATGGAGAGCCCTGTCTGCGGGAGCAGTCACACAGCGCTGCCTCTTCCAGGCGTCCCCTCGATCACCTCTGCAGCTGCCGCCCCTCTGTCACCCACTGAGGAGGATGTTAGGACAGGCATGAGAAGTGAGCCCATTTCCCCTCCCATCACCACCCCTTCTTTTCTAAGGCAAACATCACCTGCTCTTTTCTCACCTTACCCCACCCCCACCCCCACCCCCTTGTGTTTTTGAGAAACGCCTTTAAGGGAACAATTGTGTTTCCCTCATGCCAAGAAGAGATGAGAGGATTGAAAGCACAGTGAGCAGGTACACATGAGCCTCTTTTCCCAAGCAGCAGCACTTTGTGATTGCTTGAATTGGAGAAGGGAAGGTGTTTACAAAAGAAGACGGTTACCTTTTTCTGTCATCTGACTCCTGCTACTGCTGGTGTAGTGAGTGACACTATAAACCGCACAATGGCCGAGACAAAAGGGCTAAACTTACAAAGCAGCTGGAGCACCGTATGTGAGGCCAAGTGTCTTCTTTAACTCCGGGATGCCTAATGTGGCAGAAGCTCATGTCTTATCCACACATCTTCCTCTGATATTCTGCGTCATGCTACTGTTTTATTTAATACCTTCTAAATTTCACTTTATGTAAGACTTCTGAGCACTGCTTAGCGGCATTTTGTGGCCTGTTAGGACCATGTAGATGTACCTTGAGTGATTTTTATTTATTTTTCTTTCCTGCAGGGAGGTGAGGGGTAACCATTCCTCGCTCCACCAGGCCTCACTCCCACCCACATGGTTTCATTTACTGAAAATCTGAAAGTGAGATTTCAGTGTGATATTTTTGAAATGAGGTCTGGGTTAAAATACAGAGGAAGGGAGGAGTTTCTCTGAGGATTTTTTTTTTTTTAGCAATCAACAGTTGGTGGTTTTGTCTTGAGCCCATGTCATAATGAGAAATTATGCTGCAAAGTAAATAGTTTTATATTCATTTTTTGTGAACTACTTTTGTCATTCTGTGATCACATAACTTTCTCCTGTGTGTAAGAACCTCATGGATCAGAGGCATCCCTCAGTGATTTAGGTTGTTTACATATTCACATTTGCTTCTAAAGGAAATGCCTGTTGATCTTGTCTTCAGCTTCTGTGGCATATGTGATTAGTAATTGCGGTCTACTTCAAGGAGAAAGCGGGGCAAATTGATTGGATGTATAACGTGGTTTACAGTTCAAATACAGTTGTATCAAATCCCTGCCATTCTCATCTAGGCCAAGGATTGAGAGATTGTGTTGAACACAGAAGAGGGAATAATGCTGATTTAGTTTCACTCAGTTAATTTCCACTGTGGAGAGTGGACAAAATGATTCAAGCGTCATCTTCTGCTTATTGTGCATCATGTCGCCCTGCATGAGGCATTGTCTCAAGCAGTAATTAAGAAATAAAGAGAGTGTTAGACATTGTTTGCTCTGGACTCTTTCTGTTTACTTGCTGGAATTTACGTGGAGTCTCACTACACAAACAACATAAATGACAAGGCAGATACATCTAGGACACTGGCCACAGTGAGGTTCAGCTTCAGTTTGTGTGTTGTGTGCTCAAGGATCATTCAAAGGTAAAAATGACACCTAGGTGCTGCCTCTTGAGTTTCAAAGAGGCTTGAATGTGAACGTGGCCTTAGAATCATGAGAAAGAAAAGAGAAGAGGTGACAGACCTCACTTAGTGGTTTATTTATTTATTTTTTTAAGTTTTCTCTAACTCCCATTATCTGTCTCCCCCCTTGCAGCTGATGACTCAGACTGTGACTGGGCTCTTCAGTATCTCACCTCTGTAATTATAGACAGGGTCTGCACAAAGGGGAGAGAGCAGCAGTGGCTGAGTCTGGTCTGACTCATGACTCTTGGCAGCTGTGATTGCTGCTTCTTATGCTGGTTCTGAGTTATGACTGCTGTGCAGGGTTTTTTTTTTTTTAATCAGTATTACATTCTTGATCACTTGAATAGTTACTTATAACCTGAACAGGCTGATTTTGATATGTGCTCCAACTTAGACAACAGTGACCAAGCAAGGTGAGAGATGGCCGCAATCCACCAGGTGCGGATGTCTCCATTACTTCCGAACTGGTGTCCGTTCTGTCAGGTGTTTTAGAGTTTGCTCTCAGGGACGACAGCTAGGAAGATACAGTGCAGCCATTTCTGCTTGGCGGTGCACTGTAATTTTATGTTGCCTCTATGCATTTGTTTAGTGAGGTGTAAGACTAATGCTTCTTGGTAAATGGCAAGAATTAGGAAGGGATGGGTTCCCCAGGGAGATTCAAAGAGATGTTACTTGCCCTAATACCACTTTCTGCCTTCAGATGGTATAGTACGGTGCAGATCCAAGTAACATTACTTTGCCTGAGACACGATTAGAAATGAGAACTGACAAGGAACTTTAATATTAGACTTTGCCATAAAACCTTTTATTTTGGAGCAGAATAATTTGTTGAAGGTTGTGAGAGGCCTTCTGCAGTGATGTAACTTGGTGTTTGAAGTTACAAAATGTGCCACATTTGTCCTTTACTTCTGTGTTCTTCATCTGACCATCTTTTAGCAAGAACATTTTTGATTGAGAGATTTCATAATTGCTAGCTAGATGAATTTTTAAGCCATTGCCTTTTATAGTATGTGTACATGTATGTCTTTCACATGAGCTTTTCTTATCTCCTTTCTCCTCAAGTATGTATTTCTCCATTGCACTGTATTCTGTGTATAACCTATAGAGCAATATAAGAGAAAATAATTATTTTCAGGGTGTCCCACAGAAACAATCACTGACCCTGAGATCTCACTCCTTTCAAACATTTAAAATTTATTTATGCAGCTTCTGCTGCTTCATCTTAACTGCCTACTGCATTGCTTCATAAATCCCCCATTACCTGTAATACTACTCTTCACCATTGGTCTCTGTCTGAATAGTCTTACTTTGATTGCATTCAGTCTGTAGGTGCACCTGTTTATTGTAGCCACTAGTAAGTTATCTGCCTCCTTCAATTTACAAAGGATTATGGGGATTATTATTAACTGTAGCTGCTGTGGACTTGACTGTAAGGGCACAATATGTCATAGGTGTATGTAATGGTAGAAATTTATAGGCTATTAGTTCTTTTCAGTTCCTTCAGATTGAAAGTTTCCGATGTAATATATGTTCAGCTGCATCAAAGCAGTTCTCAGTATATTAAAGATTTATTGTCTTGCATAGAACAAATTACATAGGAGTTATGTGCTATTAGTTTTGTGGTGTTCTGTGTGATTGGGTTGTATTACATTTGCTTCACTTCCACAAATTCATCTGCACATTATCAGTCTCACCTTAAGGCACACCATAAAAATATACCTGTAATAAAAAGGCAGCATTACTTGCACACAGAAAAGGCACTGTGTTTTCTGATTTTCAGATTGTTTTGGTTTTCTAGTTTGTGTTGAATTGCAAATAATTTCTGAGTTTGTGGTTCTTACTGATTAACAGGGCTAAGTGGTTGAGTCACAAGGGCTTACTGTTAGTGCACTGGGGTAGTCATAGCAATAAATGTGTCCTGGCTGCTGTGGTCAGTGGTCTTGCTTTGGTATCAGTAAATCTGGGAAAAGTCTTGAGACTGCTGATCAGCAGCCAGATATTAGGCCTAAATGCTCTATATGGACGCATGTGCAATTGTTATATAACGCTGTTTGTGTTGTTGTTCACCAGAGTAATGTCACACTAGACTTGATAGTTTAGCAAGGTACATGTTTGACCTTTTGTATGATTCATTGGTACTTCAATTTAAAGGTTGGTCTTTCATTCACAATATTTTATTGATTGTGGTAGGTAGCTCCTGGTTCTTTATTTTAAGTTGAAGGCCATGTGGCCTGAGCAAGATTTTCTGTCTCTGTTGGAAAGAGGCCCTTGTTTAGTTTAATCTTACTGAACAGTTACTTGGTAATTAGTAAGTGCTGAGGGCCCAGCCCTGCATCTCCATAGGGCTTTATTTTTGCTCATCTTCTGGGGCATGAGTATGAGTGGGGCTGTCCCTGACATTAAGGTGGATGTTGTCCTGAGGATAGAATGCTTACTCAGTTCATCTCATAGCAAGTCTCCAAGTTGCTGTGAAGAAAGTCTTTGAAGCCAAGTACTCTCTGCACATAAATGAAAACAAAGGATATCTTTTGTCATGATTGCCTCTGATTAAACGAGAGACCAGGACCGTGGTGTACGAGAGACCAGGACTTTTGTGTACTCACAATTATGCGCCACTTATGAGGCATGGTTGTATGTCCAGCCCAGATTTGTCACCAAGACAGTTAGGGACTGCTTTAACCCTAGTTGTTACATTACCAGTAGACATAAAGAAAGACTCTCACGCTGTGGTCAGTAGTTCCGCAAAATTGAATTTCACAGTAAATGCTAAATTTCTCAAAGACAGGGTTTCACTGTGTCATGTTTTTCACACCTATGAATCAGAGCGGACCCTGTGTATTCTACAGTGACTTCTGGTCACAGTCATATTGGGTACGTTTTAATTAGGAACGAAAATTGAAACTCTATGAATATGTATGAAGAAGTCATTAATGTGCACAATTAAATGTCACTGTCCCTTTTTCTCCACCCCCTGTACTTTTCCTGTGCTTTTTTATATATTATCCATTTCAGTGTGTAGAGCTTGCCTTTCCCCCTTGTCTCCTACTCTGTCCATCTCCCTGCTGCTTGCAGAATGTCTGGATAGCATTGGGTCTGGGGTTCTCACATCTGCACATTCTGTGTTTGATCTTGGCAGAGCTCTGGTGTGTCATCTCACAGCTCTTATGCACCTTGCCTCTAATTGCTGCTGAGTTAATTACTCCACACTCGCAAGTTCGGTAAACAGCATAGTCGGTGTATTAATTTTAAAAACCTTTCTAGTCTGTTGTGTCTGTATACTTTCCATTTTAAAAGTAATTAAAAAGCCAAGTTGCTTCTGATAGTAAATTAGACCTATTGGACCATTTGGGCAGGTAATCCTGTAGGTGGCCGTAAGGCTGACATATTTTTGTCGTGATTGATAATACTCTAAAGGTAATATGAAATTGATTTAAATATTGAATATTGCCAATAAGGTACCAGCCTCTGAACTTCTCCTCTGTATAGCAGGTTTGGTGAAGATTGTCCACAGTGTACAAGCTCATTTTGCAGCTGACTTTTTACATGTTTCTGTCTACACTTACAGCGAAAATCTTGGTGTGACCTCTCTGCTGATTGACATTGAGGGTGTGGATGTTTTGAGGGGTAGTGCTGATGCTGAGGCAGGGAAGCTATGTTCCCCTAATTCGCAATGCATCGGCTCGGGCTCCATAGATCACTTCTGTCACAGTGCATGTAGGAGCACGCACTGCTCTGTTAGTCTCATCACTCATTCTCCTTCTCCACAGTTGCTGATCTTGCTGAGCGTCTCCCCCCTTCTTTTTTAATTAGACAACAAAATCCAAAGAAAATATGAATATTCATAAGTTAGCCACATTAATATGCACAATTATGCAAATCAGCATGCAATTAAGCCTCTTCTCTCCAGAGAGTGACGGCAGCGTTAACACAAGACAGGGAGGGGAGAGAGGGGTTATTAGAAATTTCTGCTTCACCGATCTTTAAAATGTTTTCTCCCACTTTTCCAGCAATCTTTTGAGTACATTTTAAGGGAATTGAATATCTGTTTGTGTGTTTGATTTGTTAGGATGGGTATATTTGTGCACATGACTGTGCATGTGTGTAAAGGGGCAGGTGCATCACCTTGAGCACTGTGATGGGAGGCAACAGCAATGTGAGGAAAGGAAAATACTCCAAAACTCTAAATACTGTCTTGGCTCAGCTGTGGACTGTTGCAGCATGATCTAGACTAATTAAGGCAAAGTGTGTGTTATCAATGTGAAAGGTGCTGCAGCACTGCCGCAGGTGAGGATGATCTCGGAGCCGCTGGCCTAGAATCAGAAAAACCCACCCTGCAGTGTTGTATTGACGCCACTAACTGAACTTCTTAGCTCAGCAAATCACAGCACCCCCTGGCCCCTGTCTGCGGAACTGCACCAAACCCCCCTCCTCTCACGAGCAACTGGGTCCTTGCTCATTAGATGGCAGTTTTACTGGTTTTATGGTATCTATGTAAATGATGGATGGATGTAATATGAAATGGAAATGATCAGTTTGATGCATGGAAGATTCATTACAAAATGACTGTTCCTCTGAGATGAAAAGTGTAGATCTGTCTAAAAATGTTATAAACATGAGGGTACTTAAATTGATATGTATCTCTGGCAGAGATCTATATTTTATACTTTTCCCGAGTACCATGTTATTATAAATCCATCTTACAGCAGTGAATCTCCCATAGTTGAATATGCACTAGTTGCTGGCTGTCTGAGTGAATCTGAGTGGCCGCTTTAATAAAGCATTTGATACTAAGCCCTGTGAAAGACATGGATATTGAGGCCCTGCTGGTTGACTGTAGTTCATCAGTCTGCTCTGTGGGTCATATGGAGCCTGGCCAGGCTCGTTGATGGACCTTCTTTTGGTCAAGCTGTGATATCTCAGACCTCTGGGAATGAAGGTGTGGTTCTGATTAGTGGTGACTGCAGGCAGCATGACGATCTTTCCCTCCCACGGCTGCTCTGCTCATCCTGGACTCGCCACTATTTAATAGGAGCTATTCATATCTGTCACTCAGTTTATCTTAGACTCTTTGTTTCAGGTGTTTATCTTTTGTGCATCTCCTCCAGGGTTGGATGAGCGCAGTGGTTCCGGTTCGTGGGGCCCCGGAGAGCAGAACAGCCCCTCCTTTAATCAGGGACGGGTAAGAGCCTTTTGGGTCTGAACATCCTCACCTTCCTTTGCAGCTTTGAGCTTTAACAAATTAGTCAGACTGTTACACTATTCACAAATGCCATGATGTAAGAACAGTATTGTTGTATGACTCATCCATTTTATGTCTGAGAAAGGGACAAGTGGGGATGAATGTTGGGGAAAAACATATCTCCATTGCCATAGCCAAAAAATTATTCTCACTAATGGGACACCAGGTGCAACCTGTCCTGAATGTGCTGGAGCAACATCATGTTAGTACACACCATACACAAGCACAGCAGCACAAAGAACTATGGACCCCTGTCACTTCATTGTGATGCGTTCATTGTATGCTGTACAAAACTATTTTTGGCATTATTCCATCCATTTTTTAATTTTATGAATAAGTATTCCGCATTTAAGTGAACTGTAGTTGGTGAAATTTTGTAAGTTTCTTTTACCTGTTCACCCCAACAGTTCATTGTGGGTTACCTTTTCCGGTATTTCTCTTTTGTTGTTGTTCCAGACAAACCGCATCCCCACCTACCCTACATATATCTATATGTACTGTCTGAGTGTCACACACCCCTTTAAGTGCAGTGTGCTCCATACACTGATATTTCAGCTTTATTGTTTGTGAGATGTTACCCCCATGTTATAAAATAAACAATAGAAAATTACACTGTTGCACACTTTGCTTCATAGTCAAGAAACAGGATGGAAACAACACTCATTAGACCTTAACCACATCAACCCATGGTTATGTTACTTGCAAGGGAGAAGGTGCATTGGAAATTCTGTAATTTTGTGTGGTAGTGTTGAAACAATGAAAGCACTGTGGAAGTGCAGCATGTTGTGCTAACTGTCACCACTTCTGTGTCTCTCTGTCTTTACAGGGCTATGGGGAAGGCTCTCACTATAATGAGCATGATGGACTGTCCTCTTCCCCCTTCCTCACCTCAGGGATTGTTGGTAAGCTATGTTAACTAGATTAAAAGAGGAAGATGGTCTGGTTGATGCGCAACTTTTGAGTTGTCCCCCCCCACGCTCAGAGGCTAGACTCATTGCCCCATCTGAGTTAAAGGAGTGTCGCTCAGATAGTTTGCATGCAAACATGGTAGCTCAGTGGATGTGAGGCTGTAATTTTAGGGGAGTGCGAGGTGGGGGGGTGCGGATCTATAGCCATGGCAGTCTCAGTCTCAGTCTGAGACACAGTGCCAGGAGGCTGAGGCTCAGCAGCCCATGATATTCGGAGGGGGTGGATGGAGGTTAAGGGCACTCAAGCACAAACTCTCCCTCGGGGAAGGCTCTGGCCTGCAGCTTCTTCCCAGCTGAGCAGGCAGGAGGAGGGCGGCACTTTAATTACCTCTGTGCCATTTATAATGTGGCAATTTGTCATTGATTTCCTCTCACTCCATAAATATAACACATACAATAGGCAGAACTCCATATGCCGACTTTGCTTAACAAAAGTGGATGAAATGCAGAGTAAGGAGGCATTTAGAAATTAATCCAAAATTCAATGTGTCAAATCCTTGTGAGCTGGCACAATGGTCCCATGTTGCAAGTTTTAAATGCCCTTATTAAATCAGTATGTCAGCTTAAATGTAGAGTGGCTTGCTGCAAGTGATGTATGCTTCTAAATCCAATGTTTAGTATGCTTTTCTATAGGTATCTACATCACCTTTTAATTGCCTGACACCTAGAACAAATTATATTGAATAAACTGAAAAAAAAATCCATATTTGTGGACAGTAGTTGTTCATATTCTCTTCTTGCTGTGAGCTTTGAAGTGGACATAGGCTCATGGCTCATTGACTGTTTTGTCTTGTAGGTAAAAATGAAAGAGTACCTTACTCCTCCTTTGGGACACAGGTAAGAGAAGCTACCCATTTGTTCAGTCTTCTGCCTGACCTGCAGCCTAGCATTGTGCTCTTTGGTGGAAAATATGTAATTGCACCAACATGTTTCCATTTCAAGTGAGGTTGGCATCAAATGAAGAAACCGTTTTTCAAAGTGCTGTCTTTTCAGTTAAGCTGGTGCCTCTTATCAGTGTCAGTCTTTTAAAAGCGTCTTTAAAATAAAACATTAAGCACTTTCAGAGCGCTTTGATTTGTTAGGTGTTTGTTTCAGTCTGACTCAGCTTTCACCCCCTCTGTTGTGAAGCCAGATATTTCTGTCCCTGCTGACAGCTGTGTGGATTTCTTTTGGCTCAAATTCTGTGTGGTTTCATCCAGTAAGCCCTGGAACCAAGGATGTGTGCATACATGTATTCCTGTGTGCTTGTGTGTGTCTTCCCTTTGCACTGACCCTGCTCTCCTTGTTTCTGTCTAGCCTGGTTTCCTGCCCAGTGACATGGCAATGCCCAGCCCAGATGCTATGTCACCCTCTGGCCTGAAGTCTGGCTCTCAGTTCTACCCCTCATATCCCAACAACCCCCGTAGGCGGCCCTCAGAGGGCAACATTGGTAAGATCTGTTTTGGGGGTTGGGGTCGTTATTGCGTGTTGGTAGATAAGATATTTTGCCAGATGTGGAATTTGGCAGATTAGAGGATGTTGTAGATTGTTATATGATGCTAAAGTAACAATGGAACATGAACAAGGTTGACAAAGCAAGAATACTTGGGGCCTGCATTAACTCTTTAAAATGAATGAGAAATTTAGCTGGTCTTTTATGTTTTCAGGTCATTCATTGATCGAAATATTCATGCAGCTGAACAAAATTTTTGCGAAGCTAACTATGCCTGTGTTACAGGTATTCAGAAGTTAGAATCGGCAGTGTTATGATTTTAAATTGTTATAAAAATGTGCGCCTAAAGTATTTGAATAGACGATCTTGAATTGTTTTCACAATGGCCACCTTTTTTTCCTCCCCTCTTTTGCCCTGCAGACACCCAGCCAAAGAAGATAAGGAAAGTTCCCCCTGGCCTGCCCTCTTCTGTGAGTGTCCCTTTCTCCTCTCCACACAATCAACATCGCCCTTCAGCTAACTCTCCCTCCAATACACACTGAGGAAATGACTCAAACTTGTTTTAACACTGCTGTGAAGTTTGCCTTCAAGTGATTCATGCCCACAATACTGTCAAAGTTGATCATGCCTAGTGTTTGTGATTATCCTTATATGTCATTGATGCCACAGTGTAGGGCTCTCTGATTTTGGTGGAAATGCCTTGAGTCATGAAACTCCCTTTATATAACCAAAGTGTGCAGTTCCTTGACTTAAAAAGATCCTTAGATCAATCAACCCTTTATAAAGCACAACCTAATAATGTGGTCTCTTCTGCTAATTAAAGATATGTTGCTGAAATGGTGTAACCACTTTCAGCTGGGCACAACATAGAACCACCCCTCTGTAGTACAGGAAGAGTGCCTGGCTAGCCAGCTACCTTGCTTTGGAAGAGCAAGATGGAGATGTTGGATTGCTACACTGAGTGACCATATATTTATTATTTATGTAATGCTTGACCATGCAGCCAAATATGATGCATTGCAGACTGAAGGAGATTTTTACTGCTCTTGGTGGTGAAAATAAATCGGAGAGCTGGCATAGGTCGTTCTTGTACAAAACATCTTATACTGTTACGATTTCCCTTCAACATCGAGCAGAAGAACATCTAATATCAATACAAACGTTACATTTGGTGCAAGTGGGCCTCCCGAGTGGCTCACTCAGCAAGGCAGTCATCTTGAGTGCAGACAGGGCCCTGTGGCACAGGTTGGAAACAGTTTGTGTCATCTGCCAGAAGTGACCAGGGACCAAAAGCAATGGAACAATTTGGCTCCGTTCCACCAGAGATGGGTGGGCAGGTCGGTCAAGGGTTTCCTTGTTTCACTACTCTCATGCTCCCTGTGATTCGTCATCCCTGCTCAAGTTGCTGGGATGATATCAGTGGAGTAACGCACATCATCCAATCGCACCCTCTTCAATGTGGGGCAATATGTGTCTTGTAGTGCAAAAAAAATACCTCAAGAACATTGGCTCACAGTGCTTTGCACAGATGAAAAGGAGTCAACCAGTTTGAAATCAACTTGTAAATCATCTTTTACATCAAAGCAGTTTGCCCTTCTATTTCCTTCAGAAGGAAATGTGGCTGCTGTTCGCATATGCTGCAGAGTTAAAAGGAAAAAGGCCAGTGGAAGTTCACTTCAAAGTGAACATGCATATGGGAATACAACCTAATGTCACCACTTAGCTAAAGCTCTCCACTACACACTGACACTGTTACCCTTAAAGTGGCCTTTTCAATCTGTAGGAGATTTTAAAAAAATAGAGCATAATAACATGTTTTTATAATCTAATGCAATTGCTGGTCCCTATGCCCAAGTACACATGTTATGGAATTACACCTACTGTACAGTTTAGCTGGTGTGTTTTGGCATGTGTTGCATCAGTTTCGAGTTACTGTTCATTTTTTTTTTTTTCCCCAGTGCCGTAGGAATCACTTGAGTTTAAATGAACTGATTTTCAAATTAAACCAAGCCATAAGGAGTGGGTGCAATAAATGTCTACTACTCCTATGTATGTGGGACTCTGTTTTCCTCCCTTTGTCAGTGTGACCCAGTTGAGAGATGGTATACTCCCAGATCAATGTCTCTGTCTGAGCTCAGATTAAGAGCTGCTTGCTACTTCTGTCTTGTGGAATCTAGGCTTTAACCTCTTCCTGTAACACCCCCCTCCCCAACACCATCATCTTTAATCTCTTTATACCTGCGTACTGTGGCCCAGGCTACTCTGTGCATTAGAAACCCCAGTGTTAATAATCCAGGTGTTCTCTGGCTTTTGCCTGTCATTAAAGACATGTATTATTTGAGAGGTAACTTCTAATGCTTGTTTTGGCAAGTGGAACTGTCACTAATTTTTACATCAAAAATTGACTGTTTCTATTTATAACTGTTCATTGTACCATATAGGATCAGTCTTCTACATTTGATTGCTTTGTAGCCATCCCAACCGTATCTGACCTACTCTTGTTTGTGTGGTTTTACTAAAGGTCACGTTGTGTTTTTCGTGTAGGGTATGTTATGTTGCACTTATGTATTGAAGCATGTACACACTAACTCGCATCGCTGTGTAAGGGGATGACACATGTTAAAATGTGCGCAGTTGTGCCCTGTATGTACCGTCTTTCTTGTAGCTTTATAAGATGCATTTTGTTCTCTTTATTTCACACGCGATAACCATGTGTTGTATGCATCGACATGTAAATGTAATGCTCAGAAAAGGAGCGACTACATCTCTCACATGTACAACAGTCCCCGTCCCCACTCCTGTACTTTAAGCAAACTCAAAAGCCTCCCCTGAAAAGCCTGCTCAGCATTTTAAAATGGAGACTTCTATAGCAGGGGTACCCATAACTGCCCAACCCCATCCGCTGTGGAACCTCCCCCTTCCATATGCTTAATCTAGGCTTTACTATATTCTCATTCCCATTTCCCACCCTTGTTCTTTGCTCCCATTTTCTTTGCCTCCATCTCCATTAGGTCAGACCCTCTATCTTTTTTACTCTGTCTTTCCCCCCTCACTGTTGCAACCTCTCTCACCCTGCCTTTCTCTCCCAGCCCTCCCCCCTCAGCCCTCCCCCCCTCTGCTCTCCCCAACCCCCTCTCCTCAGCCCAGCTGCCTGTGGAGTTGGATGGGGTCCAGGAACGGGCAGATGGCTCTGTAATTAGAAGTGCATCTCTCCATTCCCTTTCCACTTCTCCCTGTTAAATCACATTACAGAAAAAAGTCAGTGCTGGATTTGCATTCTCTGCTGCTTCCGCTTCTCTCTCTTCATACATGGAAAACATAGCAATGAGTAATGAAGGTGTGTGGACGGGGAACTGTAACATGTCTGCGTGGTTCATGGCTCAGTGTCTCAGCATCACCAGCACGTGGTGAAGTCAGAAGATGGCCACTCCGCTTTGGTCCATAAGCCCCTCAGTTCAGGTTTCAGTTGCATTGCTAGCGTAGCGTAGCATTGTTCTGGTTTGAAACAGAACTGCAGGCACAAGTGTGCATCTCAACAGAATTGAATTTTTTTTTTCCCCCACTTTTAACCTGTGTACGTAGCTGAAAAAGCTGAACTGCAAAGCTCTCTGAAGGGACAGCATAGAAGGGTCACTTTTGGACACTTTAATGCCGGTTGAATGTATCCCCTCTTAGTGGTGAACAATGTCCCCAGGCATTTTGACACTATAGGAGCCAGTGAGATGAAGAAAAATGAGGTTGCTCATGTCTTCAAGTTTTGGGTTTGGCTGGCAGTGGGAGGGCAGCGGTGCCGTTTGCCCCATGTGCGGGGCAGTCCAGGCTGAGTGTGCAGTTGGAGAAGGGGCTGCGGTCGGCAGCATTGCCGTTTCCCTTGGCTCCAGGGAAGGAGGAAGCGCGTGCTGTGTGATGAGCTCTCCCACAGCGCTGCTCGTTTCTCCTCCATGCCAAGCCTCGGCTGCCCCCTCCACTTCTCCTCCCTGCTGCCCACTGTGAGGAGCGCAAACACTTCGGTGGAAGTGCATGCCAAATAAATGCTGCTATTTATGTTTGCAAATGATCATCTCAGGCAGTCGCTGTATTCACTTCCCTGCCCTGTCTGGGCTCACTCTTTATGAAGGCTGAAATTGCTTTATTAGAGCTATATTAGAGGTAGTATCAGCTGAATTTTGTGGTACCTTTGTCCTTGTGTTGAAGTATGTTGACCATACACCACTGAGTCACCACGCTGTTGTGTTTGCTTCCTGTAGGTCTATGCCTCCACCTCCGGGGAAGAGTTCACCCGCGATGGTGCTGGATACCCTGCGTCCAAGCCTGGGACAGTGTTCCCTGGCTCTTTCTACATGCAAGGTTAGTGACTGAGGCCTGCATTTCAACCCGGAGACCTCATTCATTTGAAAGGGTGTGCTCACTTACAATTTAAACATCATCAAGTGTTAAATTAAGAAATTAATTGCAAGTTTTTTTGCAAATGAATTGAATTTGGCGTTAAAGGGTGTGGACTGAAACTTCCTTTTTTTTTTTTTTTTTTTGTTTCGTTTTTTGCTTAGCTGCAGCTTATTTTCTGTCAACCCAAAAATATAACAGTTTTCAATGTAACAATTTTACATTAATTTTATCAACCATCAGCAAATCTGTGAATTTATTTTGTTAGAAATGCGAAAGGAGGCAAATGACAAAACCCATATGTCTTACTATTGAGTTTACATTTCACATAAAAAATTGAGTCGGTATGAATTATTAAGTTAGATTTAATTGAATTTGACATTTTTACCACAATGGGATTGGAATTGTTTCAGCAGGTCCTTAAGTTTCAGAATAGATATTGTGTGTTCAGCATGAGAAGCTAGTGTTGAATGAAGAATGAATTAAGTTGAGAGTTGATCTTGTGGATATTCACCATCTCTCATTGTGTTGCCAGAGCCCTTGCACCCTTCCCCAGACCCCTGGGGCACCTCTGGGCCACTGGGTCAGCCGGGGTACTCTACCATGCTGGGCAACTCCCCTCACATGGGCCAGCCGGGCCCCTTCTCTGCCATCAACCCCCAGGACAGGATGGTGAGACTCCACCTTTCACTTTGTTCAAGTGCCTTTTTTTCCCCTCTTTTTTGCCATAACAGAAGACTTTTAAATGTAAACAACTTCAAAACTCCAGAAACCATTTCGACACTAACTTAGCTTGGGTGTGTCCTGCGTATTCTTATGCGTTGTGGTCTCCAATGCAGAGTAGGTTAGGTAGAGGGCAGACAAGCTGTGATTAGAACAATAATGTTGATGCAGTAATACACATGGATATAAAGCCTTAAAAATAGCTCAGCCCACTGCATGGTTGCAATCCAGCTGTTTGCTGTACCTTTCTCAGAAGCACCAACCCCTGCCTGTGTCCCCACAGAACTACCCCCTCCATGGCAGTGAAGTGAACGGCAGTTTGCCCTCAGGCTTCCACTCCAGTTCAGGGGGATATGGCGTCTCCAATCATACGCCCCCCATCAATGGCACAGATGGCATCATGGGTATGGCGCTTGACATAACACTCGCATGCACAACCATTGAATGTTTTTGCCCCAGTATGATTTAATTGGCATCCTGAAATGTACCTTTTTTCTACGCATGTTCTCCTCAGTTGGACGGGCTTTATGCAAAGTTAATTTTCCTTGCAGATGTCCGGTTTGATTAGCATTGCTTCAAAGATTTTGTTTCTAAGCATAAAAAAATGAAGACATACGGTGTACAAGTGCAGGAGTTTAGGTCTTCAAATTTCTCTCCCGTTTAATCTCTTGCAGCCAACCGAGGCACCACAGCAGGGAGCTCAGGAGACGAGATTGGAAAGGCTTTAGCTTCGGTGAGTGGAGCTCTTTCAGAATGGCGTCTTTAGGCTGTGCCGATTCAAAAGACGAATTTGACTCTGGAGTATTAAGGTTTCCTTGAAATGAAAGTTCATTTACATTTTTGGTACACTTCCTATTACACTCTCCAACAGCAGATTGTAATTTTTTTTCTATAGATCTACCCCTCGGACCACAACAGCAACAACTTCTCCTCCACCCCCTCCACTCCAGTGGGCTCTCCTCAGGGCATTGCAGGTACATTGTGGGCAGAGCCAAGGTCACAGGGGCATTGCAGAGTAGCCTGTATTCAAAGTCAAGAGCATGTTAGGTCACAGATGCAGTGAACAGTATCCAAACTCTAGCAATATCATTCACTGCAGAATGGTTGCTGCAAAGGAGGCAGTTCACTAATGCCATAAAACCATGACTCTGAGCAACAGAAGCCTGATAGTGGCTCTGCAGCTCCATCTACTGTCCACAGAGAGAACTTACATGCATTTCACGGAGCCATTTAACTAGTCGGTATCAGTATCGAGTTAATGTACCACACGACTTGTAATTTTGATTTTTTTGTTTTGTATTGCTTCAATTACGCACAGTGTCACAGTGACTTCAGTAAAACTGCATTAGCGGAGATGACTGTAATATCTGATGTGAATGTTTCCATGTGTTTTCTCCCCAGCAGCTGCATCTCAGTGGCCCAGACCCTCCGGTCAGGCTGCCTTATCACCCAACTATGAGGGTGGGCTGCAAGCACTGGTAAGCTACAGCTGGATTTTTTTTTTTTGTTAACCGTCCATATTTGCCAGATACTACAAAATGTTCACTATTTTAAATCTGATAATCAATGCTGTAGTCCCCTGACATCTGCTACTGCCCACCTGATTTTGTGTGTGTCCTTTGCAGCAGAACAAAATGGAAGACCGTTTGGAGGAGGCCATCCATGTGCTGCGCAGTCATGCTGTGGGGCAGGGACCCAGCATGGGGGGAGCCCACTCGGACATGCATAACCTGCTGAGTGCCGTGTCCACTGTGCACAATGGAGGCTTGGGGGCTGGCACAGGCTTTCTCCAATGCTGGGCTGGCCCTCAGCAACCGTCACCCTGCCATGGTGAGATGAGCGCCCACTTGTCCCTGTCTACTGCCCTGTCTCTCCAGCTTGAAACACGGGTTAGCTGTGACTTTTGTTAAGTTAGTATGTTGAAATACCTCTCTGCTTTGCTCATTTTCGCAGATGGGCAGTCATCATGAGGACTCTGCAGGCCTTCCCCCGAGCAGTGCGCTCCTGCACGGTCACCACGCCTCGGTCCCCGCGCAGCCTGGCGGGCAAGCTGAGGGCTTCACCAGTGAGTACCCCCCGCGCTGCCACTATGGAGTCATCCCATCAGGGAACAGAGGATTCCATCTGAATGCCCTGCAGCATACCCTGATGGAATAGAGTGACCTTATGCGACGTGTTTGGCACAGAACACTACTGTAGAGATGGCATGCATTAATCAGAAGAGGTACATGGAATAAATGGCTCCACCTTTCTGCACAGGTCTGTCTGGAGGCATCACCCGCTCCACTCACTCCTCCAGCAGCTCAGACATCAAGAGAGAGGACAAAGAGGATGATGAGAACTCCATTGCAGAGAAGTCTGAGGATGAGAAGAAAGATGCAAAGGGGGCCCGCAGCAGGACAAGGTGGCTTCTCCCGAACCGATCCCACCTGACTGTCTAACGCCACATACACCCATCCCCGCAAGCTCCATATTTGTTTAGATCAATTGCACTTTTTTCAGTAGTCTTGACATTTCAAAGCCCGATAAAAAAATATACAGGATCAAAGAGGCAAAAGGAAATCCATGGTCTTAAATCCCTCACAGGCTGAAAATACCAAACTGCTAGACTGTGGGTATTCTAGACAGTCTCTGTGAATATTTTTTTCCTAAACCCAGGCATTTTTAATTTACATGAACTTGCCATTGATTTAGGTTACTCATTCCTGTGTTAATGTCTAATATTCCTGGTGGTGGGCAAAAATGAATGTTTAGCTAATGCTCGTTTCCTCTATTCCTTCGTTTAAACCTGCAGTCAAGATGAGGACGATGAGGAGGACCTTCCAGCAGAGGTAAAGGTGGAGCGCGAGAAGGAGCGACGGGTGGCCAATAACGCTCGCGAGAGGCTGCGGGTTCGAGACATCAATGAGGCCTTCAAAGAGCTGGGCCGCATGTGCCAGCTCCACCTCAGCAACGACAAACCTCAGACCAAACTGCTCATCCTCCATCAGGCCGTCAATGTTATACTCAACCTGGAGCAACAAGTGCGAGGTCAGTGTCATGGGTCCAATCAGGCAGCCCACCCATGGTTTTGCTAGTGCTTTTGTTAGCGTAAGATTGAGAATGGTTTGGCAGAAAGAATGCTCAGAGGTCTTCAGAAGGCCGGCGTCTGTGGTAACTCTGTTTGCGGTATGGCTTGCCATTCCTTTGCACTTGTTACATGGTATAATTTTGTCATTGACAAGTTGAATTGTTTGTGCTGTCATGTCATTTGCATATTTGGCTGACGCCGGGTTTACTCCTCTCCAAAGAACGCAACCTGAATCCGAAGGCTGCCTGTCTGAAGCGCCGCGAGGAGGAGAAAGTGTCTGGGGTGGTGGGAGACTCCCAGATGCAGCTATCAGGGGGTCACCCTGGCCTTGGTGGGGACGGGCATAATCCTGTCAGCCATATGTAACACCCAGGTAAGTCCATGCACACACAGTCCCTGCTGAAGAGCTGTCATCTACTCATAGGACATAATGTACCTTTTAGACATCTTGTGTATCTTATCTAAAAACAGACTGATCCACTGCTGCCACTGGAAAAGGCATTACATGCAGTTCAGCCAAGAGAGTAAGGGCAATTTCACACCTGATTTGTTTGTTTGATATGAATGGAAGTGCAGTTTGTGGTAGTATGTGTGAAATGCTGAAAGTGAAACAAACCAATTCCTCTACAGAGGGCTGGTCCCCCCCATTTGAAACCGAACTCGTGTCTTTGTAATTTTGGTCCACCGGTTTTGGACAGTATGAAAGTAAACAGTTTAAAGTTCAGCTGCAAACAAACCACTCAAAAATACTAAACTTTGCAGATTGTGTCTTGCAATAATAAGTGCAACATTTTTGACATTTTTCCATTTCTACTGCAGTTAATTGGAGAAAGTACCAAATATGAACAGAAAATCAAGGGTACAGCATGTATGGCAACTTTATTCTGAATTTTCTGAAAAGTTTGAAATCTCATCTGAATTTGAAATAAAATTTAGTTTTCCCTGATTTGAAGTGTAATGGATTTTATCTGACATGGCTAGAGCTGGGATTACGTTTGTTGAGATGTGGTGATTAATGTGTGCTTCTTTGACTCCACAGATCCCGTGGAATTTCCTGGGCTCTTGGAAGATGTGGCCTTATGTTATTCTTCCATCATTCTCAGTGTGTGTGTACATATATTGTCTGTATAAACAAGTATAAATACGCATTCACACACCGTACACACATGCGTACTGCCAAAACTGACACAGCCAACTGGCCGCACTCCTGACCATGACTACCAGCGCAAATGTGAAGATTTTTTGTTTTATTTTTTTATACATATGTGTTTGGTTCCATGACATTATGGAGCAGTGGAAGAGTAGTGTCCAACAGCAAATGGACCTTTTACACTGCTGAGAATGTTGCTTGGTGGAAAAGAAACCTAACAAACTAGGAAATTAAATCACAAGGATTTGTGCCTAATTGTTACATGTTTTATATGAGACATTTAAACAAATTGCTTACATGTTTGGAACAAAATTTGTTTTGGAATTGCTCATATATGAGTAATAGATTTTTTTTGAAGTTCAAAGTTAGTTTGTCATTCCCAACTGAATGGTACAGTCTTACACACAGCACAGAAAAAAAATCTGTTCCCCAGAATCAGTGGTGAAGTCAAGATCTGAACTCACCACCCAAGTGAGCTGGAGGGCTTTCCCCAGCTCTCTGCACAAAAGGAGGCAAGGACTTAAGGGACACCCACCAGCCTGGATCTCATGTTTTCAGCATTGCTGAAACTGATTTTAGAAAGTTGTTCTTCCACTCCGCAGACAAAGGGAAAATGTGGAGAGACTACAGTATTGCCCCTCACATACTTGTTCAAGTGGGACACACTGCTTGAGACTGTCTGATATAAAGGAGAAAAAGTGCTGTTTTAAAGCACTCATTTATGTAATGGGAGTTCCTGAGTTCCACTGACCTTTTCCTTTGATGCCCAGGCTGACAGGATACATAAGGCTTCGCGGTAAGAACAGACAGAAGCTTCATGAATGCCTGTGGATCCCCCCATCTGTCAATAATGGAGTTCCCTTCCTTATGACATGCACAGTGTTCTCCTTATGGGACTCTGCTGGGCATCTTGTCTGTGCCGAATACCTGCACCCTTGTGCCAACATGCATGCTTTTACACGCTTCCCTGAGCTCAAGCCAAGAATACTTAACAGAAAGTAAGATTTTAAGAAGAGAGGATTTTTTTCCATTGCAAAAGGACTCCTGAGTGAATAAACTTTGGGCAATCATCTAAGACCCCACCTGTGTTCCTCTCTTCATAGAACCATGTTGCTTTCCACTACGTTCCACAGAATCACACATTCAAGAGGTGTTTTGGATCTAAGAATTGAGATGAAAATCATTGGAAGATGGCCTCTGAACCACAAACCTCTCTCTCTCCCTCCATGATGCTGTGTATGGAATGGTGTTCAGTGCTATTTTCCTTGCTGTGCTAGACTGGGCCTCCTGTTCGTGTGTTAACATGCTGCATTCACACGTCTTCACATTGACACTACGCAGGAGTTGAAACAAAGTCCAGTTCATGTATACATGAAAGTAGGGGTGTTCCTCTATGTAATATGAGCAAAATGAAATATATATTTTTATTAGAGTATCCATTGTAGATTTGTAGATGAAGTAGTTGCGAGTTTGTGTATTTTAGAAGGGAGAAAGCAGAGAATTGGATAAAATGGCTGTTAATGAATTTAATTTCCCTCTAATTGGACAGTCATCTTTAAGTGAAGAAAAAGCATTATGGATTTTTCCTTACATTTTCAAAGGCTGTTTGAAAGGGTGGGGGGGATTATGGGAAGGGCAGAGGGATTTGGCAGGGTTTTAGAAATAGTATAAAGGTTAATACAACTTGTGTTAAAGCTGACTGCCACTTGTAAAATACAGTGTAAAATATATCTGGTTATCAAATGGACTTTGGCACTCAGTGGTTGGAGTTGAACTCGGAATTCTCCCTTTCTCATCATGTGTAAATATGGGTGGTGGTCTAGTGATCCAGCCCTGTCATGGATATCAGGAAATTCTGCATTGTGATGAATTAAAGTGGGGAAAATTTATCTTTGTCACCCAGATTGTAATTTCCTTTAAATGGGAAGGGATGATGTCATAATCCATAGTGAGCCATCTTGTTTCCAAGATGAGTGTTCTTACAGAGTGCTGAAATAGCATCTAAAGGCAACATGTTTGCCATCAGGCTTTGAGACTGTATGTCATTCCCAATGGTTATTATGCAACCCTTCGAATGTACAGTTCAAATAGAGTGCTTTCATTTTCAGACATGTTCATTGGGCTGTCAGCAGCCATACTGTTCTTTTCAGTTAACAATGTTATAGTTAATCTGTCTGCATCCCTCAAAATAGCAAATAAACATGTGTGACTACAATATCAGTGCAGTTTTGGGAGGGAAGCCTATTGAATGAGAGAGTTTGACTTGAACTGGAGTCCATGACCTGTCTGAAGGTGAGGCATACACAGTAGGAGGTCACCACAGGAGTGTGCTTTGTTCATTTCTTGGTAGTAACATCTTGGAGAGCTCTGAAAGTGTTCAAGTTCATTTTTTAATTTTTAAAAATAAAAATCAATCGTGTGGCCTTTTCATTCTCAAGACTTCAAATGTCATGATGGGAAAGTGATACCTTATCAGTGCCTGAACATTTTTTCAGTTAATTCTTTATTTCAGGTGTTTTCAAAAGCATAATGTCATGTATTGCTGAGATGTGCGGTACACCTAGAGTGTTCTTCTTTAATTTAATGTGGCTTTACAAAAGGAAACTATTACAAGAAGGAAATGGGAATAGGGGAAAAATTGGCATTTTTCCTCTCCATTCATTATGGTGGAACATATAACGTTCATGAGGAAAAAAGAGCAAAATGTTACTTGTTTTGTAGATCTTTTTTAATTTTCTTATTATTAAACTGGATTCGACCATTTCTCCAAGCTACTGTTCAGGTAGTGTTGTGGAGTATGTTTGTCAAGTCCTTTTTTTGTTTTCTTCCTTGTGTGTTTGATAGCCACTTGACTGGTGTTGCTAGCTGGCCAGGAAGCTTGCAACACAACTGGGTTCAAAGAGACGCCTGTTTCTGTCTGTGGTTCTGTGTTCTGTCCCCTCAATTCCCCCTCGTTCACAAGTTTTTTGCATTAAACATGTAAACCTGTGCAGCAGACTGCAGCCATTAACAATATTCCTATCTACAGATTTTTATAGATGCATTTTAATATCAGACATCCTTATAAACATGCCTTGGTTTGGCCCATATTCAGATTTTCTCTTGTTTGGCCCAAAACCCATGGCTAAAGGTGTTTTTATATGAACCCATCGTGTGGGAAAGCTGTAAATTTCACCATTCATGCCAATCCCCCCATTTCTCAGACATGTTTTGTCTTAGGAAATTTTGGAAAGTGTGCTGCTCTTCAGTGGCTGACACTGACTGCTTGTGATATATTTTATCTTTTTTCCCCAAGAACAGATATTCAGATTTGTTTTATTTCCTGTCCAGGTAAACCATCAGATTGCTTATCATTGCAGATGTGCAGGCATGTGCTGTAGAGCATGGTAGGTTGCTGGACAGGGAGTAAAATGCAATGGAATGTCTTCCTTATGTCTTACACCCGTCCTTAGTACAGACACTGTGACAGAACCTGGCGTCTCACACTTACAATGGGGACACAAACCAGCCTGCTGTTGTGTTCTTAGAGTGCCTCCAGTCCCAGTCTATTTTTTTTATATATATATAAAGTAGCTATTGAGAACTGTCCTGTATATAACAGTAATGTAGCAATAAATGTGCCATTTTTAATAACAGAATTATACCTTTTTTCAATGTCTGTCTTTTGGAACTTGTATACTTAAAAATAAAGTAATAAAGGTTTTACCATAACTTGAAACACAGATGTCTCTTTTTTTAAAATGCCTCTGAACCTTGTGATAATGCAGGTTCCAGATGGTGAGTAAATGACAAGTTTGTGGGCATTGTTTTTAACAACTTAAAGCAACTTGCAGCTGCTGACAGTACAAATTTATGCTGCTATAGCTCACAGTTTTGGAGTAACTGACAGTCACTGTCTCAAAGTGAATGTGTAATGTAGCATTTTCTGTCAAAAGCTAAATTTATAGTTATTTTTTTAATGGTGATTATCCTTTGTCATTGAACTGATCCTAGTGGCCCCACACTAAACTACATCCTCACACCAAGGTAAGTTTGAAATATAGGCCTCTAAAACACCTTGTGTTTTGTCATTAAGATTTCCTTTTCCTTGCAAATGAGAGTACAAGCTTCAATCCCTAAATTAGGGTGCGTGACAGTAATTTGGGGGAAAAAGAGTGGCGTAGATTGCAAGTGTATTAAGGCAATCAAGTAGCACATCAGCTCCAAGTAGTATTGGAGACCTTTGAGCAGTCAAAGAAAAACCATACGTAGACAACCACTTAGTTTTAGGACTAAACCTTGTTTTAGTTTCTCTGAACTACAAATAGTTTTCTTCAGAGCTGAGTTGCCAATGTCCCTTCTGCTTATTCTAAAAGAGGGATTAGTGACAACATGCTGTGACCCAGTGAGAGATTTGTCACCACGGAAGGGTGATGTGTGCAATAATTTTAACACAACAGATGTGGTTCCCTTGGTGAATTCTCCAGGACTTTTATGTTGAAACGCAACTTAAAATGGATGGTGCAAACACTGAAACAGACAACACATGCTAACTCCTTGTTGAGCCTGATCAATATTTCCTTCCTATTCAGCCAGACAGCTAAGCTGATTATCGGCAGCACACTATCAGGGAAAGACAAAAGAGCAGCCAGGTCCAGGCAAGGGTCATCACACAGTTTGGATACACACACAGGCCAAGGGTCAAAGCAGGTATTCGGCCAAAAAAAAAAGATCTTTCACGGGTGGGCAATCGGAACTCAAAACACTATTTTTCCACACAGGTAGGTCTCCTCCACTCTTCACAGCACACACACACAGGCTTCTTTTGTGTGCCCCTGACAAGCAGCTAATCCATGCCAAGTACATTCAACAAGGGGCAATGTTAAAACTAAGAGGGGTTGGAACCATCTCTGGTGAAGATACTTTCCCCACTAACCACTCCCCTTGGGCTACAATACATAAAGTTAAGTCTTTTAAATTTATGTAATTTTATTGTGTACAGATGTGTGCAAGTGTTACAATAACAAAAAATGCATTCAACTATTTCATCTAATAGAATGCACTTTCATGCAGATTTATCTGGTAATATAAATTATATAGCCTTATTTCTACAATGTACTGCAGAAAGCAATACAATATTAGCTTGTTATTTGCACCTTCAGGTTAGATGACAACAGAACTGTACGGGACTGCAGGGGACCTTCATTGTCAGTAAGGCAGTGTGTTTAGATGGATCACCTTGAAGACGCTGAGAGCACAAGCCAGCAATAATCATTACAACAAATTTTTTATTTCATTATTAATAATATAATTATTAATCATATTAATTTATAATTATTATAAAAATTATAACTATTAATCATATAATTATTAATTAATAATTAAATAAATAGCATGCTTATTTGAATATTAGGACAGATTTTTAAAATATAAGTAAATATTGTCTTATTAAGTGGCCTGGTTGTCAGTTATATGTTTGCAGTAAATGTTTGATGACCAGTTCCAGAACATTCTTTACTTTTTTCTGAATCTCAGCATAGGTTGGTGACACAATGAATCAAACACTGACTTTGATATCTCAAAATTTGAATTCTGCTCAGAGATAATGTTGAGTTTTAAATGTTTTCAAGTGTAGCATGAAGCCATATTTTCATATACTGAAAAATACATGTCACTGTCTCATTTATCTCATTGAGATGTTTGCTTTTGTGTGCCCTGCAGTCATAACTGTTGCAGCTTCATTTATTATTATTATTATTATTATTATTATTATTATTATTATTATTTTATTATTATTATTATTATTATAAGCATAAGTACTAGTAGCAGTAGTAGTAGTATAGTTTGTATGGTGTCCTTATTGAGGGTGAACAAAGAGTTGAAATCTCACTGGAGAGATTAAGAACATGAAGCATTTACATAGCTACTTGAATCCAAGTAGAGACAGACATCATAATGTTGCTGAAAAAGAAGAAACTATTCTTATGCAATAACCCCATATGTAATGTATTGGGAAAAAATCTATGTCCATGTTTTGACAACAATTCTTGACAGATAGCCTTAGCTTTCATGCTGTTGCCTCCTGTGTTCCGGCAGCCTGTACTTGTCTGTAGTGTGGACACACTGTGGAAGGACGTGTGCAGCATCTGCAATTCAGTGATCTGTGAGAACACTGAAAAACATTTGGTTTTCATATTTTAGGAAGCATCTGTGGGTGGCTGTGTAAAGTATTTGCATTTACATTTACATTTATTCATTTGGCAGTTGCTTTCATCCAAAGTGACTGACAAGTGAGGTACAATACAACATAAGCGAAAAACCAAACGGAGTCAACAATATTAGAAGCACTGCATGACCAAGTTTCAAAAGTTGGCCAGGCAAGGTGCAAACTAGCAGGTAAAGAACAAGTGCATTAAACCATCAGATTACACTTTTTTATTAAATTTTATTTTATAATTTAGTAGGAGACAGTTTGAGTCATGAGAACTTCCTTTAGGAGGGTAGTGTTTCAGGTGCTCAGGTGAGAGCGGAAGAACTGTGTCTTCAGATGTTTCTTGAAGACAGAAAGGGACTCAGCAGAACGGATGAGGTGTGGAAGTTCATTCCACCATCGGGGGACAACGGCAGAGAAAGTCCTGGATAGTGATTTTACGCCGCGATGCGACAGGACCACCAGGTGCCGTTCGGTGGCAGAGCGTAGCAGTCAAGAGGGGACATGGGGTTGCAGCAGTGAGTTCAGGTAGGTAGGTGCAGTTTTGTTGGTCACCCTGTACACGAGCATCAAGGTCTTGAACATGATGCGGGCAGCTACAGGGAACCAGTGGAGTGACACTAAGAGGGATGTAACATGAGCCCTTTTTGTTTGGTTGAAAACCAGACATGCAGCTGCATTCTGTATCATCTGCAGAGGTTTAATAGTGCAAGCAGGTAGGCCAGCCAAGACAGCATTGCAGTAATCCAGTCTTGAGATGACCAGTGCCTGGACACGGAGCTGCGCGGCATACTCAGATAGGTAGGGTGTGATTTCCCTGATGTCATACAGTGTGAGTCTGCATGATCTGGTAGTCGTAGCAATGTGGTCAGTAAATTTTAGCCGGTCATCAATCACTGCCCCCAGGTTCCTTGCAGACCTGGAAGGAATTAGTGTCATTGAGCCTAGATGAACGGTGATGTCGCGCTGGATCAACGGACTGTCTGGGATAACTAGGAGCTCAGTCTTGGATATGTTGAGTTGAAGGTGGCGCTCTTTCATCCAGCCTGAGATATCTGAAAGACAGGCAGAGATCCGCGCTGAGGCAGTGAGGTCATCAGGTTGGAATGAGAGGTAGAGCTGGGTGTCATCGGCATAGCAGTGATAGGAGAAGCCCTGCACCTGGATGATCAGACCCAGTGCAGTTGTCTATAGAGAGAAGAGGAGGGGGCCAAGCACCGATTCCTGAGGTACCCCAGTGGTTAGCAGGTGGGACTAGAATCCCCACCCCTCCAGGATACCTTGAAGGATCTGTCTGTGAAGGACTCAAACCAGCAAAGTATTTCATTCTAAATGCACACATTGTAGGTTTAAACATTTAAAATTAAACATTGTTTAAACATTTTACTCTGCTTCATGGAAGCATGTAACAGTCATATTGTGCATGGGGTTGATCTTGGGTATTACTGACTGTCCCATCAATACATTGGCTTTGTATTACAACACAAGTGTATACGGTGTAAAAATTGCCTTTTGGTACACTTCATAGCAGTATAACTGTAGAAAAACTTATATCACAGCAGTACACAGTCTCTCAGTATATCTAAAACATATTCTAATACATTCATTAACAAGTCACAATAAAAAATGGCACCCATCTAGCCTGGCACACCTTATTTTGTTGTAATCACACAATTTAAACACCCTTATTAAACATTATCCAAGCATTTCAGTAGTTCATGGGGTGTAGCACACACCACACATGGGGTAAGACATGTCATTGTCACTGAATAAATAGTGATAGTGATAGTTTCAGAACAAGTTGAGTGCATGCCTTTAAAATGAGAAATCTGACTGTAACAACGGTACTGTCAAAATGGGACAGAAAATTTAGCATGCTATAAATTATGTGGGTATAATCAAATCAGGTGCTATCCTGTAAGGGCATAGTGCATTTGTAGATTTGAAATGCTGATGAAAAGTCACCTAAAGAGTGAGGTTAAGTTCCTTCTCACAGCAATGTCCAACAAAATTTTCAGGGTGGTTTCCCATAAATGAACTACATGATTTAGATATCCAAATCAAGTTGCAAATTACCATTCTTATTAAGCTTATTACCACCAACACAATTTACACTTCAACAAGCTTGCTGATCATCAAAAGACATATGTTTTGAAGCTACAACTGGTGTATCACTACAAAAAAAACAACAACAACAACAACAACAAAAAAAACAAACAAACAAAAAAACATTAAGTACTCATGCATAAATCAATAAATACAAATACGATTCTTTGTAAACCTGTAGAAACATTTTACACTTGTAACACAGGTCTGTTTTTAAAGTTATTTCTATATGAATGAAGCCAGGTTACTCTAAACGTTTTGAGCCACAGTACGTCACTGAGGACTGTTTCCTGCACTAAACACGGAACCAAATTACACAAAAAGATCTAAGGAACATTCCATGAGTTTGCTTTGGAACCGAGCTTGTTCAGTTTACATGAGTTGATGTGGCCCAGTTTGTTTAGTTTAACTTATTTTTGTATTATTACCGATAAATATATAGTGTAGTGTTTTTTTAATTGTTGTAGCACTTGTTGTCGACATTTCCCGAGAATAAAAATGAAAAACCAATGAGAGATTTCTCATGTCAGACAAGGTGTTCCTTGGAGAAAAACACGAATATTGTTATTTTGAGGTGTACTACACCTTTAAGATTGCTTTACGGTCATCTTGAATTTTAGACACTGCAAAGATTCTGCGCAGATTCACTTGTCTCCTATACTATGTGGATAAGATAAACTGATTGCAACGAACATTGATACCTGAAGGTTTCAGGATCTCGGAATAGCACGACACCCTTAACCCCTACAATGGTTTCGAATAACGGATTATATTTTAATCAATTTTTCGTAGAGGCGGCTTGGACTCGCTGCCCTTTAAACAATCTCATCCTATTGACGGAGCGCACTGTTTAGGGATCCGCATACTATAAAGATTAATGAATCTGTGCAGCATCTGCGCAGTATTGACAAAGAAGGCAATACCTTTGATAAACGGAGGTAAGTACTTTCATGATGCGTGATAGTGAATACATCACATGTCCTGATCTGCCATGCGTTAAAGAAGCGTTTGTTTTATTTTAAGCATATAATTCACGTACTTAAGTTTTTGTTCACTCAAAACTACATCTAAACGCTATATTAAAATTCTAATAGCGCTATTTAATTATTTCATTCTGGCGCTCCGGGCAACTTTGGGTCCTAGCACAGACATCTAGGCCTCGCGCATGAAACAGAGGAAGGTCAGATTGGAAAATGCTAACCAAGTTGATTGGACCCAAGTACATTTCGATCCTTAGGACGTGGTAAGGGGCAAATAGTACAAGATTCGGTGTCCACCTCATTTTACTTACTTACAAACTTCAGTTTGTTTTTAAGTTTCACAGGTTACCAATTTTGTTGGCCATAAATGTCCTTTCCAGCTTAATGTCGCTGAATGTTGCTAACGATCAGTTCTGGTGGCAAACATTAGCTGATGATCTCTTGTTATATTTGAGGGGGGTAACTTAACTGAGTTCACTAATATTTAACTGTCTAGGTAGGTTAAGTGTGAAATGATGAAATGTTTTTTTAAAGTAATCATAAAAATCATCCTTGAACATGAGACGTAGCTCGCTTGTCTGTTAAGTTGGCTATCTAGCTAGCTAGTCTAACTCTATCGTTACATTACTTACATCTAAAAAGTAGTCTGTCCACTTAGGTAACATTAGCTAGCTCGCTAGTCATTTCATGTTGTTTTTGGTAACGTTAATTGATACGTTTTGCGTGACTGATGAGTTGGCTGATTCGTTCAAGGTTGATGTACTTATGTACAGTAGCTAGCAAGCTAGTTAGCCAACATCGTTCATGGTTCACGTTTGACAGGGAACATGCTAGCTGCCAACATTTTTGTGGAAAATATGCAATCCACATAAAGTGTCACTACGATTCACGCCTGTACTTCTCTGATTAGCTTATTAGTTAATATTGTCTGTTTGTTTTTTTTTTTTTTTTGTTTTTTTATCTTTGTACCACAACTTCAGCCATGACCCTTATTGAGAAAACGCAACGCTTGCTGTTAAGAAATACCTATGCAATAAAGTATATTTTCCTTTACCTGGGGGAACTTCATAAAATGTGACACACATAGCTTGTCGAGATGTTCAGGTTTGGTCGTGGAAGTCGGTTGTATTGGTTCGATTTGTTCTAATTTGACCTTCACCTTGTTTGTCAAAGTATTTTAAAGACACTTTTAAATGGACAAAAACCTACAACACATTGGTGATGCTGTTGAGGTATTGTTACAGTTTTACCCAACTAGCATAATTACATTGTCTTGGGAGCACACCGTACAGGAGTACCCTTGATGTCTGAATTTTAATTCTCTCCTGTCTTCTTTTTTGTCAAGGGTTCCTACGATGGCTTGCTGGGGAGCAGTAGGTGGAGCGGCACTGGTCCACTTCACAGACTGGAGGCTGATTCTTGATTACGTGCCCTACATCAATGGCAAATTCAAGAAGGATGAGTAACTGCTTATTTTGATGCTGTGGCATGGTAAGTGGAGTGCAGTAAGTGCTCATGTGTCTATCCAAATTATAATGCATTAATATGAACATAATGTTGACAGATTATGGGAGCACTGTGAGAGGCCAGATAATCCTGCCGTGTTGTGTTGACCAGTGTGCTGACAATGTGTCTTTCTCCAGGATGGCGACGCGTGGATGGGCAGGTCCTGCATTGGCTGATATGAGGCACTTGGACACACTGCAGCCTGTGGGCTTGACTTGTCATGTTTGATATTTTTCCTCTGTATTTTGCTATTTATATGAATAAAAATGTATTCTTATTACACAGTCTGTCAAGTCTTTAAGTTTGCACACTGACAACAGAGCATTTGTCTAAGAAACACCTGATGCATAAAATTAACTGCAAT
This sequence comes from Megalops atlanticus, assembly GCA_019176425.1. Classification (NCBI taxonomy): domain Eukaryota; kingdom Metazoa; phylum Chordata; class Actinopteri; order Elopiformes; family Megalopidae; genus Megalops; species Megalops atlanticus. The sequence continues at coordinate 30,752,159 of CM032876.1, read as the reverse complement.
GATGAATTTAATGAGATGGCCAACCTACCCTGCTAAATCATCCCACTCTGAGCAAACACCCTGGTTTATAAAATATCCATTTTAACTTAGTTTAACTCAGTTTGGTTCCCACTTTGAACATGGGGCCATGCAATTAAAGCATTCAAGAATGTAATGGCTGCCAACTGACAATGATAAAGTAGTTTCATTTCATTTCTATATTTGTGGAAGCAGCATATCATAGTGGTAAGGAACAGGGCTTGTAACTAGAAGGTTGTGGGCTTGATTCTCTGCTCAGGCACTTCTGTGATACCCTTGGGCAAGGTACTTAACCCAGAATTGCCTTAGTAAATATCCAGCTGTATAAATGGATAACATGTAAAATTGTAACCTATGTAAGTCACTCTGGATAAGAGTGTCTGCTAAAAGACAATAATATATTTTCATTGCAAAATAAACGTACTTGTCAAAGAGAATCCTGTGCAATGCTTTATGGTATCAATAACCGTCTCACTGCAAGCCAAATGAGTGAGTGAGGCCTACTCATATATAAAGGCATTTGTATTAGCGAAGAAGTGCATTGTAAATATGCCATTCTCTGGTTTACACAAAAATGGGAAGGGACGGGCAGCATTTATCTGTCATTGGAATTTGACACTAATTCGGATTTGTCCTGCAGATTCTAAAGGTCATTAGTCTCGTGTAGGGGTGCTGATCTTTTCCATGATATTATGTGACAAAACTGGCCAATAGAACATTGTCACCTGAAAAGGTCGAACGAAATGTCCAGAAAGAAAAACGTAGATGGAACAATACCGATGAAAGCCATGTTATACTGGAGTAAAATTGTTGACGATGGTGGGTATCCTTACATATGCTAATCTTAGAGGGACTTTTATGACATTCCCCGAACTAATTTATGTGATATATCATGGAAATGCAAGATACATTGTAACGTTTTAGGCGCCCCCGCCCCGTGCTGTAGCAGCGCCTCACTAGGTATCCCCGCCTCCTTTGCTGTCCACTACCAGTCCGCTTTAATCTGGCATCGTTTTTCCACACTGCTTGCACTGATGATGTCCTTCATTTCTCTCATCGAAGGGGGAAGGGAATAAGAGGCAAGGGGAGAAGGGATTAAACACATCCACCGAAAGAGAGAAATCGAGATACTTTGCGAAATGGACAAAAACGAGTAAGTACCAACAGGAGTGGGGGACAATGTTATATACAGAACGATATTTTAACAATTGAAGTGAGCGTGAAGTGACGGGTTGTTCTCTGGCAGGGGCTATAAAGTGTATTTTATCACGGTAAAGCCTTGGACAGTCGTTTAGACAGATTTTCATAGATCTTTCGTCTTTGGCTGCAAATGAGTCGAAGGAATGCACTTGTGTTCTTAAACTCGCAATCGAGGGGAATTATAAAATATACTTGGCGTTAAAAGGTCTACTGTTGTCTTATAATACTTACTGTTTTAGAAAACCTTTCTGTCTTGTCAGTCGAATGTATTTTCTGTAAGAACGAGCATAATTCCTACCCCCTGTCTTGTTCTTCTGGAACAATAAAATAGATACATCTCGTGCAATTAAAGATAGCCTCTTTAATTAAATTGCCCATTTTCTAAACCGAGTAAATCTGTTTAATTGAGGAAATATATGTGTGCTTGCGATTGTTGTTTTGTGGTGCGCATAATTTGCGGCATCTACTTATAAATATTGACCAATGTCTGATACGTGCTTTGTTGCAATGACAAGACAACAGCTGTTAAAATGCGTTATGATGCATTCGAGTCTTTTGAATATCGTTTCCTAGGCTCTTGCAAACCTTGCCTCTCATTGATAAACGTTTGCTAAGATAATGATAAACAAAACGTCAGTAGATATTAATGCTAGGCCTATAAAATGTCACAGAAAATGAGTTATTTAAAATGATCATTTTATGGTTGTGACGATACTTGGTTGCTACATGAAATCACCATATGCAAAATCTACATATAGATTATACATAGACAACAGAAACACCTTCGTGCCGGGTACTATGTGTATCCATATATGAGTTAAGTTAGTAGCTCGCCGGTTTACCAACGAATGACTGTAGACAGGACAGTTTAGTATTATCATAGTAGTAATAGTAGCTTTAGAAGTATTTTTATTTCACTGTATTTTGAGTCGAGCGGAGGTATCCTTCTTTGCCCCCACGAGACAGGCAGGTAGTGATGCGGCTCTGAGTAACGCGGAGCGATTTGCTCAGCGACAAAGAGATGCGATATTTGAGAGAAAGGAAAGAACAGTGAAACAGTGAAGGAAAGCGCAGGTATTGAAGCGATGAAGGAAATCAAGCGTAAAGCCGTTTAAGCTGTTTGTTTTTAATACAAACAAACGCACTAACAAAGCGAGAAACGAACAGTAAAGACTCGTCTCCACTTCGGCGGATTAAAACCCGGGAGAAGCATGGAGAGGAAAAGGTGGGAGTGCTCGGCTCTCCCCAAGGGCTGGAAAAGGGAAGAAGTGACCAGAAAGTCGGGGTTGTCTGCGGGGAAAAGCGATGTCTATTATTTTAGGTACTGAGAGAGGAGAAGAGGGTGTTATTATGCAGATTTGTGGGCAGCTTGTGTAGAAGGTCTGGACTGGATGCGAATCTGGGATGTAGCTAGCTAGTTAGCAAGAGGAGGGGAAATTATAGCTTGCTAGCAAACGTTAGCTGGCCACGAAAGTTGGGGTGCTAGCTGGCTAACAACAAGTAGTACCTAGCTAGCTATCAAGTACGCAGTGTTGTGTCCACGTAAGTCTTCGTTTTTTGGTAGCTGTTTTTGGTAAGTTTGGTAAAACGATCAGTTTGAACGCAGGGGAACTGGCATTTGTAATTAAATATGATCACACATTCATAGACCACTATGCACAGGAAACGACACGCGCTGTTCTTTTTTTTAGCAGAAGCGAGGAAGAGGAGGAGGAGCAGAGGCGAGGAAGGGGGGAGGCGGGTCGTGTGTATAGTTTGTGGTACCGTATAATCTTGTTTATTTACCATGCTGTGCTGTGGTGCACGCACAAAAGCATGTAGTTAGCTACTTCGTTTGCTAACGAAATAGACCGCAGTAAAAAAGTCCAGGGTTCAAGACTTCTGCATGCCGTATGCAAGCACGACGTTCTCATTGTATTGTGTCAACCATATAAGAATTGTTAAAAGACTGCACGCGTCATTGTATCATAGCTGGCTAGATAAATAAAGTACCAGCTAACCCATTCAAATGAAACGCTTTTTTAATGTGAATAGCTGTTTTACAATTTGTGGTGCTTCGTTGAAGGGGTAACTAGCTTGATAACAATGTTTTTGACAATTAAGTAAAGGTTGTTTATGACGCAGAGTGGGAGGGGTAACGACAGTTACTCGCCTTCCTGACTTTTTGTTTTTTTCCTTACTTCGGATGGTCTTCGTCCGACAAGGATAAATTCCCCTTTCCTGATGGCTACAGTGTTGCTTGTTGAGTACAGCAAGAATTCACAAGTTTTGGTGTTCCGTCCCTAGACAGATTAGATCATAGGCTAGCAAGCTTCACTAACTGTTGAGTGTCTGTAGCATGTCTGCATGTTCCACAGCAGTTCCATGATTAGTCCTCTGTTAAAGCACACAACGCCTCTGAATGTGTATCCTGTTTAGAGCGGTTATTAAATAGACTTAGGCTAACACAATGTGTCTGATCTTCTCGACATATTAAATGGGTCAAACCTATATCGGACGCATTTTTGTGTTCCAAACATGTTTCAGTTTGGTCTCTGGATTAGACGTAAATTGCTGATAAAACGCAATCACAATGAATTATTTAACATAGTTACATTGGAATAATTGCACTATGAAAAAACTCATTTTGTGATGGCATAAACAAAAAGGATTGAATATTAATGAATTGCTTTGGGTCCTTGATTAATTTGTTATAAGTAGAAAGGTTGGAGAACTGCTGGAATACAGTATGCATGCCTTGATGTTCATGCATTTTTCTTCCACGTCTGTCATTTACTACATTATCTAAGTGTGTGGAGGTCTGTCTATGGCCCTTTGGTTCAGCTTTGCTTATCTGCTTTTATTTTTTTGCATGTTTGTGTTATGTGCTCTGTATGTACTGGATTGAGCCAGTGGTGGGTATAATGCAATGAAGTAATTGTGTGTTACTGAGTATGGTGCAACTGCCTTATGTTTGCTTCTTATCAGCCTCCCTTCACAACCATCGATCAACCCCCCTCTTTCCAAAATGAAGAAAAAATTGTTGATCCTTGTAATGTGTGTAATTCTCCTTTGACTCCCCCAGCCCCACTGGAAAGAAGTTCCGGAGCAAGCCTCAGCTGGCCCGTTACCTGGGCAACTCTATGGACCTGAGCTCCTTTGACTTTCGTACTGGGAAGATGCTGATGAGCAAACTGAACAAGAATCGACAGAGACTTCGCTATGACAACAACAATCAGAACAAGGTCTGGCAGCGTGGGCAGGTGAAGGGGTGGAAGTAGAGTGGATCAGAACTTAAAAAAACATACAAATGTAGAAAGGGGTTTTCTATTTGTTTTTTGACAGGCGAAAAAGGCAGCTGATAAGGTCATCTTGATTTGTTTCACAGTTCCCATTTAAAAGTGAAAAATATTAGTTAGCCAGCATTCACTTGTGTCAGGGAAGACCATCTCAAAAGATGTGAGTGTGAAATCTGAAGTCACTACTATATAGCTACTACTATAGCTTGCATTGCCATTTGCTGTAACCGGGTAGTTAGGTAAAAATAATTTCCTGAAGAAGGTTTTAGACTGTGTGTCAAGATACTTGTATTTTAAATCGATTGATGAATTATTCAGGAATTGCTTAATCAGCTAGCAAGCTGTCTTGCATAAATGTACATTGCAATGTTTCCATGAAGGCAGCAATGCAGAAGTTTTGAGCTGTCACATAAAACACATCCTCTGATGCTACCATCAGCTTTATATGATGAATATTATGAGTGGGCATGTCTAAGTAATTAGTAAACATGGCTAACTAGTTTCATTTGGTAAATGTGGTTATGCACTTAAGCCTCTTTACACACAGAGCAAGGGGAAAATAGTTAAATTTCTTAAACATTTAACATTTATTTAGACTTTCTGTACTATTTGTTTTATTTATTTATATCATTGCAACTCTCAGTTTCTGCTCATGTCTACTCTGTGCTCTTCCAGTGAATTGATTCAGTGACTGGGTGGATATTTTACTTGTCACACACATGATTTCCTGTTGCTCTCTTGTTGATCTGGTTCTTATTGTGAGGAAATACTGGAAATGGTTTTTCTTCTTGGACAGAAAATAATTATTGTCACTGTCTTGTATTTGCTTTGGTACAGGGGAACAAGTAAAGCACATCAAAATGCACATTTGTGCAAATGTTTGTTACAAAATGATTGATAATTACTATAAATTTGCATTTAGCTGACTGTTCAAGCAACTTCAGAGAATGTGAAGCAGTTTCAGTCTAGGTTGAAATTATATTTTTGCTTCCCTGTTGAAATGGATTCTGCTTGCCTTTTAATGGTGCAATCAAGATTTTATTGGAAATCAAGCCTAAATGAAAGAACTTGTCTTGTAAGCTTAGGTAATGAGTGATAAGCATAAAAGTTAGTTCCTAAGTTTTTTGCGGTTTATGCAGTTGTTAATGTGTACAAAAATCATTTGCCACACGTTCACTTAAGTGACATCCAGTCCTTTTTTGATTTGTGGTTGATGTTTTGAAAGAACGTAGTATTAAGGGTACTGCAGCCAGGAGTAATCAAGCAAACATCTTTAGATATATCAAGCAGCTAACCTTAAAAGGAATTATCAAATCAGCAAAGCCTAATTATCTTGCTGCTGTTTCTCTCTAGCTATATAAACTATGCGATGCAAGATTGCAGCTAGCTTTCCAGCTAGCTAAAAGAGGCATAGTGTTAATGAAATAAGGCAGTAGTATACCTAAACGTAGCTGGGCAGCTAACCTAGCCAGGATGTTTTGTTGATTTTGCATATGTGTCATCTGTTCTGAGGGTCTGTGACTGACCTGATCATGCTAAATATGGAAACCTTTGATTTATTATCATGCATTTGGGACAATATATGGTATATGCGTGTAAAAGAATACATGAATAGTGTAGTGGTGGCTGGATGAACAAACCCTCCTGGTCTTGGTTTACAACCCTATTGCAGTTGCATATCACTGTCTTTCCATTTCCACTGGGATTTTATTTCCTGTTGCAGAAAATCAACATGAAAACAATAAATGAAGTCTTAGACAGCCTTGTTACAAACAGGATTGGTATAGTTGGACTGTTGTCTGCCTAGTTTTGCTCAGAAAGGCGCTTGTCTGTCTAACATATTCAGGGGCCATTGAAACCATCCATAATTGTACAAAATTTTAGATGTAGAAAATTTGGGTGAGTAACCTGGAAACAAATCGCTTGGCTGTGCTCACACAGACTTCATTTCTTTGAGTTTGGTGCCAAACTAAATGACGACTAGTGCCACCAGTATGATAATTGTGACTGGATTGTGCTCCTGACCTGCATCTCTTTGTGTACTGAAGGGAAAGCCGGACCTGAACACATCACTACCAGTCCGACAGACTGCTTCTATCTTCAAACAGCCTGTCACCAAGGTTACCAATCACCCCAGCAACAAAGTCAAGACAGACCCTCAGAAAGCCATTGACCAGCCCAGACAGGTAATGTCTCATCTTGCATATTTCCTTGTGTTCACACAAAATTCATACAGTTCAGCAGTTTAAACTGTGTTTTACACACATGTTTTTATGTAGCTATGTGAGATTTCTTTTCTCTAAGGTCTCAAGTTCTTTTGTTTGTTTCACTAGGACAAATGTAATTCCAGTAGTACTTTCATAAGGAGTGTAAGGGGCCGTGTCATATTGTCAGCCTGGTAGACTGGTATTAATATAGGTGTCCGTGAGCTGCTATATGATCTTTTTGCCTAATGCTACACCAGGTGTTTTGCCACTAAGCGGTTGCTTGTAGAGCATGTTAGCACCACCCGTTGCTATAATTTTCCTTTGCATCCTCAGCTCTTCTGGGAGAAGAAGCTGAGTGGTCTGAATGCTTTTGACATTGCGGAGGAGCTGGTGAAGACCATGGACCTGCCCAAGGGCCTGCAAGGTGAGAACCGGGTGGAGTGCGGTTGGGCTGGAAGTCTTGTCCTTTGTTTCCTGTCTCTTGCTATCTCTCGTCTTTCACAGTTCAAATAGGCTCACAGGCATTTCCTACTCCTTCCATTGACTGCTGTTGAGTTTGTTCAATATGCCTAATAAGCTAAGTAGGTCTTTGTAAGTGGATATGTGTGTCGTAGTCCAAAAATAAATTGGCTTGGTTCACACTCAAACCAAGACAGCAATGAGCTTTTGTAGTTCCTTTTGGTCCCCATCTTCAAATGCGATTGGAATGTGATGCCTTGTCTTCCCTGCCAGGAGTTGGTCCTGGATGTACTGACAAGACGCTCTTGTCGGCCATTGCGAGCGCCCTTCACACCAGTGCTGCCCCCATCACTGGCCAGCTGTCTGCTGCTGTTGAAAAGAACCCAGGAGTCTGGCTCAACACCTCGCAGCCACTTTGCAAGGCCTTCATTGTCACAGATGAGGACATCAGGTACAGAACTGGGCAGTTGGCACACGTGGAAAAGACACACACGGGCACATGCAGAAAATTGATTCATGATGTGGAAGTCACAACTGAATGGTTCCTTCAGTATTTCATATTACTCTGTAAAAACCTCCTTTAGCAACTGTAGTAAAATTTGATTTTGAATCACAGCTGAATGTTGTGATTTTACCTTCACAAGGGGTTTATGGTTAGAGAATAAATTGCAATAAATGCATCCAGTCTCTTGCATGTAATCCATTACATTTACTAAAGCATATTAGAAACCTATTAAGTAAAACTGTGTTTATCACTGAGCTGTGCGTTAAAGCCTATCTTAATATATGATTCTTTAGGGTGGCGTGCTCATGTTGCTTGTTATGTTAGACATGTGATTTTCTCAACGTTCTAATCAACAGAGTAGTGTAACATAGACACATCCTCCCCTTCTGGTAAATTTTCCCACTTGAGAACTATCAATAATAAATATTATATTACAGTATTTATTCATTGTGGATCACAGCTGCACCTTTGCCTGGCCTTCTGTTTCACTTGTGTTGCCACTTCTCCCAGATACACTTTAGTGACGCAAAATGCAGGCCCATCTAAGTATACTTGGCAATGTATGACTGGATCTCGCTAAAGCTTTCTTCTTGGAAGTCAGTTTGGAAATAGTTGCAAAGACACAGTTTAATGAGCAGACATTTATTTTTTCTAGCAAGATTGAGTGTTAAACATGATGCCATGCCAGACTGGAAATATTCAATGGGAGGCTGTGCTTAGTTGGTTGGGTGGGTGAATAACTACTTGTTTAAATTGACCTGAGTAGAAACTTGGATGGTAATGTTTAGAAAACTTTAGAAAACTGCATAAATGTCTATAAAAGGAGAAATCTGGTCAAAATGTTTAATGTGTCAGGTTTTCACATGCACAATTGAGTATTCCAAATTGGACTTTTCATAAGCCTGCAAGCCCTCATACATTCAATTTCTTGTTTGCACATTTCATCAACTAATATTCATGCATGTTCATAATGAATTCTTGTAAATTCTCAATAGTGTTGACAGTTGCCATCTTTGCTATAAATCATATCAGTACCCTACCTACAACGCTATTTTCTCCGAAACAATAATTCGTTATTTACATAGTATTTAGTAAATTTCACAGCCCCAACACGTATTTTGTATCTACAGCCCTCCCGCTATGTGGCTGCCTTGTATGAGTATTCTCCAGTCGTTGTGATTCATGTTTCGTCTTGTTTGTACCGAGATTTCCTAATGTACAGATCTGGATATTGTTTTTAAATCTTAGATTTTTAGGCAGCTGAGTACTGCAGATATGTGGGCATGTGATCTTACTTGTAATGGCAAAAATACTGCCAGAAATGTCTGAGAAAGGGCAAAGTTGTTGTGCAGATTTAACTTGTTTGAATGGAGTTCCATTTAACTGCCATGAATACTTTTCAATGAAAGTAATACTTCAGATGATTGTATGCATGATTTTCACATGGTGGGATGGCTAATAAAGGGAAGATAAAATAATGAAGAAATCAACATTGTTTTGTTGTGGCCAGTCAATTACAAAATACAGTAAGCAAATGGACCCTTTTTGTTTCTGAAATTAGGAAGCAGGAAGAGCTGGTTTACAGCGTGCGAAAGAGACTGGAGGAGGCCCTGATGGCTGACATGTTGGCTCATGTGGAGGAGGCGTCCAGTGATGGGGACACGAAGGAGGAAGGGAATGACAACGATGATATGGAGGCAGTATAGCAAAGGTAAAGAGCACAGCAAAGACATACTGGGGAGATCTGAGGGAAAGGAGTCAGGGCTGGGGTTCTCTAGGAGGGCTTAGTTGCTTCATCTTGACAAGAAACATGACTTGTCGCAATATGACTTGTCATAGGAAGGATAAAGAAAACTAAAGTATCACATACATTTTTAGACGTAGGATAAACCTTGTCTGTTTTCACAGCTGAGCCCATGCTACCAAGTCTGGTGGACCTAATTAAGAGTGTAGTAATCAACTACCACAAAACTTGCATGTAACAGCAGATGGAATTCTTAGAAGTGAATCTTAATCTGTTTATCTTAAACTAAGGTGCACCCCTCTTCAGATTCAGCACAGAGGCTACTTCCAGTTCCATATAAGGTCACTTTAATACATGTTGCCAGAATTTGAATTACCCTGCTGTTTGTGCTCATAATACTGGGGAAAAACTAAAAGCAGAGTAAATTGGAAGTATTTGAATTCTAGCCCTCTCCTGGCAAAGGGGATTTTCAAACAAATTCTGTAGCAAATTCCACCTGGGTAGGAAGTACTGTTGTCCACACTCCCAGCAACTGGCAGAGATATACATATGAGATCCTGAAATAAATCAGTTTAGAGGAAAATGTGGCTGCTTGCCACACCCCATTTGTTCCACTTTCCTCTCACATATATTTTACCATTACAGTAACTGTTGTTATTGTTAATAGTATGTCTTGGAAAAAAAATTATGAGAATCTTTGCTAATGAAAGGTAGATTATTTTAGATACTTTTCAAAGTACTGATTAAAGGTACATGAATATTTGTAACTGTATTCTAATTAACTGTTTTATAGTCTCCAACATGTAGTGCTGGCTGTGCAGAGCTGTCACATGACCCAAGAGCTTCATGCTGGCCCATAGGCATAAAAAAGCATGCTCAAAGCATGATATTCCTGTTTTTTTTTCCCCCAGGGGATTGGGGGGGGTGGCTGTCCCAAAACAAGAAAGCTAATGGTTCCAAGCAAACACATGATTCTGAGTGACACATTAACACAGAGAAAACCTTGTTTCAATGTTGAAACTATGTCACAAATCTCAAGGGCAGATGGCTTTTAACTGGTGTAAAACCTAATGAATTTCTCACACTTGAGTGGCTCACCAGAAGACGATAGTTAGTTATCTGTTGCATAGTTTTTATATGTTGTATAGTTATGCTTCCTAGGTGATAGTTTCCTGGCTTAAAAACCAATATTTTCAACAGTCTGGATCAACTACTTGGTCTTTGTTAAATGCCGCCTGGTGATCGTCTTCTATTTCGAGTTCTTTAACCAAGGCAGCATCATAATAATCAGAAACTGCTCATAACCCAGTCTCTTCTGTCCTGCAGGGCCCGGGGCACTGTAGAGCAGCCTGGAACATGGGAGTCTCCACAGGACCCTGACCAGGACCCTTTTACTAACCCAACAAAAAAAACTGCCTCCCCTGTCCTCTATCCTGCATTCTCCCTGGTGGACTCAGCCTCACCCCTCAGCCCTGCCCAGGCACAGCTTGAGAAGAACGTCTGGCTCCACTGCTAGGAAAGACACTGACTTACAATCCTGAATCAAATTGATTAGAAAGAAAGAAAGAAAAAAAAATTACAATTTTTTTAAATTAAGGTGTAAAGAAGTAGGAGAAAAGTTACAGTAAGTTTGCAAATTCATCAATGTTTCCTTTTAATTGTTTAATTGTATTTTTTACACATCTGCTTTTATGGACTATGATGGAAGGTGTGACGGAGATGGGGGGCTTTTAGTTTTCTTAAACTCCATCTCTATCACATGTATCAATTCCTATACTTAAATGCAAGAAAAAAAAACAATCTGAGAAGTGTAAATGATAAACCTGCCAAGACTGTATGGTAATTTGAAGTAAGAGCTATGCACACAAAGCCCCCTCCCCCAGTCCATCAGTTGCACATCCTTGTTTCTCTTCAGGTTAACTAAGATTGGAAAGCCCTGGAGTAACCATTAGACTGGATTTGTGTGGTGCTTAAACTGAGAAGGGCTTTGATGATGTATGAGAGGGAACAAGATGGATGTGGAGATATATTGTGCCACTCAATCTTTTAGCAATCTTTTAATCTTAAATTAATGGAGATAGATGGCTTTGTAATAGCCTGGTACAAGTTCAATCATGTTGGAAATGCCTGTTTTTTATGACTAATTTTACAATTCCATTACTCTGGTATATGCTCCAATTCAGTGGTTTGCCTGGTATTATCCAAAGAAAAAGCCAAGTAATTCTGGGAAGGATTGTTTTGCAATACCAGAATGTTACATAAATTGTTCTTCAGTATTGCTTTCACATGGATTCTCAGTTCCTGTCCAGCTCTCCTTAGCTGCTATGTAACCATGCTGCACCATTTATTTCTGTAATTATTTCTGTGGTCCCTTGACAGTCATTATGGTATGATCGTGACAAGGTTATGACTTTGCTGGATTGCTTTACAGTAATGAGCCAATCATAACTTATTCATATGGGTATGAAATTACCCAAATTGCGTAGGGCTACGCAGTGTTGTATAACTTGTAACAGTTACTTTGTTAATAGAAAGGTGCTACCTGGAGCTCAGTGTTTCCGGTTCAATGATATTCCTTAATAGATCTGTTGATGTCCTAAGTTCAGTGAACACTTGCTAAAAATGATCATAAACTTTATTAATGTTATTACCAGTGCTGCTTACACCACCAGATCTATTTAGTGCAGTAAGTGGTGCAAGGTGTTGATGCCACAGACTTTAGTATTTTTAATGGTTTATGTCATTATGAAAATTTCAGATGTTCCCACAGTGAAGTGACAACATGTAGACACACTTAACACAGATTTATCCACTAAATTAGTGAATCATATAACTCCTCGTTTACCTTTGATGAGACTGACATTGCAAGGGTGAGTTTATTTTAATTGAAATTCTGCACTGTTTCACGCAAAAACTTTATCATATAAAGATACTAACCTGATACTTTGAAGGTCAACAGGTAATATTGATGTCATTTTGATTTGAGTCCTTGCAAGAAGGAGTGTGCAGAAGGTTTGCTTAAATTGAAAGCCATTATTTCTGAAGTGTGCCTGCAAATAAATTCAACTAGGAGTGTAACTGCAGTCCATCTGATTTGATATCACTGAAGAAAATGTAAAACAAGCAACATGTTTGGTTCTTGTCCCACATAAGCAGACCAATTCGTATTTTGTAAAATTTAAATGGTGACTGATTAAAATGTCTGTATAACTTCACAACATGTTTTCAGAATTTTGTGTGTTTTTTCTTCAGGGGATTATATCTTTACTTAACATCTTTGTTAGCTCATAACTTTAGTTTCAACTTCAAACAGTTGCTTGATTTGATTGTTAGGATTGTTTCTCAGTCCAATCCATTGGACCAACTGTATGCTGATTTTGTTCAGACTGAACTCTCAACTCTCAGATTAAGATATTAATTGAATACTGTCTAATGTCTGCAGTTAATGTTAGAAATTATTTGTGAAAACCCTTTTTGCATTTATCAATAGAAATTAGATGCCCCATGAGAAATTTAAGGGTAGTTTCCTCTCTTGAGCTTCATTTAATTATTTTTTTTGCTCTAAGCTTTAATTTGGTTCACCTGTACTAATTTTTCAGGGACAGACATGACCAGAAAGGACTTGAATGTCTTAACATGGGTTCTCGGGAGTTAGGGCTGAGAAATTTCCATTAAGTGCCCTGTTCCCATTTGTTGATGGACAAAGGGCTCTTCCTTTTAAGGTTCCATGCAGTTGATTTAACTTAGGTGCACTGTTAAACTTCATTATTTAATTTAAGACCAGGAAATGTGAGCTTTACATCACTGGCAAACAAATACAGGCTGTTGTGTTTAGTAATCTGAAGTGCACACACGAATAATGAAAAATACAGACACCTGGGGTATACTGACTATGTTCTCACTTGTTATTTGGTGCTTTCACCAATTAGTTTGTACGGGACAGTGTCAAGAACTGGTACCTGTAGAAGACGCGTGTCCTGCTAGGAAACTAGCAACACAGGAGGCAGACATTTGATGCGCAGGTATAAATCTCATTCCGGGGGACCACATTTTGGTGTCCTCCTCGAGTGGGATGTTTCCCGTTGAAGATTAATGCATTTGATTGTACAGTACAAATTATCAGTGTACCAAAATCACAAACGCACCCAGTCCGTTTCCAGAGGCATCACACCTCAGTGGCGGCCTCGTCCACCATACCCCGGTGCGATTGCTTCACTGTTAAGGTTTCACATACTGCAAACAAGCCGAATTTCCAGTTAGAATCAGCCAGACGAAGTAGTTGTGAGTGTGCCTCAATATATAGTACATTGTGCCCCCCCCCGTACATTTGTAAGCCAATCAGTTGCGAACTTCAGGCGCGCAAGAATTTGCTCATTTGCAGTGCTGAAGGACACTGATATTTTGATAATTGTGAATAGGCTTTTTTTCTTTTATAGGTGTTCATAGTAGCATATTACCTGCAATAGCCTCATTGCAGCGTATAGTTAACTTTATCCGGCGAGTTAGCATCTAAAATGTATCCTAGAACTGTTTAACTCGTAGTACATCCTGGACTATTGCGCGGTGGCCGACATTAATTATTCGATTTACGAAAGAACAGACATGTGTAGACAAACTATAAACAAGTAAAGTATATTCCCTCGATTGAAGTCTTATGCCAAGCGCGCCTTCTACTAGAAATCTTGGAAGCCACATGGCCTTTGAACCTATTGTTATGTCGTGGGTGACGTCAGTGCTGTGTGCAGGGGGACAAGCAGAACGGCGTGCGCCTGCCGAGACAAAGACGGCGGACTGGAGATAGGTTAGAAAACTGGCAAACTGATTGGGAGGTGGGTGTACGGTCATAAACTGGGGTTAGTGCTACACAGAAGTGTCTTGGGGAGGGGGGCAAGTCGTACAAGCTGTTGCACGATTACCCCATTTTACCCTTGCTATTCTAGCTAGGTACCTTTTCCCCAACATCCCTAAATTAACTGTTTGAACGCTAGCTAGCCACCCAACGTTAGCACTGCACATACCGCATCCCCGATTTTAAGAAACAAGAGGGATGCGTTTGGTGGCTAAGAGTTAGCCAACAAGTTAAGCAAGACAGCGTTAGCTAAGTTAGTTCGTGATAGTGGCAGAACATAACGTTACATTGTTTAATGAAAGCGAATGATGCATGGCTAACTAGCTAGACTAAATGTTAGCATGGTTAACCACTATCTGTTTGAATTGATAACTAACGCGCAAGATCGTTAGATAGTTGTTGACTGCGTTATTTTTCCTAGGTAATGGCTATGACAACGTGACAGCTAGTTAGCCACCGTTAGCTAGTCCGGGAAAGAGAAACTGTGTGCTATAAGTTATATTAAAATCGAATTTACATTATTGTCGTGTTCCTTCTTGTCATGAGGACTAGGTGAAAAGCTTTATCTTATCTTTCACTATAGTTGGCTAAATTGATACAACAAGGAGCAACACCTGAATCTAACGCAAAGTAAAGAAAGGGTTGAATGAGAATAAAATAGAGGAGGGACCCAAGTGAATTAGCAAACGGTGCACCTGGAGGTAGAACGAGGTGCCAGGGAAAACATTTTGGTTTTGCTAACGTTATTTCCCTGTGCCAGATTGTGAACGTGCGTTGTACCGAACATTTTACAAAAAAACGTTATAGTCTTGAGGGAGGATTATAATCATTGCGTCCAAAGCCGAATGATCAATCTCAGGGACTTTGCCTAGCCCCCTGCTCCATCTAGAGTCAGCTATCTAATGGATAATGAGATGGTGGTGAGCAACCAGCAAGCTGGGGTGGTTCTGCCCAGGATAATGGAGTCAGAGTCCCGGGACGATGAGCACCAGGAGACGCTCAGCTTCGCTTTAGACCAGCTATCTCTCATGGCTGTTGAGAAGTCGGACTGTGGCGCCGGGGGAGGGCTGGTCGACTCCCTTGACACCCCGGACTCTAACTCCGATGCATGCAACGGAGTGGGAAGCTTCATCGGCTTACAGATGCTGGAACACCCTAGTGGCTCAGCCGCATCCCCAGCTTCTTGTTCCCCACCCTCGGAGTACTACAGCGCGGGTGGAATCCACATGACCGGCCCTCACAGTCACTCTGTGCTCGGCGAGCCGAGCTCTGTGCTCTGCAGTCGAAAGAGGAGCGTTAACATGACGGAATGTGTGCCAGTCCCGAGTTCGGAACATGTTGCAGAAATCGTGGGAAGGCAAGGTGAGATACAGCGAGCCGTAAATGTGGCTTGCTCGCTAACATAGTCAGATAGTTACTGCTGAATACTCGCACAATTTCAGTGTGACAAACCAATGAGGTTTATAACGAGATAGATAAACCTCTATTGGCAAACTTATTCAGTGGGCCCTAACGTTACTTGAATCGAGCACATTTAAGTTAGCTAGTGTAGCTAACATTAGCTGGCAACAGATTGGTGTAAGGTCATGTAACTTTCCGCATGGAAAGTGCTGTAGCTAACTAGCTAATTATGTACGCTTGGCTGCATATGCTATATTACTATTTTAGCCGCTGAGTTAGCCAGTGACAATAGCTGGCTAGTTAGCGAACTCACACAGAAAAGTAGCTGACGGCTGTGTTGCATGATGTTAGCCAGCCAACGTAGCATTATAACACTTAAGAAAGCTCTTTGCTATATACAGTGACTGGCAATGGCCACGCGTATACAATTTCATTAGCCAAATAGCAGACGGGTGGATTTAAATGTTTAATTCAACGAAGGCTACCTTCACCACATTTACATGGAGCGGTAGCTAACTAGTAGCTTTTAGCTAGTTACATTGTTGCCACCTGTCAGTTAAAACATGGGTGGTTGGTTAGATAAGTTAACCAACTAATCGGAATGAGAAGGACACCTTTCTTTGTTTGCATACTAGTCTGCAAATATTGCTATTGCGGCTGGGTGGGACTGTCTTGCGGCGTTTTAAGTTAGAAAGCTACATTCACCGTGGCCTAGTAGGATGTGGACTTATCCTAAGCAGAATTTGTCAAGCGGCGTGTATTTCATAGAGGCACGCTAATTTGACTAACCAGTTGTGTTATTTCACCGTATTAAATCATATTGCTATATTTTTACACATCTGTTTTAAATTAGGGTGGTTAGCCGACATGGTAAAGACAGAGGGGGAGGGGCATAGACTCAGACAAAGCGACAGATTGTTATAGTCTGGACATGTTTAAACACCACCAATTATACCAAGTAAAGGAAAGAGAAGCTTGCCAGATGGTCTGATTTGGCGCAGACATAATTGAGAGCAGAACTTTATTGCATGCAAATTTTGTTGTGAGTAATATATATTTAAATAGCGCAAACACTATAGTCTGAAAAACCTCAGCGAGGCACTGGTAGAGTAAGATAGGTATACGGTTGTGTGGTGTTTTCCGTCCGAGTCGGGAATTATTTAATTAGAGTGGGGATCGGTGAATGGGTAGCTGAATATTTTACGAATTAATATGAACCAATAAAACTGGTTTGACTCGAACCGGCACGTCCGTATTGCTAATGTGCTGCTTCTGCTTGGTCCCCTTTGTTTGAAAATACCATGCTGTCTCTGACGATGACATCACAGACGCCTTACTCTATTGGTTATTTGACAAGCCCCGTCCTAATTTAAAGGAACAGTACAAATAATCAAGAGCAGCTGATAAAGCCAGCAACTCACAGGAAAGGGATGGGATAAGGGTATTATCATCTACACAAAGTAATTGTCACCTCTGTGTTTTTATGTTTGTTTTCTTTTTTGTTCGTTTATGTATGTTTCCTTGTCATTAAGATGACAGCATATAGATTGAAAATATCAACTGTCATCTAATGTAACTTGTGCTCCCTTCTGTCCAGGTTGTAAGATTAAGGCTCTGCGTGCCAAGACTAACACCTACATCAAGACCCCAGTAAGAGGAGAAGAGCCGGTGTTCATTGTGACTGGGCGTCATGAGGATGTGGAGATGGCCAAACGTGAGATCTTGTCTGCAGCAGAGCATTTCTCAATGATCCGTGCATCACGCTGCAAGGCAGGGGCGGCGGCAGGGGCTGGGGGAGCCCTCCCAGGGCCCCCGCACCTGCCCGGGCAGACAACCATACAGGTGCGTGTGCCCTATCGGGTGGTAGGTCTAGTGGTCGGGCCCAAAGGCGCTACGATAAAGCGCATCCAACAGCAGACGCATACGTACATAGTGACACCAAGCCGCGACAAGGACCCGGTGTTCGAAGTGACTGGGATGCCGGAGAATGTGGATCGAGCTCGGGAGGAGATTGAGACCCATATCACCCTGCGCACTGGGGCCTTTGTCGACTTGCAGGGCGACAATGACTTCCATAGCAATGGCACAGATGTCAGCCTGGAGGGCCTGGCCACACTGGGCATGGGGGGTGTGCTGTGGTCCAGGTCCAGCCACCCAGCTCCACCGCCGCCCCCGCCTCTCCCTCTGTCCCTGTACCACTCCAGCAGGAAGGTGACGTCGGCCTCCTTCCACAACGGCGGGCTGGGTTCGGGGCCCCCGGAGAGCAGCAACGCCGGCAGTCCCTTCAGCGCGGGAAGTGCTGGAGGTGGGTTCGCCTGTGGCGGAGACCCTGTGCAAGGCCTCCCTGCCCCGCCTGTGGAGGAGCTGGGGTTCGAGCTCAGCGCCGCCAACATCTGGGGGCCGTTTGTGAAGGCACAGCATCGGCGCGACAGCAGCAGCCGAAGCGGAGGCGCGGTCACGCCGCGGGCGTCGCCCACCCCGCTGCCCGACCCTGCCGGTGTGGAGCACGCTCTGGCCCTTTCCTGGCTGCACGCGGGCGGCACCTCCTTCTCCAGGGGCAGCGGCAGCAGCAGCAGCGGGGGCAGCACCACTGGTTACTCCTCATCCTGCTCTGCGTCCTCCCTCCCTGGGGGCTCCCCCACGGAGTCGGAGGGCGGCGGTAGCACCGGGGGGCTGCTGGGCCGCTTTAAGGCAGATGCCCTGGCTGGAGGGATGGCGGCGGGCGCGAGGGACTGCTACGTGTGCTTTGAGAGCGAGGTGACGGCAGCCCTGGTGCCCTGTGGCCACAACCTCTTCTGCATGGACTGCGCCGGTCAGATCTGCCAATCAGCTGAGCCCGAGTGCCCCGTCTGCCACACCCCTGCCACCCAGTGTATCCGCATCTTCTCATAATAACCATGCAGAGGTGTGGTGGAGTTTAAGGGGCGGTAGGGTGTATGCACTACAGAAGAAAAACTCAATTTAATAGAATGACAGCTGCAGTGCATTCATGGACACCAATAAGCTGCCTTTGTCAGAATTACAATAACCATATTAGCCATGACACTAATGTTAACCATTATGACAATTATAGTGATAAGAAGCAATGACAATGGAAGCAACTAATGTTGCAGACTGCCAAGGTTGTTCTTTGCATCTGAGAAACTCAAATACTCTGAAATACTACAGATAGGGTTTTGGTTGAGGTATCCTGGGAAAGAAGTCAGTGTCTTATCTGTATACCCAAGTTAGTGATCTTATCAGGTGCATTTCGCTTGGTTGTTTATTTGTGCATATGTTCTTTTTTTTTTATTCTGAAAGCAGATTTCTGCTTTCTTTGACACAGGAATTCTTTTGAGACTTGTTGCTTTGAAATATTTACTACAAAGCTGCAAACGTTCAGTGCACTTTCTAATGCTTTTTTATAAAACAAAGAATATCAATAATTCTCAAGTGGCATGAGCGGGGTCAGACTTTTTGGTTACATATTTTTGAAATAGATTTTACCCTGTACAGATTGTTTGCATTTTCACATCCGGGGCACTGTTGTGTGGATGCTAGGAGAATCACTGGCTTCTCCAAAGAGGTCTCTGCAGAAAGGGACTTGCATATGTTTTTGAAAAGTACGTCAGCTTGATTCACATTACATCAGCCTGATGTCTGTAAAGGCCTAGTGTGCTGTCCCAGTGCAAGCATCTCAATAATCCTCCCGTATGTTTCTGTTTATCTATGTATGTGTTTATATTTATGTTCATGTAGGGACAATGTTAAACTAAAACATGAGCTATAAAAGTAACAAGTCAGACCAAAGCATTTACAGTACATTTTGTGCTGGAAGAGAGAGACATGTGTCACAGGTGCACCAACAGAGATTTTCAGGGCCAGTATTGATAGCTGATGTTCATCCAGTCATATCTGCCTAACTCTAATGCCCATATTTCTGAAAGCTTTTTCTTGTATAAGCACTGGGAAATTTAAAATCTTTGCATAGCTGTCATGTCCTTTCTAGTAACGCTGTCACAAAACCAATGCAAGAAAGATATAAACTTTGTGGGACAGTTGAAAACATTTCTCAGATCTGCTTCCAGCTCCTTAGTAATTTCATAATCAGTTTGTTAAAGAGGATTAGTTGGCACAGGAAAGGTAAGCAGATGTGAAAAATAATCAAAATTATGGGAAAAAAAAGAATGTCACTGACCTACTTATCTTGCTCCGGGGGTCCATTTTGTAAGGTCCCATTTATTCATCTTATGGAATTCCAGAATGTTGTATTATTGTGACATTTGTCAAAAAATGTAATGTTAATGCAAAGCTGATTTCAGCACTTTGATTTTCCATGTTTCAGAACTTTAAATGTGACAGAAATGGCCCTGGCTTTACCTGAGCCACTGAGCTCTTGAGCTGGACATACACGGTAACTGCCTCCAATGACTACGATTCGAAATCTACATGGGGTGTTCTCTTGGAGTGAATGGATGTGCCTGGAGTTGCAGTACTGTTCTGGAAGCCTCTTTGGTGTGAAATAGCCTGCTTTAGAGTAGACCTGTTGTGGAGTTAAGTATATTCTGTAAGGAGACAAAAATTTCTGGTTATATTTGGAAGTACATTCCGCTGTGTTTCATGTCCGTGATTTTACCCTCAGATTCCTGTCTATATTCTAAGAATGATGCAATCCTTGCTTCATAGACAGCTGCATTTGAGTTTGCTTTTCTGCGTTCACTACAAATTACTGAGCTTTTTTAGCCTCTGTTATTTTCATAGTATACTAGATCTTAGCAGTGCGTGTGAAAGTTCCTTCTGCACTTGCCTCGAGATTGGTGGAGCTGACACTGGAATCTGTGTTGGTTATTGAAAGTTCAGTTGAGTGGTGTGCTTGGCTAGCTGGACAGAAGTTGTAGACAATCAAACAGGTTGCTAGGTACACATACAGTTGCTTTGTTTACGTCATACTTTTACCACATTCAGTGTTCATTATCATTTATGTTTTAGGTACGTTTGGATCGCACTTTATACCTGGAAATATTAGTTTATATAACATTGGAAATAAATTACATTGGCAGATAGCTGGTGCTTCTCTCATTACACTGAGCTCCTTTCTACAGTAAGGGGATGAATACCACCATCGAAAACAATTTTTTTTTTTCCCGCAAACTGAAGGAACGTGATTGTGTGTTGATTGAGGTCTCTCCCCCTTTTTGTTGTTTGTCATTCTTATTCATTTCTCTTTTTTCTATTGTGAATGACTTGGCATATCTGTCCATTCCTACTGTACTGACACAGGTTCTTCATCCACCTTCTTGAAGTTTCAAAGCCATGTTGATAGTCTGTGTGAAACAGCTGTAGATCATAGCTAGCTGTTAAAGAATTTTCTGTGGTTACATTTTAAACATCTTTCAAGGATACTTTTCTTGAGACCGTGTTGAATGTCATGCTTCAGAGAATCATGCTGTATTTATTTTTTGCATAACAGTTCTGAACTGGAGAGTGGCTCATTTGTCAGTTTAAACACATACACTCCACATGCTTTGCAACGCTGACATTCAGCTGTCATGGCAGCACTAACCCCACATTAAGCAAAATGTCAAAGAAAACGTGGTAGTCACATCTCCACCTCTTTTTCATGCTTTATGCATTTTTTTGTCAAGGTGTTGGGAAGGTCACAGTTTATCCATTCTTGTACCTCTGATTGTTTGGAGCGATGACACTAAATGTGTATGTAGTAAAGTTATAATGATTCTCTTTCTCTCAGGAGCACGTTTTGAGACCCCTGCTTCTGGTCTTCCACCACTCTGCATTAACATTGGCTCCCAATGTCCTCTTTAGGCTATAAAGTGAGATTACTCTAACACCCCAGAGTTTTTTCCTGTGTGCTTTCTGAGTTTAATGCTTTACATTTTAGTGTACATTTAAAAGTGGCCTAATGGTGATATATTCTGGATGTAGCCCTCTGAGGTATACTAAAAGCAAAAATCCACATGTGAAATAAGCCATAAATGAGAAGATCAGAACAAGGGCTTCAGACCTCCTTTGGCTGGCCACCACAGTAGGGGTCTTCCATTCCTGACCATCCTGTTGACATCCTAAGTAATAATGTGGAGTAACAGAAACAAAGCCATTATGGCAGCTAGTACACAGGGCTTCCAGACACTTGAAGTGTTTTTTTTGTTAAGAGTTACAGGTTTGTTCTTGTAACTGTATGTCTGTTGTGTTAGTATCCATTTTTAAATTGATATATTAATGTTATATTATCTGCTACATGCAGGTCACAAGCACAATTCTTGATGGTTCTATTCATTATAAGACGGCAAAGATCTCCCTGTTGCTGGGTGTGGAATTTGAAAGATCAGCCTCGTTCTTGGCCAGGGATGCTTGGTTGTCTTTGTGTAAATTGGTTACATTGTTTTGCATTATTTTATTTGCTTTGCAGACACACATATCCGGGGTAACTTAAATAGATCACTTGGGTGTGTGGCATACTTATTATTACTGGTGGGGCCATGCATAAGTTTGTGTAATGCAGTTCGGTTAAGGTACAAAAAAAAAACATCCAGGTCCATATAAATCCTGTTACAAAGCAGGCAGTATTTAATTGTTGTGGTTTTTTAGCTCAACCTCATCTTGATTTTCAGCTGTAGGGAAATTTTCATCTGTGACTGAAGTTATTTTAGTATTTAACAGTAACACTAGTTTTTTTTGTGCAGGGATTTTGGCTGTTTTCTGATAATCACTGTTACAAACCAAATTTCCACTCAGATCCGTCTAATTCAGGTGCTGTGGCGCGACTGAGTTAATGCTTACTACTTACATCTTGGTCTGTCAGGGTGCTCAGAGCCCTTGCCTCAAAGTCCTGCCAAATCATGTTACTATGGATGTATTTTTGTTTTGCAAAAGAGGCTCCCAGATTATTGAAGGGTCCTGGAGTTCTAAATGTCCAGTATCCTCCTCCCTCTCTCTCCTCCAGGGCCATTACTGCAGTTATGGAGTCTCTCTCCTAATCTTTCATTTCAACTGTTTGGGCCCTGGCACAAAATGCATGAGAAAATACTGATTGGCCGATACATGTGGCATCTGAATTGCACTTAAGGCCCCTCTCCAAATATCTGAGAAATGTTGTGTAAGAGGCTCGTTTCTGAGCGAAGTTGAGGGACGTGCAGGTGGCCAAGGAGTCTGATGGAGAGCACTGGACATTGGGGATCCTGACAGGAGATTTGAATAAAAAGTTAAAGGTGCACTTATCAAACACACCACATTTTAGGCCATCCCCAAAAGATGCAAACAGGGTTTATTAAGGAAGATCAGTCTGTAGGGGGTAGAAGGCTGGGAAAGAGCCAGAATTCATTTTCAGTTCCTCCCCTTGCCACCCTCTGTCCTATTGCTTTAAGTGTTTTGTACACAGATTATTTTTATTTATTATTATTATTTTTACCAAAAGTGTTTTAATTGAGAAGCCATTAGGCCTGACTGTACATACTACAAATACAATCATTGGAAGTTGAGTGTGGGTGTTAATGAGGACTGATGAGGACAAGTGCATTTTTTTTTTTATCATTGCTTGCAAGTTCACAATCAACTGATGTGTGGTAAGCATTCTGACGAAAAACAGCTGTGCATTATCCAGGTGGTTGTTAATAAATGCTGGCAGTTGTGGTTACCCCCGTAACGCACTTTGACATCCATGATAAGCATTGTATAAATGCAGTCAGCTTATGAGTCACCAGGCTAATTCATTTATTTTTCTTTATATGGCGTAAATATCCCAAACTATGTGACCATTTTATTGTTTTTTTTTCTTTTTTTGGCTTTTTCCTGTGTACAACCATTCAATTTTTAACAGACAGACCACCATTGAAGAAATTTTAAAACTGAAGTATATTTTATTTGAAAGTTTATGGACCTTTTAATCTTTAGGAGTACTTATATAGTGCATATATATTTAAACTGACTTGATGGTTGTCAGAAATTGTATCAAGAGTTTTATTTTTTACGCTTCTTTAATAAAATTTTTTTTAATTGAAAAAACAACAACAATGCATTGTCTGGTAGTATTTATTGCATTATTCTCCAGGTTGTAAGAAAAACAACATTCTCTGGAACTGCCAAATCGAGAAATTGTGAGCATTTCTAAGCGGACCAAACAAACATCATGTTACGAAAGAATGGTTCAATTTGAATATAATTCTGTGACAGCCATTCTGTGGCAGAAAATGCAACAAAAAATCCCAGAATTGGACATTCATTCTGAAGTTTTGTAAGAGTTCCTTCTCATTGCTATATGTCCCATCCTAAAAAAAAAAATATATATAATAAAATAAATAGCAAAATACAAATTCATTGGCTTGTAGCCATGTTGCTTCAGTTTGAAATGTTATCTTGATAAAAGGATGCAACTGTTGTTTGCTCACTATTTATCTTGCAACTTACATCTAATTAGTGAAATTGTGGAACTTTTAACATGTAACCTGTCATGGTCGCCACATTTTGTGACAAATAAACCTTCCTTTATAACAAAGTTCACAGGGGCAGAATGTGCAAAGTTTTTACCACAATAAATGAACAACACTGTAAAAAGAATGATTTTGAAAGTTGTATATGACTTTCACAAAGTGGATACTGCCAATAGCTGTCCAAAACCTCTTTTTGGAGGTGAGGAGCTAGAAAAACTGCAAGATGCTAGAGGGCATATCCTGGAATTCGAAAAATTGTTCCTCTTGAAGAGAAAAGAGCCAAGTCAATAAGGTTAATGAGGCAGGAAAAGACACATTCAAAAGAGAAAAAAGCTAATTCAAACAGGTGGAAGTGGGCAAGGAAGTTCATTTAATTTCTTAGGAATATGTAGAAACACCTTAACCATCTCACTACTATAATTTTCAGTTATCACATAGCAGGAACAAAGGTTTTGGAGTGAATGAGTGGGACAGTATAATGTTGGGTTGATGGCAGTTGTGATATCCAGGTGACTTGTAGTCCTTATAGTTTTTATAACACATATGTGGTAAATGATATATGAACGGTGTGCCTCAGAAAACCTAGCTGGCATGAGAGAACTGCTCCTGTTCCTTAAAGCGGGCCCTACTGGTGGAAACATGCTGATACTATGTTTACAGTGAGTGTAGGATTATCTTGCTAATTGTTAACCATGATAATTTGGTAAATCTGTATTCTAATGTGACATACATTAATTTGATTGATCAAGATCTATACTGGCCTTTTGACAATAGTTTTCTGCTCTCAGGTAATGGTATACTCACTGCTGGTCAATGACCATGCTTGCTGGAAAGATAGATTCTGCGTGTTTAGAACAAAGGACTGCTCATAAAAAACATCTTCCTTTCCTTGAGATTAACAGTTAACTTACCGGTCAGAGATTCTTGTGTCTCTGTCTCTCTACGATGGTGCAAAGTGCACCAGCACAATTGCACTCCTGCAGAATATGAGAGGGGAAGTGGCCAGGGACAGTTCTGAAGCGGATGTTCCAATATTTTGCTCCAGACCATTCCGGAGTCTATATCACTTCAGGCCATTTTGGACAGACACCTGTAAAATCCCTGTGGCCAGATTCAACGATGATGACTACAGAGCTATACACCAAGGTACAGTGTATGGGTGGAGCTTTCATCACATCTTTTTCTGTCAGCATCCATATGTACAGACTTATCTGTGCTGCTGTTTAAATTAAGAAAAAGAGAGTATTGTGTTCTTAGCTATCAGAAGCAGGGCTGCACATGCTTAGAAATCAGAGGTACACCACTACTGTGAGGGAAAGATAGGGGCTAATCCTGGCAGCAGATTCTTCCATTCCTATATCTTTCACGTTCCTAAAAAAAGACTGAATCTCCATACTTTCTGTTAAATCTCTAACTATGTTTTTTCTGCCTTACTGTACAATCTCTTCATATCTCAGTGTAATTATGTTACAACTTATCCATAATCATTGAAAGTACATGAGGGTTTGCTCACAGCCCCCAAATGCTTCATATTTCTTGTCTTGTGATGAATTGCACTGTGAAGTCCCTCCCAGCATTGAGCAGGGGGTGTGACCAGCATTTGATGTGGCTCGCTAGAGGGATTTAATGGCTGGAGGAAGTGCTCCATCAGGGCAGATGGGAGCTTCTGTCAAGATCGAGATAATGAGTAATCTGAGATGCCGGACAGAGAGGGATGACTGACGTTAATTTTTAACGAGGGAGATGGGAGTTTTCTGCTGATGGGACAGATATGCCGGCAGGGTGGAGCCGGGCAGCACTGTGGGCATCTCTCAGCAGCGAAGGGAGGGAGAGGCCCTCAGGGAGTTATCCATAGCCATTTGAGCTTCTACACTCACCTGCTGCTGTTTGCAACATGACATACACTGGCCACTATGTGTAAACCATATGGAGATATACAGTATAGTATTGCAGGTCTATGGTCTATGCCAAGCACTGGAATCATGAACGTGTTCATGGAGTGAAATTTATTTATTTTCACTTAGAATCCTTCATGTTTATAATAACATTTGCTGTATGAGTTTTCATGTCAGAACCTGCACCATACAAAAGTATTAGGTTGTTGATCCATCTTAGCAGGTGATGAGAGACCACCCCAGGATATGTGTGTTGTTCAGGGTTGATATGCTGAAATATCAGGATATGTGTGTTGTTCAGGGTTGATATGCTGAAATATCAGGGGTTCAATCACATCTGTGAACGTGCCTGTTTGCACTGAAGAAGAGAAGATGAAAGACAGTGTCTGTGATCCTGTATTTATGTGACAGGGTGTGCATGAGAAAAAGAGAGAATATCTGCTCTGTTGTATGACCTTGTGTTTGTGTGTGGCAGGGCGCGTGTGTGTGGGTTCCAGACCCAGAGGAGGTGTGGGTGTCGGCCAGCCTGCTGCAGGACTTCAGTCTGGGGGATGCACACCTCCTGCTGCAACTCAGTGATGGAAGGGTGAGATACACCTATGATATGCTCTGACATTGTTGTAATCCACTGTGCACTGCACTCGCTCCCACTATTACCAGGATTGGGGTCAATTCAGAATGCACTGGAAAATTCCACTTCAGTAATTAAACTACAATTTGAATATAAAAATCAAACAGAATAATAATTAAATTTTGTCTCAGTCCTAATAAGTTCCCCTCACATTTTGAATTTTTATCAAGTCATAAAGTGTGTTTTACGTACTATACATATAGGTGTTACACATCAGAAATATTCAAAACCCACAAAACACTTACATGAACTTTTATTTATGATTTCATGACAGGGTATATGGAGGTGGGTTTGGCTAAGTATGGAAAGCGGCTCTTGTTTGTCCTCCTTTTCTGGTGGATGGGTATCCACTGATAGGCTTGATAGGCCCAAGAAAGTTGTCTTTTCATCTGAAGCAGTTATTCTTCATTGGGTTGTGTCTGCTCATGTTTGCAAAATGCTCTGTGCATTTCTTTTGATGAATCTTTTGCCGTGACAGCCGTTTTTGGAGAGATAGAGATCATCTTGACCATCAGTATTTCCTTGCCACTGTTTTTCCTGATCAGCCTTGCGCTTATACAGTTTTGGTCCGGGGTGGTGACAAACTGGAAACACTGTTTTCAGATTTGGCAAGGCATTTCTCCTTTGAGGAGAACAGTCACCACCAGCTTTCTATTTTAGAGTGCACATAAGTCTGCTGCACAACAGCAGAGACCCCAGACATACGCTATAGATAAACATATGCTGACTGAGATTACCCTATGTTCCTGGAATTTATCAGTGTCTTCCTCAAATGACTTCAGTCTTTCAGAGTTCTCCTTTTAGTTTTAGTTAACAAGGCACTAGCAGAATAGGGGGATAAAGCAACAAAAAAAGCTGCTTGCTTACCTTCACCATTTCAACATTAGATGCCTCATGCTGTTATCCTGGGGTATTATTTTGGACCTCTAATTGTGGGAACATGGTGAGTCCCTCACCATGTGAACACCATAATCGGTTACTGTTACAGACACACAGGGTTGTAGCATGTCATGGTCTTCCCATACATTTTGATGGTATTCTCTGCTGTGATGCTTGCCTTAAAATGCTGATACTTTGCTGAGCAAAATCCAAAATAAAGTGGCCTGTGATGCCAAAAAAATGATGAAGTGAATATGAGGCATATGTCAAGCTGCATCTGAAACCTCAGATGAGTTCTGATGCTGGCAGTGCGCTGAGTAATAAGCCTCTGGCTGATGTATTTCCTTCTGGGTATTCTACAATGAGGTGAGCATGTGAATATCATCATTTTTGACAGTGGACAGAGGTAGGAGACCATCAGCTATGTAACTAACAATGCCGTCAGTCAGCTCTGCTTGGTCTGAGGTCTGCCACTTGATTGGGGGGGTTGAGGGTATAGGGTTGAGGGTAGTCATTCACTGAGGTCTGGTCAGATAGGCATAGTTCTGTTACCAGCTTAAAGTGCTCATTGATGCATGTAATGTCTGTATTTCAGAGGGACATGCAAGCACATGATTGCATGTACAGCTACATGGATGGATGTCAAAGGGAAACTGAGGGACGCAGATGCATTCTGTTACTGCCATTTATGCCTCTCTGATGGTGCTGCCTAACACAGTAGCTGGTTGTCATAAAAAAGGCTCTCTGATTCTGCCCTTTCCCTCTTCTCCCCAGGACGTGCAGTACCCAGTGTCACCCGAGTCTGGCCTCCCCCCGCTGGGGAACCCTGATATCCTGGAGGGGGAGAATGACCTGACTGCACTCAGCTTCCTGCATGAGCCTGCCGTTCTGCACAACCTGCGCGTGCGGTTCCTGGACTACAGCAGCATCTACACCTACTGTGGTGAGGAGTGACTGGACACCTGCAGCACAGGCGCTTGGGGGGGCAGAAAACTTACTATCCAGAATCTGCTTTGATAGGGTTCTATCATTAATAAGCATGGTATTTTACATGCATTAGCATCCCATGCCTTTTTACTCGATTGCGTCTAATTTGGTACCTCTGTCTTTGATTCATAAGAAATCATTCCATTATTTCAAAAAGAATGGTTCCAAGTCAAAAAAAAGATATTTTTGCCAGCATGAAAATTGTTTAATGCAATATGCACAAAGGTAATGCCACCATACTATACACCAATAAGTAAAGAGGAATCAGCTGATGGGAGATCTATGCTAAAATCAGCAGGCTTTTTGATAACATAAAACAGGTTTAGGACCATTAGGAGTCTGATGGTAAGTTCTCTGCCTCCCCAATTTGTAGCTCACTGGATGACTTGGGCTTTCAGAGGCAAAATCAGTAGTGTGGGCAGGCTAGAAATATCTCTCTTTTTGACATTGTGCCATTGGCAGATGGGCAGTGATGCTGGGCTCCTGTGACCTTTCTTCTTGCAGGTGCAGTTTACTGGGTGTGAATTCCAGCAGGGGCATGGTGCTCAGGGCCTGCATTATTGACAGCCGCCATCCTCAAGCATCTGACATCTAACATTAGCAACAGAACAGAGCCATCAGGTTCTCTGCATACTCAGAGCATCTATCTGATCTGTTTGTTTAGAGACTTTCTGCCTTTGTTGCAGATTGAGATTGTTTACATCAGCTGTGAGAAATCAGCACTGAGAAGTATGGTGACCTACATTGTTCAGAAAATAGTTTTGTTCCTTAGCTGTTTTGGTTTCAATGAATCATCACATGGTCACTTTGTGTGACTGTGATTATGGCTGATGGCTGGTTATGTTGATGTGATGTTTTGGTTATTGTAGCTGTGTTCTCTCTGTGCCAGGAAATCCAGTCCTTAACCTCTCACCACCTTGGTTACATGGTGTGTGTATTGTCCCTGGAATGAAGCAATTTTTAAACAAGTTTTAGAGGTTGAAAAAGCATCACAAGCTCATGTGAGCTGTGCAGCTTTTGCTGAGAGAGAAATATCATTGGTGGTGCCAAACACTCCCTCCAACAGAATTTAACCATGCCTGATGTGAAGTTAACCATGCCTGCTGTGTACTACAGGAATTGTGCTAGTGGCCATCAACCCCTACGAAGAGCTGCCCATATATGGCGAGGAAGTGATTGATGCCTACAGTGGGCAGGACATGGCCGACATGGAGCCTCACATCTTCTCTGTGGCAGAGGAGGCGTACAGAACCATGACCAGGTCAGAGGTCAGCAGGATCATTTTAGCTGTCAGAGGCTTAATCTCTAATGAGTAAAGGCTGTTGTGCAACTAGAACCATGTTCATGTAAAAATACTTGCACAGGCTTTTGTTGTAAAATGACGTTGTGGTGTAAGGAACTGAACTTTCAACCAGAATATTGCAGGTTCATATGTCTGACTGTGTATTGCTGTTGTTTCCTTGTGTGAGGTACAATGTAGACTATATATATATATATCAGATACCCAGGATAAGGGTGTTTGATAGACTGATGAATAACATGACCCACAATTATTTTACTGGGGTGTGACTGCAGCACAGTGCCAGGATTATCTTAAAAGGGTTCTCTTTTTAATTGCTTCAACTCATTGCAAACCACAAAGCTCAATTTGTATGGGTGATAGCTAAATAATGGTTCACTTGAGCAGCTCTACTGCAGCCCTTGTGACAGAGAGAGATGAACTCTACCGAATGATTAAAGGAGCCCTCTGTCTCTGTGGCCAGGGAACAGAAGAACCAATCCATTATAATCAGTGGGGAGTCGGGATCGGGGAAAACCGTCTCAGCCAAGTTCACCATGCGCTACTTTGCAGTAGTTGGGGGTGCAGCTCAGCAGACCAGTGTGGAGGAGCGGGTGCTGGCATCCAATCCCATTATGGAGGTACACAGGAACGGGATGGGGGGTGCTGGTCCCTCATGTCCAATCGATACAGTATACGAGTGGCTTGGTGTTTAAGACAGAAACATTGTTACAGTGGTTTGTGCATTATGTTGAAGATTTCTCAAGGTATTACACATGTGAAACAGTTGACCGCCTGCTGAGTGCTGAGTAGAAGTGACAAATAACCCATGGGGTGTGAGATAATGACTCACTCTCACTGATTTCAGGCTGTGGGGAATGCCAAGACCACCCGCAATGACAACAGCAGCCGTTTTGGAAAGTATATCGAGATTGGGTTTGGAAGCCATGGTAACATCATCGGGGGGAACATGAGGACCTACCTGTTGGAGAAATCCCGTGTTGTCTTCCAGGTGTCTCATCATGAATTGAGCCCAGTGCGATCAAACTCGCGAATAAACTGCTGCATCAGTTTTTCATTGAAGATCATACATATCAGGATGATGTAATGGTCTTAGCCTGACTTTATTTGTGTAGGTTATGGTGGGGGTGTTTGCAATGAACTGTAATTCAGTTATTTTTGGATAAAAGTGTTCTGGGAAGACCAGCCTCCTCTGTGTGAAATACCAGAAATTTGGCTGACGAGGCGTGTCCATCTCCAGGCCCCAGACGAGAGGAATTACCACATTTTCTACCAGCTGTGTGCCTCCAGAGATCTGCCAGAGATGAGAGTCCTGAAACTGGGTGAGGCTGAGCTCACAGACTGTGGCCATAGTTGGTGGTGGCACATGCATAACCCTAATTCTATCGCTGGCACTCTCAATCCCATGCCCAACCTTATCCCATCTTCTTTGAACCACTGATCTAATATCAAAGAGATGATGTCTGGCACTTGATCTCAGAAACAGCTGAGCCAGACTGGTCTGTTTCTGTGACTTTGTAGATGCAGCTGAGAATTACTGCTACACCAACCAGGGAGGGGCGACACAGATTCCAGGCACAGATGATGTTGTAGACCTGGAGCGCACCCGAAGTGCATTCACTGTACTGGGTAAGAAACTGTAGAAAATGATATATATACTCATACATACACTACCGGTCAAAAGTTTTAGAACACCCCCAATTTCTGTAAAGGAAAGACCTATACTTGTAAGGGTTAAAATGTTCTGTCTTTCTTTGTTAATTGCCTTTTTCTCGCTATTATGATAAGCAATATACTACTTCCTGCAGTGCAATATTGTCCAAATAATGCTTCAGAGGGTGTAGTAACACAGTCTGTTCTGCTTTTATACAGACAGAGGATTTGTAAGTAATCAACAAAAGTTGGGACACCTGTAGGAATTGTTTGCATCAA
The DNA here is from genome assembly GCA_019176425.1 of Megalops atlanticus. Taxonomy (NCBI): domain Eukaryota; kingdom Metazoa; phylum Chordata; class Actinopteri; order Elopiformes; family Megalopidae; genus Megalops; species Megalops atlanticus. The sequence continues at coordinate 30,720,451 of CM032876.1, read as the reverse complement.
CTTTCAAGGCTTAATTTACTTCCATTGCTGCAGGACAGCTGTAAGTTGTTAACCCATTACTTGTTCCCTGAAAAAGGATTTTTTATATCTCTGAAATTTACATTTTTGTTCAGTTTTTGGTAACCTCAACTTTTTTTAACCTCTGGCAGTGTACCGCTTCTTTTTGCTCCATTTCAGGTCATTCACTGGACTTGAACTGCTTAAATTTCAATGAAATGGAAAAATGGAGGTGTTCTAAAACTTTTGACTGGTAGTGTACACACACACACACACACACACACACACACACACACACACACACACACACACACACACACACACACACACACACACACACACACACACACACACACACACACACACACACACACACACACACACACACACACACACACACACACACACACACTATGCCAAAACACATCAATTATGGATTTATCTGAAGGGTGCTGTAGTTTGTTTGCTGTGCACCTACAGGTGTGCGGTCTGATCAGCAGATGGAGCTGTTCCAAATTCTAGCAGCAATTCTGCACCTTGGCAACATCAACATCCAAGCCAGTGGGAGGGGTGGTGACCGAAGCTACATTGACGTAAGAGAGTGCTTTCCTTTTCGCGTATTAAACTCCTCAGAGCATTTGGCGTGGAACTGGAAAGAGGCAGCCTGCGGCTTCTGCTGTTGTATTCCGCTAGCTATAGCCACTCGGTTGAAATGACGATGGCGTTCTTTCTCCCATGGTTCTTCTTCTTCTCTTTCTCCCATGGTTCCCTTTATTACATCTAAGGGTGGAATGTGGCAGTGTGGCATGTTTGCCTCCGGCACTGGCATGGTCAAGAGGTACACTAGCAGCTTTGGGTGTGATGTTGCAGGTGGAGGACAGGTCCCTGGCGGTGTTCTCCAAGCTGCTGGGAGTGGAGCGTGCCCAGATGGCCCACTGGCTGTGTCATCGGCGGCTTGCAGTGGGAACAGAGATGCTGGTGAAGCCCATGTCAGGGCAGCAGGCGGGAGAGGCTCGCGACGCCCTGGCCAAGCATATGTACGGCCAGCTATTCATGTGGATTGTCCAGAGGCTCAACACTGCTCTCCGGGTACAAAGGGAGAAGCCAAAGTCCTTCATAGGGGTCCTGGACATCTATGGGTTAGTGGATAGACTGGGACTAATTTAACAGGAGCCTCTGTGGTCTTTGTCTTAAAAGCTCTAAATATAATATGGATGTTAATGGAGGAAGTAATGCATTGTGCTGTAAATAGTATCTGATGTATATTATTTAAATGGGGAAGACCATTCATTGAACATAGATTGTGGGTATTTAAGAGCTGCGCAAATCTGTTATCACATGGCGATTCACTCTCTATTCACTCTTAATCTGGCAGGTTTGAGACGTTTGACAGGAACAGCTTTGAACAGTTCTGTATAAACTATGCCAATGAGAAACTGCAGCAGCAATTCAACCTGGTGAGTTTTAAGGGGTGTTTTTAAGGGCAGTGTGTTTGGGCTGCATACTATAATAAGATATGTTGGCATTAGACCTATTTGGTGTGATTATGCCTTTTTATTTTGTTCTCACTCCCCCTTTGTTCATTATCCCCGTGTGTGATTACTGTCTCTCCCCAGCATGTCTTCCAGCTGGAGCAGGAGGAGTATGTGAGGGAGGGGCTGCCCTGGAACCGCATCGAGTTCAGCGACAACCAGCCATGCATTGCTCTGATCGAGGGGCCATTGGGACTGCTGGACCTGCTGGATGAGGAGTGCAGGGTGATGACCAAATCCAGACCCCCCATCTCTCTCTCACTCTCTCCTCTTGCTGTCAACCCCCCAACGCACGCACACACACTCTCTGATCCTACTGCTATTATTCAGGCAAAATTTCTTAGGAGCAATTATCGTAGGTGCCATTTGACTTAAGTCACCTTTAAACAGGGAGTATTTGAACAAATATCTGGGTTTACTGTCCATGCCACATGGAATACCTCTAAATACCACTCTGTGACATTCATTGTGTTGGTTAGGGTTAGGGTTAGGGTTTTATGGTTTTAGGGTTTTACAGTTTTAGGGTTTTAGGGTTGTGTTAGGGTTAGGTATTATGGGAATGGAGGGACAGACAGACTTGTGCTCTGACGGACAACTATGACACTCTGACCTGACCATTCAGTGAACTTCTGCTGGCAGATGCCGAAAGGCTCAGACGAGAGCTGGGCCCAGAAGCTGTACGATCAGCATCACAACCATGGCCCGAGTCCACACTTCCGGAAGCCGCGCATGTCCAACACGGCCTTCATCATTCTGCACTTCGCTGACACGGTTAGCATGTGCAGGCACGGTGACACATTGCAAGAGACTGAGATTAAAATTATCATACAGGTCCCGCCCACTGCATATAGAAGTGAATGCCTTTATGTGTCTGTGTCCCTTAGGTTCAATATGAGTGTGATGGGTTCCTGGAGAAGAACAGAGACACAGTGTTTGAGGAGCCTATCAACATCTTAAGAGCAAGTCAGGTACCCTTCATTTCATGTCAATGATAAGAATGAATTTGTTCCTGAAAACTTTGAGTAGAGTGCAAGGTGTTTTATTCTTGACGCATATTTTCATAGTGTTAAAGGGGTGAGAGTGTTGAAAAGTATATGGAGATTATTAATCCAGTGATCACAACACCCAAATACACAACAAACTTAGCGTTAATCTGCTGTTACCCCACAAAAACCATCTAACGCATCTCTTTCCCAGTCTGAACTGGTGGCTGAGCTGTTTCAACAAGAGCCAACAGAGGGCACCCTCTCCCAGCCTGGAATGAAGTCCGGTTTGCGTAATGGCAGCCTTCGCTCTGGAAAGAGAGCACACAGAGAGCACAAACTTACAGTGGGCTTTCAGGTGGGCTCCCTCTGGTGGTCAATTGCTGCAACTATATCGATGAGGATCAAACCCTGCACTGTGTTTTGTGGTAATACAAGCACTCTGATCAGCATAAGTGAATTGCCGATTTCTGGTGATGAACCTAGTCAGTCTTTGATCTAAAATAAAATCAGTAGACCGTACCTCAAGTGTTTGTGCTTGGCCTCCATTACACGTGACGGTCAGCAGCTGCTTCTTAGCAGCTCCATGTTAAAATGATAGAAGCACGTGAACCCATTGCCATTCCACCATTCTACCATCCACCAAGGCTTTGCATGCTCTTTGTTGTTTGTCGATGCCTAGACTAATGACCACTGTTCTCTCATGCATGTCTGTCTGTCCACCTGTCCTTGTGTCCACAGTTTCGTCAGTCTCTGCACCTCCTGATGGAAACTCTGAACTCCACCACTCCTCACTACGTCCGCTGCATCAAACCTAATGACCTCAAACAGCCTTTCTTGTGAGTCTGAACATCCGTTTCACCATCCTGTGTGTGTGTGTGTGTGTGTGTGCGTGCACGTATGTTTGTGTATGTTACACATTGTTGGGTTTTTGGTATCAGGTTCGACCCCAAACGGGCAGTCCAACAGCTGCGAGCCTGTGGGGTCCTGGAGACCATTCGGATCAGTGCTTCTGGGTACCCCTCCAGGTCAGCACACGGTTTTCCATCTTCTGTAACAAACTATGTTACATTTTTCAGAAAAGAGCTCTGTTTTCCCAGGATGTTCTGCTACAAAGTGGTTGCTCTATCAGTGCTCCTCCGCTCTGATGGGCTCCGACCTTGAACTCAACGCTAATTTGGTGAAGACGCAGACTGTAGCGCATTGGTTATCACGGCCTGATCTGTAGCAGGTTGCTCATTGTGATGTTCATGATTCTCTGCTCTGTTTTGTTCACATATTCCACTTTTCCTTGAGACTAAACCTACAGCATTTTATTCAAAGGTGCACCAACAATATGTATAATCGCTATTAGCAGGTTGATGGAATGTAACCAGTTATTTAAACCATGAAGCACCATACAACAGCAAATTGGATGTATTGCCTGCTTCTATAGTATGGTTGTAATAAGCAATGAACTGCTGTAGGTGCAATAGCTTTTATTATCAATTTTCTACCAAAATGACCTTTTATGTATTATTATATTAATTTAATATGTTAGACACCTAAACAGGAGTTTCCAGGAATTTGCACGTTTTCAGTTCCATCCAATGCCTGTGAATGGGCTAATTTCTCATGACTTGGCTTTACCGTGGGTTCCAGGTGGACCTACCCAGAGTTCTTTAACCGGTACCGGGTCCTGCTGCGGGGGCCGCTGAACCAGGATCAGCTGCAGGCGTCCTGCCACCGGGCTCTGTCCGCTCTCATCCCGGACCCTGATCAGTACTGCTTGGGGAAGAGCAAGGTGTTCTTCCGGGCGGGACAGGTGGCCCTGCTGGAGAAGCTGCGGGCGGAGAGACTGAGGGCGGCCGGGGTCATCATTCAGAGCTGGGTGCGTGGGTGGCTGGGCCGGCGCCGGTACCAGAAGATCTGCTGGGCGACGCTCACTTTGCAAAGATACGCCAGGGGAGGACTAGCCAGGAGGTGAGAGGCTGTGTCTCGTACTGTTTGGAGCGGGAGTGGAGATTCCGTCAACATTTTTGGCTCGATGGACATGTAGAGTATCTTTGAGTAAACGTTGAATTGAATCCTGCTTTTATTAGACCCAGTTTAGTTTAGTTTAGACCCATTAGGCCCAGTTTTTATTAGACATGACATAAATAGTTCAAAACTTTGTTTACAAATGTTTTGGTTATTAACTTGCCTGTTGCCTGTTAAGAAGGAACAGAGGTGGTTGTATGTGAGAAATATGGCATAATTTGTAAATCAAATGCAAATGAGAAATAGGTTAACAAGCTTTAGTAAACATTTAACCACTCTAAATGGAACCTGCACTGCAGGGCAGTTTCTCATATTTGGACCCTCAGGGAGGGATAGCCTGGTATTTTAGTAAAAGCGATTTAGTAAAAAGAGCACACAAATGTTTGTCTGCACGATTCATAATACAAATGTTTTTTCTAAGATTTATAAAGAATCTAATCACCATAACACCAATAATTTACTTCAGGCTAAAGTTTTGGTAAAAATAACCTGCAGAGAGGATTCTTCCTGTTTGTGCATTATTGTGTGGCCGTTGTATGTTTTTGTTAGTGTGCTGCTGTACTTGTGTGTTACTTTGGTGCCTGTGTTGCAGGCTGGCCCACACTCTGCGCTTGACCAGAGCGGCGTTGGTCATACAGAAGACCTACAGAATGGTGGCAGTGAGGCAGATGTACCTGGTGATCCGGCAGGCCACCATCACCATTCAAGCCCTGGTCCGAGGCACGCTGGCACGGCGCGCCTACAGGAGGGTGAGGCGACGCTTTGCTGATCAGCCCTTTAAAAGAGACACTGCCGTTCAATTTACTGAAAACTGTGACCAACACGTCTCTCAATCTGTACGACTGACATTGCTTCAGTACTTTTTAATATGATGAAAGGTGGGCAAAAGGACAGTTATGATATGAGAGCTGTAGTCCACAAAATTTATGTGCAGAGGGCAAAGAACCGATATGCAACTTTGATCATGTAAATTTTGGATAATACAAAATACATCTGAGAAGGAGAATCATTGTATTATGTAATGAATACATACAACAAGAAAAATGTCTCAGAAAACTACACAAAAAACATATAGAGGGCAAAGTTTTCATACATTAGCATTAAATCGTTAGGTGCAGTTTTACTGAATAAGCTTGCGTGTGTTGTATTTTCACCCTTGTGGTGCTTACTCTGAATGCAGCCCCTCATCCTCTCTCACACGCGTGCTGTCGCAGCTGCTGGCGGAGCGGGCGGCGGTGGTGCTGCAGGCGGGCGTGCGCGGCTGGCTGGCGCGGCGGGCGTACCGGCGCCTGCGGGCGGCGACGCTGCTGGCGCAGTGCTGCGTGCGGCGGCGGGCCGCGCGCAGGGAGCTGCTGAAGCTGAGGGCGGAGGCGCGCTCCGTGGAGCGGTACCGGGAGCTCAACAAGGGCATGGAGGTGAAGCTGATGCAGCTGCAGCTGCGCGCCGACCAGCAGGTGAGGAGCGGGCGTCTCCGCGCGGCCGTCGGAACCCGGGTTCTCCCCGCTCGCCGCGAGCGGAACGCTTCGGGCGCCTCCCGTGAGCGCGCGTTTGGCTGCCTGTTTGACGTGTCTGTGGTGGCGGTGTCTGTGTTGGGATACAGGCCCCGGAGAGCGCAGTGTTTGACGTGTCTGTGGTGGCGGTGTCTGTGTTGTGATACAGGCCCGGGAGAGTGCAGTGTTTGACGTGTCTGTGGTGGCGGTGTCTGTGTTGTGATACAGGCCCGGGAGAGCGCAGTGTTTGACGTGTCTGTGGTGGCGGTGTCTGTGTTGTGATACAGGCCCGGAGAGTGAAGTGTTTGACGTGTCTGTGGTGGTGGTGTTGGATGGTGATTTGCTCGTGTGGTTTGTCTGTGGTGGTGGTGTCTGTGTTGGGATACAGGCCCGGGAGAACGCAGTGTTTGACGTGTCTGTGGTGGCGGTGTCTGTGTTGTGATACAGGCCCGGAGAGTGAAGTGTTTGACGTGTCTGTGGTGGTGGTGTCTGTGTTGTGATACAGGCCCGGGAGAGCGCAGTGCTGAGGGAGACCCTGCATGCGGAGCGCGAGTCCCATGCAGCGGAGCTGGCTCGACTGCGGGGGGCGCTGCTCAAGATAGAGGCACAGCTACAGCAGCAACCCCAGGCGGCCCCGGCTCTGACGGAGAGAGAAGAGGAAGACAGGAGGAGGACGGAGGAGAGGGCAGCTCAGGAGATCTCTCGACTCACGCAGGCAACCTGCAATAACTCTTATTTACACATTCATCTTCAATACGATAAAATTAAGAAAAATATGATCAATGGCACAGTTATGACATGGGAGCTGCAGTCAACAAAATGAGAGTGCAGAGAAGGGAAATAAATGTGTGGAATAATATGTTTAAACAACCAATGAAAATAAATATTGATCACACAGATTGTGTATTATGCAAAACAAGATGCGCATTTATTGACTAAGCTTGTCTTTGTTGCATTCTCATCGTCTTGATGTCAACCAGTATAGCTTCTTACCCTTTCACATGCGTCTTGTCCTCAGAGACTCGTTTCCCATTTGTCAAACTGCAGCTCAATGGCTCCACTCTCTCATAACAAAGAGCCTCTGTCACACACCACAGGGCCCTCTCACACATGCTCCATGCTGGGGGAAACAGGGTCTGCCCTCATTTTCTTTCACCATCTCTCTCTCTCTCTCTCTCTCTCTCTCTCTCTCTTTCTCAGGAGGTCCAGGTCCTGTTGTCAGAGAAGCGTGCTCTGGAGGAAGAGAGGGAAGCTCTCCGTGCTCGTTTACTGGAGCAGGAGAGAGTGCGGGAAGGTTGGTGTCTCTCTCTCAAACTTGAGTGTTACTCTTTTCATGCTTAATAAGTGCTATGTGTGTGGTTTTGTGTGCATGCGTCTCTGAATGTACGTGTGTGTGCGTGTGTGTCAGAGTGTATAGCGCTGAGTGTGGCCCAGGCCGGGGAGGGTCTGCGTGCAGAGCTGGAAGAGGAGAGGCGGCGTTACCAGGGCCTGCTGAAGGAGTTCACCCGTCTGGAGCAGAGATATGAAAACCTGTGTGAGATGAGCACACTGGCTGAGGTACTCCAGCTGCAGCTGATTAGTACAGCACCTTAACAGTCAGTGTTAAGAGGGGTGTCGAGATCTAAAGTGTGAATACAACGCATTCATTTGTGTGTCTGTGTCATGGCAGCACGGGCGTGGGCACAGACGGACAGACTCAGCCCAAAGCCTGGTTCTGGAGCCCCTTTCCCCCTTGTCCCCCTCAACGGGGTTCCCCCCATTCTCTCTGCCTGAAGACGAGAGGAGGATCAGTGTGGCATCACCCCCCTGTGAGAGCAAACCGTGGAATCCAGACACTCCCCTGGTAACTATCAGTCCATGTGGGATTCTGTGTGTGCTGATGTCTTTGCACATTGGTCCTTTATTTGTACCATGGGGTGTGGCAATACTGAACCTTTGCTTTGTGGCTTGTTGTCAGAATGCTTTAATGGGAATGATGGGAGTGGCTAAGGATGGAGCAGAAAGAATGAAGGGAGAAGACCTGAGACACGCCTACGATGCTGTTCGCGTGGCCAACAAGTGAGTCACTGAAGTCGGCATAATAGACATTAGAACATTCTCAAATACTCAATAGTGTGATAAATCGTCATAGTATAGCATTATTTTGTCCTATAGGTGTAATATAAAGTCAAACAACAGTACTGTGCTATACCCTACAGTGTAATATAAAGTCAAACAACAGTACTGTGCTATACCCTACGGGGTAAATATTGACTCAACAAAACAAGACTCTATAAGATTAGGCCTAGTGAAAATATCTTGCTCTGTGCCGCTACAGGTTCTTGGAGGCCCAGCTGCTGTCCCAGCGATCCCAGTGGGAGGAGGAACTGTCTGTGTTGCGGCAGAGAGTTCGAGCACCCAGGGAGGTCCCGCTGACTCATTCTGACTCCCACGTCACCATGGACGTGCAAGACCCCGTCACTGTGCTGCTGTCTGACAACATGGTAAGCGGGGAGCGAGAGGCACGCCTTTGCACTTTTTATCAGCTCCAAGGGGTCTTTAGCGGCCACAGTGAGTCAAGAACATCTCATCTGCAGCGTAGCACTACACTTCAGTCATTGCGCCAAAGTACTGTATTTTCACTCTGTCCAAAAAGGAGCATGCCACCTACTGGTCCACCAGCTCCACTTCCCACAGCAAACTGTTTTTTTTCCAGACCTCCTGCCTGAGCAGTAACTGAGCCTACCCACACTTAGCTTCAGCTGTTTGGCACAAGAATGTTACATGGCAGCATAATTGCTGGTGGTAATGTGTAAGAGTTTTGCTTTGTACAGCATGGGGTTGTCCTTTAGTGTTTAATGGGTGTTTTGTTGTGTTGTGTTTTACTTAGTGTCCTACAGGTGTTATGTTGGCCTTTTACTTTGTATTATGTTGGTGTTTTATTTAGTGTTATGTTGTGCTGTGTTTAGTGCTATGTTTTGTTTTGTTATGATTTGTTTATTATTATGATAGTGTGATCTTCAGTGTTATGTGGGTATTTTGTTCAGGGTTATGTTGGTGCTCTGCTTAGTGTTAAGTTAATGTTTTGCATAGTTTTATGTTGGTGTTTTGTTTGGGGTTAAGTTGATTTTGTGCTCAGTGTTATGTTGGTGTTTTGTTTAGGGTCATGTTCTTTGGAGCCGTATTTGTGCTTTGCTTGGTGTTGTGTTGGTGTTTCCTTTAGCGTTGCATGGGTGTTTATTGTTGTGTGGGTGTTTCTGTGCTCAGGATCTGATGGAGCAGGTGGAGGCGGGGGAGCAGGAATGCCGCAGACTTAGGAGAGAGCTGAGAGAGCTGAGACACACTGTCACGCTCAGAAGAGCGCTGACACACACAGGTCTGTATCTCAAACACTGACACACGCACATGCATGTGCACATGTGTGCACAAAAATATACAGACAGACACTCAACACACGCCCACACACTCTCACACTCACAGACACAGACACACACACACACACACACACACACACACACACACGCACACGCACACGCACACACGCACACACAGACACATCGCCCCTGACTTCCTCTGTTTCCCTCTCAGCCTCCGACGTGGCCTTCTCGCTTGGTCAAGAAGCTCCACCTCCCCAGCCGAAGAGGGCGGAGCTGACTGGACTGCTGGAATGCAAGAAGAGGGATGAGGCAAAACTCATGAAGAACCTGATCACAGGTCAGAAGCAGGAGCTCAGTATGGCTCTGACTGTGTGCACTGTCAAGCCTCATTCTTAGCAGAGGCTGTACTGTATATCTACACATTAGCCTGTGCTCAGTAACACTCAGGGAAGGCACATCTGGAATCAGAAGCTTTCTACTGTAAAATAATCATGTTGACTGGTTTGGGGAACAAGATACATATTTTTTTCTCTGAATGATAATAGTAATAAGATAATGGCTAATCACAGTTGTTAAATAATGCTACAAAATGCATCTTCCACAGTGCACATACAATGGTGTAGAGTAGAGCCAAAATACATGGTACATTGGACTGGCACTGTAAAACAGCTCACTGCAAACCAGGTGAATGCATGCCTATGATAGGGCTCATCAAATAATAAAACACTACCTTGACCTGTAATAAACCACTCAGTTTTACAATACATACATTCTTGTACATGTTTAAAAATGATGTTGATAACAAGAATAACTATATTGCACACAGATTCTTTGTTTGTTTAACAGGAAGATGTGAGCTTTTCAGAAATGCACTTTGGCAGTGGCTTGATCTATTGCTCAAATACTGTTATTGAGAGTGACCCTTGTCCTCTGTGTGTCAGAGCTGCGGGTGGACAGTGCCCTCTCCATGACCCCGGGGCTGGTGGCCAGTGTGCTTTTCCTGTGCGTGCGCCAGGCGGACTGTAGCGGGGACGAGACGCGAGCTCGCTCCCTCTGCGCCGCCGCCATCGCCGCCATCAAGGGGGCGCTCAAGGTGCGGCACATTGGCCGTCACGATTTTACCGTGTCCTCGCTGTCAGCGATGTGAACAGGTCGTAATGTCTGCCGCCATTTCACCCTCTCCTCCTGTTGTGCCCCCGTCTCCCTGCCCGCATCAGAAACACTGTAATGATGTGGACATGACTGCGCTGTGGCTGAAGAACGCCTGCCTACTGACTGACCTCCTGACCCAGCACTCTGCCCGCAAGGTCTGCTCCTATGTGTTTCACTGTGTCTGCATGTGGTGTGTGTGTGTGTGTGTGTCTGTGTGTGTGTGTGTCTGTCTGTCTGTGTGTGTGTATGTATTTGTGTGTGTGTGTGTGTGTGTGTGTGTGTGTGTGTGTGTGTGTGTGTGTGTGTGTGTGTGTGTGTGTATCTGTGTGTATCTGTGTATGCATGCACAATGCCAAGATGAGGCTGAGGATCTCAGATTTGTTTGGGAGTACATCTGCCACTGTTTATTAATCAGTATGCTAGTCTCACTGAATTAAGATTAATCGACCAATGAGTTCTGTGCAAGAGAATTCATTTTTATTGTGTTGCAGTATTCATGTCTTTGTTGTTTACAGGAAAGAAAAGCGAGTTTTAGAAGTGCTTAATAAACTTTTTATAGATGAATGTCAGTTTCTGTGAAGAAGGCAATTTATTTAAAAAATGCCTTCTAATATATTCAACCAGATGTTACAGAATGACTGGCTTTTCCGTGATTCATCAATCAACTGTCTCTGATTTTTTTCCTCACCTCAGCATCTTATATACCAAATGGTAAATTACAATAAATCTTATTTTTCCCACCAGAATTTATGACACAGGTCCCTTGAGTTATCAAAGTAATTTCTGAAAGGGAAGGAAAGGTTGCATACTCTCAGCTTCAGAGGTTGCTTATTATTCATACGTAACCAAGTTTTTAGGCGATGGTGTGAAATACTTTATTATTTGTTCAAGCAGTTAAGGTTCATTTGCATCATGCAGCTTTAGATGTGTTTTCTTTTCATGATTTAAATGAATGTTTATGAACAGCCTTTTTAAAATTAATTTGATCTTACATGATATGCCTGTGAACACCAACATGTATGACACCGTCTGATTTTTTAACCAGTGACCTTTGCCTCCTAGGACAGTAGCAGCGTTTCAGAGGAGTTTGTTCCTTTGACCTCAGACCTGAGTGACCAACACCGAGCCCTGAGAGACCTTGCTATTCAGGCATATCAGCAGCTCCTGTCCATCACTGAAAGCCGCCTGCAGCCAATCATTGGTACAGCTGCCAACTTGCCTACCTGTGTGTGTGTGTGTATGCGTGAGAGAGATTGTCTGGCTCTTCTTGTTACCTTTCATATGTCTGTGTATGTGCGTGTGTATGTGTGCTGTCCCTGTTATCTTTGTGGCTTTTGTAAGAGCACTGTCTTGCCATGTTCATCTCTGTGTCTTCTCTTCCCTCCCTGATTCTCTCTAGCCTGTTTCAAAGTGTCTTACTTGTTCTCCGATTCTCCCTCTCAGTGCCGTCAATGTTGGAGAGTGAGATGATTCCGGGACTGGGGGGGTCCGGAGGCAAGCTGAGTGGCACCCGAAAGCGAGCGGGGTCTGATGCCAGGACAGGTGCATCAGAGACTCCAAGCATGGTGCCGGTGCTGAGGGAGCTGGGGGCACTGCACACGGCCTTGTCCCGCCAGGCGCTCCCCCTCTCTCTGCTGGAGCAGGCCTTCCGCCAGATCACCCATCTGCTGGCTTCCACTGCTCTGAACAGCCTGCTCCTTCGCAAGGACATTTGCAGCTGGAACCGCGGCCTCCAGATCAGGTGGGAGAAATCACGGAGTGCCATCCTGAGACTGGCCTGTCCTGACTCACTGTGTCTGTGTGGTAAAGTCACCACGGTGACTACACGATAGATGTTATCTGGGAGCTAATGTTAATTTTGTAGCTGTGGCGCTGTAGCTCTGAATTCTGAATTCAATGACAGCCATTATTTAAGTACAAAATGGAGATAAATGGCTTTGTGAATCCCTCAGATTTCAGATGCCCAGGTCTGAGAGATCTTATGTCCTCCTCTTTGCCAGGTACAATGTAAGCCTTCTCGAAGAGTGGCTGCGCAGTCGGGGGCTGCAATCAGGGGACGCTGTGGCCTCTTTAGAGCCACTCATCCAGGCTGCCCAGTTGTTGCAAGTTAGCAAGAAATCTGACGCTGACGCAAAGGCCCTGGTCCAAACATGCACTGCACTCTCTAACCAGCAGGTGGGGCTGATCTACAATATTGTTGAGTCTTATAACATTTTCATCCAATCCAATTATGAAAATCAATAATGCTTGATTTTTTGTCCCCTTGTGTTGCAGATTGTGAAGATTCTGACTCTCTACACTCCTCACAGCGACCTCGAGGAGCGGGTGACCCTCAACTTCATCCGCACTGTGCAGGTAGACAAACACAGACATTCTTGGGTGAAAAGATTTGTGAAGGTCTCAAAGGTCTCCTCTCTGGATCTACTCTATCATCATTTCTTACAGTGAAATCTCTGTTACCCATCTTAATGCCAGTTTTCATCACATCAGCTCACCTCAAATTTCCCAATTTTTTTCTGCATTTCATTCATAATCTCAATTCGTGTCATACTTCCTTGTGCATAGTAGCCATGTGTGTTACTGTGTTGATCTGTGTTCTCTCAGGGTCTTCTGAAGGAGCGTTCTGACGGCCAGACTCGCCAGCTCCTCCTGGATGTCCGACGCGTCTTCCCTGTCACCTTTCCTTACGTACCACCCCCTCCACTGCGTGTCGACCTACTGGACATCCCAGACTCCCTCAAGATTTCCTTCCTACGGAGAGTCTGATTCATGCTATCCATTCTATCTGTGGCATTCCAGTTTTAAAGAAATCTTTCTTTAATGAAAAAACGCCAGCCATTCCTCCCTTGTCAAACTGAAATATAGGGACTCGCACCTCTATGAATAGGGATACACACAGCTCTGCCTCTTAACAATAGCAATAACAATGACACCAAAACATTTTTGTGTGTGCTGTCAGCAGCATGTTAGTATCATTCAATGACACTAACATACTACTGCATGAAAAGGCATTTTGTCATGTTCACTTAAGTCTCACCCAACTGGATTGATTAAATTTGCTGAGAATATTGCAGACATTTTTTCTCAGATATTTGATACAGTAAAACTGTCTGCTTTGTGAACAGCTGTTTCTATTCTGGAATAAAACTCCCATTGTTCCTTAAGAGGGTGGGAGATGAGGCTGAATGAATTTCCACTATTGATTTTCTTATGTGTTCCAGAATATTGATTTTTCCTATAATTACTTCCTAGCTGTACTTCCGAAAGCATTGTGTATTTTAGGCCTGACAAGTGATGTCTATCCAACAAAGAGCAGCTATTCTGTGTTCAGTATACTAATCTATATGGGTTGAGTTGCAAATATATGTGCTGTGAATCCTACCTCACAGAAAAGCAAGAAACAATAGTAAGTTCATAAAATACATATGGCATAATCACCATTATTTACAGCTGGAGCAGTCAAAAAGACCACTGAGACGAAGATGGTACTTTTTAAAACTTTTTACTGGAAGCAGAAACACAGCGATGCTGCACTCCCCCCACCTCCATCCCCAATAAGAACAATCATAATAAAAAAAATTATAAACATCTTCTGTATAAAAAAATTCTCTCATGCGAGTACTTTGTACCACTACACATCAGTAATACATATTTATATATTCACAAGCCTTTGAAAAATAGAAAAAAATTCAATTACTCAAATATCCAAATAAAAAATAAAATGAAAAAAAGACAACAGTTGGCAAGTAACATCAAAAAGACGCGTGCTGGCACAAGAAAGATGTTCCCCATCATGCACTTCTTATTTACAGCGTGGGCATCACTGTGTGTGTCTGCATGGTAGTGTGTTGGTATGAATTTGTGCACGTTAGCTTTCATGTGCTTTTCATTGTGCTTCTGTGTGTGTGTCCATGTTAGGGTGTGTGTGCGTGTGTGTCGGTGTGTTTGCATGTTAGAATGTGTGTGTGTGTGTGTGTGTGTGTACGTGCGTGTGTACGTGCGTGTGTGTGCGTGTGTCAACCTCCAACACCCACGGTGTCTGCAGGCCTGGTGGGGAGGAGTTTGGGGGTGTGATTGAAATAGCATCATCGTCAACGGTGTTAATACATAGTGCCATACCTGCTATAGTTACCTCCAACAATAGACTTTGAAGTGGTAAAGTGATGGCCAATGAGAGTTACAGGACTCTCCCATTTTTACTGTATGGAAGAGAGGTGCAAGGCTTGTTGGCCAGCGTGTCACATTACCGCCAACCTCTGAGCAGCAGTTTGAGTTCATGCAGCCGCCTCCTGACATTTGGTAGCCCTAAACGCAAATGTCCAAACCCACATTCAGTACTTCTCAGACTGTGGTAGCTACAGTAGAATAGACTGGTGATATCGTGCTCTTCTACATGCTGAAACAAAGCCTTCACTCATGATGCTGCTCTCTATCACTACCAGTAGCAGCTACAGCTCAGGAATTTGGCCTGTTTCAAAACAGCAACCTCACAACTCCACACACGTTTTGTGCTGATATTAATAATTCACATTGTAAACATTTCATGACTGTTCAAAACAGACTGATCTATTTAGCTAAATTTCATAGAATAAATGCATAGAGTTAAGTTGTAAATAAATTTAAGAGGTGGGGAGGCATGTCTGAAGATATCACCATGAAGTGCTTTTTGGGGATGGATTGAGTGTTGTATCTCCATTGCTCTGGGTCGACTCAGAATGTCAGCCACCCAATAAGCATGGACAATTCTGACTGATGCACAGAGAATGTGACATACTCCGTGTTCCGTTCCTGTGTCAGTTTGTCCTGTTCAGTTTGATTTCTGTTCAGTGGATTTATTCAGGAACAAGACCCTGGAGTATTCAGTGGACCAAGGAGCATGAGATGGAATGTAATGGAAGATGGAGCTTCAATGATCTGAGGTCTTAATATAAGCCAGTCTTATTAGCAGTTCCAGTGTGCAGCTGGCATCCTGTATTCATAGCAAAACACACTTTCTATCCTGACAATTAGATATCCAGCTGCAGCCTGATGTATTGCATCCTCCCAGCGTTATCCTGAATGACACAACTCGGGGGGGGAGTAGACTGGAGTTAGGTTCCTTGATCTCGATAATACACTGGTGTGGGGGGGCGCTGCACTTACGCTTAGTTTGCAGCACTGATGCAAAGTGTGCATTATGAACGATTACACAAGACAATTCTGGGCTTTAAATCGTAGTATACATATGCACATCGCCCACAACTCTACTTGTAACTGTTTCCACAAGTAATGCGAACGTGAAATGCAAGTGACGCCAGTTTAACCTGCGGACCTGAAGTGAGTGTGAGTACTGGCCACAACCTTTCTGTAGTCTCTGTCAGTGACGGTGCTGGGCGGTGCTGGAGGACAGGGGATCTCTGGAGAAAGGGCTAGAACAGTACTGTAGCCCTTCACGTGAGTCATCTGTGTTGTGGTCCTTGTGGTGCGGCCTCAGGTGACAGCCAGGATGTCCGGGGATACGGCTCCTCGCGGGGACCCGGCTGAAGGGCCGTCTTTGTGCTTTCGCAGGATTAGGAGAGGGGGAGAGAGAGCAAGGTGGGGGGTCTGTACAGCTGAGGTCCCTGTGGCAGCGCTCTTTCGACGCTGCCGGACTGGGTCAGTGTTTGAAGGAGAGGCCTTCTCGCTTTCAGAGGCTATCTTCTTGAGATCCCGCTTTCCGTCTGGGCCACCGCAGTGTCTCTGCAATGCGTGGCCTAACGGGGCTTGCAGCGGAATGTTTGCTTAAACAAGCAAACCAAGTTCACAAAGAACGTCCCCCAACTTAAAGACACTTAGGCAATTCTCAAAAAAAACCAAAATAGACTAGTATTATGTATAATCCTCCTTCCTGGTTAGTTCCTGTTTCACATGTGTATAATATAGTGACTGTATATGGGTCAGCCTGCTAGTCCACAAGGGCACATCAAATTAGTCACAGTGCTAGGAGGCTTATTTTCATCATGCAAAGCATACTATGGTATAAACAAGGGAAACTGTGATGGGAGGAGCAGAAAAACAGAAAGACAGGGGGATCATGGGTATGTGAGAATATTGGGGCAGTCAATTCCTGAACAAACTGACAGACAGATGGAGGGGGAGTGTTCACTCTCACAAACCCCTGACATACACAAAATAACTCAAGTGCAAAGTCTTCTCATTTCTTTTTTACATGTGTGCCACTAAAATAGTGTGGTATGGTAATCAGAATTGCTATTTTCTCCTTCTCTTAAGGTTTCCAATGGTTTTGATTGGAAATAGGGATGGCTGTCAAATTCAAAAGTCTACGCCCTTGTCTTTGTAATTACATTCCTCCTGTACTCCCCCCTGAAGAGGGGACTTGATTTCCAGGGTGTGACCCTCAAGGAGGTCCTGCTGAGAGTGAAAACTGTGCAACTGATCGGATTGGGAACGATGGAGAAAAGAGGGAGTGAGAGGTTCAGGGCATGAAACATCCTCTGTCAGTGCAGTGCCATGACAGGACTCTGAGAACAGTTTTCTTTTTTTTCATCTGCAACACAAGCAACAGCTGAGTCTTCTTGGTCTGTTATGCAACAAAATAGCTGTGAGACAGGAGGGGAAAAGAGATCACCAAACACTAGGGAAGGACACGAGAGAGGGAATTGTTGGAGGAGAGGGGGCTTCTTTCTGAGAATTTTATGCTGTCATTCTGCCTCTCATATAGATTCACACATATTTTTTTGCTTTTGATAATTAGTTTTCAAAAAAGGTTTTTACTGGAAAAAAATTAAATAAAATTGCACGTAAATAGAAAATTTAGTAAATACCACTTTTACTCCAGATGTTCATTATTGTGTAATTGTTTCAATGGGTCAGTGTAGTTGGTTTGTGAATGAGACCATCTCACTGAATGAATGTATAAATGTCTGTTCTGCTTCATCTGCTTGCTTGGGTTTGAAAGTGAGGACACTGCCTAACTGCTGGGGTGGTGGACAGGGTCTCTCTCCATCATACAGATGTTTATGAACAAAAGAGACAGCCAGTAAGACGGGGCAGTGTGTGTTTTTGTGTGTTTGTGTGTGTAGGTTCAGACAGAGGGAGGGAGATCAGTGTGTGACAGGCCGGGCTGTGTGCGGTACGGCGGCGTGTCCTCGCTCGATGTGGCTGCGTGACTCTGAGGCGTGTGGGTGTGTCTGTGCTTCGGTAGGCCAGTGCGTGTGAGCGGGCGGACACTGGGCGACGCAGAGGGCAGTGTGCAGCGGGCAGCTGGGCTCCGTCCCTGAGGGGGGGAGGGGGGCCGAGAGCTGTGCGGTGGAGCTTAGCTGCCCCTGCCCTCCTCGGCCGAGCGCTGGTCGGACTTGAGCTTGACGAACTCCTTGGCCACGTCGTCGTTGTTGCGCTGGGACAGGATGCGCAGCACGGTCAGGCCCGTCTCGTCCATGTGGATCCTCTTGCCCAGCGGCAGCCAGCAGGCCACGCTGCCCCGGGCCACCACGTCCTTCAGCTGCAGCACGGCCATGCCCACCGTGCGGTCCTCCCGCGCGAAGCAGTAGTCCTTCACGCACACCTGCAGCTCGTAGCACTCAGGCCCCACCTCGTTGCTCAGGGTGCTGGGGGAGAAATCGACACTGTGCTCATCACAGAGCCACGCTATTCGAGCTCTTTCCGGCAGAAGCAATACTTCAGACCACTAAATCAACCTTTAAGGCTTCCTTTGAAGGTTTTAATGGAGCTATATCCTGCTAGGCAAGTCTGCTGGAAAAGCAAAGCCATTAGAATGCAAATGAGAACTTACTAAAGTATAATAATGAAAACTGGCCAGGTGGCATTCAAAGGAATATTTACAGGTACACCCACTCTTTTATTTTCTCAACAGCAGCACACGATAAATAAATATGACAGAAGAAGAGCAACTGTAAAACTGTAAATGAAATTCATTAGACTTCCTCATGGATCTAAATTCATATCACATTATATGATCTTCAAAAAGCAGGAGACATCACAGGATGACTGCGTTGTGTGAGTGTATGTATGTATGAATGTAATGTGAATATAATATAATGTAATGTTGCTACAAAAATATTGTAATGCTGTGATTCAGGCATTGCTGCCAAATTGTCAAGTTATGTTTCTTTTTTGCCTTTTGTTTTAAATTAAAAGAAAACATTTGACATTTTGCACCAATATACAGTAGATGCATGAAGCTTACTCCACGTAGTGCCTTTTTTCTCCAAGAATAACTCTAACTTGCTCCTGGGATAAATCTTACAGATCTAGTGGTTCTGGAATGGAGTGAATTTTATGCAATGCAGGTTAGACTAATTGGCCTGTAATTCCCTAAAAGGCTCTGACATCACAGACAAAGGTGCAGTGTTACATATATGAAACAGAATGGAGAAACAGTGGTGCTGCTGCAGATCTCTGGACAAAGGAAACTGAATGCAGATAAACCATGAACACTGGGAACGTGCAGAGGAAGGAACTCTTATACTCACAATGAGAAGGTTTCGTTGTATTTAGGGGCCCAGCTATTGTTCTTTGACTTGGTGGCAAACTTCCTCTTCTTGTCACTCAGGTGAGGGCCGATGATGTAGACTTCCACGAAGGGCCGGAATATTCCTGATGTCTGCCACCGCAGGTCATTCGCTGCCACCACTGAGGATGGGGAAGGGGTTGCTTAGGAGTTATGGTGGTCACACAGTCCAGCGCACACATTGTGATGATCAGTGTAGGACACACTCACCCTTCACCGTGACCTTGTGTTCTCCGGTGTTGGGGTGAGTGAAGATCTCCACGTGGATAGACACCTCTCCTACTGCATCCTCCACACCTGAGCCTGGGAGGGTAGGAGGTCAGCGTACCAGAACAACAGTCAGATATCTATACCATGGAAGTGTTTCACCGTTATCGACAGCTGTCAGCCAATCAGGATGCCTTGTTTCAATCCTTCTCCACTCAACAAAAAAGTGCGCTCATGCTGTTCATGGTAATGCACTCAGCAGCTCCACCAGCCCATGGGCAGTGCTACTGACAGAGAGTCTGACATTGCTCTTACAGAGTACAGTACATAATGTACAAAGGATTTGAGACTAGACATCCTGAGTGGAGTTAGCCTATGAATAGGGTCATTCAGAGGTTACAGCTATGAGTTGGGGTGCTTTGGAAACAATGTCCTGGCATAATAATAGCGAATCTTACTAAATATTTTAATTTTTTTTCCTGAAAAGAAATTGTCAGTGGTTCACTGCACACTGAGGCACTATGATGCACACTGCTGGTCCACACTTCCTTCCCAAATATTAACTAGATTGCAGCCTGCGGCGTTTCTGCTGCTGTGCCAGGACAGTGTGGGTCTTCCAACTCCCGAGCCATAGCTGCACTTTCCACCAGTCAGTGGGACCCTCGCTGAGTGCAGAGCGAGGAATGGAGGTCAAGGAGAGAGAGGTGGTATGGTTCATTTGACAGGAAAGGTCTGGGGGTTTTCCTTTGGTGTCCTTCGGTTCACTAGAGCAGGCAACTTTGTAAAGTTCACATGCTGAAATGTATCCAGTCCGACCCATTCCCGGGTCCCCTTTGCCCAAAGCAAGCATGAGGAGCACCATCCCGAGCCTTGCAGAACCTCTGTGTGAACGCGACAACTACGCCTAGACTGTGAGAATCAGAGAGGGGTCAAGAACCAAACCACTCAGATGACCCAAGCACAGGAGTACACATCACAGAACAGGATGTGTGTGTTTAAAACACAAACAATGCTACCAGGAGAGAACACTGAAACCAACCACATCTGTCCTGGGTATCTCCCCTCTCCAGTGAAGATTTGTATAAACCTGCCTTCAGGTGCAAATTACTACTGCAAGGTTCTGCACAGGTTTTTTTCGTGGGTGTGAGGCGAGCCGGGGCCTCAGCTCCATGCTGCTGGTTCTGAGGGGCAGAGGGAAGCATGCAGTGCAGCCCAGCAGGGGGCTCCATTCAGACGGTGGCTCAGTTTGTCAGGGAGGGGGCTGTCAGGCTGCTCTCTGAGCTGAGATCAGGAGGATTCTGGAAAAGCATGAATCATTATGCTGTAGAACGTGACTTTCTGTCAGCGCACCTAATTTCGATCACCCATAGCCAATGTTCTGTTTCAGCTCTTTTCTCCTTTCTACTCATTTTGACGAATCGCCTGTCACCAAACTGTATACACAGCTCTGTGTTTCTGTCAGTGAGGACCGTTATGAAGTTCTTCACTATTTATTACCTCATGTTTTTAAATTAAACAATCATCAATTTACAGTGTTGCGGTGCCCACGGAAGCGATCCAGCGTAGCAATAAAACGGGCTGATGAAGCATTCTCTTGGTACCTGGAGAAGTTTGGCAGCTGGAGCCTGGCTCCTGCTTGCGTCACTAGCAGCGACTGCTGGAATATAAAAATACCCCTTTCTCCTGATTTAACTTTTTCCCAGAAGAAACAAATTAATGCACAACCAAATCAGTAACATAAAACAGAACAGCAAAAATGCGAGTTTGGCCAACAAAGGGAACCAACCCAGGTTATATTATAGTCCATTCAATGAACTTCAGGCTCACAGGTGGTCAGCTCCTACACTACACTGAATTCAACAGGGGATGCAGGACCCTGTGCCAATGTGAAAAATCTGGCCTGTCCCATAAAACAACTTCTTCCACACAATTAATGATGACTCCATTTATAATCAAGCTGTTTATATCTCACAGCCTAATATCAAAAAGAATAGCCCCAAACTGCTTTGATAAACCAACCAGCCTTAGTCACAGCTTGTTGTGAGGTCTGCTCTCACCATGTTTCTGTTAGTGTCTGATCACTTCATATATCTAAAGCAGTCCACCTGAGACTCTACGTAGATGCTTGAACCAGAGGGCTAAGCTCAATTGGTTTAGCAGGTTGGCCTGTGAGATGCAATGAGAAGCTAACGAGGGCTGATTGAGAGTGACAGATAGGGTGGCACCTAACCCTGAGGGCGCAGCTGATTGAACTTTTCTGCCTCTCGCTGGAGGAACCGTGTCACCTCTCCTCACTGCTGTACAGAGAGTAAGTTAGCTGTGCTAGAAGTAGCCAGCTCTCAGGGGAGATCAGACACTGGTGTGTGTGTGAGTGTCTGTGTGTCTGTATGCGTGGGTGTATGGGAAGGGGGGGCAGTCCAGTACAAGCAGCCCCTCCAGACAAACTGCGCCAGCCATCATTATCATCACTCCAACATTCAGAGAATCCAGGCAAAAAGAAATCTCTGCTTCCAAGATCTTGCAAGAAACAGACCCTGGGATCCTGTGACCCTTAACATACCCATGCTCACTCACTCACCCACCCACTCACACACTCACCATTCACCCACTCACTCAGTCACTCACTCACTCGCTCGCCCGCTCACTCACTCACTCATCCACCACTCACCTACCCACTCACTCATCAACACACCACCCAGTCACCCACCAACTGACTCACCTATGCACCCACTGAATCTCTAACCGCCCACCCACCCACTAATTCATTCTGCCAAGCTTCCACCACTCTGTCACTCTCACATTCATTCACTCACACTTGCTCATTTTCTTGCACTCCATCATTCACTAACCCAAGTAGATGCGCAGCCCAGCACACACAGGAGTTACTGATCCCCATTCTGGACACATGCTTAGAGTCATATCAGCGCATGTGTCTCCACAGAGCGTCATTCACATTCCCTTATATATGCCCCTGTGTTTACAATCACACGTCTGAGGACTCTGCAAACCACCTGCACACACACAGGTTTTTGTCAGACACATTCAGTTTGTTTCCATTCACATACAGGCACGCACATCATACGCACACACAAACACACAGATCCAGCAATGTGCACTCCGCACACAAAACACACATGTGCTCTGTGTGCAGCACATCAAGCTGTTTTAGGGAAATACACATGTTCTGTATGTGCATATGTGTGCAGGGCATTCTTAGGACACTTGTGGGGTGGGAGGGGAGGGTGGTGGTCTGTTCTTGGAAGCCTGGTTTTTCAGGACTTAAGCCCAGTGCACACGTACCCTTCTCTGGGTACACATCCTCGCTATGGGTGTACCTCACCCCCTTCCCTCCGTGAACTAGCGGAGAGACAGGGGAAGAGGAGGGAAAGAGAGAGAGAGAGAGAGAGAGCAAGAGAGAAAGGAAAACATAAAGAACAAAGCAGAAACAAAAGAGAAATGAGAGCACAAAAAGGGAGAAAGGAGACAGCGGCAGTCAGACGGCTGTCTCAGTCCCTCACACGGCTCCTGCTCTAATATTACATTTCTATTATGCTTCTGTTCACATCTGCAGTAATCCTTCAGCCTGCAGCACATGGCACAGGGTTCCCCAGCATGACCTGCCAAACCCTTCATTAAAGTCAACTGCTGCCCCTGCACTCTTCTTAAAAATGGAAAAAGTTAATGTTAACTGAGATCCTTGCCATTCATTTAATTACATTTGAGGTCACCATTTTGAGAGCCATTAACACTACCTCAGTATTACTGTTACAGCCAGGAGCTGATCACTGTTACATTGAAAAAAGGAAATGCAGAAAATCAATTCTCGCTGTCATATTTGATTTATGTCTAATCTCACAAAGCATTCTCTACCACTTTGAAAAAGCTTACATCTTTCACTAGAACACAGAAATAACCTTCTGCATGCATTTCTGCTCTATAAACAGAACACTTAAAAGAAAGAAAAGCACCGCTTCTTTGGGTGAATGAATAGGAGAACAGGAAATGTTAAAGTTGAAGTTATTCCAGGATCATTCATCAGGGAGGGAAAGAGAGTTAGAGACGACTCAGCTGTCAAAAAATCCCAAAATCTCTCACAAATGGGAAAAAAAAACAAACTGCAACATCAGTAATAAATCATAACGGAGAGAGAAATGATATGAAAGAGAGAGAGGTAGAGACAGAAAGAGAGGAGAGAAGGGGAGCCTTACCCTGCGCATTCTGTGACTGGACAAAGGTCTTGATGAGTTTATCGGTGGCCTGTGTGTAGAGGGAGAGGGCGTAGTGCAGTGACTGCAGGTCAGGACTCTTCTCCAGGAAGGTCTTCTTAAGCCCCACCCCTCCCGCGTGGAAGTATTGCTGTGGTGGAGAGGCAAAGAGAGGGAGTTGACTGGAGTGAGACTGACAGTCCTGATAACATCTCCCCATCGCCTGCTGATACCATACGCCATGATACAGTGAGCTTGTCACACAGAGACGCCTCTAGTGAAACTGACAGGTCTGATCGCACCTCCCCAATGATACAGTGAGCTCGTCACACGCTTGGCATTGAGCAAAAAAAGGTGCCTCTGCCCTTCTCGGTTATGAGGTCATCATTATGAACTGACAGCAGAGCTGGCCCTGTTTTCAGTAATCACCTGCCATTTTAACAACATTCCCAAAAGATCTAAATAGGAAAAAAGCCATTACAATAAATGTCAAAGTAATTTTCCTGTTCAGTCACATTTATTTCAAAATTAATGACACGTAGCATTGTGGAAAATGTGAATGGGTCCAGGCGTGCCTCTGCTGTGTATAGCGTTAGGTGTACCTTAATGGTGTCCAGTGCCAGCTCCACCACGGCGCACTGTTTGGGAGAGAGGGCTTTGGCCTCCTCACGCACCATGTGCTCCTAAGGGACAGACACAGGAAACTCATTACAGACACACATTCTGCAGTCCTGTCCAAAACAGTGGAAATAAGCGCCCCCAAATACAGAACAGCTCCTTCCTAAGAGGCTGGCTGAGAGGGGAGTTTTCTGCCATGCTAAGAGAAACCTTTCTTCCGGAGGTGTCTGTACCTTGAGCTTTGAGAGCTGTCCCAGCTCCTTGGCGGCATTGAAGATGAGCTGAGTACCCTAGAGGCAGAGAAATGGATAGAGGGAGAGAGGGAGGAGAGAGGAGGGAGACAGAAAGGACATTTTATCATCACAGCACTCTGCACCAGTCACACGTCAACAGACACATCACAAGGGCAGACGCAGACTGATAGTCCAGAGAGAGTCAGATATGCACACACACGCGGACCCGCCCACCTACGTACACACACCCACACGCGCACACACATCCACGCACCGCACACATGGGTATGCATGTATCCATGCACCCACACACAGAAATGGACATACTCGCAAAAACATACAAGGAGAAGCACATACAATTTTTACAATCCTCTCATTACACATTTCACTCTCTCTTTCTCTCCCTCTCACACGTACACATACGCACACACAGAGCCACATTAAACACACAGCAACACAAGGCATTGCAGACAGAAGACAAGAGTTCAGGTCACAGTGTGGATGCACACGCAGACAGAGAGAGACAGAGTCAAGAGGTAAAATCAACCAGTGGGCCCACAGCTGTACGCAGTGGGACTGCAGTGATATATCATGTATCCATGACGCCGTGATACTATATTAGCTGGATATATCACCGAATGAAAGTGGCATGAGGCACTCCACAGAGCACCAACACCACTGCAGTCTCTTCATTGGCTATGAAATCTTACAACAAAAACCAACTAACCAAACAAAAAAGAATATCACCTGTCCAAAAACATCCACTAACCTAAGAGGAGTCCACTCCTAGTAGTCCACTAGTATAAACAAATAAACACGTTCTGATGTCTTTTATGGCATCAAGGAATACTGATGTGTATCCAGTAGTCAGCTGCCAACGGCCAGCTGCCAACACTACCCTTACATATCTCAGAGTGAATCATCCTGCCAGTGCTAAGAAGCCTATGATGTCTCTGTGTGATGTGCCACGTTTCTAGTTCTCCATCGCTACATGAGCACTGTAAGGCTCACGCAATGCTAGGGGTAGGGGGCGGGGCAGCTTTGTAAGGGGGTCGACAACAGCCACGCACGGCTGAAAACAAAGCTGATCAACAGCTGCATCCACCGGTTTGTTTCAACCCAGAGCCGAGAAACACAGAGAAGAGAGGAGACAAAAAAGAGAGAAGGAGAGTGACAGGACACATTGAGCTAAAGTGTTTTAATTCTTACATCACTGTGACAAGCAAGCTTCACCCTGCCCTGCAAAGAGAGGACAGCTGTTAACATTGCAGGAAGAGCCACACCTCCAGAGACTGACTGACTGATGGTTTTGCCTACCAGGGGATTCACCTTTTCAGTGTGCAGTCATTTCCCCTGATCTATATGTCTCTCTATGATCAGAACCTTCTAATGTGATCTGAATCAACTAGACTGTATCCACCAGCTGTACAGCAACCAGACTCGTGTTTGTCCTTCTTCCTGTGGTCCAGAGGGAGGGAGAGTGAGTTTATTTCACCTTAAACCTCTCTTACATAAGTGAAACAACCTGTCTCAGCCTCCAGTCCACACTTATGGTATCTTTGCCAGGACAGGCGGTGTACCCCTCTTATATGCTAAAGAGTAAAGGTTTGTATTAGGCATTGCAACAGAGGACACAGTGCTGTTTCAGGGCGCACAGCAGTCTTTCTCTGCTGCCAAACTACAGGGTTAGCGGGAAGGATCCCCATGGGACTGACAGCAGTGACTAATTCAGAGACTAAGACTATGAGAACAAAGGGTGTGAAGAGAGAGACAAGATCGTGAAGATCCAGCTGGGACTCTCCGAAAAAAAAAAAAAAAAACAACAACACACCAATCTGTTACCATCCAGCTAAATGACCCATTTCAGAATTAAGATCACCATTTTCTTCTGACAAATTGGGAGAATATTTGAAAAGCACTGTCCTAAATGATAAATACACATTTTAAATCATCAGAAAGTAAGGCAACATTGATACAAAAAGATAAACTTGTAATTAAATATACACAAGTGTAAAATGAAAAATATATATTGAGTTTTGTACATTCATACATTCCCATCAGAGGTACCTAAGTAACGATCTATTTGTGCAAAGAGTGTGTGAATATTTGGATGTTGCTGTGTCCTTGCATGCTCGCAAGATCACACCACTGATTTTTAACCCATAACATAGCAGTTGGAGGAAGATGATGGGGGCCTCTGGCAAAGATGTACAGCAAAATGAAACATTTTCCCTTTGCTCTCACCATTTCAAAGAAAAAGATACGTTTCTGAAACGAGAAAACATGGAAACCAAACCAGAACAAAAAAAAAAAAAAGACAGTAGGCCTGCATCAACATGAACTGGCAGATTACAGTGGAATTGAAGGAGTTCAGACGCAAGCAACGGATCCACATGAGGGAATTCAAACAAGGGTGGGGGGGGGGGGGTGGAGGAGGAGAGGGCAGGGGCAGAGAGGAAGGGGCATTAGATATTGAACCAAAACGCCAGAGTAACCCAGAGAGGAGTCCCAGGACACAATGCAAGAGAGGTACAAGGCAACATTAGGAGCGAGAGAGTGCCTCTTCCAAAAAACAGAAGTGCAAGATAGAGAGAGACAGAGGGAGGGAGGCAGTGGGAGATAGGGGGCGCCAGATTTTGGGACTTGAGGGGGGGCCTGGTCAGAGTCAGTCAGGAATGCACCATGCTGCTGCTGCAGATAGAGAAGGGGGGTGGGCACGTCAGAGAGGACAGAGAGAGGAGTACATGTCGAAATGGGAGAACAGGTGAAAGACAGGAGAATTGCGAAGGATGAGACCCGGGAACCCATAAGGAGAGAGATAGGTGAGCCAACGTGAGGTGGGGTGGTATTTTTGCAGCCACACATAGCAAAGGACTGACCACCTGCACTAACGAACTGCGGACAGACAGACACACACAGAGGAGTGCCGTACTTACAATCATCTGTAGAGGCAGAGCGGTGGGAGCGGGATGTAATAACCAGAGAGAAGGGTCAGTGACGCTGCAAAGAGCCCCACATCAGCCAACCAGCATCAACAAACAGTCACCAGAGACGGGAGGCTCTCTGTCTACACCCCCCCTTTCCGGGCGCTATCTGAT
Source organism: Megalops atlanticus (assembly GCA_019176425.1). Classification (NCBI taxonomy): domain Eukaryota; kingdom Metazoa; phylum Chordata; class Actinopteri; order Elopiformes; family Megalopidae; genus Megalops; species Megalops atlanticus. The sequence goes on along the minus strand of CM032876.1, from coordinate 30,693,052 downwards.
AGGATGCGCCTTGCCCTGGCCCCGAGCCCCCTCCACAGCCGCGCCATGCGGTTCTGTGAGGGGACGCTTTTCTCCCTGCCGTGACAGCCAGTCTGTCCCTTCCCCTGTCATCGATTATCTGCTGTCACCCACAGAGGACAGCGCCAGGCCCTGGTCCTGCTCCAGCACTGTGTCTCTGTTAGTGTTCCTGGTGCCCAGAGCACTAACCGCTGGCAGGGGAGGGTGACAGAGCAAGACCTGCATTGGCAAACAGGCGGGGCAGCCACTCACATCCTGTCTCTCCTCTTCTAAAGATCTAAGGGAGGGATATGGGGCTCTTTTGTCCAAATGAAAATAATAACAGATATATTAAAATTAAAATAAATACCAGGCTGGTTTCCAAGCCAGCAGTCACAGATCTGTATTTACTTCTTACTCTTCCGTTCATTCACACCAGTTTGTTCTGATCCTTAGTCTGCCATATGTTTCCATCAATTCTAGGTAATAAATTTGATGAATGAGCCCAAAAGCACTGCTTCTACAGCATCTGCTCTGCGCACGGTGAGATCTGTAGATTAGAAACTGTGACTGGTAGCCTGGAGAACAGCCTTGAGCCAGGGTTATGATATGGTGCACTCCCTTTTCCCTTACCAATGGGCTTCGGTTGGAATTAATTTTATGAAGGAAATTAGAACGGAAGGGGGTATTTTTGCATGAGGGTGTGTGGGACAGGGGTCGGGGGGGGGGGCGTTGGGTCGTTGGTCTGTCCATCCTCTCAGGGTCTGCGCTGGAGCAGAGTAGCCATTACACATACACCCTGATGCACAGTGTCAGACACACTCCCTAATGCCTGCGCAGTGAAACCTGCTGCTGTGTCTCTGGAGGAGTGTGTGCACTGTGTCACAGGGTAAATGCAGCCTGTGCAGACTTGTGGGGGGTCATCCTCATTCCCCCACGGAGGTCTGCTGGGCTCAGGAGAATATTTGACACAGCCCTCATATTAACCTCGCAGCAGGGGACAACTCCCACGCTTCCCATGACATGGGGTGGTGTCTATAGTTGCGTCTTAGTACCCTCCACAGTCCTGAGGAATCATGCCAGACCGTCCCATTTTTGTAGAGCTGATCTTCTTTTATACATGCTTATTAATTAATGAAGGCAACCCGTCCTCCACTGAAGGATGCTGTACACAGGTTTGAATTGGGTGTTTGTCGTACAGGTGCTATATCAGCTGAGACTCTGGCTAGCATGTAAAGAGTGCATGTTTGGCCTTGTGTGTGGGTGTGAGGCTGCTGAACGCCTGTGATTCTGTCTGCTTGCGCACATACGTGTGTGTGTGTGCGTGCCTGCATGCGTGTGAGCGCGCGTCCGTGCATGTGAGCACGAGCATGTGCATGCGTGTGCGTGTGCGTGCGTGAGGGTGGAGCGGTGTACTCACCGTCTGGTCGGTCAGGGGCGGCAGGACGATGGTTTTCTCCATGGTGTTCATGACAAGCTTCCAGAGCTCCTTCAGCACGCGCTTCAGCACGGTCTTCTCACAGATCTTAGCAAACAGAGTGAGGCTGGTGGGAACAACAGGGAGGAGGGGGGGGGAGGTCAGCTGGGCATCCACCACAAGCCACCACAGAGAGGGTAAAAGATGTGAGGCAAAAGGTGGGCATTATCTATTTCGCCTTCTGCACGGGTTCATAGGCCTGGGAGGTGTGTGCCTTTACATTAGCACACACAGCATCTTGGTCTGTGGAGAGACTCTCACTTGCTGTCCAGGAAGTCCATGATGGGCTGCAGCACGTTGTCAGCGTCCTGGGCCACGCTGCTGCAGGCGCTGGCTGGCACGTTGCCCGTCCCCTTCACTTGGCTCAGGATGTCCCCCATCTGCTTCACACACTCCTCTATGTGGGGCTGGAAACTAGGCGGGGGAGGCAGATCACACACTCACCGTTAAATTAACCCGCTCATAGGCCTTTATCGCAGAAACGCTTCAGACGGATCAGAGCAGACAGACTGTGTTCTGCGTGATAAGTGTACTGCATTTAGCATAAGTGGCTAATGCTCTGCGGTCTGATTGTGTCCCCAGCTGGGTAGATGAGGTACAAGTTCCTCACACCGAGACTCACCTGGTGGCAAACACCCTGCTCAGATCGTCCAGGACATTGTTGAGCTTCACCTGCAGCTCCTTCAGGATGTCACTGGCCTCCACATTCAGCTGCAGCAAAGACAGTCATAAAAGATGCTGGCACGTCTATGCCCAAAGACACAACAGTTTAACACAATGATGACATCTCGCAGTGTACAGGAAACATCTGCAACACGATATTCCAAGTAAGAAATTAAAACTCTTGGGCTGAAAGAAGTGCAGAGATGTGTAGTTAATTTGGGTAGAGCTGAACACAGGGAAGACAGATTTAAGACAGTTGCTCACATCTTTGCCTCCCATGGCCTCAAACATCTTCTCCAGCTGGACTCGCAGCTGCTGGATATTGTTGATCAGGATGCAGGGCTGCAGAGACAGAGCATGGTTACAAACACACACACACACACACACACACACACACACACACACACACACACACACACACACACACACACGCACACGCACACACACACACACACACACACACTTACACACACCCCTGACAGGTATGCACACAAACACACACATTGTTAGTAATTGACGAACACCCACATCTACACACATACAAATACATACACACCCTTGTCAAAGAACAATTTATAAGGTGAAAATTATCATCTTTGTTTTGTTTCTCCTTATAAAAAAAAAACCAGCAGTTGGGTCCCCAGTGTTAGGACATGCAGTTCATGTCACACATGATTGCACTGTAAGCTGATTGGCTGCTTGACATCGTGAATTGTTTCTGTGAAACCCGTATGCAGCTGTAGTCTGCCATGACGACGCTTAGCGTAAGTGCACCCATTCAGAACAAATTAAACAAATCTTTCATTGGCTTGTTTCCCACTGACTGCTTTCCACTGGTATAAATAGCTCCTTAAACTTTTGAAACAAATGTAAATTACTGAGCAATTCAACAGAACATTTGCAGAGGTTTGGAAATTGCCACAGTCAACAGGGATTGAATCCAATCGTCTCTAAATAACTTCATTCAACAAATGATGGGCTCATGATTAATACTGAATGCTGAAAATTAAAAGAGGAAAAAGCATCTTTGAATAGCATCTTTGATCACCCCGAAATGATATCAAGATGTTTGATAGATTACTAAGAGTCAGGGAGACATACCACTTTCTCCTTGGAGCAGTAATTTGCAAAGTCCTTGGCGATGATGTCAGCATAGGAAAGCAGCACGTTGCTGATGGTCTGAAGGGAAAGGGGGCAGGAAGAGAGTGGGAATGCTCTTTATTATTAAGTAGTGGTCCCAGTGGTCTTCCAGTTAAGTATGATGAGCTCACATGCAGGAGTATGGATTTCACACATGGACAAATTGAAACATGGCTAACTTTGTTTTAAAAAAAAGCATGTCATATCAGAGCAGAAAAAGATCAGTAGCCATCCCTCGCCCCAGCTGGCTATGCACAACATATAGTATGTCACACCTTTGCAAATCTCTTCATGTAGTGGCCCACAATCTGAGGGTCAGGACACTCCAGCTTCTTGATGATCTCAAAGCTCTGGTTGAGCTGGGAGAAGACGTCCACCACGGAGCAGGAGAACAGAGCATGCTCAGAGGTCTGCTGGAACTGCAGGTGGAAGCAGACAGAGGTAGGAGGCGTTCAGACATGAGAGAGGGGAGAAAAAGTTTCGAAAGAACAGAAGAAAGAGAGAGAATATAAGAACACAAAAGGACTGCGTGGGCTATTTGCAGGCAGACAGGGGCAGGTGGAAGCTGTTCTGTCTGGCGGTAATTGGGTCGGGTGAGACTACGGCTGCTCCCAGAGGGACACCTGACTAATGAACTGAGAACGGCTCCTATCGGCCTTCCTCTCTCTCTTTCTCCCTCGTCCTGCTGCCCAGGGTGGCTGAGAGCGTGCCCATTAATTCTCTGCTTCCTGCTAGCATCAGAGTGCCGCGCTCTCCCTACCTGGGCTCACGTCTGTGATTCCGCTCAAACTGTGCATCTGTGATCATCTCAGACTCTTTTAGTCTGACATCCGTCCTGCCTGATGGTGCGCCTGTAATACTACTGTTACCACATGGTCTTTGAAGAAGAGTGGAATATGGAGACAGAAAGTTTGACAGGGATAAAAAGTTACCACATTTTTGAATTCGAGGAACTACAGCCATCCTAAAACCATGGTTACATTAAATAAGCTAGGATGGCCTTGTAGGTCATTTAAATTCATTGACCTGTAGGTGGATTGTCCCAGCATGAAGCTGATGATAAACAGCATTATCTTACATAACCTTGAGGTGCAGTGGGCTTTGAAAAGTTGTCAGATGTCTACTCTGCTTACACCCTACGTTACACATTAGTAAACAGCTAGTAACCAATGTGACTGCTAGCTACCAAGCTGAAAAACAGCACCTAGTCACGTGCTTGCAGCTAACTAATAAGGTGAAAAAAAGGTCCACAGATTTTAATATTCCCTGGCATTACTGATCTGTAACAATAAAATATAAGTAGTTCACTTTCCCTGTGCCTTTGCCATTTACAATGAGCTAGCCCCCAGTGTGAATGAAATGAAAAGTTATTCCTTCTTTGTCCACACAGCAGCTAATGTTTCTGTCTGGCTGGATGTGTTTATTGTTCAATGTTTAATGTCAAAGACCAGTTCTATTTGTGGAAAATCACAATTTACGTGCCATTGTATTAGCTATTTCCTCCTTCATTGGGCTCATAAACATGTCCACTTCAGCAAAGCATACTGTCACCACACCCTAGCCACCCTACTAGGCAGCCAACAGAACCTGGAGTGACCTGCTATCAACTACACCTCACCTACACCTGGCTGTAAGTACAAATGGAATTTTTAGTGTGGCTATATGTAAGTGCAGCTGGATATGTGTGGGTGGGAAGAAGGCATTGGTGATTTGTTCAGATTTACCCCATCCTTTTTGTCTCTCTCCAGTGCTCCGTGCAAGAAGTCTCGTGAGACTTCCTCATTTTCATCCAGCCACTGGATCACAAATGGCTCAAACCACCTGGTGAATACCAAGAAGAGTTTCCATGCATGTCCCCCCAAGCACCATTGAGCAAATTGCAAATAATGATCTCACAACTGAACAGTCCTGAGCACTCATAATTTATCCACTCCCATTAAGTAAATGTGCTGTGGTGTGCCAGGATTTCCAGCAGCATGGGCCAACAGTGGCACCAGCTGTAAGCACTGGCTGACAGTGTAATGTAGACTGGGCCATAAGGTGCAGGGGCAGGTAGTACTCACGCAGGGTACTCAGGCACACGGCTCTTGAAGAAAGGCAAGTCCTTGCAGTACTCGTTGTACAGCCACTTCACCTTGAAGTGCAGGTTCATGTAGTCTGCACTCTTACACAGCCGATTCTTCTCGTGCTCTGAGTCAAGAGAAAGGAAGACAAAGGGTTGAATTAACATCCAGTTAGGCACTGATTGAATCCAAAGTCTACAAAACACTGGTATATAAATGGAAAAATCCAGGGTGGATTTTCTCCTGCAAAATCTGGAATTGGAGCCTACAAGCATGGTGTAACTTGTGAAACATACAGAGGAGGCTGCCCAACTGACAGTAGCAATAATGGACTGACCTATGGGTGTAGACAGGGCTGATTCCACTCACCTTCCATGGCATATTTCATGTCCTGAGCAAACAAGTTCCACATCACCTCCGCACTGATCTTCCCCACATTCAACTCCTGAGGGAACCTACAGAGAGCAGATGGTGAACAGTGTACACAGAGCTGGAGTTTCACTGTAGAGCCACAGGGGGAGAGGGAGGTACCCCTGTACAACCACAGGGGAGAAGGAGAGACCTCTGTAATATCAATGGGGGGGAGGATACCATTATACAATCCCGGGTTGAGAGGGAGGTACCACTTTACAACCACAGGGGAGAAGGAGGCACCACTGCACAACAACAAAGGAAGAAAGAAGTACCACTGTGCAACCACAGGGGAGCACACTCACTGGTTGAGGCAAGGTGTGTAGGAATTCTTGTCCTCCTCTATAATGGACACAATAAGGGTGATGAGCTTGGACCAGAAGTCCAGGTTCTTGATGCTGGGGCCCTGCTCCTCAGGAGGCACGTCTCCTTTCTTGTTCTACAGACACCAGGGATTGAGCCATGACAGTCTGTCACTGTGGTTCATTTCTGAAAGCAGCATGCACCATCCTGCAGTTCCTGCTGACCCCCGAAGGTTTCACTTCATTTACAGAGAAACAGCAGTATATTTGCAGAATATCTTATTTGCTAATCTGACCAAATAAAATACAAAATACATAAGTTACCAACGTATAGAGCCAGAGCCAGGTGAATACAAAAGAAAAATGAGCATGCAGGAATTCCTCAAAATACCAGGATTTCTATCTTGATATCAATTTTTTTTACTTTTTGAGGTTTATGGAGGAAAACTTAAATTAAAATTAAATACAAAATTAAGACACCACTGAAATCCCTTTCTCACACTGACAGAGAGTGCCTGCACCCCCATCAGCATGCAGATACCCAGTCCTACTCACAGGGTCTGTCTGGTACTCGCGGCTGTACAGCTCGTGGCAGTTGTTGAAGATGTACTCATAGGTGGAATTGAGACAGGCTTTGACACAGTCCTTCACCACCTGACTGGCCCTGGGAGGGCTCTGCAGCTCCTGGACCTGAGGAAGGACAGAAAAAGAGAGTGCTTATAATGCACACACGACCCAGAAAGAGGTGGAGCTATGGAAGGACTTCTCCACAGACAAAGAAAGGCAAAGTGTGGGTCATTATAGATACAAAAATAGACATAAAAGTCAAACATGAGGGATGCAGTGGAAGAGAAATAATTGACTAAAAGAAGGAACAGAGTAGACAGGGTAGACAAGGAGGGTAGGAGAAAATGAGGGAGAAAGAGAGAGGGGGAAGTACCTTCATTCTGAAGAAAGTGATACTGGTGAGCAGATCCACTGTGGACTTCAGGTCCTGCAGCCTCTCAGGACTGCTGGCTGGGAAATTGTTCTGTGACAAGCACACAAGGACAGACATACAAAAAGTCAGCTGGGAACTGTACTGTATGGAGTGATGGATCTGTGTCCGTCTGAGGCGAGATGTCAGCCTAATTCAGACATCACCCTTGTTCAGATCAGACCAAGTTCCATGCCTGAGGGCTTCCCACAGACAACTTTCTGGTAGAGTTAAGAAAGATTCCTCCCCCCTCAGTACAGACACAAAATATGGCTTGAATAGTGACATTACCCGGTACATGGAGAGGTCAATCCTCAGAGAGTTGTGCAGCTGGTCCAGGAGCTTCACAAACCGTTCTTTCTACAGGCACACATTAAAACAACACATAGTCTTATAATACCAATGGGAACAGTTCAACAGTTGATAAATAATTATAATTCAACACAGAAAACAAGCCTATGCCTGTACAGACATAGTGGGCAGGTTAACATGCTTTGCACTGCACACAATGCTATTCAGTTTTCTTTTCTTAAATTCTTAAGTATGTGATGTCATGTCCTGTTTTCTAACTGGCACACCCTCAACTGATGGCTGCTTTGGCCCCTTTGAATGAAAAAAAATCTTCTGTCATCTACTTCAGAGAGTGAAGAACAGCTGCAGATGGAACATGGGGAGAGACAACAGTGGGGGGGCAATAACTAACATTAATGGCATTAAGTACAATCAAATAACTACAAACAAATAACTCGCAGCCTGACGCACTCAGCCCAGAGTCTGAGTCAGACGCTGCTCTGGATTTCCAATCTGTTGCCCTTTAGTGTGATGTGTACAGGAAGTGCTCCTCGAGGGAACATGGAAGAACAAGGTCGTGCAGCTGCTGCGTAAGCAACTCACTCCAAAGTTGGAGGCAGCAAAGCGGTCGGAGGCAGACACGTTGTTGGTCGCCTGGGTGGTGTGGGCGTAGTAGGCGTTGATGTTGGCTAGCAGGGTGCTCATCACAGCCGGTACGCCTGGGCACATGTATTTAGAAGACAGGCAGGCAAAATGGCTGCAGAAAGACATGACAAATGCAGCTGGCATTAACCCCTGCTGGGCTGGACTGTCAAAAGGTTCATGTTGGTATGAGAGTGGAATTTCATTTTACCCAGTATTGTCCTCCTCTGGTGCATATTACCACGTATAGGTTTCCGTGTACTTGTCACTGGCTATTACAAATTACTGTGCATTAATGTGTATCATTTTCATTACCATTACTGTAATGACTAGGTCTCTGCACAAAGAGCACTATCATTTTTATTGCCTAATCTCCCTGTTAATGTCACAAGTGGGTGTAGTAGTAGATGTCAGATGCTGCTCTCATCACCTGTCCAGTCTTAGTCTCTGTGTTTGGAAGGCCACATTTCACTCCATTCATATTATGGCCTGTTTGTAGTTTTACAATTAATGCAGATGTCATTTTATCATTCCTCCAGCCCCAAAAAGGACTATTACCTCTGTGTCAATATCACTCTCTTCATTGTGCATGTTAGTGATAGACAATGCTACCGTTGGTTGTCGAGTTACTTTTATCTGTGTATAATCCTCACTGTGTGCTCTTTACATTGCTACGATAGGGTTAAAGGCCTAAGTGTGTTATTATGTGCACGGCTAGAAAGCAATGCCTGGTGAATTAAGGTCACTGTCAGTTACCAGAATACTGAGGCGTGCAGAATGTAGGAGACTTGCAGTCGCAGCCCCGTAACACCACGAATCAGACTGAGTCAGTGTGTCAGTGATGCGCCGTCAGAAAGTCACAGTGTGCAGAGTGCCACGGTGTGCAGGCCGGAGCAGGGAGTCTGCACTCACGTCATGGCCTGGTAGATGGACTCCACGCCGTAGCGCATGGCAAACTCGTCCACAATCTCCTGTGGCGTCTCCTCGAAGTACACCTTCCAGGCGTCGTCGCCCTTGGCATCAGGAATCTTCACCACGCCGTTGTTCTGGATGTCCGTCACATAGTGGAACAGGTTCTGCACAAAAAGGCAGTGGCTGTTGCAGGCTGTCTGTCACAGCATGTAAAAGAACTGTAATAATATAATGTATTCTGTGCTAAGTGGTGGGGAGCCTTGGACATCATTATTATGAGACTGTTGCTGACAACCAGGAGAAGACATGTTTTTCGCTAAGTACTTAGATTATTTACTGAATTATTCATGGAGTGTTCTTGGCTAATATAATTCCAGCAGAGCTGTCTATTATTCATTACTTCAATTTCACTCAGGTGTTAGGTTTTGTATAATAAATGAGCCAGTTAGTTTGAAGTGCCAGTGGACAGCACCTTCATTCAACCATTTACAAAGAATGCCAGACAAAATGAACCAGAAAATTAAGTCCATTGTTGGCAGTCAGAGTCAGATTTTTATCTTTCAATGATTGTGCAGTTCTGTGCTTTTGAATTACATTACATAATTTTATGCGTAACTATGATGACTAGACATTACTGGTTTTATCCTGATGATTCTGATGCATGTTAATATTTGCATTTATGTAAATGTTAGATCATGATGGTAAGTTCAGTATATGGGAAAGACAAAGAAAAAGTGACTCAATATTTCATTAGAGCCTAATGATACTTGTGTTACCCCTCCATACACATTCTGACAGGGTGCTGCTCATACAGTAAGGGGTTACACTCCATAGAAACTTCTAGCTTCTCCAATGCAAGCACTTTGACAGCTTATGAGGCATTATGTTTATTCACTCATCTGAATTGCTTCTACAATAAAACACAAGCACCTGAGTGAGGTTAATGAACTGATATGAGTCAGCTCTGAAATGACACATTCACACACTCACATTTAACCATGTGACCTCAGATTTGATATGACTCGAAAATCAAAGTGGTGCTTTGCTGCACACGAAACACCAATATGAATGTGATCTTTGGCTGTATTACATAAAAGCGGTTCATTTCAGACAAAAAAGCTGGTGTTTGTTGCCAAAAACAACTGTGAAACAATGGAAAACATTTCACACATAATGCATTTTCTGCTTTTAGAAGGTTTTCCCTCCTCAGTGTTTGGACATTATTATTGTGCATTACTGAGAAAATGAGTGCCTGAGGGGTAGACGGTAGAGAAAAGAAAGAAAATAATAATGGAACATAGTTTCCTTTCCCAAAAACTGTAATTATCGCCTTAAGGTATCATACCCATTTCCACTGACCTATTAGAATCCAAATCATGTAAGATCACATTTCAATTACAACAAATCACTGCATACCTGACTTAATTTATTTTTGCTTTTATGACTGAAGCCAAGAAATATAGACATGTTTGAGAAGCCAAATGAAGACCACAATAGAGTCCATATAAGGTTTACTGAATGTAATACGGAGTCACAGACAGTACTGACCTAATGCAGACAGGTGTATTGGATGTGATATGGAGTCACCAATCGTAACCAACCTCATGCAGACAGGTGTACTGGACATGATATGGGGCCACAGTCTCCTCTCCCTTGATCTCTACACTGATGTGCATCCGGATGGCTCCTGACACTGCTGACTTGTCTGTGCGCTTGTCTGCAAACAGATCAAAGCGAGATGTTCAGTCCTCTGTGACTGTCACTTTGTGCTGTATCCTCTCAGCACCTTTCCACTGCAGTTAGCACAGCAGTCACTTACCACAATCCCATGTGTTTAAAAGGCACATAACATTGCACATAAATTCAAACCCAGGGAACCTGTTTGGTTGGACGTTCCAATTGTTTTTCAACCTACCTCATGAAGGCCACTGACTTGGTGTGCACTGGCACATTGCAAGCAATCGCTTTCTGTGCAGGTTATTTTTACATGCAATTTGACCTTTTCTAGAAACCTTACATTAGCAACTTCAGCCTACAGTTAAGTATACAAGTTAAGAGATAATTATGATGTATACAACATATACTTTTTTCCAGACAAAAGCTTGGGTTGTCCACATATTGCACACTAAATATACAGCAGCACTTACAAGTCTTGGTAAGGATCTTAATAGCATTGTCTTCAGTATGCTATTTCAATTGAGTAGCAATCTTCAAGGCTTTCTAAGTGTCTGAATACAAAGAGCTTTGTGTGAACTAGGCAGATATGCCACAGCTTTCATTGTCTTCCTTTCTAAGAGATGAAATAGGCTTATTTTTCTCCCCGAATCTCACAGTACTGACCCAGGTTGTACCACACATCCATCTCTCCGCTTAGTGTGCGGACCTCGATGATGGTTTGCCCCAGGAAGTCATCTGACTCCCTCTTGAACTTCTGCTTCACGCGGGACTTGATGTCATCGTCCTCATCCCACACCCGCACCTTGATGCGATCTGAGGAGTTGTGGCACTCGCTGGCAACAAAAAAAAAAAATTGGACATGACGTTTGTCATGTGTTTGGAGGATGCCTCCCTCACCTCCTCTAAGCTGTGGAAATTTTCCATCCTTGCAAATGTAAAGAGTTCATGAAACATCCATAAATAGCACAAATCGTTTATTTCCTCAGGCTCTTTTTCTTGTTTTTTTTTCTGTCCTAGAGGAGGGCTGATGAGGAGGAAGAGGATCATCCTGACAGATGGTCGTTAGATTCAGCAAAGAAAAAAAACCTAACTGAGACAGACTAAGATACTCAAATCCAAACACTGCACTATACTTACAAATGGAAGTTTTCCTCCCACACAGGGTTGAGGTTACCGTAGATGGTCTTGGTCCTCTTCTTAGTTTTTCCCACCTGCACAGTGACGTAGGGATCGCTGGAGCCTGTCTTGTCCTTAGCCTGGAGACCCTGGGCACACAACACTGTAGGAGAGGCATGCATCATACTAGTGTTAGGAAGGCAAGCAGGAAGATGTCTCTCAAGTCCATTTCATATTCCACCCACACAATGATCCATACCACTTCCTTCTGTATCTTAATTGTCAGCCATCTGTCTCCCTGTCAACCTTGTATATTGTATTAAATTATATAAAAAACCTTTGCATTTACAACAACATAAGAACTACATTCCCCTCTCAAGAATGTACAGAATATAATGAATATTTCAGCTGAATGTTTGCTTATGTGGATTAAAAGCCCATACAGTGAGGTAAAGACAGAGGAGGTGTGAATAATAAAGCCAGAGCACGGCCTCTTCCTGGGCGCTCCCTCACCTGTGATGCTGATCTTGGCCGACCACTTGGATGTGCCGTCCAGCACGCTCTGCTTGATCTGTTTCATCTGCGTAACGTGGGTGGCCTTGACCACAGCGAACACCTCCTGGATCAGCTCGAAGATCTCCGGCTTGTTCCGCTCCCGGATCTTCATGCGATCCTTCAGGACCATGATGATGTTTTGAGTGCGGTCCTCGGCCCCGTGCTTGGAGCTCTTCTCCGCTGCCCCTGTTAGAGAGAAGGAAAGGGGTAACAGGGATGGGAGTTTCAAGATTCCTCCATATTACATTGCTCAATCTCAAACTAATGCTTATGAAATTCAAATTGCATTGTACATTATCAGACTGCATCTCGCATTATTCTATGGAGCATAATATAGTGATGAATGCACCAATGCCTTGGTGAAGCTAGTAGAGCTTGGTTATGCCAAGAAAGCTCTTTTCATCTAAATTAGCAAAAGGGGTCAGGAGGTAAGGGCTGCATTAGAGGGATATAAAACATATCAAACGAGACAGATGGGCCTTAATATCCAAAGAGGAATAGAGAAGTGGATTTTATACACAGGGGAGAGTTGAGCTCAGGCAGTACAGAGGACAACGACAGAGAAAAGCTTAGGAGAACGAGAGCCCTAGAGAATGGAGGCACACAGAGAGAATGAGTGAAAGGGAGAAGTGTCGGCTCCGGTGGAGGACTCACTCTGCAGACAGTCGGCGTTGAGCAGGTCCTGGCACTTCTCATGACACTTGACCCCACACTCGGTGCAGCGCATGCCCTGTCGCGCGATGCCCCAGAGCAGACCCTCGCACTCGTAGCAGTAGGTGGGCGTGGTCGCCGTCCACACCTCGAAGTTGTGAGGTGTGGTGCAGGAGATGGGGTAGATGAGCGCCTGCAGGGTCTTGCGGTACACATGGCTCTTCTGCAGAGAGGTGGCAGACACACAGACAGCCGAGTCAAAAGAGATAGGTGGACGAAAACTAACCAGTGAGAAAACAATACAGGAAGGTCTGGCAAATAACTAGCTGATAGACTACAGCACACCAATAGTGTGCAATAGTCTATCAGAACCTGCAAATGAATATGCATTAATATTACAGACACACAGAAACAAAGTCACACAGCAGGAGACACAGTCAAAGAAACAGACGATCAATAAGTTCAATAAGGATGAGTATGAACAGACAGATGAAAGGAGGTAGACAAAGATTCTCACCAGCTCCTCATTATTCAATGTGCTGCTAGCCAGGGCAGAGGTGATTCCAGCCTTACGAGAGTTCTGGACCAGAGACTGCAATGAGAGAGAGACAGTGAGGGAGACAGCCACAAAGATAAAGAGAAAGGAAGAGGGAGAGAGAGTATTTAGGGTGAAAATGTATCAGATATTTTTCACCTGATGATAGCTTACAATTCATATAGCATAGCAGTAACACTATTTCCTCCTGCATGCATAAGTATTTTTTCTGCACATTTCCAAACCTTATGAATAGCCATACTTCAGGCAAGAAATCAAAACTCCAATGAGACTGCCTTGGTTAGGGCAAATGGTAACAGCACACATAAATCATTCCTTACAATACATTACATTACATGCATTTAGCAGATGCTCTTATCCAGAGCAACTTCCATCACAATAGAACTTAAATCTGAACATGGCTGTTTCTGGAGCAACACAAACAATTCTACTCTGTCTGAATTTTCACCTCGCATGACAAACCTGTCAGCTATCCTGGGATTGACCGGCTGGCCTGAATCAGCCAAAGAACACTCTTTATGTGTGCTGTAGGAGACTGAAAAAGCTGGACGATACCCATGGGAACGTGTGGAAAGCCAATGTTCTTCACACATATTGACAGTGCAGACTGCAGACTGAGCCACTGATCCTGGAGCTGTCAGACTGCAGAGCTGACTCCTACAGAGCCACCCCATAACATCCTGACTCTAAAGCAGCCTCTCATAAGCTGAAGTACATTTGATCACTGAGTGCCACAGGTACTCACCATTGCCTGTGTGTCAGGTCATGTAGAGAGAGAGGAGGGAGAGAAGCATAAGAGTTAGACATCGTGGTACATATGGACCTTTACCGACAAGCAGCAGGATGGAGACAGAGAAAGTCTAAGGGAGGAGAGATACCTAGAGATACTCCATGACTGTCAAATAAAGGGAAGGGCACATGAGAGTTATGGATGGAACAGGAATGAGGGAATATAAATGGAAAGAGTTTGAGCTGGAGTGTGCTGTGCTTTTTGGCAACTCTGCCCTGACTTGTGACACAAATTAAGATTGCTGCAATACGTACTTTGTGCTCTGAACATATCTAAATTCAGTTTCTGTCAGTGCATTACCTGAATGACTCAGACTCTAGCAGCCTATGAGTATGACAGTAAAGCCGATTAATATAGACAAACTGTCAAGCTGTCTGGTGCAATATGGTAATTCTTCACTTCACTGCAATTTATGGCATCATATCCAAGTTTTACAGAAGACTGTCGGTGTGCACTCATCAGTTTGCCGTGACTTTGACAGTGTGACTGTGACATAAGTTCTTCAGACAAAGTTGAAACTCTTGGTTGGTTGAAAAGCGAATCTGGGGTAGCAGAAACTGTATTATTTGGTGGGAACTCAACTCAAGTGCTGCAAAGCCACATTCACAAGCCCTGTAGAACCCCTCTATTGATGTCACTTCCTCACTGTAACAAAAATTTATGTGACAAACAGCAATGGGTATGTGAATCAAAAATGTCAAGCCATTTAAACCATTGAAAATGATATAAAAAAATTGTTTTGTTGTGATTGCATTCTCCAACTACATGTTACCTGCCTCTCATAAATGGAACATACTCTCCAGAGTTTCAAGTTAATATGCCACCATTGTAAGAGTTTTCAACCAATAAGAACTGCTGGGGATGTCAGCATAACTATGCTTTCAGTTTTGTTTGGCTAAAAAAGACAGTGCTCACCCCTAATAACTGCTCCCATGTAATTCTGTCTATTCAGCACTTGGGAGACAGATATGTCAGACACGAACCTTCATATCATTAAAAGTGGCATCCTCAGCTACTTTTATATCCCATTATCTCATTTCAAACCTGACTTGACTGGGCTTCCTTTCTCAGCTTCCCATCAATGAAAAGGTCACATATTCCATTTTGAGTGAGATCAGAATCTCATTCAAATCATTGGACTAGAGAGAAAGGATTATTGACCTTTTAGTTGGTCAAAAATGTGGAATATTTTTTCATCCCTGTATAAGCCTGATGTATATATACAGTATATACCCAGATGTGTATGTATATTAAAACTGATAGAGTATTGTTTATGAAGGCATAAATAAGTTTATATATCTTCCTACGGAACTGGTCAATTTACTGTAGAATTCTGTTGTCACACAAAAAAACTCGGTAGAGACCGTTCACTTAACAGCAGCCAAGTGCAAAACATACCACATGTCACGTGACCCAATGAGCAGTGAGGAATGTCAGAGACAGGAATAAAGAGTGAGGAGCTGTGTCCTTCTGAGGGAGGGAGGGAGGGAGGCCTGCTCCCAGCAGCTCCCCTCAGCCATGTGCCTCTCTGCGGCTGTGAGCTGCACGTCTCTGTGCAGTCACAGAGAAGAGCTCTCTCTCCTCAGGCAATGTTGCCACAATGACAGCAGGGCCTCCTCCCCTTTGAATCACACGGCTTGCATCAGCGTGCACAAAACCCAGGGAGGGAGAAAGAGAACACACAACGGAGCCGGGGGTCCCAGAGGTCACTCTGCTCTGGGTTTTGGTAACATTCAGACACTCGTGACAGGCATATACCAGGCTTACACCACTATGAATTGAATTTAAAAAAGAAATCAAATAAGAAATGTAATCTGGCTAAATTGTATCTTTTCTGAAGAAAACAGTAATGAGGTTATGAAAACTCAATTTTAGTAGAGAATCTGTTAGTCAGTGTGGCTGCTGTGTGCTGTATAATTGCTCTGCTCTGAACACACATTGAAAGACATTAAAAAGGGATGACTGTGACTACAGTTTTTACTAGACAAGAACACACAGGCAGATTTATTTCCTAAGAAGAAAAAAGGGACTGCACATAAGGCTGGGGGCATGAACGTTCTATCGCATTACCAGTGAACACATTGAACAGTTTGTCCTCTCTTTGCTTGCACACAACACGGAATTGTTATTACAAAGGTCTTTATTTCTTTCGAGAAAATCAGATTTCAGTCAGGGAGAGGAAATGCCATATGCAGCTCAGCAAGCATACATGGCTTGAATCCTGGCAACATGCACAATGACCCAGAGCATCCCAGAGGGGCTCCAATGGGTTCATGTCAGGTGAGTATGGTGACCACCATATGTATGCACCATCACATGCATGTTGTTCCTAGCCAGAAAGGTGCTGGCCTGGCCAACAAATACTGGCAACATACAGCCTTATTGTTATGTGTAAATGTGAAAGCATTATTTTGCACAAAGTAAGGTGTGGAGACCAGGATACTGTCTCTATATTGTCTCTGCAGTGTTGTGCAGTAAACAAACCATCAATACTAAGTGTGATCTCCATACATGCTATTAGCGCTGCCCATCTCAACTAACCTGAACTTTTGAGAAAGACGGCATGGGTTCAAATCCCACTCTGACACCATTTGTAGCAAAGGGCAAGAGCAGTCACCCCACCCGGCCTCGAACCCCGGTCTACGGGGTACCAAACTGCAGCTTTGACCACGATGCAAAAGAGCCTGGCTCTTTGGTGTTGCGGTCAAGTTGCATGTTTGGTACCCCATAGACCCAGGTTCGAGGCCAGGTGGGGTGACTGCTCTCTTCCTTCGCTACAGCCTCCTATTGCACACATGGTCATGTTCATAAAAATGCTGATAACAAAGTGTGGTGGCACACCAGTGCAGCTACTCTGAGGAGGAGATTCTGTCACTCCACTGTGCAGGGACAGAAGGGAGTCAGCGAGTCAAACAGGAAAAAAAAGCTGTTACAATCGTTGAGTCCTTCAGGGACCTGGTGACATGGTCCAGCAATCAGTGAACAGCAGAAGAGCCCTTGAGTAAATCAGGACACAGGGATTGTTGCCAGTTAGCTAATTGGTCCTGGGGGGAAGCTCAGCCCTGAGTAACTAAACGGCTGCACGAGCCAATCATTGGGAGCTCAGGTGTCAATGAAGTTGTAAAGAATGAGTGTTAAAGATCCTGGAGGCTACAGACAGGGAATTTGGAGGATGCATAATGAGTGACATTGCAGAAATGGAAATTAGGTATTTGGGAGAAGAGGCACATTGGTGAAGGACCAGAACTGTACTTAATATAACAGTGGAGAATGAAGTCTGACAAGGGTAACATCACAGGCTACCAAATAGGGGGTTTGGAACATAGCACATTCAACACTGGCGGTTATAGCGCTCACCAAATCTCTAACTAGAGGGATGGCTTTCCTCTTGCGGAGGTCCGGCATGCTGTCTATGCTATACAGCGCCCCACCTGGCCTGTGGAGAAAACAACAGCATCATAGTGCTGAGGGCAAAAAGCAACAGCATCACAGTGATGAGGATACCCTCTTTTGAGCTAAAGACACCGTCAGCAAAACTGGCATGCAGAGGCTCTGAGAGACTAGAATGGGGCTGGTTAAATGACAAAATTATACAATTCCAAGGTGCAAGTCTTTCTCTTTAAAGAAACACAACTAAGAAAGCAACTAGAAAGTTAGCATAACACTACAATAGCCCCTCAGAGCCACACTCTAAAGTTAATAGAATGCCAGTTAGCAGAGACCAGCTGTTCCAGGATTCAAGGTACAAAAATCAGTGCTAATTGGGTATCAGTTAGGAGGGAGCCTGAATTTATTTATAGATTTATTATTTATAGACCTCTCTTCAAACTGAAAACAATTTTATACAGTCTTACTTGCACCATCGCAGCTAGAAAACCCAAAGACAGAAACATCAGCCACCCCTCACACACAGCACACTTGTATGTACACACACACACACACACACACACACACACACACACACACACACACACACACACACACACACACACACACACACACACACTCATATGGTGTTGCGGTGGGGGGAAGGGGGGTGTCAGGCCTCTGAAAATGAACCACAGCACTTTCGTTGTTCTCCCACTGCTCTCTCTTTAGCTCTATTCAGATCACCTTTTGCACTCTGTCTTTCTCCCACACTGAATCGGGGAACACTCTCCCACACACTCTCATTGTCTCCGTCTCTCCCCCGTGCTCCGTGAGGCATTGCCTTGGGCCCCCGCAGCTCACACACATGCGCACACACACCCTCCCACCACAGTGCGAGGGAGGAACCACAAAGGACAGGAGAGGCAGACGTGTCCTTGAATTTAAAATCAACACTTTCTGATGCAACTCCACAGCACTAAGGGACCATGTGGTGTGTTTAAAAAATTAAAAATAAATTAAACAACTGAAACTGATTACATATCAGGCCACCTATTATCACCCACATGACTCTGTATAATATATGTTTTTTATACTTATAAGCCTTTGCATACAATGTCACCATCCTTTTTGCATCTTGCGTTGATATTGGTGTGGGTAACAATAGCCTTATGTTTATATGCATCAGCGTTAAATCAGTGTGCATTCATGTTTACTGCTAACACTGCTGCTCCCCTCTTGTTTGTTGCCTTGAATCCTGTTTTCCATTTCTTTAGGGAGCCAAATGTGAACTTACCCCCCTTGAAACCACAGCGACTGGGAGCCAGAAGTCTCCCCACGGGCCTGTGGAGAGGGGAGGAGTGTTATATCCCAGTACAGTTCAGTCTTATTCCTCATTCCTGACAACATGGGCAGCCTTCCTACACACGTTTTATAGCACATACCTGCTCACAGTAAGTGTCTTATATTGGAACTGGTGCACAGTTCATGACTGACCTTCCAATGTGTCACCATCGTGCTAATTGATGGCAGAGACAACGCTTTGTCCCCATGTGATGAAACATATTGATCTTATTTTCTCACTTCTGTTTTTGATCTTAAAGATTCATACTTTTCTCTCTGGTCATTGGCCAAAACAACTCTGTCACATCATTTGGACCACCACACCCACCTGTCAGTCTGCTCCAGCCACAGCCAATCAGAGAGGACAACATGAAAATCGCTATGGAAATGAAAACAAACTGAAACAAAACAAAATGAGGTGTGACACAAACCAAAGTAAATAAAATACAAACACAGACTGGCAATAAAATAATACACAAATAACAACGAATTACATTTTAAACGATAAAAAAAACATATACCTACGAAAGACTGAACAGAATAGCATGAAAAAGATGCATTAATGAAATTAAAAGTGTGGGTACAGAAAAGAAAAAGCAATGCAAATCCAAGGTACTAAAAGGATGGAGGGGCTACGACAATTGTCAGAGACAGAGTGGGGAAGTACCATCTCTGTGACCTGTCAGAGGACCCCCTCTGGGTTGCTGGGGGGGGACCTACCTCCTGCAGCTGCAGACGGACCTTGTTGAACAGGCGCAGCCAGTTGGCCTTAGCACGGGACATGGAGTCCTGTGGCTCATCACCCCCTGGGTAGCTAAGGAGGTGGAGAGGATGGAAATAAGGAGGATATCTGGAGTTTTGAGTTCACTCAACCTGATTCAAATGCAGTTAAGCAACAGCCGCAGCGTAAGACTCAGAGCAGTGACAGTGTTTATGGGTTTACCTGCTTGGCCGGGGCTCTGTCTGCTCTGAAGGGGCAGCAGGGGTGCTCTCGGGAGCGGGGGCTTCGTCTTTCAGAGGGGGCTCCTCTGTGTGGGTAGGGGGCTGGGCTGCGGGAGTGGAGGTCTGGGCTGCGGAGGCCGGGGGCTGTGCTGTGGATGAGGGCTTGGCTACTGCAGCCTGTGGCTGCGAGGGGGGTGCGGTCTGTGCCTGAGAGGTTGGCGGCTCGGACGGAGGCTGGGCCTGAGGTGGCTGCTGCTGGTGTAGAGAGGCCTGCTTCTCCAGGGGTGGGCGGGCGGAAGGGGCGTCGGGGAGCCAAGGTGGGGGCGGTGCTGGTCGGGGTGGGCGTGTACGGAGGCTCCTGGTCCTCGCTCAGGGTGCCGTCGAGGGGATAGAGGTCCTCGTCCTCCTCATAGATCATCTCCTCGTCCTCCTCGTAGTTGTACTCCCCGTCCTCCGGCTCGTACAGCTCCCCGTCCCCCTCGTCGTACAGGGCGCCCTCCTCCCCGCCGTCCTTGATGTAGCTGCCCTCGTCGCTGTACACGCCCTGCGGCTCGTCGGGGTCCCAGTCGGGCGACTCCTTGCCGTAGCTCACGGAGGAGTGGCAGGAGTGGTAGGAGTCGTTCTCGTCGTACAGCTCGGACCCTCGGAGGCTCTCCCCGTCCTCCGGCCCGAACTCCTCACTCAGCTGGGAGCTGCCTCGGCTCAGCTCCCCGGAGGAGGCGTAGCGGCTGCTGCCTGTGGGGCTGTGGCACAGAGACAGGGAGAGAGAGGGAGTGAGAAGGACTGAGGAGGACGGAGAGGCAGGTGCCATGAGGCCGAAGGCAGGATGAAAGGGGCGCTCAAAATCAGGACAGGTGGAGAACGACAGCAGGAGAGACCAAGAGTGCGACGTGTACAGTGAGATTCAGGTGAAGCTGGGAAAAAGAGGGAAGAGCAGCAACCTACAAATGAAAGACAGACAGAAGTGTAGGGACTCTGTTTATGCATATATAGAGAGACAAAGAGATACATGGGTATATATGGGTGTGGATCAGCAGTAAAGAAAGAGTGCAACTGTTAAATTAAACTTGTGGTGTATTCTGTCAGGGACTGAATATTCATATACATACTCCACAGCAGCAATACACAAACACACCAAACAATGAACAGGGGAGGGAAAACAGCCTTTCGTGATAACAAATCCATCCAGGTGCGGAAGAGAGAAAAATCAAAGAGAGTAGAGAGGCGGAGATCTTCTACTGAGTTGACAGGGGGGGAAAAAGCAGCATCTCATTAAGAGACAGACAAAAGAGGACAATTTATCCTCTGTGATGAATGAGGCTATTAAGGAAAAGGAGAGAGAGAGAAACAGACAGAAAGACAGAGACAGGAGCTAGAGAGAACACAGCCGCACACACATACACAAAATTCCTCACATTTTCACACTATTGATTACAGGACTGAGGGTTCAATAATGCATGAGGCAGCATGAAAAAAGAGAGGAGTGTGTTTTTCTGGAGAGTAACACAGCCTGGTGGGCTGTGAGCCAGAACCAGGGAGTCAGGAAGAAAGCAACACAAACACTGGGACACTGCTGACCCTCCTGCTGCTGCCCAGCCAGCTGTCCTCCACACACACTCACACACTCATTTACCCACATATATCAACACACACGCACACACACACACACGTGTGCGCGCGCACACACACACACACACACACACGCACACACATACTCAGACACACATACATACACACACTCACACACACAAACACAATACATACACACACACTCAAATGCTCACACACAGTTTTAGACATTTGACATTGCCACAGTTGAATGTTAACATGATGTGGTATTATTTTAATATTTAAGGTCACTGTCAATGCAATTTTATTGCAAATTTAATTTCTTTTAAATGCTCAAATGCACTCTCTAAGTCTTACTCCTCTAAATGTGACATTTTAGCAACTTATTTCCTTTGGGTACTCTATGTTGCCCACTGTACAAGTAGTAGTACAAGAACAATGCAGCACTGCATTTTTTTGTAATAATAAATCACAGTCAGCAACAAATTTCCTTGCCTGTCCACATAACGGATGGCTTTATTTTTTCCATTCAAGTTTCAAAAAATTCGGTAAGTGACAGACAGCAGCCAAGAAACCATGTATACACACACCCACACACGGGTACACATACATGTGCACACACTTGTGCACACACACACACATGCACACATGCACGCACACACACATGCGCAAAAGCGCACACACACACACACACACACACACACACACACACGCACACACATACACGCGCACACACACACACACACACACACACACACACACACACACACACACAGGCCTGCTCCCTCAATGCCAATCTACTTCACTACCCTACATAAACCTTGCTTTTCCAGCACACTGGGGGAGGGGCCTATGCCAAAATAAGACGAAGTGAACAGCACGGAATACAAAAATGCAACTCCTAGATTTTACTTTCT
Organism: Megalops atlanticus; assembly: GCA_019176425.1. Taxonomy (NCBI): domain Eukaryota; kingdom Metazoa; phylum Chordata; class Actinopteri; order Elopiformes; family Megalopidae; genus Megalops; species Megalops atlanticus. The sequence goes on along the minus strand of CM032876.1, from coordinate 30,670,695 downwards.
AGAACGATGCAATTATTCCAAATGGGCCCTTCCAAATTGGCATTTGCACTATCATTTCTGTGCCAAAAATTTCTCCAGCCTCAGTGTAGGAGATGTGCAATGACAGCCTGGTTGGTAAGAATGCTGGGTCCAAGAGCAGTGTGTTGTGGGTCTGTGCCAGACCGCAGCTCTGTAACGCAGAGCACTAATAAGATGCAGTTACCTAATAAAGAAGGTAGAGGTATGAGGCTAATTTTAAGTTAATTCCTCCATACACCCCATTTATTTTTGCCTAGGACTTCTGAGATGGAGACAAGACAAATACGTTATTCACACTCAGAATTGACAGAAGGGGTAATAGAGAGAGGATGCAAGTATGATATATAAACATTAGATATACAGATATAATCATAGAGTAAATATAGAGAGGGGGTCGAGCGCATGCATGCAAGCACAGCGAGGACGACGGGACAAGTCCACCAATGACATCACAGCGAGACGGAGTCACAGGCCGGAGCAGGAGAGGGGGTCAGAGGGAGTGGGGGAAGGGGGCGATTCGGTGACCCACCTATCAGAGAGGGAGTGCCTACTGTCTAGAGAGTACTGGCGGCTGGTCAGCCGGCTCGAACCTGAGGCCGAATCGAGATCGCTGCGGCCGTTGGTGGCGGAGTCTAAACTATCATAGCGTCTGGCGGGGGGGAAGGCAGGAGAGGAGGAACATCAGTTACCTCATGCCCCAGCTTTCAAAGACAGCTGCAAGCACAAACCTGAGCCACACACTGCCGGCAAACTGCTGCATAAAGACTGCTTGCCCTAAGCCAGGGAGAGATACGGCCATACCGCAGGACAGTTTTAGCCCTCACAGACCTTTCGGCAAACGTGGCTGAAACCGAATCTCCTTGGGAAGTGGAAGAGCATTTTATCCTTTCTGCAAAACGGGGCAGATGTGCCCCAGTGTCTTTATGCAGTGGAGCATCTGACCGGTCAATGCATGAGTTTGTGTGGATTGCGCCTTTGAAGAACAAACATGTACACACTCGTTTTGGTTCTCGGCAAAACAAGCGGCTGCAGGATCACATGGCCGTCTCTCCGGCACACACAGCACATGTGGCACACGTCACGATCACTCCCGCGGGGCGCCCCGAGAGGCTCCTCCCGCACGGCTTGTATACAACGGCCGGCCACTCCTCCAGGCTTGTATACAGAGGCCATGGAACATTCTGGAGAAGTTCACAAGGTTTTAGTGACCACACAGCTGGACAAACTTATATCAGTAACAGTGAGGTGAGAGCAAGAAAAAAATAAATAAATAAAAACAAAGGTGCATCACTTTGCTCCTTACTTTCCCATCACTTTGCTCCTTAATATGTTCAAAATGCTGTAAGTGAATTAGAGATTTAGAGGCCCGGATGAGGCTGAAGAGAGCCCTAGTTAACAAAAGGAGGTCGCTGTTGGCCAGGGGGTGGGGGTTTACTGGGCAGAAAGGGGAAGAGTTACCTCATGGCCCTCTGGTGGTCATAGTCCAGATCACAGCTGTGCATGGAGTCGTTGTAGGCGTTGCTGGAGCCGTGGTGCTGGTGCCTCATAGGGTACTGGTGCATGGAGGCATTGGGCTGCGAGGTGGTGTAGTACGGCGGTGGGATGCTGTTACTGGTCTCGCTACGGTAGTCGCTGTCCCTGTCATCGACCGCGCTGTCCGGGTCCTCATCTGTCGGGGCAGAGACTAAAGTCAGGACATACTGCCTGCGGTTGCTGTGTTCAATACTGCATGTAATGATGCTGAATGACCTCTGTGGAGAGCAGTGGCCAAGATGACATGCTGGAACATCCTGTGTGGATATCATTCCCCTTCATTAAATCATTCCCTCTATGAAATTAAATTCTACCGGTGATTTTTGAGTGATTACAGCAAAACGAATGGCTCGTAGAATAAAAGGAAAAGTCATCCCCAGAGAGGGGACTGTGGTAATTATGAGTGAATAACTTAACACTTGCATGATTTATTTTGGAGAACTGGGATGCATTAGCAAATAAATAAGCTAGGTAACTGGGACAACAAATATTTCAGGGATCTAAATTGAAATGCAGACGTGGGGCACTCACTTTGCTGGTCTCCCCATAGACTCCAGTTACCTGAAAAAAAGGAGAGCTTTAAGAATTTGAGACTTGGGGGACAAAAGGAGAAAAGGATAAAAGGATGAAAGACAGGACAAAAGATGGAAAAGAGAGAATAGAGAGAAAGAAAGAAAAATGGGAGAACTGATGTGGAAGTGTTCTGGCACCAAAAGTGTGCAGGGATAAACAAGCGCTGGGTAACCTACATTACTGCTGCATGAATCTCATAGCAACAACAGCAGATGCATAGAGCAGGACGACCTTGCCAGGAGGGCGCAGGTTGTGGTGATTAACACAGTATGGTCGAATCACAACAGTATCTGCTGGCCGTCAGATTGGCAGCCACCCAGTGACGCACCACACCCAGGCAGCCTCCGGACGCGCTGCGTCACCAGCAGACGCAGCCACGCCCGGCAGGACAGCTCACGCCGACGCACGCCAGCGCACATCCATCTTACACCTCACCCCATCAATAAACTGCTCACAACCCCACCCGGGGCGGACGTGCCAGTCCACTCATCTGTGTCTCTTTCCTGTCATTGCTCTGCTGCCATTCCTCTCAAGGAGTTGGGAGGAGAGGGTGAAGGTCGGCGGGGGCGGCTGGGGGGGGGGGTGGTGGGGGGTTGAGGGGGTGGGGCACTCTCGGTACTCACAGCACTGTGATGCTGGCACAGGAAGGGGCCTCTCTTGCTCCTCCTGGTACGTGTACTGGAACACAGAAGTCAAAGAGTGAGACGAGCCCTAAATCAATTGCTGAGGCGCCTGAGTGGCTTGCCTAACTGGCATATGAGCTCTGGTTACAGAAGTAAACACTGTCGGGCTGGGTGATGTTTGAGAACCGCACGACAGCAGTCCGAAAAGGATGAGAGTGGTCAAAAATGGCATTTGTTCACAGCATAATTTTTACATTCACAGTTAACGCTACCAAGCACTTCATTTCAAAATGTAAACACAAAAACAAAGTGGAATGGGGAAAGTTGGCTTACATCCTGGTCCCTCATGGCATTGAGCTGCTCCAGTTTTTTGGCCCAGTAGCGGGCCTCCTCTTCAGGGATATCTGCAGCAGTAAAAAAGCTGGTCAACATTCAGGGTACAGCCCCTCACACAGCCCCATCACAGTAAGAACCTACTTTAAATGTAAATACCCCCTATACATTTCTTTATTTTAGCTGTATATATGCTCATCAGAGTACATTTTCCCATCTCACGTGGTGTGCTAGCTTCATATAAGAGCTTGGACCAGTATATGTCTGTCCTTGAGGACAGGCTGAGTAGAATGTGTTCTGATTTAGTTAGGTGAAGGCTGGGTTAAATATGGGTTAAATACTGCTGGCACTCTGCCAGAGCTGGGAATGGGTCACAAACAAATGTCAATTCACATGAACGGCATCCATCTTATCTCACCCAGAGGGAGCTCAAAGCGTGTGTCCAGCAGAACACGGTGGAAGGTGGGATCTTTGGTGCCACAGATTTCATTTTCAGACATGATTACCTGGGAGTCCAGGGTCAGCCACTGCCCTGGCCCTTCCTGTTGGACAAGAGAAAGATGCACATAGCTCTTTGACTGGTTCAGAGGGATGGCACAGAGACACAACATTCAGCTTGTCACATCAGAAAAAAAACATGCAGCAAACAGAGATAGCCAGTATTTGTTGTCAATGAGAAAAAGTCTGAACTGAACATCTTTGTTTTTCGTTGTAAATATATAATACTTTCATGACTCTTCAGAGATTTTTGTTTTATATACCCTGCATAGCATATAGTTGATATAAATACCTCATTGGACTGCCGAATGCTGTGAAGCGGGATCCACACAGTGCCCACCATGGTGTCCCAGATCAGCCCTTTGTTCCACACCTCCACGGTCAGGCCCAGATCCAGCCTGTTAATCTCACTGCACAGAGAGAGGAGGAACGAGGGGTGGAAAGAGAGCCAGGGAGAGGAAGTGAGACTTTCACACTGGCACACATGAGCATAAAATGACCATCCAGACACAGGCTATATCATACTGGTGCGTAATTCAGACCTTTGTGACTTCAGCACTAATCTGATGATCATAGTGAAATATGATTTGCCTTCAGGAAAATGACTCACAAAGCCCAAAATGGGAGTCATCTGAAGGGGGGATATGTGAGGTCGTTTGCAATGTGGTGTGGAAGGACATGCCAAAAAACCCGGGAAGAATTAAAAGAGGAAACAGAATGAGCTGGAGCTGAGACCAGGCCGTTTTTATCTCCACTTTGGGCATCTCTAATAACACACAGCAAGACAGGCTCTGTTGGCACGCATCTCCTATTGTGTGCCTGGGTCTAATATTAGCTTCAGGTTTGATAAGAAAACACTTCTCTCTGAGACAGGACAGCGGATCCTGCCAAGGTGACGTTTGCACCACGTTATGGAATGAATGAAGGGAATACAGATGACAGGGCAAAATCTTTGAGAGTGAAGAAAAGGAGAGGGGTCTCATTTGCAGAGGGGGTCAGACTTAAGGAAAACTAAAATGGTTCTTGTAAGATAACATCTTTTGTCTACGTATTAATTCTTTTGAGTTCTTTCACTCCCACAGACACAAGGGATAAGTAAGACACTTCCATCATTTTAGATGTTGTATATTATATATACTATCATATATAGGCACTCAAAATTCATGATTTACAAGCGGTCCTGATGCAAACGAGTTCCAAAACTAAATCTTCACCTACAGTTCAGACAATGAAAGATACTTAAATGATGTTGACTTATGTTGATGTCAAATGGTCAAACTTTCCACTTTCAGAGTCAACTTGTGCACAAGGGAAATTCAGTGGCATTTGGATATAGACCTTACTATGCAACACAGCTAACCATGAGATATACAGTACATTTCTGATAAATAACATGCAGCATGTCTAATTATATATTTTTACTGGGGCACTCCTTTGAAGTGCCCTTAGACACTAAGAGTTTCCTCCAGACCGAGGCTGGACTTCGGGTTATGAGTGAACAGACTGACTCAATGCAGAGCATTTGGCTGTAGGTGAAACATGCTGGTGAAGAACAGTGGAGCGGACTGGCGCTCCTGAGATTCTGGGAGAAGGGACGGGGACACGGAGGACTCACAACATAAAGTCCTGCTCCCAGCAGGGCTGGCTGCCACGCACAGCGATGGTGGTGCTCTTAACATTCTGCACCTTCAGTGTCACGTAGGTGTTGAACTTTTCTGTTAAGGAGAAAGATACAAGCCAACACTGTTCATGACTGCAGGTTAATGCCCTGTGTTTTCTGCAAGACAGCACGACAAAAACAGAAGACGCGCACACTGCACGGTCAATGGTTTCTGAGCCCCTGTAAACTGTAGGACTCACCTTGAGGTCCATCGAGCTTGGCTTTCTTCACTGCAAAACAGAGAGAGAGGGAGAGAGAAAGGAAGGTATGAATAAGAGAAAAAAACACAAATCCTTTGGGGAACGTAGTGTTTGGGGACACGTGAACCTCAGGGTCAGGTCTCAGATGTCATACCTCGTTACGGCAGTCCTGGCAGAGTATATTTCAAGAATCATTCTTTTCAGTTAATCTTAAGAAGTGGCTCAGTATTCTATATAAGAGCCAGCTCTTCTGAGTGACAAAAACTCTGAATAACACATACATTAGCATTAGCGTATAGAAACTCTAAACGTGGGGCTAGGTGCCATCCAACTGCTGATCTCAGTGTAACCAAAAAGCCTGTTATAATTGTTAACCAATTATAATAGTAGGGGTAATCCCAGCAAGTGACTTGTTACATGATTTATAAAATAGACTACTAACTGGATGTATGGTTGTTGGAAGCTGCGGCTGTGTAAGTCTCCTATATAACATATATTATCTTGGCAACAATGGTATTAGGAATAATAAAAACGTGTAAGTAGGCTTCAGTTGTAGCTACTTTGAGTGAATTCAGTAGGGTTTTCTCTAGCCATTTTTAACCTTTTTTCATCAATAAACCTGTGGGATTATTAGATGGCCAGATTAAAATATTTTGATTTGAAATTATCCAGGACACACCCAAGGATTTGTACAATTTGCCATGAGATCTTTAATGGCCAGAGTAAATGAATACATTTAATGGCTGAAAGATGGTGTCTCCAACAGCACAGGGTCTCTGTCACTGCACTGGAGCACTGGTTTCATGCGAGGTCCACATGGAAGACTGCCCTCCTACTGGCCCACCATTACCACTTCCAGCAGCAACCTGGTATTCCTAGAAGGTCTTCCATTAAAATACTAACCAAGACTAACCTAGCGACTAACCAAGCCCAACCTAGCTTTAGCCACGAGGCAGGAGAGCATTGCAGGGAAGAATGGATGTTGGCAGACATGTAAACATCTAATAACTAGGTTGCTTGCCAAATTATTTTTTCATACTGCCTAGCAGAAAAATTCTACAAATGCCACCTACAACCCATAATTACTTAAATTGCCTGAATAAATGGCTGCTGTACATGATTTGTTTTACTGTTATGCATGTCTGACCAGGAGTGTGCTGTGTAAACTGGAGAGAGCCCCTATGCACTGACTAAGATCACTTTTCTTCATGTAATCCTTATCTTAACCATGATAGGCTTAACAAGCCTGATCAGGGGCTATATATTGAATAGAGGAGATGGTGAAATCGAGATTGACATGTTAACTCCTTTTTGTCATTATATTATAATCCATTGTTACATATTTTTTCATCCTGAGAATGAGTTTTGGTTCACCTTGAGATGAATACATTTTTGGCTATTTTTCTGCAGAGGAATCACATCCCCTGTGCTTCTTTTCTAGAGAATATGCAGTAGTTGTCTTTCGCTAAGTAACAGGACTAACCACTTTAATTCTACTGTAGTTGCACTGACTTGCAGAATTTTTGAGCTACATGTTTTTTTCAAAAACAGAATATATAAGCAGAATATAATAAGCAGAATATATGTGGAAAGAAAATATGCTCGTAATACTCTTGAATATTTGAATACATGTTACATTCATTTTTCAATCAAACTTTGAGAACTTCAAATTGGCATGTCCTTTGGATTATAAACTGGCAACCTCTGCACCCCTGGCATACACTGCCTACCTCATCACAATACCCACGGGAAGCCCTGATTAGTCTGCTTGTATTACAGCTAACACAGGTGACACCTGGGTTTAGCTGTGTGCACAGGACTTTATTACCCACTGATTCAACAAAATTCTCTTAAATAATTATTCATTTTGATTTAATTTAGTTTAATTCATGCTTGATATCTGCCCTATAGCACTTTAGAAAAAAAAAATAGACTAGTCTTTGAATTAAATATTTAACCACTCAAACAGCTATTTTGGGAAACCATTTCATTAAATAATTCAGCTAGTGTCCACAAGTCATAAACCTAACCAAGAGACTTTGAGGTTTTAAGATTTGTTCATTCCTCTACTGATGCAAACAGTGTTTGGTGAGCTTGTTTAGTAGTTTGTGCATATGATTCACTAAGACACCACACCACCTTGTTGTTGATGACTGAAGCAGGCCAAGTGATGAGAAGGGGAAGGAGCTAAAGAAAACGCTGATCTGGCTGTTTGAACTGAACACAACCAGATGAATCAGCTCAGTGAAAAGAACCAAAATACCCATGACTAGGAAGTACTGCTTTGATGGAAGCAGTACCAACAACTCCCAGACTCAGTACTCCACTGACCAAAATGAACTGTTAAGAAGGGGTTTGTTTAAATTTAGTAGCAATTTTCAGCCTTGTTTAATGAGGACTTGCCTGTGCATGTCAGTAAGCTTGAGTCCAATTAGTGTAAAGGAGTGACCCACCTAAACAGCTCTGATCTAAACAGATCTGAACAGAGTCTGATCACGCTTTCACTAATCCATTCACTAATGTACCCATGGATCTTGTCAGACCCCTTGCGAAACAAGCGCTAAGCACCAGGGAACTACAAAATGTACATTAGCATAAGATTCCTAGTCCTGGACCCATCCAAGAAGGGAGGACTTCACCTGCCTTTCCTCTGTCAATTGGTTCAGCTTTATAAGTCTAACCATTGGGAACATTCTAAAACAGCACTCCTGCATTTGCAATTGAACAAACTGCTTAAATTTGATTACACTGCTAGTGTGTTCTTTTAGACCATGTACAAAGACAGTGAAAAAGTATGACAACTGCTCACCCTATATCACTACAACCACCTTGTTTTCAAAAACAAATTGTTTTAATTCACATGTCCCAACATGCATTGCAACATGCGCCACTTCAGAAGACAAAGACAATTTATTGGGTAGAGGTGACCATTTCTACAAGTGTTGTGACTGAACACATGGATTCTGATATCAAAGCCGACACCTTTTTACAGATGTTAAGATCTACTCCAAGGCTCTCAGCAGTTTGCTAAAGCCAGAGTGGCTCAGAGAGGGAGGCCTGCTCTTTGGCAGCGCCCGGGAGATGTAGATCTCAGCGTGTGAGATGAAAGGAAGCAGTGGGCTGTCAGAGACAACAGCAGCAGGATTCCAGCAGAGGGGCGCTCAGAGTAAAAAAAGTGCTTCTTTTAATGCAATGGGGATCTCTTAAAGAACATCCTCCAACTGCGGCATTTTTTTTTTTTAGCACGTCTTACGTCAATTGCTCATTCATAATTAATCCCAAACCCTTCCGATGCCAAGCAGCCCCGCATTCAGAAGGCATTAATATTCAAAGCCCTCATCTTAATCCCCCCGGACACCTCCCGTGGCCTCATCTCCACTGCCGCTGTTAAAAAAGGAAAGCAACACATTTAAAATCCCTGAGTCTGCTAAATGCACCTAAAATACTCCACCCACAGCCATTGCAAAGGGAGGCAGCTTGCAGTTAGAGGGGCTGCCAAGTCTTCCCTCGCCCCCTCCGGCTGGGCTGCGCATGAGCCATCACCTGGCTGCTGATTATGCCTTGAGGAGCCGTCTTTGGTGAAACGTGCCCCACAGGGAGTTTAAAAGTAATCACTGTGATAGTAAGGTTTAAAATCATAACGGACGAGCTGCGTTTATAGAGCGTATTTTGAGGATTTCAGAATGCTTCACAGACAAGGGGGGGTCAATTCACCTCAACCACCACCGATGTGTGGCACCCACCTGGGTGATACACAGCTGCTGTTTTTGGCTGGAATGTTCATCGCGCATTGGCCAAGTGGAGAGAGAGGGATTTATTTAGCCAGTTAAAATGGGGGATGATTAGATGGCTGGCCTGAGAGAGTCAGATTTGGAGTTTTGTTGGGTTTGACACATGGGAACCCCATACTGAAATAAATGGTAAGGGATCTTTCATGACCACGTCACCTTTCATGAGCCACAGCGGTTTGGTTTAAACAGTCAGTGTTCCCACGTTAATTGTTCTCCTTTTTAAAATATGTAAGGGTAGTCTACAATTGGTTTGTTAGTTTCACAGCCAATTCCATGTGTTCACTCCAGTGCTCCAAGAGGACATGCACATCAATTGTTTCACAATAGTTGTTTTCCAGGCTGTAACATGGGGAGAGGGGAAAAAGAAGACCCTTTGCCCCACTGATGCCCTCAGTCACTATATCACCATTCAGTCCAGTCCTGCCAATTTCCTTCCCTGAGGGGTAATCCGACGGGATGCCTTGAACGTGAGTGACAAAGGAGACACTGATCTCCACGGCTGCCTCTTTAGCCGAACTGATGCTGACAAGAGGGCCAGCCAGTCACTCACCAAGCCGCTTCAGCTGTCAGTTCCTCGGTGGCCCCTTCCTCTCCCCTACGCTGTCCTTTCCCTGTTGCCTCTCTTCTGTCACTCTCCTGCGCCTGGATTTCCTCTCTCACTCCCACACTCTCCTCCTGCCATGTGGCTCACGCGCACGTGCGCTCGCTTCCTATCTCTCCCTCTCGCGCTCCATTAATCTCTCTGTGCAGCCGAGCGAAGGCAGAGCGCGTTGCATTCCCGCCACTAAAAATAACCGCCACAGCGTGACAGAGGAGATGGGGAGGGGGGTGGAGGGGGAGGGTGCAAAGGGGAAACTCGCACCGCTCTGGGACGGCATTCAGGCAGCATTGCAGTGCCAGCATTTGATTTAAAACCAGAAAAAAAACCAGCTAAAATTTAGTGCCAACCTTGGGGAGGAATCTGTGGGCTTGTACTAATTATTTATTGCTCTAAACTGTGAACAGGCCTGTTCTTGGCCTGGAGTACATCCCCAAGGCTACTACTTTAAACCCTTTATGAAGCCTTAAACACATGCTTATGAGGACTCCATAGCTTTAATTATCGTCATCAGCACGGTTTGTCCTGTTAAAAACATGCTGGGGTATAACACGTTGCACTGGACTGATTGTTTTTGAAAACCTGTCATGCATACAGAATTAGTAGATTGTAGGGATTCAACTGTAAGTGCAGCTGAGGCTAAATGAGGTAGGAACTGCCCAAATAAAATAATTTTTTGTCTTTAACTCTTTTGTATTTTTGAATGAGTTACATTAAATGTTATTAAATGTATTTCCCTGAGAAAAGGACATTCAACACTTGTAATACATCCACACATTGGAATGATCAATGAAACTAAAATGGTATTGTTCAGTTCAGTAAAACGACTACTTGATAGAAGCGCCAAATCATAAATCACCGTATTGTGCTAAAAAATCATTCCTCATGGATGAGCCACTGAAAAACGTCTGACTGTAATCAGCAATAACAGCACTCATACATAAAAAATACAACAAAAACAAAAAGAAAAGCAAAGATTATAATATTTTTTACATTTTTCCAGGAAAAATGTAAAAAAAAATCTAAAAAATAATAACATTAAAAGTCCTGATTCTGAATTATAGATTTTAGCTATCTGAATTCCAAGATATGCTCCTATTTCATGTCTCTTATAGTTTTCGTTTTCAGGTTGACTGTCCAGCAGTTATTTACTGCTGTTTTATTGTAGGTGTTAAATTATATGCACAGCCTTTACAGCTCTAATGTTTCCCCATAAAATAATCAGCTTTGTGTATTGATTAAAAGAGGAAATGGATGACATTAAATATTTATTCATTGATTATGCACAGTGGTCTAAGTTAACATCTTTACAAAAACTCTTCACTGAAGATTTGAGATAATATGACCACATGATATGAGGATATCATTTTATACATAGGGATGTTACAGGTCGGCTAGTTATATTGCATGCATACTGTATAAACAATAACCACCACCAACAACCACTGAAAGAACCACAGAGTAAACAAACTTAAAGGAAAATATGTACTGTAACACCCTTCCCCTGAAAAAACAAAACAAAAAAAAAAACAGGTGCACCTACATATCAGAGTGGTTTTGGGACATATCAGCACACACCACACTGTCTACAATATGACATCTGTGCAGTCATTTAGTTTAACCTACATGAATGCCAAGAAAGCATCCAGTCCTGACACACACCCACACACCCACTGTTAATTCTGGAAGCTTGTGGCAGCGCCTATCTCTGTCTCTATTCATTGCTAGGCCATGACTGACATGCTGTGGGTGAAAGTGTGAGTGTATATCAATGAGTGTGATGTGACCAGGGACACCACATTCAAAATTAGCAGCTGCATTTCTGTAATCAACTGCAGCAGCACCACTTGGAACCATAGCATCTAAATAACAGCACATATAAATAACGGTACAGTGCACTGAGTTAGTCCCACCAATGGCAGTAAACTACAAAATATATACACTGCAATGTTAATCTATGTTAATCAAATCTGGCAATCCCCAAAAACAGAGGAAAGCTTAAACCACACCCAAACATGGACTCAGCAACCTCACACACAATGTGACAAACACATTAACACACACGGGTTATTGAACAAAAAAGGAATGCAGTATTGATCTTGTCATCCTTTAATTTATTGATGGGAAATACTCACAGGGACAGTTTCATCTTAGACTTATTGCTGTCACAATCAAATATGTGTGTATTTAGTCAACATGATCAACTCCATCCTTCTCACCAAGAATGAAAAATACAAATTTAGGCTACAACACGGGCAGCCCACCGTATGTATAGTGAGTAGCAGTAATAGTAACATATTTAGTAGTTCCTTAGACATCCCCGGCAAATGTAAGGTTACTCCTAATCACTCTTCTCATAAATTCAGCTCAGTATCACTTCATGCAAAAAAGGTTACATAATTATAAAACACCAGAAATGTCACAATTTAGAGGCAGGATGAAATCCCAAGGAAATCTGAATGAATCAATACACCCCTCTACTAGAAACGAGCAGAAGCGTGCCATTTTAATCGATAAAAATCGAGGTGTAGTGCAATTACTGTTGTGCTTCCATCGATGCTGATATCAGTTGGCATTGGTAAGCGTAATACTTGCTAATTTTAAGATAGAAACAAACGTTTACGTGTCAGAACTGATCATTATGATGATCATAATGATTGTAATATATGGTAATGAATCTGACAACACCCCTCGAGCCAACCCCAGGATTCCCTCAGGACACAGCCTGGTTTACCCCACACTAGAAAGACGGGAGCTCTCCCATATGTCTACATACACAGCAAAAAAGAGAAATATTAACGATGCTGCTGTCGCGAATTATGTCAGAACCTCTGTTGCGATAAAAGGACGGATGCCAGTTTCCTTCAGTAAAATTGGGGGTATCAGACAAGCCTCCTGTCTTGCTTCCTTAAGATATAGGTATTTTACATGCTGCTCACCAATAATAATAATAATAATAATACATTTTAAGGATAACCCAAACAACGGTGTATGTTCACAGATTACCTCATATATAGTATTTCAGAGCATTCCTGTCACTCTCCTTGTAATTTAAACACACAAAATCGCAATGTACACTTAATGATGTATTATACACAACCAGGGATTAATGAGAAAATTGTTCTTTTCCAGTATCCAAATATGTGTCTTTCTTGAATTCTGTTCATACCAACAAAATCTCTGTGAAAAGCTAATTTTCGCAACCAGCTGTGACAACCTGACGACTGCTAACGTATTTAGCTAGATAGCCAGAACATCACAGTCAACATGAATGAGTGTCGGCAATGCCTGAATAAACGATCATTCGGTCGTAAAAACAGACAAGCCCTTCTTTTTAATTCCCCACCTCTCCATCCTTGCCGCTCTGGATTTGCGTCCACTTACCTCCGACACACAGCAGTGACATCTCTTATATTGTGGCTATGAGTACTGCCAGCTGTCTCCTCCCGGCTGCCCGCTTCAATCGGGAGTAAAATTCCTTGAGATTTGTTGAAGGCGTGTGATATTACCACAACTCCTATTTTCATAACACAAAACAAAACTGATGTAAAATGGCTGTAGTCTGACTAAACACTAAACAGTGTCTTCTCCTCTATTTCTCTCGCTGATTGTTTCCCGGTCTGTTTCGGGCTCTTTTTTGCAGCCTCGCCTCAGCTTTCCGCCCGACGTACAGCCATCTTGTTCAGCACCGCTGCTAAGGACAGTTACTGATGTGACGTCACACCACGTTGATGAGCGGCAGCATGAGGCTTGAGACACCTGACCACACTCGCATCTCATTCTCTTTTTAACTGTATCCTGCCTATTTTTCCTTTTCAAACATTGTCATACTTTGCTCTGTTTGTCTTCCGTTGCAACACAGAAAAGAGAAATTGGAGAGACAATTTTTCACCACAAAAAAGTTTCATCATGTTCAATATCAACATCTTTAGACGTAACATTGCGGACACCTTACTACTGGCTATCATCTTTTCACAATGCTCAGCTTTTTAGACAACACTAACTTTTTTCCTTCAGATATCAAAACATGAAGTAGCACTAATAATAAACAAGCACAGCAGTTTCCAATAAGTGGTTATTGCAGCCTATATTTCTATAGCGTAGATTTCCCGGAGTTACAACCAAGACTCATTTGCCGTGAAAAAGGATAAAGTGCTGACGAAATGAAAAGAGAAATGAACGCAAATGACGTTATGTCACAGGAAATGCTCAAACACGGCGGTCGCAATTTTAGTGAAGGTAACCCCGAATGACATACATTGAAAACGTCGTTAAACTGGTTCTGTTCATCACGATGGAGTCTTTTGTAGGCATTCTTTATCCAGATTAAGTCTAAACTCGGAAAACATGGTTTGCCTACTGGCTGTGGTACACTCCCATCCAATTTCCCACATTTAGCTTCGTGGGTGGAACCAGACCTCCTTCCAGCTAGAAAACACATTGAATGAGTCTAGCAATCGAACAACTATTGCCAAAGTAAATGTCAAGATAGTGAAAAGCATTTTCCGCAAAATGCCAAAATTCACATTGTACTTTAAAACGTATGAAAACCATTGCTTTGAATCCTAACAGGCTACTTTGTACTTTCTTAGAAACGGAACTGCGTCCATACAGGTGTGCACACAATGCACACACACGTGCACACGCTGCACACACACGTGCACACGCCCACCCACACATAGTGTTTTTAGTTTTTTTTTTTTTTTCCTGGTATTCCTCTGCAAGACGTCCTGTAATTGTTTGGGGATTAGCGCTGGTAGCAATACAAGTGAGAGGTATCTAGTTTTGTGCCACTGCCTTGGCCATTTTGTTTGCATTTTCTTATTTGGAAGGTGTGGGTAGACCCATCACATTGAAGCAATCCTGACAAACAATGTCGCCCTCTCGTGGAAATAAATATTCTTTTGACAAATGTAAAATTTCAAACCTAAAATACCTCCAAGTGCTCAGCAACGTTTCTAACAAAAAGGCTTTCCATGTTCAAACACGTCCATTTGCTCACAGGTGCAAATCAATCTTTATGACAGTACATTTGCAAATTTGTAAAAACAGTTCCGTCATTAACAGTACTGTCAGTCAATACGACGCCAACTTCACGTTAACATTACCTTTTAACAAATATTAATTTGGCATAGAGCCTGTCTAGTGGCAAACATCTAATTTCCCAGCTGGCGTCAAACTGATGTAAATACGGCTTTTTTTGTATTAATTGATGTATAATTTGCAGATGACATGTGAAACACAAGCCAAGCAAAAGCATACACACAGAATAAACACAATGGGCAATTGTGTATAACTTGTACATGTACATAGTGAGAAGGGATCAAGCGAGATGTTCTATTTCTCTAGTGGCAGAAAATAGCAAAGCAACTGCATCAGTGTTCAAAGACTAGTACATGTAGTACATCACACTCCACATAACAAATATCAACTTCATATTAACAAAATACAATTGGGAAAGAATCATTTTCATATTAATGCGGTTTCAAAACTGCTTGTAAGAATCAAACAATCTGTTTATAAGAATACATTTATGCTCACAACATGTAATATCGTACTCAAGGAAGTGTACTGGTGCATAGCTAATGAAAAACACTGAATCTGAATGTGCATTTCTTATTTTGCCCCAATTACCAAGGCACCGACAACATGAAATATGTTGACAAAAACAGTTGTGGAGTTCAGATAACTGCTTGGATGTCAGCAGAATAAGAAAGGTGCTCTCTACTAGTGAAAAATCACCACATTCTTGAGTCTTACAATAGTCTTCAGAACAATGAAAGAAACCCAGCTGACAAATTGGGCATTCAGTAGCCTAAACTGTCTGTGTAGTGTTCTGTGATGATCCAAGGAGGCGTTACATCACGAAAACGAATGCAATCAAGAAAAGCACCACAGTTATCCCAATTATAACAGAAACACTCAAATGACCTAATGTGTGAATTCATTTGAGGACACTGACTGGGCAGGACTGTACTGAAACAGTCCCAGCAGTTGGCATGGTGACAGGCAAAAATTAGTGTGAGACATGTAACAATAATAAAGGACAGCACAAAAATACTGAACACTTCAGACACTTTCAATCCCTTGTGTGAAGAACTTAGCTAAGACATTTCTCAACCAGTTATGAGAAAAATGCTATTTAAAACATGAACATCTATCTATTCATCTGTTACTCTGCTTCTAAGAATAAAAATGTCTTGGACAGACAGTATGAAGCCTTTTACATAATATTCACACTACATTAAAAAACACCATTGCATCAAGATTTATTTTTCTGGTTTATATTTTTGGGATTCAGAGTATTAAGATTAACTGAAATTTCTTGGGTCTGTTTCAAAGTATGTGAAAGGTAGTTTCAGTCCATCACATTTGTGGTGGCTGCTTATGTAATGTAACTTGCGCTTCAACAATACATTTTAAAACATTTTTAACATGCCATTTTAATGTAACTTAACTGATGTTGCATTCATTGATGTTGGATTTTTTTAAATCAAGAGTATTCACATGAATTGAACTCTCATAAGCCTCACAAAACCCTAAAATGAGACAGTGGCCTTACCATCACATCTAGGGTGGTTACACCTGTACTTGGTTTTAACCACACTGCTCTACAGTAGGCTGTAATGAGCAGATGTAGCTACAGGCTGAATATGATGACAGTCTATTTAGACATGTCAGACCAATAGTATAAAGTACTGGAGGATTTCCAAAGACATATTACTGCAGGAGAATAAAAATGTATAAGAAACAGAATGTGACGATTAGGCAAAACGTGCAAAATGGTCCAAATTTGTCCATTTACTATGTGGATGTAAGAAACTGAATTGGAATTCTAGATGATATAGAAGTAAATATACCTTCGGGTCATTGCAGTTATTTCTGTCAAACAGCCCAAAACGGTCGAGAGTGTTGTACAGGTATGATATACCCACCTAGCACAGAAGGTGACATACCTGACATCCCAATATGTATCAAACATCACATTTCTTAATGCAAAGTTCTTCATGATGTACATTTCTCCAATTCTGAATGTGAGGTAATGCATACAACATCAGTTTGGATAACATTGTCAAAACACATACAATGAATAAATTGCTTAAATAATTATAAATGTAGTCTAAGTAACATGATCAATAATGAAACCGAGCCCACTAATTGCCTGGTCGCTCCTGCTCCACACTCCTGCCTAAATCTATGACTGTAAGATCTGGCTACTGTGTGTGATTATAAGTAAGCACAATTACAAGGGACCATAAACAACCATCTTCCTTTAGGATTACGAAGGTAAAACAGGCCAATGAGTCAAATACTGCCTCTTTATATTTTATTTCTTATTTTCACATTTGAAAGCATGCAAATTATTTGACCAGATGTAACACTTCTTTAACCTAACTCCAAAATGATTTGGCCAAAACAGACGCCCCAACAGACAATTCTTATCCCAAAACAGCTAAAGACAATTTAATGTTTCCTTAAACATCTGATTTATCCTCCCATCTTAGCTTATTACTGCCAATCAACTTATTTCAAATGAAGTTGGAGATGGAGAGGTATGCTGTTAACTCATTGAAGACTAGGAAATAATTCATACAAAAGACACCATAAAACCCAATACATGCCAGTCATTCTGGTGTTGTGACTTTTCCATCATATCATTTTCCATATTCCAACAGTGGGCATTGCTGTGGGAGTCACAACAATGTATCAATGTTAACAGAACTTCAACCCCTCCTGTACTCCATTACCTGAAAGTTAAAATCAAGCCCAGATATTAAGACACTCATCAACAAATCTGTATGTTTGCATGTGTCACAACATAATGTAACTCACATACCTGGACCTCTTTTACATCCACACACACACACACACACACACACACACACGCTCAGATACCCACATGCACACATGTACACGCACACACTGCTGGTTTCCCCTTCACTGGAAGCCAAAATGAGTGAGGCACTGAGTCAATGCCGAGGCAGAGCTATCATCCCAAGTAAGGTAGAGGAGTAGTGGTGAGGTGATGAGGTGGGGCTCTCCCTCTCTGGGACAAACCCAGTCCATAATCAGCCCTGCCAGTCAGTGCACTCAAAGCTTCTCACTGTGGACAGAAGGGGGAGAAAACAATCAGCAACTTTAACAGTGTTCACAGCACTCTCCCGTCATTGTATGTGTGTGCTTAAATTAATCTCTGGATGGTCTACTCTGTGTGGCTCAGGCATGCCTGTACGTCTGTCCTCCAGGCTTTAGAAATGCATGGGCGGCAGCTGTGTAACATAGCGGTTAAGGAACAGGACTGATAACCGAAAGGTTGCCGGTTCATTTACCCGCTGGGGCACTGCTGCTGTACCCTTGGGTAAGGTACTTAACTCACAACTGCCTCAGTAAATATCCAGCTGTATAAATGGATAACATTATAAAAAAAAAAAACTGTAACTGATGTAAGTCGCTGCGGATAAGAGCGTCTGCTAAATGCCAATAATAAAAATAAATAAATAAATAAAATGCATGGGGATGGCTATCTGGCATTGGGATTATTTTGCAGGTACATATGAAAAGTGGGATGGGGTTTCGCAAGGGCATTTATGCAGATGTGTGTGTTAGATTTGAATGCGTATATAAGGTTCAGATAATGCATGCGCTGGTACGCCCAGCCCCTGTGCAGCTTCCCCGGTTTTGACTCTTTCAGTGGGTGTGATGCTGGCAGAGCGGCTACCTGTCTAAGTGTGCCAGGATGTCCTGCAGCTGTGCCACCAAGGCACGGTGCTCATGAGGGCTGCTCTCCAGCACACTGCTCATGCGGCTCAGGTATGAATCCAGCGTCCCCAGCGAGGGGGTTTCATCAGTGCCTGGGGGGGGGGAGGAATGAGGGGGTGAAGGGTGAGATGAAGCCTGCCAGCACACACAAACACGCAGAAATACTGTGCAGGGTTCATACACATTTTTACCAATAAATTTCCATGACTTTTCCATGACTTTTCCATGCCTTTGAGGCAAATTTTCATGACCACACATTCTCTGAAACGTCTGTGTATACATGAAAAATAAGAATAAAAATCCATGTCAAAATTTACCACAGTATATTTTAACTAAAATTAATGACAAGCTATGTGGTTTGATACAAAATAAACATTTAGTACAAACAAGTAACACTGACACACCAGTAAGATGTTTACAGAATAAAATGTGTCAAACCCTGAGAACTCCATTGTCTGGCCCTATTTAACATAAATGACTGGGAGGCAACAATGTTTGAAAAATAAATAAGTAAATAAAAGTGTCCTGTAACACTGCCATTAACTTCAGAAGGCAGTAGTGTCAGAGAGAAACTGTCTTTTGGAATACAAGATTTTGTAACTAAGAAGATTTTAAACTAACTATGCCTCCTATTTTCCATTAACCTAATTGAGCATTAACAGAAGATAACCTTCCCTGTTTGAATCCCCCAAAAATAATCCACACACTCAGGTCAGAGTCTGACGTTACCCCACGCAGAGAACAACATAACGTCAAGTGACGTGACTGATCTGCCCGAACATTAAAGTATTGTTGTTAACCCTTTCTCGCGTATGGTCACACCGGTGTGATCAGCTGTTCAGGGGCCCCGCTAGAAATTTTGGGCCCTATGAAAGAATATAATATTGGGCCACCCAAACCTAGACCACCCACCAACCTAGAAAACCCATTTGACGACCCAAAGTTTAATAATTTGTAGGCTTCATGGATTGCACTGTAAATATATTATCAACGAAATACTGCTCACCTCCTTCTCCTTCTACTGGGAGGTGGGTTGAGGAAAGGGTTCCTAATCCTGAAGCTGCATCTGTGCACAGGGCTTAAAGCAACAAAATTTTCTGAGCCTGATTTTTTATTTATTTTTTTTTTTTTTGGTGGGGGAGGGGGTAACAAAATTGGACACATGTACATTTAGCGTTTCCACAACAGCTTTAATTCAAAATTGTATAATAATAAATACAATTATTAATACAATTTTGTATTACAGTGCTCAAATTAAAAGCGCTTCCTTTTTTCTTAAATGCTATTAAAAATGTCAAGTGCAGCTTCAATAAAAGTTGGTCGAGTAGCAAGATGCTGTGTTACAACTTTTCCCAAGTCATCATCATAGAATCGGACCAAGACATTGAAAATTATGTCCATGTTGCGGTTTGTGGACTCGTCAACGTTCAGTGAAAACATGTTCTGACAGATTGTGCGCTAAACATTGTCTAATGTGACAGGCAATGCCGTGAGTGGATAGATTGCTGGCCTGTGTATTCGACACGCCAAGTTTGGAGAGTGCAGTTCTGTCCTGTGATGCTGTCTTGCACAGCTCAACTAGCGCTGGCGCTATCCTGAAAGACAGGTCATGTTCCGCTACAAACGCGGACTTTACGATTGCACACCCGGTCTTGGATGGATGAAGCGGCAGCAGCTACAGTGGCCACAGCTCCCTGCAACGTTGACGTATAACGAAGAGCCCGAATAGCTGCTTTGTGTGAGGGATCTGTATCATGCCGAGACAATGCCTTTTAACGCTTGTCCAATACTGTATTTTTTCGAACACACGGCGCAAAAGCAGGTCACGGGCTCGTTTAATTTGTGACAACATAAGCCGAACGTTTGTCCGTCATTACCGTTTTCATCTAACCAAGCCTATCGCCATTTATTTTCACCCCCGTTCTATTGTGCTTGTGTCTGCGCCAACCTTCAGAAGTTTCGCTTCCATGCTCCATCTATTTGAATGCATGCTAGCCTATTGTGCAGTAATCAACTAATACAATCCTAGTTGTAACTAGTTGCCGATTGGATAAGAACAGTGCTCTCGTGCCAGTACGTCGTCTAAACAGGCTACTATTAGTTAAAACTATTGGTCAAAACCACCACGTCAGTGATTGTTTTTAACAGAATTGCGTTACGGTCTGATATCAGAGTTCGTATACGCCAGTAATAATTCATTGCCTGATCTAAAATCTCTGCACGCCGGATTTCCGGCGCGGGGCCGGAGATCTTTAACCCATATGTGCATGACGAGGGCAGACCTGATTAGTGAACAAGCTACTTGGCATGTATGCCAGTTATCTAGCTATAGCCAGAGTGCGCACTAGCTGGCTACAAATTCACTAAGCTATATTAATTATGTTTGGACCAAAATTGCACTCATCTCATTTTCGGTGGCGATAAAGTTAACATACCAAATACTTAAGCGAAATGACACTGACACTGCACTGTAAATGAACTTAACTTGTTAGTTAGCTAGACCATCCAGGCAGTGGTTAAGCCACAATAGTAGGCTAATCTTGGCTAGGTAGCTACGTGTTAATGGGCACCAAAGGAAGGTCCGTAAATAAATATACCTTTCTTTGGGAAAAAACTGGGTGACTAACTGTCGGCCCTTTTTCTCCCTCTCAGCTTTCTGTTGCTTTGCTTTTCGTTTTTGATATCCTGACTTCTTCGATGACGACATGTCAAATCCACTGACAGTTCACCATCTGTTCTGCTTGTGAGCGCACCTACTGTGAAGCAAAGATTCTAGCGCGCTCTGTGATCGTTGCCGTAAAATGTACTACGCAAGGCTGAACCATGCAATGAATAGAGAGAGGGGTGAAATATAAAGATTATTCTGATAATTTTGCCAAAAATGGAGAAACAAGTTGGGTTCATTTTAAACTTTTTATTGGATGAAATTATAATCTTAATGACACTAACTTACTTATGGTGATGGTGATGATGATGATAAATATAATAATAATAATAATAATAATAATAATAATAGTGTTCTATGAGAGCCCCCTGTCAGTGCTGGGCCCTTGGAATCGTCCTAACTCCCCTCCTTTTTGGTGCCCCTGCAGCTGTTTAGCCGTATGCCAACATCCGTGCGATTAGATCACGAGATTTGAAAAATTCTACCTAATTTTAGCTTTGAGGAAACAACGATTTAACATTTAAAAATATAGCAAATGCGGTGGTGAAAACTATGAGAATGTCAAAAGCAAATGAAAACATAAACTATATAACGTAACACCCGCGCTACATAGCATAAAAAGTTACGTGTGAAAGGGTTAACCAATATAGATTTTTCTCAGTCGATCTTAACTGAAACACATATACTCTATTATACAGGTATTTGTGAAGCAAATTTCCATAACTTTTCCTAAACTTGCTGGGTTTATTTATTTTTCCAAAACTTCTCCAGGCCTGGAAATTGCTATTTTCAAATTCCATGACTTTTCCAGGTTTTTCATGACCGTACGAACCCTGACTGTGACAGAAAAAGTGAGAAAATACTGGAGACTGTGTATATAAGGGCCGGTGGACTTTGCTTAGCTGACACAGGCCTGGTCACATGCATACCCAGCAAAATATTCATAAATCTTCAGCATGTCCCCCAAGTGTTATAGACCATGATATAATTATTCATTCGTGTAAAACTGCTGGTTAATTTTTTAAATATGCATTTCCCCCACTTCCATTATTATGCTGAATATAGAACATAAAGCATGAAGGTGAACTGACTTCTTTGAAATACAGGGTATTGAGTCTACAGGGTATTCATGGAGCCATTTTTAAATAATTCTCTTACTAAGCAAGGGAAATTGTACAGCTAGATGCAGACAGAAATATTTAATAAAAGATTGAGCTCATCTGAGAACTGATACCTAAGTGATGTAGTGCATGCTCCCTAAAGCTTTTCCTAACTTTTCCTAATTGATGGCAACAGTGCTCAACCTACTGTGCTATGCAATGCACCATTTCATTTATTATTGGTCTCAAAAAATATAAACAATTCGTGGCAACAAGCTTTGTCATCCAGCCTTCAAAAATTAACAACCAAAATAACTCCTTAGGTGGTGAGCTAAAATGGAATCCATCTTGATGACTGTTGTAGATGACTGTAGACCAATTAATGTTGGCAGGTCATCTGCAGTATACAAAGAACTCTCACAGTTGAAGCATTAGCCAGCTCCAGTGAGATTATTAGTAATAATATCTAAAATGAATAAGATGCAAGTTTAATAATTGGTAGTACTGTCCTGCACTTACAATTTTCATACAAATATGTTCACGAACAACTAGCTAACCAATTAGCAAACAAGCTGCACAGCAATTAAAAAGTCTGTACAACTATTATACACTTTAGATTAAAGGAAGCATGTTATTATTTGTTTAACAAAAATAGCAAGCTTGACCTCACATCTCTTATAACACTTAAAACTTAAAACAATGTTTTAATCACATTCATAGGGAAAGGAGTTGAGGGAATAGAAAAGAAAACTGCTGCTGCTGCCTAAGGAAGACAAATACCAGCCAACACTGTTGTGACTTTCATGTCAATTTCCAGTTTACTAATAAATATCTGTGGCAATCATGAATATGTAAACAGCTTGAGAGGTGGAATGAAACTGGCTAGCGTGTTTCAACAAGTGCCTTGTTAACGACCTAGCTGGCTTTAACTAACTTCTAGCTGGGTGAGTAACTGTATCCATCTATCAATATCTCCAGATTTCTCCAAAAATTTACAAAACGTTAAGTAGGTAGACTAGTTCTGCATTTTGAGGTGTACGTGTTGAACGTTAAGATGTATGTTTAGACGTACGATACAGATTTATATACATCTTGATATAAATGCAATTCAGTCAAATCACTGATTGATATTACCAAGAATGCATAACCACACAGCCCCGGTTTACAGATGTTAGCTAAAGCCATGACCATGAGTAGCCACTTGAATGAGGAAATACAACATTCACTGCCATAGGACCACTTCTCCTGGAAACTCAAGAGGAAAATGTATGGGTCACCTTGCTCTGCCATATTTCAGTTACAAATCTGACACAATGATGCACCTACTAAAGAGAAATTGCCATGATAATGCAGTATGAAGACATACACATATTATATTAATCCATTATAAAAATGAGTACCAAAGCAAGCTACTTATATTCAGTTCATGTGAAGGCATCAAACAGCTTTATCATGACCACATACACCATTTTTACAACTTCCGCAAAAAGAACAAAATACAACTGACTATCTAGATAAGGAGTGTGACAGAGTGCCACCACTACGGTTGAGTATGTGCTCTGACTGCCATACCAACGAGCCTGGCTCTTTGGTGTTGCGGTCAAGTTGCAGGTTTGGCACCCCATAGACCTGGGTTCGAGGCCGGGTGGGGTGACTGCTCTCTCCCTTCGCTACATATTGTTGGTATGGCAGTCAGAGCGCATACTCAACCCGTAGTGATGGCACTCCATCACACTGCCCTCCCCTTCGGGAAGCGCGCCCATGCACTTCATGCAAAGGCGTCCCTCGCGCATTCCCCCACCGTACTTCTCCCATCCCAGGGTGCCCCACTCACTGGTGCTTCACCCAACTCTGGGGTCCCTCACACCGGCGTCAACCTAACCTGGGGGTCCCTCATACGGCTAACACACCGGGCACGCCTCTGACGGCCTCCCGGCAAGCCATCCCACTGCTAACACCATATGTAGCGAAGGGAGAGAGCAGTCACCCCACCAGGCCTCAAACCCAGGTCTACGGGGTACCAAAGCTGCAGTTTGACCGAAACGCTACAGAGCCAGGCTCTTGGTATAGCAGTCAGAGCACATACTCAACCATAGTGATGGCACTCCGTCACAAGGAGTATGTTCTGGATTAAACTATATGTGATCGGTGGATTCTACATGGGCATGGAAGTGGCATGTAAAAAGGACACAGAGACCTCTACAGGCACAAGTGGGGACCACGGTGCAGATACAGTGACGGATCATGGGGAGACAGACCTGGCAGGGGCACCGCCGCTAGGCTGTTGACGAGGGTGTGCTTGATGGCCTGCAGATGCCTGTGCAGCGCCTGCGTCCGCCGCTCGTCCTGGCCCAGCTCCGCCTCCAGGCGCTCCTTGGCGTTGTACATGTCTGCAATGTGCTTCTGCAGGACCGCGTTCTGTTCCTCATACTCCACGTTGGCCTTCCGCAGCCGCCGCAGCTCGGCCTCCCGGGCTGGGGACAGACCAGAGGGAGAGCCTCAGCTACTTGTGAGGGAGAAGAGACAGTAAGCAGACACAGCGCTGCATACAGTCATGTCAGGCCTTTAAGCTCAGATGAAACCTAGCTTATACACAACTGGCTTCAAGTGGAGGGCTGCCATTACCAACTAAGTCCCTGGCTTCCCTGCTTTGCGGCGTTTACCTTTGTTCTGGTCCAAGAACTCTTCCGTGAATATCGGAACATCAAATCTGTTGGAAAGATCTGAGCCCTAAGAAAGAGAGCAGGAAATAGCGATGATGTAGGTCAAACAACAACACATGTGACATCCAGTGTTTTGTATTTTTACCTTGTCTAATTGTATTTGAATCAGCCACTTGCTTTAGCAGCTTATGACTGTAAATATCTTAATATATTTGTTTACTACATTACCTTATAACAACAGCAGCAATAAAATAATGTACCTTTAATGCAGTTGGTCCAGAGCTAGCGGCATTGATAATCACAGATGTCAGCTCTTCTGCAAAATAAGATTAAAAAAAGTGACATAAATATTAATGTACAGGTGTTTTGTTGGCTTGAGTAGCTTTGAAAACAGGGCAAGCCCCAACACATTCATTGGGACAATAGTGCAGTGAATAAGCTAGCTTCCAAAGAGTGGGCCATTGCGAATACGATGATAGATTAGGCTAGAAATACACTGAGCCATTTTAGAAGAATTTTGCTACGATTCACTGATGGCAACCATTTAGTGAAATCTTTACATGGTGAGCAAGGATCAGGCGTCTTTATTTGCACAGTTTTACGAGGTCAAAGGTGTCCAATTAACTGCCTCTACATCCTCCAGACCACATTATGATTCACAGATGAGATATTCCCAGGATTGTTTGTTGTTGCTTGTGCAGTGTAAACATTGCAACAAGGAGATTTCTGAGCAACCACTGTCACTATCCAACAGAAACTTGGCATACTGGTCAAAACAAACAACGGTGAATAAGAAGGTGACTGCTGCAGAGCAATCTGCATGCTTCAGGATCATTTGCTGATGAAGTGAGGAGAAACCGTTAGAGTTGTGGCAGGAGCAGCTGTTTCGTTTATATCTCCTGTGACATTTATTATGACAGCAACACAAAAGATTTCCACTGCAGAGAAATGGCATTGGCACTTCAGCAAGCTGGTAAAAAAATACTAAATAGCCAGTTCGCTAAATGTTAACAATAACAATGGCATTTCTTGTCAGAGCTCAGGGCTAATAACTAAAAAGGTTGCTGATTCGATTCCCCACTGGGGCACTGCTGCTGTTCCCTGGGCAAGGTACTTAACCTAGAACTGCCTTAGTTAATATCCAGCTGTATAAATGGATAGCATGTAAAAATTGTAACCTATGTAAGTTGTTCTGGATAAGGGCGTCTGCTAAATGTCAATAATGTAATGTAATGCAATGGGATGGAATGGAAAAATAATGCTACAACCATGGCGATAGCCTGTCGCTCTTTAGCTGTCAAGAAGTCATAGAAATAATCTTAGACAGTGAAACCATCCAGGGTGCATGCCGAAAAAACGTGCCAGTTAAAAAATGCAATGGACTGACATTCCTGAATTTAACTTTGGCTGAAAGCCAGACAGGACAGTGGATATAATAGGGATGTCCATCTCCATCACTGAGGCTGATGCGATACACATCTCGATGCAATGGCAATGGTCCAATACATTAAAGATACATATGAAGCAACTACTAATGCGATACGATATGATTCACCCCTGTTGCGATGCAGTGTGATTCGACACGATTTGATTCAACACAATGCAATTTAACACGATACGATGCAATGCAAAAGAATATGGACATGTCTCCAACTTGCGTGAGACTTGGCCGAGAGACTTGACAAGAATTGGCCACTGACAGCAGTGGAGATGAGACAGTGCGCTTGAGAAACAGTTTAGAGAGGAGGAATCAATCTAAATATAAAATTATTGGTCACAAATTATTGGTCACATTTCTAAATAATAAAGGCATAGGGCCTCTACTATTAATTATATATAAATAAATCGGATTTTACCGATGCAAAGATGTTAGAAACGATACATCCTGAGTTCATCCCAAATTGTATCCTGTGCACTTTTTTAATCGGGGCAATCGCATCGTGAACTTTTATGCCAGTGCACTGATGCGAATCGGTGAATCTTACCATCCCTAGGATATAAGGATGAGTTGGGGAGAAGTCCTCACCTCTCTTGATCTTCTTGTCTTGGATTTTGGCACTGGTGATCTGATAGGCTTCGCTCTGCTGGTACTCTCTCAGCTCACGTGCATATTGCTGTTTCTCTCTCTCTGCCTCATCCAGGTACCGCTGTGCGCGCGCGCACACACACACGTGAACACACGCACACACGAGAAGTACACACCACAAGGGGAAAAAAAAAAAAAAACAGCAGAACATCATTCAGACAGTGAGGATCCCACATGCAGACAAACAGGCAGTCAGTTCAACTGTACACATGAATGCAAAGAAAGTTCAACAGTATCTCTCAACCTCTTTGTGTGTGTCTATTCAAACACTTCTGTGTCAATTGGCTTATCTATTCATCCCTCACTGTATTTCACTGCCACCTCAACACTGTAGTATCTGTATCTGTGACTTGTTTCAACATGCCAGTGCGTACCTGTTTGTCATGGGGGGCCAGGCGGCTCCACTCAGCACCTAGTCTTTTGGTGATTTCAGGGAAGGGCAGATCAGGATGCTGTGCTCGGATCTGCTCGCGTCGCTCATTCAGGAAGCGCACATACCCCGTCACCGGGGCCTTGGGGCCGTTGGGCAACACCTTCTTTCTTTTCTTACCCTTGGGCCAGCCTCTCTTCTTCACTGGCTGCACAGAGAGAGAAACCACATTCTGCCCGTATTGGGAGATAAAAAAAGAGAACAATTTTAATCTTGAGTGTGTGTGTCGAGGGAGAAATGTTCCACCGTTTGTGCTACACAGGTGTTTGTTTGGCAAATTTTTCTGACATTCAGAAATCCACTGCTTTTAAATAGCAATGGTGAGTGCTTCAAAGAGGGAGAATAATAAATACCAAAAGAGACATCCCAGTAAATATAGTAAGGTAAACAAGTGGAGCACTTTGTACAGTATGAATACATGTGTACGCTGTTTCATTCTTCAGATATGTGTATCCTCGACCATGCCTACTTGCCTCTTCCTGGGTTGAGTCCAGGGGATGGGTGGCTCGGGGAGGGGGGACATCACTCTGCTCCTGCTTCACTCCCCCCATTACAAACATCCCTCCATTTACGCCAAGGTTACAAGGTGGTCTAGAGCAGAAATTACAAGGATCTTGAGGTCAGAGATCCAAAAATATCATCACTTACATATGCAACAGTTGCAAGTCAAAAACAAAACAAAGCTAGCCATAAAATCGTCGTTTAGCGTCCCTACACTCCCATACTCACTCCGTCTGCTGATGTTTAGCGTTTTGAGACATGGCCAGGCCAACCTGCCTGAAAAACAGTTACATGCAATTTCTCCTCTTTGCTGTCTTTTTTGTAATCCTTACACAAAAGAGAAATTGACGTATGACTACTTCCAGTAGCTTTATTACTAGTTTTACTCCCAAGTGCCATAGTTGACATACTCGGCGCGGCTTCAGGTTTCAGAGAAAATATATTACAAGCTAGATATTAAACTATTTAGCGAGAATTAGTTTATTAACAACTACAGGACTATTACTGTGCCAAAGCTACAGCTAATTGTTAGCAGTGCCACTGATCGCTTGCCAACTACCTAGATGTAGTCTAGATATTAGCTAAAGCTGACCAAAACGTCGCTGTCTTCACCAATCTGGCACTTAATGCTGTAACTTATTTTTTTTTTTTTTGGATATCACATTTACCAAGCTAGCTAACTGTAGCTTACGGCGTCCCAGTCTTCGGGGAAAACATCTTGCTAAATTAGCGCACGTTCACAACCGCTCACTTTCTAGCAAGGTAGCTAGCAAATTAACCTAGCAAGCTAGCTAGCTAACATTAGAACAAAGAGGAATAATTTCCCGTAACGAAGCAAAAACACGCGGATTTATAAACGCTATGTCGGTAACTCATCGAATATTTTGCGAATATGAGCTATTTTATATAAAATACTGGAATATTTGTATACAATAACAACTAAACATAATATTCCGCTTACCGCGACAACTCTACTTGACGCCTCTCTACCAAACTCCGGGAAACCACATATTTCCCCACCCCTTACGAGTGATTGGCTCGCAAAAGAATTTAAACTATGATTGGCTTAAAATATCTATATTATACAGATTGTACGATGGTAAAATATAGGCCTATCTGTAAATATATACATTCTCTAACGAACGAAATAATTTTCATTACAAGTCATTGTCATTATTACATTACAAGATACATTCCTGCATGCTATGTAAGAAAACTCACAATAACTACTTGTTAACACGTAATTATCTGAAGGCATTTTATCTGTAACTTTTTCTCCTTCTTCTTCGTCATCGTCTTCTTCTAATGGTAATAGTATGCATTATCATTCACAAAACTAAATGGATCTCATTCAACTGCAAAAAACCTTAAATATAAAAAACAGCTTTTGTGCAGGATTTTTTAAATTAAACTTGGCCGAGTAAATGGCAATATGCTCAAACATGATGTAGACTTTGTCGCTCCTCAAGGCTTCAGAGCGGTATCAGAAGCCACTCTAGGACTGCTCCACAACACCTTTACATGAATGGTGATAAATATTAATAGATGTTAATGTGACAACAGTGTGTTAATCACTACCCAACTCCACCATTAAACTTCACACTGAAAGTGAAATGCACCCAGCGTGGAGACATATTACAGATCCAACGTATTGCACTCTTTGGAAGCTAGCTTATTCACTGGGCTACATTATTTCTATTTTTTAATATAATTATTAGACATTTTTTCCCTTTTTGTCATATGTAACATCCCTTCAATATGCAATCATAGGTACAACATCTAATCATGAAATTAATAAATATGTATGGAAATATCTATTTATGCAAGTGTAAGTGATTAAATCATTGTAATTGCAAATAATTTGAGAATGGTCTAGTGGGTTCTCTGACAACAACCCAATGAACAGGTTTTCACTGAACATACTATGCATTTATGAAACCAACTAACAAACAACTAACTGCATGCTATAGTCTTAATTCACTGAGGACCACACAAGCATATAATAAAAGAAGACAAAAAAAAACTTAAAAGCATAGTGACTGTTTCACTGTTTCTCTGCTCTCCCACCCTGGTTCTGTCACTCTCCCTCCGTCTCTCCATAATTTTTCTTTTGGTCACCCCCATCCTCAGTGGCACTCAGTGCTGTTATTTCAATGGAACCAAATTCAGTTTGTCTTGCATTTTACAATATATTATTTTGGGTGAATGTGAGCAAGTGATTTTAATGAATGGGCAAACCAAAAAATCACTTGCCATTTCATTTAGATAAGTACAACACAGGACAAGCACTGAAAATGTAACTACTCTTCCAAGAAACATAATACTATTGTGTTACATTAAATGAGGAGATGCAATATTTCTCAAAATGGCCAAACCCTAATGTTCTGATGCAAATTCAACAAACATCTTAATTTTTCGTCGGTTCTGCAATAACACTCACATTAATCTTAATTCTAATGACCACTAATGCACTTAGGAATGATAATGAAAAACATGTACTTACAGAAATGTCTATGAGTCTTCTCTGCTTCGCATACATTAGTCTGTCACAGGTTGCTTGTACCCCAAGGGGGTGGGGTCTGACAGATGCAACTTTTCTGGAGATGAAACTCTGCCTTGAGCTGTGAAACTGCAACTACATAGTGCATGCCTATTTAGCTGCAAGCCAGAAAAAGGCTATATTACGATGACAACACTGACATTTAAAAGTAATTCATGACGATTCTTGCAACAAGTTGCAACAAACCATCAACACAAACAATCAAGGTAGTCCCCAAGGAACAAAAACTGACAAAACACACAGGAAATAATCTTATTCTGGTACTGTCCCTGTCCCCATATCGTTTGGAGACTAATATCTCGCTTTCCTCCGCCTTCTGGGAGATGGTATTCATTTAGTTCAAGTTTCGGGCGATGCGTTGCTGTGTGTGTTTATTTCACCGCACTCTCCGGTGCCCTCAATCCAAGATGGCTGCGGGAGAGGGCGGTGGTAGAGCTCCATGTCTCAGTTTTTCCAGTCCCGGGCCGTTAGGCAATGTTCATCCGAGCAACAGCACTCATTCCTCCGCTGCTAGCAACGGAGGGTCAGCAGATGCGACTGTCGGGCCACAGGGGGCAGCGGGACATTCTAACCCTCAGCCAGGCCCTGGCGGTAGCGGAGGCGCCGGTGTTGCAGCTGGGACGCAGCCGAGTACACGGAACTCTACCCCGCAGACTGCTGCTGAAAGCGCCACGAATGCGGGGATGGCTGCGGGAGAGATGACAACCTCTGCGACAAACATGACAGCGACAACAACACCGACTGCATCCCCAGCAGCTGCTCCTGGAACACCTTCCTCCTTACTGTCCGCCTCAGCACCCGCTTCTGTGTTGGTTTATCGTGAGCCTGTATATAACTGGCAAGCAACTAAAAGCACTGTCAAGGAGAGATTCGCCTTTCTGTTCAATAACGAGGTGCTGAGCGACGTGCATTTTTTGGTGGGAAAGGGAATGGGAGTGCAGCGAATACCAGCACACAGGTGAGTCCATAAATGCTGCCAGTACATCAAATGATAGACGTATTTTTGCTGTAGTGTAAACAGAAGTCAACGAAGCTGTGATGCGACTGAAGTCCTCCATTCGTTAATTATTAGCATTTTACTTAGCCAACTACGTTCATGTTAATAAAGGACAAAGCTTGTAATCACGGCATTGCACTGCAGTAATTTGTATAGCCAGCTGCGGCCAAATTCCTTAGTGCTATCCGATTTAGTCTCCGTCCAATAACTTCTAACTGCAGATTAGTGTTATGCGTTTTTTAATGTGCCTCCGGTAGGTTTGTGCTTGCAGTAGGCAGTGCTGTGTTTGATGCCATGTTCAATGGGGGTATGGCCACCACCTCTACAGAGATTGAACTGCCTGACGTGGAGCCAGCAGCCTTCCTCGCCTTGCTCAAGTAAGATCACTTCGGTAGAGGACTTGCTGATAGGTGACCGCCTTACCCTTATTGTTGATCCCCACCATCTTGAAGCCTGTCAGTCATTTTGTGTTTCATATTTAATGTCCTTGGATGTCCTTAAAGTGGTCTGACAGGAAAAAATGTTTTGGGTATGTGTTTGCTTGTCAGAGGTTGCAGTTCATTGTTTTCACATGTGAAATCTAAGACTGGCAGGTGAGCATAGGAACACCATTCTGAATGTCTGAGGCGTTATTGTGAATGCAGGTTCCTGTACTCTGACGAGGTGCAGATCGGGCCAGAGACAGTGATGACCACACTGTACACAGCAAAGAAGTACGCAGTGCCTGCACTGGAGGCCCACTGTGTGGAGTTCCTCAAGAAAAACCTACGTGCTGACAATGCTTTCATGCTGCTCACGCAGGTACACACCCACACCAGGGCTGTCTTCTGATGGTGTGATGGGCAGTTGCTGAGCTATTGGATTCATGTGAAATTGTTATGCGTCTGTGTACCTGTGATGTGCTTTTCAGTTGCATGCTACTTCTTTTGCTTTGCTGTAATTTGAAAGACATTGATTATAGGCTGCATTGCTATATGTGTTTGATTGTGGAATTGCACATTGTAAAGTAATGTCAGTGTAGTGTATTTGTGTATCAGTATTTGTATGGGATCACTGCATGACTCGGAATGATCATTGTGAGTTGGTTGTATAGCACAGCTGTGTGTGTTTTCAGGCACGGCTGTTTGATGAGCCACAGCTGGCCAGTCTTTGCCTGGAGAACATTGACAAGAACACTGCAGATGCACTCGCTGCAGAGGGCTTCACTGACATCGACCTGGGTACTGCAGCTCAGGCAGGAAATGCACACATGCAAAGAAAATGTCAATTTGCGTAAATTTGGATGAGAATTGACAAAAAATAGAAATTATTTGAAACATGCATGAAAGTGTTAATTCACTCCAAAGTGTAGGAAAAATTGGTTGTGTAAGCTGTTCCCACAGCAAATAAAGAAGCCCTTGTGGAAGAATGCAGAGGAGAGTTTCCAAAATCTATAAAAAAGTTTAGAGTGACACGTTATTTGTAATGTGTGCCATTTTTAAAGTGTTTCCAAGTAGCTCTTTGAAAGTCAAATTGCCGGAGATGTGAAAAGTAATCAGAGGTTCTTCGGTATTGCAGTAGATGAAGAACAGACAGTGGGGCGGGTACATGCAACATAGAGAAGGGGTTTTGCTTTAAAATAATAAGATATTGCCGATCATTAACAGGCCCTGATGGTATATATATACCTGAATACTCAAAGAAAGTAGAGGAGACTAGATATTAACTGTTAAGGCAGGATTTTATTGGAGATACTGAATTAGTTTGTAAAATATCATAAAAGATTTGAGCGTAGTAGCTGAAGTCTGTCTCGATCTTGACATTCTACCAAAGCGGTAAAACATGGAAAATGAGATGCTTGGATATATTGCAAAAAGCATGTATGATGCAAAGTAGGTTATATTAGTGTTATACAGTGCCTTTGGTGGAGAACATTATGAGTAACGTTGTGTATCCCTGCACGCCCTCTCTCAGACACACTGGTGGCAGTGCTGGAGAGGGACACTCTGGGCGTTCGGGAGGTGCGCCTGTTCGGAGCAGCGGTGCGCTGGGCGGAGGCCGAGGCTCAGCGGCAGCAGCTCCAGCCCACCCCGGAAAACAAGCGGCGAGTCCTGGGGAAGGCCCTGGCCCTCATCCGTTTCCCGCTCATGACCATAGAGGAGTTTGCTGCAGGTACGCCCGCTCCTGCTTTAGGCTCGCTCCTCCAGCGGTTCTGGTTGTGGTTCTGATTCTCTTCATATCCCGACAGCAAGAGGTGAATTTACCACTCAGCTTCATTCTGGAACATGGCTGAAATGTGCAGCTGAATAGGCTTGCTTGCCCTGATCTGCCATGGCACATAACTGACAGCTGTGTGGAGGCTTGCTCTCTCCAGATATATTTGGCTTTTATTTCACAAGTTGGTGTTGTTTGTGCATGTCTGGCTGGGAGTGTGTGCGTCTCTTTGTCTATGCATGTTTGAGTTTGGCTTTTTGTTTGTGTGCGTAGGCCCAGCTCAGTCTGGGATCCTGACAGATCGCGAGGTGGTGAGCCTTTTCCTGCACTTCACTGTGAACCCCAAGCCCCATGTGGAGTTCATCGACCGCCCGCGCTGCTGTCTGCGGGGCAAGGAGTGCAGCATCACTCGCTTTGGCCAGGTGGAGAGCCGCTGGGGCTACAGCGGGACCAGCGACCGGATCCGGTGAGCCCTCAGGACAAATGTACTCCCCCTGAACACTGTGCACGCATTGAGACCAACCCTATGTGTCAAGCACTGCCTTTACTTTTTACATACATTGTAGAAACAAAGTTGTGTAGGATCAACATCAGTCCACTGTGTAAGAAATGCACTGTTGTGTGGTCTGTATTGTAAGCTCTAAAACTGTCTTGCAACTTCTCTGCCCCTCTCAGGTTCTCCGTGAATCGTAGGATATTTGTAGTAGGATTTGGTCTCTATGGATCAATACATGGTCCCACGGACTATCAGGTCAACATTCAGGTACTGTTCACCTGCCATAAGTAGCCTTTGTCCAGTGGGGGTTCTGAAAAATGTAATGTACATCTTACTGAGTTATGATCCCCTACACAGATTATTCATACAGACAGCAATACAGTGCTGGGTCAGAATGACACTGGATTTAGCTGTGATGGGTCTGCCAACACCTTCCGGGTCATGTTTAAAGAGCCAGTG
The DNA here is from genome assembly GCA_019176425.1 of Megalops atlanticus. Lineage (NCBI taxonomy): Eukaryota > Metazoa > Chordata > Actinopteri > Elopiformes > Megalopidae > Megalops > Megalops atlanticus. The sequence continues at coordinate 30,635,958 of CM032876.1, read as the reverse complement.
GAGATTCTTCCCAATGTCAACTACACTGCCTGCGCCACACTCAAGGTATGTTCAAGGCTCCAGCTCTTTCACTGTATGTTTATCATTATATGACAGCCACTGGGAGTTGTTTGCTAACAGGAGAAATTGTAGTCAGCTGTGCTATGCCTGCATTTTATTCACAGAATTTTTTCTTTAGAGTCTGCTTAGTGGTTTCATGGTAATGATAAAGTGTCCATCTGTTGCTGGCAATAAATTCCATCTGTTTTTGATTTGACACCATTCAAGTGATCAATGTGGTAATATGCTGAATGTGAGTGAGTAATTGGACTGTATGGTTTTCTCTAAGGGACCAGACTCTCACTATGGCACCAAGGGCATGCGGAAAGTGACCCACGAGTCCCCCGCCACTGGCACCAAAACATGCTTCACATTCTGCTATGCAGCAGGCAACAACAACGGTACCTCAGTAGAAGATGGACAGCTGCCAGAGGTAATCTTTTACACATAATGACATGACCTCTGGGGTTAACTCTGACATGGTGGCTGTTAACAGTACCCCTGTGGGTCATTATAGTGCAGTGACCTCCTGTCCCCTTATACTCTCATCAGCCCTGTGACTACCAAGGGATTGACATCTACACAATGCCATTTGAACTGCAGGGTTGTGGTCCGTAACATGCAACAACTGACTAACTGCTGACAGAGAGGTTACCCTTTGCACAGGAGTCCTGTTGATAGAGCAAGAGGTGGCACTTAATGAATCAACATACATGCCTGCGTCTGGTTGACAGGATCATTTGCATGAGAGGGATCTCAAATGTATTTTGAGACACAAAACTAGGCTCGTCAGTCAATTACACAATCTGTTGGTCATCCAGCCAGGCTCCGTACCTCTCTGTCAGTCATTGGTCACTTCTCCCAGTCCACATTCTGCTGATGGACAATGCCTGCCAAAAAAGCCTTTAATGGGACATTCCATTAACACTTCTTGTTGAGGGTGGAATTCACTTCTCCCATGTAATTGTATGGCCTTAACTTTGGCTAAAATGAGGAAGTCTTCTTTCTTTTGTCACTTGCACAGTTTTCACTTGAAGTGAAGGAAAATGTGCACTGTATGTCACACTTCCTTACATCTGTTATTCAAAGTCAAACAAAACCACAAAGTGGGAGGGTACTGCATCCTGAGGAGAGCTCCTGTTCCTCTGGTACTGCATATAGTTTATCTTATTTGCCTGGTCATCATTCCCTCATTATCATCATTATTCAAATAATTGCCAAGTTGAAGAGTTGCACTAATGCACTTTTGGACAGGACACTGACAATCAACCAGTGAGGGCAATTAGTTTTGATGTCATATGCCATGGTACTTTAATTTACTAGTATGACTTCCTATAACAGGATGGTGTGCATGTCGCCTGGATGCCAGTCTGCTAGTTAGCAGCCTTTTTTGGTCAATAAACATAAAGCAAATTGGAATCAAGCCATAAGCAAACCATTTCCTATTAAATCACTAATGGGCCTAAGCAGCAGTGTGGAAATTCAGAGTCCTGTGGGCAGGAAAAAAATTACTTCTCCACTGAAGAAGTGCCCTTAGCAGAAACAGTGGCACACAGTAGCGTCGTTAGGCCCGGGCATCCGAGGCTACACCCCCGAATGTTTTATGAATAGCCCCGGATCTCAAAAATTTTTTTTTTTTTAACTTGAAAATGGTGCAGTTATTGGGTGAAAATCTAAAGATTTCTGGGCTGGGCTAAGCCCCCAATGTTTCAAGATCCTAACAACGCCTCTGGTGGCACAGTCCATACCTTCTGTCATTCCAGCCGCCTCATTACTTTGACCATTCTATTTAGTTTCCCTGGATACCAGTTCAGATTGTGTCTTGTAATTAGCATATCTGGCAAAATTGATTATTAGTAGCCAATCACTGCTCCCACTCAGAATCGTGGTGAACATTCACTGATGAACTGTTTGATTTTATTCTTCTCCTCCTCTGCTCCTCTGCTAGACTGAAAGGCTATTGTCAGCTAGTAGACTGGCATCCAGTTCAGTGTGGTCAATGATTATTTTGCAAGTTACACTTCAGTACATTTGCATTACAAGATTCATTTTCCGTTGGATTTTGACACTTTGGGAAATAGACAGGCATATAATGGTAGCAAAAGAAAGTTCTTTAAGCGCGAATCACACATACACAGCACTGTAAGATCTCAAGACAGGTGTTAGGACAAAATAATTACTGTTTAGAAAAATGTAATTAGTCCAATTTAGATGTGTGTATGCATGAACAGCACCATTGCTCTTTCCAATAGAAACGTGGAGATTTTCCACACAGAATACAACAAACCTCTTGGCAGCATGTTGATTCATGTCATATAAAGGAACGTAGACAGTCATAACTTCCGTGACCTCTGCTGGAGTCCAGCTGTTCACCATGTTTTGAAGGACGAAAGATGTAAATCATATTGTTCTGTTTATATGGAAAGTAACTTGATTGGAAGAAACTGGAAAATAATCAGCACTGACATTCTTCTGAAATCACAGTGAATAGTGGTAAGTCTTTGGGAAACGTGCAGCTTTTTAAGATAGAAAGAGCTGGAATGTAACATTGCAAATCCATGTTGAATGTAAAACTAGTTCAGTAATGCAAGTTGTTTTGCAAATGCTTTACATTATGTGCGCTTAAAATAGAAAACCTGTAAATATTCATTGCAAACATTAAAAACCTTTAAGTGTCTTTGTGTGCATTTGTGTTTATTGAAATAGAGTACAGCTGAGATGAAAGCTTGTTGATTGGGTTCACCAAATCCAATCTGTGGATTAATTTATGTAATTACTCCTAAAATAAGACCTGTTTAACTCATTGGGCATTCAGTACTTGTAGAGTTGTGAATAATGGAGGTTAAAATCAGTTTCCGTATGTGTATATACATAAGTGCACATTTCCTTCTGGGTACATTGTCACACTGAAAAGATTTACCATGTTTAAATATATACAAGCTTTGATGGAACATTTACACCTATACAGTGCTTGACAATATTTAGTGGAAGACTAGTCTTTGTGTACCTAGTCTGTCTGGAGACAGAACAATTCCCTAGGAATGACTGATGAAAATTTGACTTGTGTTCCCTGTCCAAATAGAAAGTTAATTTAAATTTAAATCAAGTACCCTACAAAAATCAGACATGTTCAACTTGTACACAGCAACTTCAGCAAAGTGAGATACTGAAGGTCTAGGTATGCCTTTTGAAATGTATGTGCACCATTACAGAACTCACAAAAATACTTTTATTCAGCCAGGATTTCAATGTCACCATGGAGCCTTGGTTCTATGATTTAAGTGACAGAATGCACCATTTGTCTCACCATTCAGGTGGTGCCTAAAATATTGTAAAGGCAGTACAATTTTAGTGTTGGTCCAGTTCAGCTTTAGTGCAGCTGACATTGTAAAGACAGGTCATACCAAAGTACAGCCAAGGGCAAAGGCTACTCAATCTGCACAAGGCTTTGTAAAAGTAGTGCCTATAGTTAAGAGTAATTAAATATCAGAGATGGCAAATACTGCCCAGTTTGCATAGTCAGCGTAAGCCAGTGTTCCATGCTGCAGTGTGTTAAAAAAAAAAAACCCCATGGTTGTGAAAGCAGAACTAATCTGTACAGCAGCACCCTCAAAAATCCCTTTTCTGTGAAAAGTGTCAAGGTGTAACGCAAATCCCAACTCTCCCACATAAATAAGCAAACTCAATTTTTATTTTCCTTTATTGTCATTTCAGTTTTTTTCAGATTGTTTAACTGATCAAAACTACTTTTTGTTTTGGCAAATGTTACAGTGCTTGTGGTGTTGTAGTCCTTTCCTTCACCCACTGAATGGGGGAAGGGATTAAGGGTGACCATTACAATTTGTCCAGGTAGTTGTCCAGAGCAGGTATGCCCTCTTTCAGCCCCTTGCGTTTGCGGGTCTCTGCAACGACCTGGGCAGGTCTTGAGGCAGCGTCATGGGGATCTCCCTGGAGGATCTGCCAGTGGTCGAACACGCACTGAGGGAAGGCCTGGCCGCCGGTGTTGGAGCGCAGGTCAGCAGTGAAGCCTAGATAAGGGCAGAGGTGAAGGACGTCAAACTCATGAACTGATGCACATCAAGGGACATTAAAAGTACCAAAGAGAGTTTGCAACTCACCGAATGATTCGTTGACAGGCAGGTAAGCCTTAACGACAAACATGGGGGTTCCCATCACCTGGGACTCCTCGAACACATGTCCACGTTTCCTGTTCAGCACACCGTAGATGCCTCCCACAACCTGTTCTGGGCACTGGAGTGTAAAAGTACACAAGTCAATTTGATTTGGTGTGTACCTCAAACTCAAATTACTACTTTGCACATGAAATGCGACTTGAAAAAAGCATGTGAGGGGTGAGGAAATGGGTCACTAGATGCAGTGTGAAGGTGAAACCTCTTCGTACCTGGATCTCAACCAAGTAGACGGGCTCCATGAGTCTGGGCTTGGCTGTGAGCTGGCAGGCGTACAACACTCTGCGAGCAGTGGGGATGATCTGGCCACCACCACGATGGATGGCGTCTGTGTGCAGTGTCACGTCGTGGATATCGAAACGTACAGCACGCATGTTCTCCTCACAGAGAACGCCCTGACAGACAGAGGGTGAGCAGAACAATGGTCAAAACCTCCTGTCACTGGGGGCTGGGTTGCCAACATTACCAGATACTCAGGAAAGCTCAAATCACCCAGTTATACCCTAAAGACCTTGTTAGCAACTTTAAAGCAGATAAACCACTTATTCTCACCTCCTTGGTTGCCCACTGGAAGCCAGCCACCACGCTGTCCTTGATCTCATTCAGGTACTGCACCCCTTTGGTCACGTCCACCAGTATATTGGGCCCAGTTCCGTCAGGTCCAAAGCACCAGATCTTACGGGCTTCTGTCACCTCCCATTCGTACTTCTCGGCCAGGTAGCGGGCACGCGCCTTCAACTCCTGTCGGGCAGTGACCTCACCCTTCTCAACGTCTTCAGCCAGGCCGTCAGGGAAGGGACGGGCCTTCATGAACAGACGGTTGTGCTTGTTGGGGGACTTGGACAGGCACATCTGGTCAGACTCTTCACTCACAGTCTCTCTGTAAGACACCACTGGGTCGGATTTCTGTATGGGACACAAACACAAAAATGATAAATAACTTACTACACAGTTTGAGAGCCAGATATTTAGCTGCAGTGTGTCAGCCATACAGTTCTTAGGAATTTACAATTTTAAAGCTCATACCTTGAGTGGAATGCAAGCGTGATCCTCCTCCAGGTCCTTAAGGCAGATCTCCAGGTGCAACTCTCCGGCTCCAGCAATGATGTGCTCACCAGACTCCTCGATGATGCACTGCACCATGGGGTCTGACTTGGCCAGACGCTTCAGCCCTTCCACCAGCTTGGGCAGGTCAGCGGGGTTCTTGGCCTCCACAGCCACCCTCACAACCGGGCTGACGCTGAACTTCATCACCCTCATGTTGTGCGCCTGCTCATAGGTAGTGATGGTCCCGGTCTTGACAAGGAACTGGTCAACTCCAACCAGACCCACGATGTTCCCACACGGCACATCCTCGATGGGCTCAACATAGCGACCCATCATCAGAATGGTTCTGGGAGGAAGTGATGTGTTGAATCATGTAAATGTTATATTTGTACAGCATTTCATGTGGTTTTGTTAAACGCACTTTGCATGTGCACATTGGAAGTCGCTCTAGACAAGTGTCTGCCAAGTGACAAAATATAAATCTAAATGAAAGTTGGCACACGTTCACGGTATTTTTTGTGTACACCATTCTGAATCATGAGCTTCAGCAACTGCCTTTACAACTAAACAAAGGCTATTGTGTTCAACTATGCTATAGCTGGCTGCAGGTATTAAGAATTTCAATCTGCTTGGTACTCACCTCTGAATGGGTTTGAGGTAGAGGTCCTCCTTTTTGCCAGGGGTAAAGTTTGGTCCCATGATGCGCACCTTCAGGCCAGTTGAGACGCAGCCAGAGAACACGCGGCCAAACGCATAGAAACGGCCCTTATCTGATGTCGGCACCATCTTGGAGATGTACATCATCAGGGGGGCTTTGGGGTCACAGTTCTTGATACCTGTGATCAGAGAATGGAATAAAGACCTGGACTGTACCATTTCGAGACTCAACACTGCCTAACAGATTCAAAGTCGACATGCTAACTTAACCAACAGGCAAAAATTTATTGAAGTGTTCCTTCCCTTTTCGTTTACTATGAAGACACACAAAAGCAAATAAATTATTAAAACAAACTGCTTTTCAACATGGATATCTACAACAGTACAGGTGTGGAATGTTATTACTGTTATATAATGTTACAATAAATTCAGTGTAACCATGTAACACTTCCCTGAATTTGAACTTGACAAGGAATCCACGTTCAAAGAACATTAACTGAACAAAGTCAGTTCCCCACAAACCCACTGGGGTAGAAAGCAGGAATAATGGTCATACCCATAGCAGCCTCATCATCTCCAGGTCCCTCATACAGCAGCTCACAGCGGTACTTCTGGGCAGTGACAGGGGAGGGCAGGTGGATGGTAATCATCTGAAGCAGGGCCTCTCCAGCTGGCAGCCAGCGACGCATCACTGCCTTCAGCAGGGGCTTGCCCTCCTTGTCCCTGTCCTCAGTATCCAGCTTGATGTCCAGCTTTTCAATCAGCTTGGCTGTCTCCTCCTTCTTGAAGTTCATGATGGCATTGAACACCTGTTGCAGAGACAGTGTTTTATTAACTATGCACTTGCACACACCAAAGACATCAGCACCACAATTCATAGAACTGCAAGGTAACTGCAACCCTGCTTTAGCATGTACATCAGACTGAAGTTTCTCATCACTGGACAGTCAGGTCAAAGTGAAGAATATTTTAGTCATCATTTGTAGGGAGCCCCACCCCACATATACAACTTTAGTGCCCATTAGTAATTATTGGTGTGTGTAAGAGTGCCCAAAGGGCAAACTGTCTTGTAAGCATTGTATCCTTCCTGTCTCACCTTGAAGATGGGGTCCAGGATGAGCTGGGCAAAGGTACGTGGGAGCTTCTTGCCATCTGGTCCATTTGCAGTCTTGCTGAACTTCCCAGAATCTGGGTCAAAGTACCTATGGGGAAAAAAAAAAATCCAGGTTTTGACATTAAAGGTCATCAGTAAGTTAACTCTGATACAGATTAGGCTATTTTTTTTAAAACTAAAAAAAAATCAAATGTGCCCGATAAATTTTCTGGTCATTTTCATTTAAAGCTTAATTTGCGGTTAAACAAAGTATCACATGATAATGGAAAACTGATTTGCTACACTGGTATAGACACTGCCATTCCCTCCACCGTTTATGCAGTTTAAGCAAAGCACAGAGTTCATAACTTGAGCTTGGCCTGCAGTTTCTCACCTGTCTCCCCACAGCTTCTTCATCATGTCCTCCACCTTCTTGCAGCGCTCAGCTGGTCCCAGCTGAGCATCACCTTTGGCTGCAAACTTGGCCACGTACATCTCAGCAAACTGCTTCAGAGTAAATGCCCATCCATGCAGCCCAGAACCAAACCCTACTGTGCCCACAATTGGGTCAATCTGAAATGGAAATAAATGCCAAAATGCCAATGTCAGCCCTACAGCAGCAAAGCCAAATATTACTTCAATCTGTCAATGGTACCATTCCATCAAACAGGTCAGTTCCATCACTGACCCACAAGTTAGCCCTGACACAACTTGCCCCAGACCTAAACAGTGAAATTCCGCTTGCAACTATTCAGATCCAGTGCTCACTCACCATGATGTTGCCCATAGGCCCATTCTCATCCTCTCCATAGGTGGAGATGATGACGTTGACGTTCTCCACGATGCGCTGGAAGGTCTGGTACAGCTCCTCAGGGTCCAGCTGCAGCTCCAGCAGGGCGCGGTCCATCTTGTTCATCATCAGGACTGGCTTGATCCTCTCAGCGATGGCCTGCCTCAGCACAGTCTCCGTCTGCACACACACACCTGAACGGAAATGACATGAGTCAGACATACAAGGAATGCAACAAATTTTGAATATGCAATGAACACAGGACTAAACTACATCAGCCATTCAGTTTCAGATTTTTAACAGGCAACTGACACCCCTGCACCACTTAATTCCAGCTCCTGCTTACCAGACACACAGTCCACAACCACCAGAGCACCATCAGTAACACGCAGAGCAGCTGTGACCTCAGAGGAGAAATCCACGTGCCCAGGGGAGTCAATCAGGTTGATCAAGAACCCAGAGCCATCCTTGCACTGCTTAATGAAGGCCAAATCGTTGTCACTGAGCTCGTAGTACATGGAGATAGCACTACATGAAAGGGAAAAACAGATCTGAATTGTATCTGCATCTGAATGTTAGACAGTACTACAGCTATGAATGAACATTTCTACCAACAGTTCAACTTTACTCAGCTACCACACGCAGCAAAACACAAATACTGACCTAGCATAACCTTGTACATAACCAACTGAAAAAAATACGCTCACGTGTTCATTACCAAAGTGCACCGTTTATGCAGACCCCGTGTGTTTGTCAAAATTCTGACTAAGCGTTAGAAAGACTTACGTGGACTTGATGGTGATACAACGTTCCTGCTCATCCTTTCGGGTGTCGGTGAATCGGGTCTCTCCAGCACGGGCAGAGGCGATGATGCCAGCCTTCGATACCAGCGAGTCCGTCAAAGTGGACTTCCCATGGTCCACGTGCGCAATCACAGACATGTTACGGATATTGGACTTCTTGTCCATGATGGCACGGATCTGGTCTACGGTGAAGTTCACCTAGAAAACAAGATTTCTTTAAGAAAAGCGCACCCTGACGCTTGATTCATGCTGCCTGTAACAGGCCGCCCAGATGAGGTTCTTGTTCTCTTATGAAAAACACCAGAAGGCATGGTATCATGCAGTCAGAACCACTTTATTCAGTTGAACAGGTAACGATGTCCCAAATGACAAGCTGAAGCCTGGCCGTACAACACTTTCCCTTTCTAAGACGATTCCTGGGCGCGCTGTAGATCGGTTTGCCGGTTAACTACGAAGATTAGGTTGCTCGCGGTAGCTTGATAATAGCATTCTACTCCTAAACCTGCAGCAAACTACTTAGCAACCAAGCATACATACATTCGATTTGCTTGCGAGAACGTCTCCCAGCTCCTTCGGCAGGGGCCTACCTTGCTAAAATGACGTAGCTAGCTAGCACAAACGGGATAGCATCGAAACAAAGCAGGCCTAAAACTACGTTGTGAATCCAGAGAGCCAGCTAGTTACTTGCATGTCGTTAAGAATGTATAATTTCCATCGTCACTGGTTCAGATACCTACCAAAATATCACCAGAATTTAACTGAACACCCAGATCAAGTACAATCGCGAGATCAGACGCACCAATACAAATGCTGGCCACGTGTAAGTGATGCAATGGAATACCGGCATTTTGCTAACCAGCACTAGTCAACTTTAACACCGCTCAATGTAACCACCTGGACATTTTGTTTTGCATAGGTATCACACTAGAACTGACTTCCAAAGTTTTCTAGTTACCTGCTCAACAGTATTACATGAACCATTATTTTCGTTAGTTTTTACAAGCAAGTAGACTAGCTAGGGAACCGTTATAGGATAATGGCGCATCTAGAACTTAATGCGCTGTGCCATTTAGAAACTGTCAAACGTCATACAGCAATACTTAGGCCAACACTGCCCTTCCATACATTTTCCAGATGTAGACAATGCTCACCGGTGACCTACGGTCATAAACCACTGGTTCTGAGAAATAACCGCTATGGTCGGCAGTTTAGTGTACTGCTAACCCACTCACGTTAGCAACATTACGTGGCAATATGGCTAGCCAGTTTGATACAGCTAAAAAGCGAACTTGCCAAAAATATTGAAGAGCACTGTTTGTATAGGAAATGTCAACCGGCATTCAGTTTTCATTAAAACATGAAATGGGAAGCGACAGCACAACGAATCTCAGTTAAACGTTTTTACTTCACGCGGCTGAAAACGTCTGATGCCGCAATACAATGGGTGCCATTTTGTTCTGTGGCCGCCGCTGTCACCATGTCTCTCAGTCCATCGCTCTCATCTTCCCTGCCCATACAATTTCCGAGCTCAAACATTTGTTGTAAAGGCAGCCTTGAGTCACCTGACAGCGAGTCAAAGCAAAAAACGATGTTTTAACTTACCATTTTGACGGATGGTTGTGGATTCGCTTCGTGGAGAATAAGACACACGATTTACACTGCCCACCACTCTAGGGCATAGGCAGGGAAGAGGATGCTGACGTCAACATGCACGCTTATATACCTAAGGTCTAACGTCGCCCGCGTCTCGTGGCGTACGTAAACGTAATACGCGAAATAGCGTGTCAGAAATGCACATGTCTTTGAACGTTGGTAGGAAACGGCAATGTCTCCCAGTCCCCTTCCCAGGGACTCATGGTGTGTAGTAGGTTTCGTTCCAGTTGACATCTCATTTAAATGTGACTGAGCAGTTAGCTAAACGCTGCTTCACCAATTACTCCTCATTTATAATGGTGGATACTTGTCTGTATTACGGATTTGTTCAAGGGACTCCAATGAGTGTGAGCAAATCTTCAACAACCCATATCTGTAACCAAGAACTGGCAGCAGATATTTAAGTGAAGTCCAACAGCAACGAGTACTCATTTAACAGGTCAATTAAACCTAATAAATTAACAGCGCGTCTAGATTGAAAACCAGCATACACAGGCAGTCCTCAGGACCAGGGCTGGGAAACTGGGTTTTTGATCCCAGAAAGCTAATCAGTCAGCATAGTTTTATTCCATATATCACAGTCACGTACTTTCTGCTTTTCATGTCCAACGGAAAGATCAACTGGAAATTAAACGGTAGTTACTTTAAAGTTTAACGTTAGAGCATACAAGAATTCCTTATACATGGTGTGGTGCAGTGGCAAGGAGCAGGGATTGTAACCCATAATGGGCAAGGGATTTAACCTGAATTGCCTCAGTAAATGTCCAGCTGTATAAAAGGAGAACGTGTAAATTTGGAAAAAACATAAAGAACAAAAGAGACAAACCTAATGTAATCCGGCAAAGCGCCTACATTTGAGGCAATGCTTGACACACCGGACAAGTTTGTGATCAATCTGTCTTTGTCCTTATATTATACAGCATCAAAAAAGTGGAGACCCTCAAAATAATTCAGGAGAATTATACTGTTTTAAAATAATGTAGTTAACGAATGGTATTTTAGCCTAGATAGCTGTAGTAATTTGTCATGGTTTAACATTATTTGTTGGGTTGTATGAAGATATTATACATTGACATGTGCTTTGTTCATAAATTTGAAGTTTTGCTACTGAAATTCTCCAATTAAATAGGTGAACTTTATATGAAACAAGTTTATTGTACTCCACTTTTAAGGATCACGTCATTTTAGACAGGAGTGATACTACAGAAACAGAGTGCACTGCATGAGGAAATTAAAATTATCATGGTATTCCCTGCACTTGTATTAGAATGACAGGTCCCATAAAATGAAGGTACATTCTAAATACAGAGTCTAGAGTGGTATGTGGTAGATACATATAACATTGATACACACACTGCTTGGCCTTTTCATGTCAGTTTGTGGGCTTGCGGACATATTTTATGTGAGGTTGACAGTGGGTGTGCTTTGACTTTTTAAAAATGTCGTATGAGAACTCACACAAAATACATACAAATTCAGGTTATTTCTGCCAAAGTTTGTGGTATGTTGTAAAGAACTAAAGTATGCTGTATAGTGAAGTGTATAATCGCAATATTTCTAAAAAGCAGGGTTAATAAAAGGTTTTTAGGTCACCTCTACTCAACAACTGAAGTTACATGATGAGAATTGTTTCATTGCATCTGAACAGGTTTGACTATAATGCATTTACATGCATGTTTTGCAGTATATGCATATGCACATTATCAGAAATATGTTACGGTGGCATTTCTTTTCTGTTCTTAGATATGAAAAACATAGCTTAAAATCGAACTGAACATTTTTCATATGTGTCACCAGCAGATGGCGCCTTTGCACAGGTCTCAAGTTAGAGAGTTGTCAGCCTGACGACTGTGCCAGGCATAAAAGTACACAGCTCGAGTGCATAATCTAGCTCTGTCATCAGACGATCATGGAGGCTGTTCAGGGTAGTACTTATATTGAGACAAAGAGGAGAGAAAAAAGAAGACACATTAAACTAAGTCTGATGGGACTAATTTACCTGAAATATTATTTAACTGTCATCTTAAAAACAACATGCAAGTAATATGTATGGTGTGTACAGTTAAAAAGAATGTACAGGATTAAACATTTCTTGAAAATATCATTACACTTGCAATTGTCTTCCTGTGATTGAAGCATTTATTCTATAAAACATTAATCCAGTTTAAACATCCAATTTTTAGGATCTTAAAGATTTCAGACTGACATTATTTGGAATTCATTTTTCTGGGTAATTATCACAGTATTGAGCTATAACGTTGTCAAATTCATGCATCAAATATTTATGTAGCTTTTTCTTTACATCCAGTAAATATGAAAATGGACATTTTATGGTGTACATGTTTTGCTTGATGCTTAAGAAACAATTGGTATTATTCATGAGTTTGAAAAGGCACTTAAAACCTCGTTTGACATTGCAGCACAATTAGAGATGTGTGAACTTAATGGGATATGACAACACAAGGTCATACAAATATCTGTGTAGATAATTATCCAGCTAGGGATTTTCTTCGGGTCAGCTGCACAAGGCCAACTTCCAGTATTAGAACAACAGAGTTCAACAGGTGAACAATCAATATCTTTCTGCCATCTAATGATGCAAGGTGTGACTGGCATGCATGCCACCATTATTTTCTTGAAATTTTATTTTCTGTGAAACATAGATAAATCAACCTTCTTCAATGAGGTAAATCTATGTCATAACAAATGACTATTTTATATTTCTAGTTTGATATATGTAACAAAATTCACAATTACAGTCACTACATTACAAGAGATTTGGAAGTTAAAATGAGTTTTCTATTTTTTTCTAGTATGTTGGTCTTTATCCACATTGCATTCACTTCACAGAGGTGATTGGCTCATGTACTCTGCTCTGTGGTTGGAGCCCCACATCTTTTTTTATGAAAAGGCTACACAGGTTGTGATGTTACCAGTTGCAAGTGACTGCCACCTCTCCAACCACAATTATCTCAAACATATAGTATATATGACAACTGGAATGAGATTGACAGGTGGGAATGCAGAATGAACTACATTCCCACATTGTCTCCTTAGTCATTCCTGTGAACCTGCTATACTGAACAGCTATAGTTCTTACTACACTGTCTAATGAAGCATAGAGACTGAAGCGCAGAGACTGTTTTGTTCAGCTATCCATCCTGGCAATGAAGCTCTGCTCTCAGTTCTCCGTGTACAAGTGGAGCGCTTCCTCACTGTAGAAGAAAGCACAGCTCACAGCTCCACTCCACAAAAACCACTCCAAGCCTCTTTGCTGCAGCTCTTAGAAAAGCAGAGACCGTCAAAAGGTTACATGACACCTCTTCCTTTCTTGCTGTCTCTCAGATGGGCAAATTCAGCACGAGAATGCCATTTATTTGTGAACCCCTGAACACTCTATCATAAATAAAAAGGCACTTTAACTACACAGAATATTTTCATACTTTAGCTTTAAATATACAAATATTCACCCTTTCCCAGATCTATAGAAATCATAAGCTTTTGATTTAAGTGTTTTGAGAGTTTACTAAAATAACACATTTAGTTCAATTTAAGCAAACATTAGCTCATTTATTATAGCATTGCATAATCCCACTGGCAAACACATGATGTGCCAGTGTGCACCAAGAGAAAGCCAGCCTGCTGCGTCTGATTTATTAAATATGAAAGGTACTTTGAAATATTTATAGCTATTATTAGTTTTATTGCAGCTTCTTACATCATTCTGTAATGCTACAAGTTTAACTGTTTAAGAGGGAATCAAAACTGACAAGTAATCCTCATCAGCAGTTGAGTTCACTTTTTTGAGTAGACAACAATTCAATTCATAAACATAACATTTATTAACAAACACACTGTCTGTGAATATACAGTGAAATCTGGGAGGTATGCATTATACCGAATGGAAAAAGTAACTGGTTCATATGATTAAATCACTTACCACTCAGTTGAAATGAAGGTCAGTTGGTAGTCACAGTTCCTGTTCAGAATGCGAGTTGGTACTTTTTCACTATTACTTTGGGAAATATAATTCTACATGATACTATCAGTATTGTTCTGCAATATAGAATGCTATATTCAGCTATTTGAAGAATACAGTAAACACAAGGTAATTGTATGTAATTTTTATTTTTTAAAAATTACTTCATTTTTGGAAACTTCAGGATGCGAAAACCAAATGGGCATACATAATGTCAAGGTACTGTTGCAGTGTAGGCCTAACTGTAGGACTTTACTGTAGGCCTATGCTATGACTGCATTAGCTCACTGGCTGACTGAAAATAGAATCAGTTTGCTAGTTATTGCTGGCAAAGTTAGCTAATTATCTATCGAGTAACTTGATATAGCTGCCTTGCTGAAAGTGTAATTAGCTTGCTTGATAGCTACAGCAGACAGTAGGATCACCTGTTATAAACTGAGATGTGTATGTGTGGCAGAGCTGAAGTGAGTAGCTCATGTGTATAACCTGTCCTAGGGGTGTGATAATATTTCACTAACATCACATGAAAGGTAGAGTAAAAACATCTTAATTGCTTTTCTCGCCAGGATTTACAGACCACAGATATATCTAAAATGTGCATGTACTGTGAACTGAAAGTAACTGAAAAGCACTTGTAGAATAATAATTGATGGGTATTGCTGTTGGTTCAGTAGGGGAATCCCACAGCTACAGATTCTGCTACATGATTATGCTGGTGTGGCTGTGTTGTAATATAATGATGTAGTCAGGCAGCTGACTGGTTATGCATTGCCTGGTCACCCTTTGAACTGTTCTTCATCTGATAAAACAGCAATAATGATAAAACATCATACTGCAATATTTATCATCATGGACATTGACAGACTACAGATGCACAAAAGAGCAAGGTGGGAGTGGAGGGGGGTGGTGAATGAGAAGAAGTCACAGAAAGACATAGAAAACACACACATACACACATAGAGATCCAGGCCACCTCAAGTTTGGAGAAAACACATAAGTAAACAGGGATAGGTTTGAAAAGAGAGAAGGAAGGGTGGCTTGGAAGAGGGAATCAGACTGGGAGAAAAGGGCAGAAATAAAAGCAGAGGCAGGAGAGAGGTGAAAGAGAAAGGGTCACAACTCTTCCCCACTGGGGAAAAAAAGAGAAAGATGATGACACCATGTTATCATGTGCTGGGCATGCCTATCTGTCAAAAAAAAAATGTTAAAGAATGGCAGACAAGTCTCATAGCGCTATCACCCCATTTCTAAGCTCTAGCAGAATCAGGTAGGTATTGAATTTCCTGGGTTGTTGCTAATCAGTGCTGCTGTGAAATCACATGGAAAATCATTGTATTGGTAAGGATATTAATCAAAATGTAGGTCATATCACATATGACACACACAAGATATCAAGAGTTCTACATCTTATTCGCCTTTGATTCAGGGTACTCCCGAATAAGAATTTCATGACAGAACCAACTCTATGTATTATGGTTAACATGTGCAACGCTTTGAACATGTTCAGGCTCCCTTTGGATTGGTATTGATTAACAACAAGGTATGGAATTTCAGAATGCCTTAGGCCTACGCCTGAAAAAGCCATCACAAAACTTGCTTTAGTATGTGACTTTTATGTTGGTTATACAATTGGCAATACAGAACAACAGCAATCATCCTAAGAGTCTCCTTCAGAGTTTCCTAATACAAATGCATTTCATCCCAATGACTTGTGGGAGGGTCATTCATTTGCGTGTGATGAACACAGAATACATTAATGTGAGACATCCTTTCATGAACCGTCTTTTGTTCCACAGTGACTTGTATGTATTTTAATGTAGCTTGTAATAACAAAATAGCCTCAGATATTTGACTTTAGTAAATGATAAAATACAATATTAACCTTGTATTGCAAACTACAGTATCAAATCTACACCTTTGAGTGCCAAAAGTCCCCGAGCCTAGTGAAAGGGTGTGGCTGTATTTTGGGCATGTGTACCATCAATTTTAATCTGTTTATATTTGGGGTTATTTATTAGTGAATAAATTAACAAGACATGTCAAACTATATGGGCAAAATGAGCATATCACAGAGCAACATGTTAAGGTATGTCACTACATGTCAATAGATATGGAATATATGAATTTAGAATGCAATTTAGATTCAAGCCCCATTACTTCTGGAATGTGATGTAAATTCATTTTAAATATAATGCAGATGCTTATACTCAGAGCCTCAGGACGGATATTGCTGTATGCGTTAAAAGGTTTTTTTTTTTACCACAATACTGTCAGTAAAAATAATGTTGTATGGAGGTATAAGTAAATATATTAACTTGTGACCTTGGATAAAAGTGCTGGCAAAATAAATGAAAACTATACAGACAGATGTATCTGAGCAGCAGTGTTTTCTTTTTTAACGATCAAGACTTGCTTCTTGCCAGATCTGTCAACAGTGTGTCGTCAGGGTATAGTGACAGTTGCTGACAGCCCGGTGGAGCAACGCAGGGATACGTTTACATGCACAGATGGGGATGGGATTTTGGGCTACAGCTGATTGTATGAAGCAATATTCAGTATTGATAAGCCAGTTCTGGTGACATTTCCCCCCTGGAGCCATTGAGGCTAGGCTGCATTGAAAACATTGATCCATCTGTTTATCCCAGACTGAGCACCTGGCTCTGAAATGTGTTCAGATCTATCCTGGAAATATCACAATATTGTAACAGAGCTACAGCAGTGGCAGTAGAGGCCTGGCGCCACAGTAAAACTGGACTTTAAAAGCCTGGATTAAATCAAACCTGTGGTAGAAACCTGTGTACTGATAGCAGTTAATATTCCGTGCTTCCACGTGGGCCCCCTACAAATGAGAATTACTATTTCTGATTTGTAGTGAATGATTGATTGTTGTTGATAATTACTTATGACTGATAATGCCACTATTTGAAAGCTACGACATAGTGTCAGGGGAACTGGATACTAAGTGAAACTATAAATGAGTGACTTAATTTACATTACCAAAATATTTCTATGGACCACCCAATGATTATGTGCCATACAGTCATTTACAGCACTATCATGCAAAAATGTCAAGTTTAAGATGAGTCTTAGGTTTGTACAATTCATTCTGAAACAACACCTTAAATCTAAGTGAGAAATTTGTAAAGCATGAAATTCAGGGTGACACATAAATAGGTATACATGCAGTTGTATTACATTTGGTGAATTAATTTACATTTCAAACATTTAATGCAAATCCACCAAGCCTGACTTTTTCAGGGACTATATTTGTTTGGGCTATGTAAAACACTGGATAGCTTAATAGTTATAAGATATCTGTACTCAAACTGTGTCAAAGTTCACCATCCCTGTATGTGTCCACACATCATTTCAAAAACAGATTACTCTTTGACCCCAGTAATGATCATGACTCGTATGATCTACCAACATGACGACATCCTCCGTGGTTCCTCATTGGTGTGTCAGTTCCTGTCAGTCAATAGCAATGAACAGACAGCAACCAATGATTCAGGCACATAGGGCTGTTACATTGTGTGCTGTGTTGGAGTTTAAACTTTGTCCCAAAGAAGTCGTTCACAGAGACACAGACACAGTGACCTGTGAGAGATTTGTCCAGGATCAACGACTATTTACCATTTTTCTAGGAAAGCTCTGTAGCCTGTACCACTGTGGAACTGGACTAATGGCTCACTACTCAAACCAGGTAAGACTTCTTGATTTTACATGTTGAATTTTTCTGTTTGAAACTCCTTGTTAGTATGTGTATAATTGGGCTATCAGCCCAGAAAACTTCCCTGTCTGTTGCACAGTCCAAAGTTCAGGGCATTCTGCTTTGATTTACCTAGACACTGTGTACGTGTTTATGTGTGTCTGTGTGTGAATTCAGGTGTGGAGCCACTTCTACTGTTACAGCAGGTGCAACTACAAGTGCATCATACTTCACTCAAATGGAGGGTTAATGTGATGAGACAGAATGTATGTCTAATCTGACTGACACAAAATTTGGACAACTTTTAATGTCTTGATTTTTGTGATGGGAAAGAAAGAACACTCAGCAAGGCTTTAGCTGCCATATACAGTGCATTACTGTCTGTCACGATACAGTATGTATTGTTCGGGTTAATAAGCTTTGCAAGCATGTACACCCTCAAGTTCTCTGCTACAGCGCATTATCTCTACTCTTCCAGGGGTGTGATGGGATAGAGTTATTAGACCTGCTGTTCGATCAGACTGATGGAATCTTACGTCATGAGCAACTTGGACGCAATGCCAGCCAACCCTGGCCAGTCTCAGAGCATGGCGTGAGTTACATCATTATACCCTCTCCTAAACTATGTAGGTCTTCACACTTGTAACTCCAGTTTACATAGCCTGGTATGTTCTGTACAGTGTGGCCCTCTTTGTCTGTGGCTAATCGGTGTCATGGGGAGAACATTGCAGGGTTTTCCAGCATTGTAACTGGGTGTGTTTTTGTGGGTCTACATGTGGTTTCAGATACTGAGCCCAGCAGATGGCACTGATGACTTCTTGAATGTCCTGCTGAGTGGCAATGAGTCAGTGTCGGGATCCCCCCTTTGGTCCCCCTCTCCCAGCGACAGCGGCATCAGTGAGGACCCGAACTCAGATCAGATGGACAGCCCTCCACCCTCTGACAGCCCTACCCTGGAGACCCACTACCTCAGTGCTCCACCACACACCAAATCTGCTGTGGACACTGTGGAACCCGACTTTTCGATTGACCTGGGTGAGAAACACACTGGTATTTACCCGCAGATGAAACAGGAATTGGAATGAACTACTGAAGGAATATAGCAAGAAACAAACACATGTACACCCACACACCTCTACACCTGTTGATTCCCCTTTTGTATAGCATGATAATACAATTTAAAATTATTTTCATGTTTATTATTGGATTAAATAGATTAATGGAGACAGTGACTGGGAGCTCATAGGCGGAACACACTGGCTTCGTTCCACCGGGGATAGGGGTGGGTACGTCGGCAGGGGCTGCAGTCCCATTAGCAACAGTGACTCCTGCTGGTCGATCGGGCGCCTGTGGTCCATGTGCCAAAGCTGCATATGAAATGTATTCCTCCGACTCATCTCTG
Organism: Megalops atlanticus; assembly: GCA_019176425.1. NCBI lineage: Eukaryota > Metazoa > Chordata > Actinopteri > Elopiformes > Megalopidae > Megalops > Megalops atlanticus. The sequence goes on along the minus strand of CM032876.1, from coordinate 30,616,596 downwards.
TGCTAGCTTGGCTTGTGGACCGCAGAGTGAAAAGAAGCAGCGGCTGACATCACGTGTCTCGGAGGAGGGCATGTGCTTGTCCACGCTCTCCCGGATTGGCAGTGGGGTGTGCGATGGGACCGAACATCGATGACTAATTGGGCATTTCTAAAAATTCGGGGAATTGGCCATTTCAGATTGGGGAGAAAAATGGAAAAATGAGAAAAAAAAGATTAATGGGGTGAGTAGTTTGATATTAAATCACCACATGCTAATGTGCATTTAACTGCAGTTCACAGAAATAATGTGCCTGGTGAGCTTTCACATCAACACTGTGTGCTCTTGCAGATGCGTGGCCATCCAGCTTTTATGCTGAGAGGACTGTGAAAATGCCCCGTGCCTCTGAACTCCACAAGACCCAGCTGTCCTCTGGATTTCCCCTCACTGTCAAAGACCTACTGCTGTCTGGCAGCAATGACCACGTGAGTACAAAGATGGCAGGGGAGACAGCTGTGAAACATCTGGGACAGGAGGGTTGCGCTGTGGGACAGAGGTGCACTGGGTTCCTGGAGTGTAGGTAAAGAGGGAACAGGAGGAGGAAAACGGGTGTGCAGAGAGAGACAGGGAGGAGTATGGAGGATGAAGTCGTGTATGTGTGATCTGTGCTTGAAGGGCTGTGTTACTCTGCAGGACTCCAGGTGTGCACAGATACAACACATGGGCCAGGATGATATCCTTTGGTCGTACCGAAAGCATGCTAACCTCCTTGTCTCACTGCCAGTCCCAGCAGCCATCTCAGCAATCCTTCCAGGAGCTGATTCTCAATGAGGATGAGAAGAAACTCCTGGCTAAGGAGGGTGTGTCTCTGCCCAGTCAATTACCCCTCACTAAGGTACTCATATACTGTCCACTCATGCTCAGACTAACACAGTGATACATCTTAGAATGGTTTTCTAATTCCCTCCTTCTCCTGTGCCTGTCAGTATGAGGAGAGGATTCTGAAGAAGATTCGCAGAAAGATCCGGAATAAGCAGTCTGCCCAGGAGAGCAGAAAGAAGAAAAAGGAATATATTGATGGCTTGGAGAGCAGGTAGGGACCGATAGGTCAACGCAGTAAATGACAGGACAGACTTACTGATAAAAAGACAACAAATCAGAGAGATCCACTGACAGTGTAACTGGTGATGAAACTAGACTAATACAAAGACCAAAACCTACCAACATATTAACTGAACCAGAACACAATACAATACTCACACACATGCTTCTACACTGCAAGTTCAGACAAAATCCATTAAGTGAGGAATGTCAATAGAGTGAAAAAAAGGTAAATTACAGAAAGAATCAGCAAAAGATAAGGCTCAGAACATGACCTTTTGTCTGCTGTCAGGCCTGTGTAATTTATCCTTTGAGTTTACCTTCCAGGGGTGAAAGAATGGTTTGTCTTGGTAATGATATCAGAAATTCATGGCAGGCAGTGAGCATTGCAGTAAACCATCAGAATACAGAGTGATTCCACTTTCTTTCATTAGACAGTCAGCAGTAATTGCATCGTAGTGGGAGTGTGCTGGAGTTTGTGAGAAATGAACCAGCTGGTTATTAATGGAATTCCTTCCCTGCAGGATGGCGGCTTGCAGCGCTCAGAACCAGGAGCTGCAGAGGAAGGTGTTTCAGCTGGAGAAACACAACACGTACGAGATTTAGACATTAGTCACCCTGTAACGTCATCTGCCCTTGTTTCATAAGCCCTTCTGACAACTTTCTGTCAATTAAACTGGCTTCTCTCTCTCTCTGTCAGGTCTTTGATGGAGCAACTGCGCAGACTGCAGGTTCTGGTCATGAACGGGTCTAATAAAACAGCACAGACGGGGACCTGCATTCTGGTGAGACCAGCACTATTAGACAGTTAGACAAAATCCCTGATGCCCGGATTTAGACAATCAGTGTCAATCACATCTATTGTACGCTAAGACAGGACCAATGACTCCAATGATTAGACAGATAATGTCACTCAAACCTACCAACTGAAATAACCTCTGACACATACAATTACACAGACAGCACTAAAGTTTCAAAGACAACTTCAGACAATAAAAAACAAGCATGGCTATTGTTTTCATTATCATTACATTACACTGCTTTGTCCTTTATCAAGGATAACTCATATTATTTCAATATTTAGAGTGACAAATCAACAAACAAAATCTAGAGCGAAATAATGTTACGAATATAATCAGAATTAAATCCAAGTAATTTTTGTGTAACGAACAGGACATACTGGAGAATAGATAACGTGTTATCAGACAAGTTCAAGAATTTAGTTACTAGTAAATGGAAAACATTAAACCCCAGTCATAGAAATGTCATAGCTAAAGGGCTGCCAATACTCACCAGATGACTCAATGACACTGAAAATAGCCCAACTGAAAAGGACTGCTGAGCCCTTGAACCAGATTAACATTAACATTAACACCCTTCATGGGGTTTATGTGCGCATGATCCATTTCCATCCCTCTCTTCTCATCTCCAGGTGCTGCTCCTTTCCTTCTCCCTCATCCTCTTCCCCAGCCTTCATCCCTCTTCAGGGAGCAAGGTCAGCCAGGAGGGAGACTTCAGCCCCGTGAGAGGTGGGTCAGAGCCCTTATCCTCATACTGCTGCAATACAGTGGACCCGCCATATACTCTAAAACATCAAGTTAAAATGGAAATCTATGTCTAAGGCAATTTTAATAAAATATGTACATTTTATCTACAGTAGATTTTAAAGGTTTTGTTGAACTTTGTGAGGTTAGTAGATGAATATTAATGTGTAACTGAAAGATGTAATTGACCATTTTAAAGGTCAAAGACTCCAAAGGATGTCTGCAGTACTGGCTGTCTTTAAACCATTACATGGATAGAGGCTGTAGTTGTAGAAGCTTCTGTTCAAATGTTGGAAAATACTTTGTTTGCCCTGAACTCACTAAGATCTTCAGAGATTGGCTTGCTGTGCAGTCCTTTTACTTCCCTCTGCCTTCCCTTTTCCCCAGTCCAGTCCCGGTCCCTGCACAACGTCCAGTCCTCACGAGTGCTCCATATTTTTGACCGTGCATATTCTGTGGCAGAGGAACCAAAAGCACGTCCAGCATTCTCGGGAGACCAGGGAGTAGAGGAGATCACATCTCTGCTGGGAAATTCTGACCTCATCCCTCACAACACCAGTCTGGAGGAACGGGGCCATCACCACGGAGACCCCATTACTGGCCATATTGCCACAGTGACCTGGGCTGCGCCCCACGATACACCACTCCGCCCACATGCAGATGACATGTGAAAGGGGCGAGGGTAGGGGCGTCTGATTGCTCCTCACGATGCCTCTGCCTTTTTGATGGAAGAACTCCAAACTAGCAGGAATGCATGAATCTTCTCTACAATTCTAATCAAATCTGATGGTTTTAAATTCCTTTTCATCTGCCTCATACACAGGGAATTTGTGACCTGGCCATGAAGTTTGAGAGGGAAATGCAGTGATACCACTACTTTTATTAGTGCATATTCCTTTCATCTTTTGAAGTCTTTTTATATGTTTAATGGGTCAATGCTGATTTGACCTGCATGTGTATAGCGCATAAAGTCCTTTAAAAATGAATTGCTTCAACTCTTCCAAATCTCTTCTGATTTTAGGCATGTAGGGTAACATTAAAGATATATGCATTTTGGGTCAGACTTTGTTTTAAAATGTATGTCTTTGGGAGTCCGAGTCCTATTTGGATGCACCAGTTCTCATGGAGCCTCAAGCCAGAACACATAAAATAATGCCTGGAATGAAAAGCTATGAGACATGTAAAACATGTATTGCTGGCCTTAGAGCAAACTGAATTTTACAGATATGCTTTTCCATGAAAGTTTTAGTGTTGATGCGCAAGGTGTCCTCTCAGATGTTAATAATATGTAATTAAATTAATTGACTAGCTCCCAATGACAGAAAAATAACTAAATATCGTGTAAAAAGTGTTTTATTTTAATATATTTATTATGCTGAATGAAGTCTCCTGACATAAATGTTTCATGGTACAGTAGTTTGGCCATCAAAGGGAGTGAGGTAAAAAAGGGAGAGGGGAAATGAGACAGAAAATCACGTAAAAAATCATTGCCCTTACACAACTGAACTGGTAGATTATTCACAACAGATTGAATGTTTATCCGCATACACAAATACTCTGCCTGACTGAAATCAATACACATCTTTGTGGGCTCCGAACGGGCATTGCTTTTACAGTTGAGAGGAAAGAACTGTTTCAGCTTCACTTCAGTATCTGCTTTTTACAATGCCAGAACTCAGCATTTTCTTACAATGTCTACAGTTACCTTGAGAACTTGTGTCTTTCAAAACCCTCACACTGATGGGGAAAGAGGAAGCGAGGGCATAAAGACCTAGCAAAAAAACAGGAGTGAATTGTGAGTTCATTGCTGTAGTGATGAGTGTTTATTTGCACACTGTGTTATATTCATATGCTTTTGTAAATTATAATAAAAACACAAAACAATTCAGATCAGGCTTCTCTCCCTTTATCCATTTTATAATAGAACTGTACATGCATTCTGCCATTTGATTAAAAAAACTGCAAATACCCTTGAAACCCTTATAAAAGAGTCCTAAAAACAAACTTTGATGGAAATATACCTGTGTGTTACAGTCACTGGTTGGTCATGGAGTTTTGATTTGAGCATTTGGTTTGGACACAGTCTGTCTCACCTGAAGCTCTGAAATTGTGCCATCGTCTGCGTCGTTGTTTTCCCTGCCCATCGCGCCCACTCTTTAATCAAGGGAAGAGTTTCTCTGTGCTGGGCATCTGTAATCAGCACACACACTTGCCCCTTTGATTCTCCATCTCCCGTGGGTACAGCCTCCACAGCCTGCTAATACCTGCCTCTTTGGAGAAAGGCACAGGAAAAGCTGAAGGGGATGTCAAAGAGGTTCTCCTGTTTTTTTGCCCGTTTCATGTGTAAATTGCCTTTCTTTGTCTCCTGGTGGGTAAATTTTACACAAATAGACTCATCACATTCCCAGAGCAATCTGTCCAAATGACTGAACATGCAGCTTTGGATTTGACTTTGTTATGCTCTTCCTTGGATCGATAACACCACAAATGAAGGTCCTGGAATAAATGAAAATATAGTGGGCCTCATCTCCAATTGTTTACCAGTGTCAATGATTATGCACCAGTGCCGATTTTCTGCAGGGGAGTTTAACCTTGTCATGAAATGTGATAAAACTGTTCAGATTTCACTGTTCTAAAAGCCGTTCCAAACCCTGATGTTCCAAACCATGATGCCAATGGCTCATGTCAAGCCTTTTGTGTTGGAAATCGCACCTTCCAGTAGTCCAAAGAGAGAAATACACACTCTACATTCCTCACCACCCACTGGTTCCCCTGTTCTCTGTGGCTCTGGGCATCAGCCTCACAAAACACAGATGCCCCTCACATAGGCTTTACCATCTGTTTGGCCACTGTGTCCTCAGGCTCTGCCCAATGAGTAAAAATACAAGGAAACAATAAGCATCTGTGGCTGGTGTATATGCACATGCACACAATCACACACACACACACACACACACACCTAAACATACAGCCACACACAACCATATTGTATGATTTCATAATAGTTGGCACAATTTGAAGCTATTTTGTTGCATGTTACAAGTTATTCTTTTCATTGATTATACAGGAAACCATTCTTTCAGTTATTGTGCTGTTATGTTAACTCAAACCTTCAGCATTCATACTGATTGAGTCCCCTCTCTTTCGTTCACAAGCTATGCTGTACACAACTGCACTATCATTACTGCCCTACCATGAAATCAACTGCCTTTTCCACATCAGCCAAATGTAATGAGTGGCTTTGTATTCTGAACTGTTCTGTGGTTGCCATTTTTCATGTAAATTCAGGATTACTGAAACCCCACCACCCTACTTCGTGAGATACTGACTTGGGAGAAGTGATTTGATACTTGAAGGGTGCTACTTACTTCTCCTAAACTAAGCTGTCATTCAGCATGTGTTGTTCTTGACATGAAAACAGAAAGATGCACCAGGGAGCAGACCTGAATACATGTGGGTTTAATGGGGCACCGCCTGCACGGCTGCAGAGTATGAAATTTATCACACATGAGGGTAGTATAAGGCTAATGGGATAGCAAAAATACTGAACTTCAGTGACTCAGTAATACAATTATTTAGCTTCACCACTGCAGTGAAGTCAATACAGCCTTCTTTCAATGTACAATGCCCTTGCATGCATCTCATGAAAATATTCATTTCCACAAATGACAGGAAAGAGAGACAGATCAGCAACACCATCTTACTGTCTACATTATGTTACATTATTGTCATTTAGTAGATGCTTTTAGCCAGATCAACATACATAGGTTACAATTTTATCCACTTATACAGATGGATATCTGTATGCTTGAATGAGGATTACATGTATGCTCGATTAATACCACTATCTAGTCACTGATTCATTTCCTCTTTCCTTCAATGATGCCCTGTTTTAGCTGAACAACTATGATCAGTAGTGATGGCACACATATACTCACTGACAGACAGACAGGTGGACCTTGAGGCTATAAAAACTCATAAGCTGAATGCTAAACACCCACCCCCCATTATTTCTGCCTCTTGCATTCTATGTCACCACTGTGTTCATATGCCAATCCCAGCGTTGACTGTGAGAAGTGAAATGTGTTAACCCACTTTCATTTGCTAATGTGCATATTTAGAAGGTGCACACACGCTCTCCCAAACTCAGAGACAGATGCAACATGGATGCACAAGGACACGCTCCTCCACACAGATGCACACACTTTGATACACCCTTTAAATGTGTTTGACATATGTGCCACATCTGTGAGTGGTGAGCAAATTAAATCAGCACTTCTCAAAAAGCTCTTGCTATCATTTCTAATATTGGTAATCATATTGAATGACACACATACTATACTGTCTTATCTTCAGATGAATGCTATTATAACATGACAATTTTATATGATTAGTTCAATAATATGTTTGCAGTAGGGCTAGAAAATGTCACATTACCACAAGGACAGAATGTACACTTTAAAACTGAGAACCCAAGCGGCTCAAAGCTTCAAGTAAAGACATGGCAGACCTGATGCACCCCTGGAGGCTACAGCATGCTCTGGGACCATGGATGCAAAAAGTGGCAGAAAAACACAGGCCCCACGGATGTGACTGCATGATTGTTCAATTGCCAGGCTATTCAGACTATTCAGGTTATTCAGCAGCCAGCTGCCATGGTCATCTGTCTTCCTATCTGAGCCCATTACATCAGGAATGAATTTGACTGATTGTATTTGGTCAGTTTATGAATATGAATAATTAATCTATGTAAACAAGAGAAAATGTAAAGATTAATGGTGTTTAATGATGACTGGACAATGTGAAGTGATCTATATAATGAGACACAATCATAAAGACATTGATAGGCAGTTTGAGTCATTTACAGTGATATTCAGCCATTTGGGGTTACATTCTTGTGAATGCACAATCAAGAGTGTATTTTTTCTGGTGAAATTTCTTGGGGTTTGTTCTTATGTTTCACAGATTCAGCAGAAAAAAATATACTTGTCAGCATGAAAAACTAAATTAATACAAAAACTATTTACAGAAAACAATAACATGATCCTTTACACCTCATGAGCAACAATTAAAACATGTGGGTTTTTAAAACAGAATTACTTTGATTGAACATATTTGAGCTGTTTTATTCAGAATGTTTTGTATTTGAGTTACCTTGAAACTGGTAATATCTGAGAACTAGTGCAGAGACAGGCTGTTTCACCCAAGATGTAATGAATTACTGTTGACGTAAAGGTGGAAAGGTGACTGGACAAGTAAAATAATTGTCTTAATCACACATGCTAGTCTGACCACACTCGGAATTTACCACCATCCTCGCTGATTTTCTGTCACTAGGACATACATCCCGCATCCAAGTTACTGCAGAGTGCTTAAATAAACCATTTAACATACTTGGCACTGTTCTTCCAAGTTAGAGTGATGATGACGAAGACGACAATGATAATGATGACGATAATGATGATGATGTGATGGTGATGGAGATAATTATTATTCAATGACATTATTATTAATGACAATTGCTATCTATACAATGTCAAGAGTATTCAGACCTTGAATATCATCTGCAGTATTAAAGGGGCTGCAAGGAGAACAATGAAAGAGCATAGGGTTTCTCATACAAGACAGAAATGCTTTAGGCCTATGTGTCACTCTTTGTTGACATTCGAGCGCCACGGTGCGGGAGCGATACTAGTTCAGAAGTAATTGAACAATGGAGTTGTAAGATAGGTTGAATTAGCTTTGAAAGCAAATCTCACTTTGCTGACAGCAAATCCCAACTAGTACTTATTCCTACCAAACATAATCGGAATTCGCAACTAAGAACTTGATCCCACCGAACATAAAACAATTCCACCGTCAATATTCTGCGCGGTAGCCTATACGCACTCACTTAGGTTGTTGTAGATGTGAGTCATAGAATATGACGCGAGCAGGAAGAAAATAGTACAAAGAGAGAGTAAAATGCAATGAAATTTATGAACTTTCCATGAAATGATTTTAAAGATTTGTTGCATTTGTCTAGCCAAACATTTCCCAGAGTTGTTGCTTTTGCAATAGTTCAAAAGTATGATTGCATCAATTACTCTTTTGGAAACGTAATTTTATTTACATATATTCAATCCGAATGTTCAGTAACACGTTTCAATCTGTTGCACGAGCATGCGTGAGCCATATGCATTATTTAATTAATAGATTACTTGATTGTAACTATTATTATTCATTGATCACTTAAACAACAATGTTATAAATTTCATTTGAGATATTGAACTTAGTTTTGTTCTTCATAACTGGTACACTGATGCAAGATTCCATACCATTCTTTGCTATTTTCCCCCATGAATTGCCTTTAGCATCATAAACCATTATCGCAACATTCTTCACATGTATTTAATGACAGTATACTCGGAACGGGAATGCGAATTGTGTTTATTCACTGAAAAATAAGTCACACGAGTGATCTTACCGGTTTGGAGAACAGCGCGGTGCTTATGAGTCTGAGCTTTGCGCGGGCACGAGGCAGGTATAAAAGCACGCGGGATGCACGGCACATCTCAGTGAGGTGGAAGAGAGACGGGAGTGAAGACCAAGAAACGCAGTCGGTTTGCAGCCAAAACCTTCACGTGGAGCTAAGAGATTTCAGCAAAGTGAGGGCATAAGGTACGTTCAACATGAAATCTATTTTCAATACCATCACTGTAACCTCAGTTATATGCTTCTACTTTTGAGAGATACATCTTTCTGACTTGCCATAGCCGCTGAAGAATAAATGTGTGAATGAATGAGCCATGCAGAAGAACAACAGTATGCAAGCACTGGGGCCGGGTGTGTGCGGGCTGGCACTGGAGGACAGCATGGGGCTGGATAACCGCACAGGTGGTTCACTGGGGAATCTCACGCTCCGCTGCTGGCTGCATCTCCTGACGAGGGAGTCCAGCTCAGAGCTTCATGGGGATGGCTCAAACATGGCAGTACGTGTGACAATCGCATTGGTGTACTCAGTGGTGTGTGCACTGGGGCTTGTGGGAAACCTGCTGGCACTTTATCTGCTGCGTTCACGCCACCGGCAAAAGCAGTCCTCCATCAACTGCTTTGTCATGGGCTTGGCTCTCACCGACCTGCAGTTTGTGCTCACCCTGCCCTTCTGGGCTGTGGATACAGCCCTTGACTTCCGCTGGCCCTTCGGCAAAGTGATGTGCAAGATCATCAGTTCTGTCACCACCATGAACATGTACGCAAGTGTCTTTTTTCTGACAGCTATGAGCGTCGCTCGCTACTACTCTGTTGCCTCCTCTCTTAAGATGCACAGTCGTAGTGCAGCAGCGGCCGGTGCGAAGTGGGCGAGCCTGGGCATCTGGTTTGTGTCGCTGATGGCCACTCTGCCTCACGCCGTCTATTCTACCAGCGCACAGGTCTCAGATGAGGAGCTGTGTCTGGTACGCTTCCCAGACTCTGGCAGCTGGGACCCGCAGCTGCTGCTGGGCCTGTACCAGACTCAGAAGGTCCTGCTGGGCTTCGTCATTCCCCTGGTGATAATCTCAGTGTGCTACCTGCTGCTGTTGCGCTTCATTCTGAGCCGGCGAGTGAGTGGGGCAGTGGGTTCTGAGGCTGAACTGGGTCGTCACAAGCGCCGCTCCAAAGTCACCAAGTCCGTCATCATCGTGGTGTTGTCCTTCTTTCTGTGCTGGCTGCCAAATCAGGCCCTCACTCTCTGGGGGGTACTTATCAAATTTGACCTGGTGCCCTTCAGTAAGGCATTCTACAATGCCCAAGCCTATGCTTTCCCGCTCACTGTCTGCCTGGCCCACACCAACAGCTGCCTCAACCCTGTGCTCTACTGCCTGATTCGCCGGGAGTTCCGTGCGGGCCTTAAAGATCTGCTTCTTCGTGCCACACCCTCCTTCCGCAGCCTAGCCAAACTGGTACCTCGAAAGGCAAAAGTAGCTGAGGCGCCCCCTGTATTGGTGCTGGTGCAGATGGATGTCGGGGTATAACTGGCTGGTTATTTTGGTGTTTAACAGACAGCAGTATTTACTTTATGTTTTGATTGATAGAACTGTAGAGGCAAAAGCAATGCCCACGGGGACATGCCCCAGATTCTCTCCCTCTTCTCTCCTCATAAATTCTCTTTAGAAATTTTTCATTTTCCCTGCTTCTCTGTCTCTAATATCCATACCTCTTCCTTGTTGTTGTTATGCATTTAAAACTGATTAACATTCAGCAGATTAAATAAGAGACTGTCAGTCTCCAGCCTGTTATCTGTACACATTACTTTTGTGGAAAGAGGGAAACAATTTAATTCCTTCTTCCAGAATCCCAGTCCAAGAGAATTTAATTATACATTTCTTCTCAGTTCTCATAACGGCAGCTACTCAGACTGAAATCATTTCAGCTATTCATCTATTCATCACTCGAATTCCTTTATAGCAAAGAAAGGGGTCGTATCTGTCCACATTCCCAACAGATACACGACAGTAATCACTTAGGAGCGTCCACACACTTGAGATGATATGCTCTTAGCAGGTTCTGCTATTACACTGTCTCGTTAGCCTTGATATTGCTGAAAGTGTATTGTTATGCACGTTTCATTTCTTGTGTTCAGTTGATTTATAAATATAAACTCTATAAATATGACTTCAAAACAAAAATTAACTAGTAATTAAAGTGGGAGAGACAGAGGGGCAGAAGGGTCACTTTAATATGAACACGTTTGGGATCATTGAAAAACAGTAAGTTAGAGGACAAAGCAAAGCTGACGCGCGCAATTACGCACGAGAGGAAAAATACGGACATCTCCATCTGGGGGCAGGAGAAGACAATGTTTCTGTGCCTGTGGCTCAGTGGAAATGGCGTGAAAGAATGTTGTGAGAAACTGCATCGTATTACTGGATGGGACCATTAGGTCCCACTCCCTTTCTGCCTTCTGAACTTTGGTATCTAGATGCACGCAAATGTGTTTGCTGTTCAGTAACATGTATACTATGGTTCATTATAATGCGTTGCTTTTCTTGGCGCTAGTTGTAAATTCATTTGTTGGTGCTAGCATGCATCAGAGATGAGATGGACACTGGGAAATTACATTGCAGCATATTGCACTGCACCGTTACGTGGAATGGCAATTAAAATGCGTGCTACGGCGTGTATTACGTACAGTGCTGCAGATGTGAGGAGGTTTCTTAACACAACCAATGAACACTTGTCAGTGTCTTCTAAAAATTCACTTTCTTATCGCTTGGAGTAGTGTCCTGCAAGTGCATAATGGCCAAACATCGGTATATTGGTTATCTAATTTTACAAAGGTACTGACAGTAACCCTCTTTAGGTCCACAGAAGTATTTGCTTTTATATTTGCGTTATTATTTACTTTTATGAATTACACCACGCCAAAGAATTACCTTTAGACAAATTGCAGAGCGAGGAAAAATAGTAGTAATAATAACAATGATAATTATAATTAGCACTAGTGTAATAACACCCTAACGTTGTGTTAATGTTAATATAAAGTTTCTAAATGGTTAAACACAGTTTAAACATAATGCGTCTATGTGTAATAGTTTTAATGATTAACCTGACAGAAACAGAGATATGCATTAAAAATGTACATATCAGGAGATTTTCCAACCTCAAAGATACTAGGTCTACTACCAACAAAAAGTCCCTCTTCATGATTAGCACGTCATTAAAGTGATAGATAAAAGGATGTCGCGACGGTATCACCGTTAAAATGTAACACTCAGCCACGTCTAGACTCGATTATAAAGAAGTACACAGCGACCTTCACATTGCTGAGCACTTTCAAGTTAATGGCCAGCACGAAGCAAGGAGCGCTCTGTTGCCCGGACACCGTACACCACACCCTAGCGCTGATGACACCGTACACCACACCCTAGCGCTGATGGCTGATGGCGCTAATAGGCTTACAGTTCAAATCGATTATTAGATTATTTTATGCATCTCACGTTTTTCATGTGACAGAATAAAACGCCTTCTACGGCTGGGTAATGCGGAGTTTAATTCAAACGTCCAAGCGTGTGGAAGGGACAGGACTAATGAATGGCTCGGCCCAAATGTCCAGCGGGTTCAGATTTACGTATTTTGATAAATTCTGCAAATGGTAAAACACGCATTAAGGTAACAGTTCTGTAAGTCAAGGTACAGATGAAGTGTTGTTCATGATATCCCTCAACAACGACACAGTTAAAACCTGGTTATTTATTGTAACTAAATATGTGATCTGCTGTACACACACTGTATGTACATTTGTATGTAAACTTGTTGCTGTATGTGTATTGATTACAATCTTTTTTTTCCATACTGTAACTTTTAAGGAAAAAATCACAATATGTTGTTACAGCAGCAGTTAAGGTCAGCTCTGTAGATATAATTCCCTTGGATATGACAGTGTGCATTTGTTTTGGTGGCAGTGGTGGGGATGGTGTGTGTTTGTGTGTGTATGTGTGTGTGTGTGTGGGGTGTGTCAATTTCACACACACACAAGCTGAAAAGAACAAACCAGCTTTCCCATTTCAAAAGAAAACTACCAAGTGAATTTTTTGCTTGGCTTGTTTTCCTTCTCTCTCATGCATTTTGATTATGCACAGTACGTTGGGTGAAAAAATTATTCAGAATGCTAAAAACAATGGAAGCTTACCAAGGACCTCCAATGGAATGCTCTGAGGGAAATCACAATATAAAATGCAATGCACATCTAATATGTCTGATTCACCATTCTTTTCCTACCAGTAAGATGGATAATGCGTTACATCATCTGCATCTTCTTAACATATTCATAAGCACTACATAAGATTAATATAACTGCCACATTAACAATTCATCATATATAATTACATACCTCGCTGAGAATATCATACAGTGATTGGAAAACGTTATTATTTATGATATGCGCCATTATATTGGACCGTCAAGCATAACACAAAATATATTATGTATGTGGCTGGTATGTCATAGTTGTTCAGTACATATTAAGATGGCATGTATGTATTATGAAGATGCAGTCAATATAAAGCATTGCTCCACAATGTAACTCTTTTGTCACTAAATTTTAATGTACATTTGTTATTTGCCATATTATCAAATAAAAAGTGAAACTTGAATTTTAATAAGAAGTCTTCTCATGTTTATGACCTGGACATTCTTTAAACATACAGTATTTGACTAAAATATTATCCTCTTTTAAATACGTGGAGAACATTCTGTAATTAAAAAGACTGGAAAAACGGAATACATTAATAGTCTGATTTGGCACCTATGACTTTAATTATCATGGAACACTAATTATACCCTTAAATGATACATTTCCATATGAGATAGAAATACCTGGTGTTGTGTTCTCCACGTGCCCACTAGTGCAGCTGGCTCGGTTGATCTCCTCAACCTCTAAAATCTGTCTTTGATGATTGTGTGGTTAGGACCTGGAGCATTGCTATAGTATTAACATTATACAGGGAACAGCAAATGTAGGTGCATTAATTATATGCTGCCGATAAATCTCTTCAGGGATAACGTGCAGTGTTCACCATTTGGATTAATATGTCCCTTTGCTGCATGGTGTACACTGGGAAGCATTTTTCAAAAAGTGTAGTTTACAAAACTTTGCATAAGATTTCCACATCTCTTAAAATTTCATCAAAGAATTTCAAGATGTTACAAGTTATCTGTTCTGATTATGAGTGTATTACAAAACTTGCCCAGTTGAGAATATTGTTATGTAAATTGAGCCATGACTCTCAATAAAGCTGCATTGCATGAATTATGGTTTCTTTGGTGTTCAACCCTCAATTTCAGGTCTGCATACAATTCAGTCTTTTCAGTCTGTGCTTGTTGTAATGCTGTTGTTCAGACTTCAGGGCATTCAATGAAGGAATTAAATTATTTATCTCAACTTTCCATTAGGAAAACAGCACATTCATATTCATATACTGCACAAATGGGTTTATGAACTGACATACACTTTTGAGCATGAATTAGCATATTGCCATTGTCATTAACCTCCTAATGAGCATAATCACAAGAGCTGTTAAATGGTAATACCTCAAAAAGTATGTCATGAAGCTACATTGAAATTAAAAATTCTTTCCCTGTGATGACTGTCAGTGAAAAAAAAAACTTGCAGTGTAATTTGCAGTCATAAATCGTAGTTTTTTATTCACAATGGAGCTGAGCTATGATTAAAGCATTACCTAACTTTTACAGAAAATTTCCAGAAAGGTAACTGAACAAAACATTGTTTTTAGCCAAACATCACATAATTGCATTCTGTGCACTCAGTGCCTTGCACATTTTTCAAATGGACACAAAAAATTCATTCAATTTGATTCATAGATTTATTTGCAATTTTTCCCATCTATTGTTGACTTAATTAAGAGGTACTGATGAAAAAATGTTATTTACAAAAACAATAATTTAAGGGCATCTCCTGGTTATTTAAGGATTTGCCAAGTTTATACTTTTGAAAATCCCTTGGAATGCAAAACTGTTGTAATAGTTTCAAAATGCTTCAATTATCCATGTAAATGTGCTCTACATCAGGCGATGTTAAATGAGGAGTGTGAATTTCACCAACATGTGAAAACTGCAAAACAGTTACAGTAAAATCAATCGGTCATATACATATATGGGACTAATACCAGTACTACCAATAGGTAAGACTAAAACCAGGCTTAGCTTTTTAGGCATCATGAGCCACTGTCTCCTTGAATTATTCTGTGGAAATAATGATCTTTCACTGAGAAAACACAGATTGCTGTGCCATCAGGAACAACTGTGCATTCAGGAACCAGGTGACATGGTCACTTCATTGATATACTTTGGTTCAAGGTACAAAGATTGATCCAATACACATGGTAAAGTGATCAATTTACAGTTGAAGTGCACCTGTAAGACTCTTTATAGGTTCTTTGTATGGATACTTGCATCATTCATCCCTAGTTCTCAGCATATCTGACAGTTATTCCCATAAAATGTGTAGCAACAACTAGGGTTATAATTTGATGTGCTCACATGTGAAAGCTGGAATCACGTGGTAAGGGTGGGTGTTGGGAGACTTGCATGTATTCTGAAGAAGGGTCTTGGAGTACTGATTACACCAGTATACTCCTTCCTTCCCTTCTCACTGTGATTCTTGATTAACAGGCTTCCGGGATACCGCAGGACAGGAACCTAACATGACACTTTAAGAGACTCTCCACCACTGACCTTTCCATGGGCCATGTGACAGCTATTAAGATAATGATGCCCCTCATTAGCAAATGATTAACAAGTTGGGTGCATCTGAGACTCAGAGGGAACAAGATGCCCAAAGCTTACACAGGGGTCAATTATCAGGGCATCTGCACTGCTATCGTTGCATATCTGCCTTTACCTCAATAGGATATGCTCAAGGTGAACTGATCCACACAGCCTTGATCCAGGGAATGAGGTGCATATATTATGCATAAGACAAATTTAAAATAAGTTCCATTGTATACTATGAAAGATTCACACCAGACACAGGAATGACTGCCATCAGTAACCGGCTGATGTTAACTTAAAGCTGTCATAAATAAAACATCACCATGCATGAACATCAATTTTCCCTTACTCATTCCAATAAATATTATGAATTTCAGATTTTGCAAAGAATTAGAGATTTGTCTATGCAAAATATTACCCGGGGTGACAGAAACTTCCATTTGAATTACAATTTCCACCTTTGAAAATTATTTCCTGAGGTAGCAAGTGCTTGAATATTTCCAAAGACTTTTAAAATCATGCAATCTGCACCAGTCATTCCAATAACACAAGCCTTTGTCCAGGTTTTTTAACTCCATGAGGAAACTGAATTTATTCTTATGTTGCTGGTATCCCCTGGAATGTGCTTATCTCAAAGTCTGTTAAAGGTTGTGCAAACTGAACCTTGAGTGAGCCCCAGAGCTCCAGTAATAATGTCTCGGCCATTCTCCAAACTCTCAGCATTTTCTTTGCATAGCAATGAATGCCACATCATCCTCTCAGACTATTTTTATACTAACACTCAATCAGAGTTAAATAGGAGTCTATATAGTTTTCCAAACACAAGCCTATGTAACAGGTATACATAAACAAAAAAATTGAGCACTGTCCAGAACTATGGTCTGGTCTCCCTTCCCCCATTCCTCTTTAAAACTCTTGAACATCCAATATTTAACCAGCTGTTCCATTTCATTGTGTAAGGTGATAACTTGACCCCAATTAATCTGGCTTCAGGGATGGCCACTTAGCCTAAACTGCTCTTGTCTCTGTCAGAGGCACTCCGCTCTGCAAAAGTGACCTCTCTTATCCTTGGATCCAGACCTCCTGGATCGATGTCACATTCAACAATGTTAACCACCAGCTCCTCTTGTATATGGCAGAGGTGGATATCTCAAGCACTACCCACAACTGGATCTCATAACCTCTCTGTACATCACTATCGGATGACCTTAGGAGGTCACCTGTCTCAGCATCTCTCAGCCATTCAACAGGAGTGCCTCAGAAATCAGTACACAGGCCTTGCTTGCTCTGTCTTTACACAAAACCTATTGCTTCTGTTATTTTTTTCTCATTTCTTTTCCTGATGTTGCGTTGACAATACCAACTCTTTTGTCCATAACTCAATGGCATCTTAAACTGGGTGAATAGTCAATATCTAAAACTTATTATTGCCAAAACTGAGCTGCTCTAACTCCCAGCAAAAACCTCACCTATCGATCATTCAATTACCCATGATATTCCAACTTACGCTGTCTCAGTCCACCAATAACTTTTTTTGTGCCACTGGATAATAAGCTGTCCTTCATTGACAATATGGTGTCCATGAGTCACAGTTGTAGATTCTTCCTCCAAAACATCTAAAGAATCTGCCCATTTCTCACCTCACACTCACCCAGCTCCTAGTCCAGACCCTTGCTCTCTCCCATCTGGACTACAGCAACCCTACTTGCTGGTTTCCTTGCATGTGCCATCAGGATTTTCAAGCTTACCCAGAGTTCTGTGGCTGGACTTGTCAATAACCTATTTCAATTTTCTAATTTCACCTCTGCTCATCTCCCTGCATGAAC
Organism: Megalops atlanticus; assembly: GCA_019176425.1. Taxonomy (NCBI): domain Eukaryota; kingdom Metazoa; phylum Chordata; class Actinopteri; order Elopiformes; family Megalopidae; genus Megalops; species Megalops atlanticus. The sequence goes on along the minus strand of CM032876.1, from coordinate 30,598,898 downwards.
TACTACTCGTCATGCCTTGCATTAGACTCAGAACTCTGGTTAAGGTGTACCAAGCTGCAACAGGGATGGCGTCTGTCAGAGATGCTCAGTGGTATTAGCAAGATACAAATAAAAATCAGAACAGCAGAGTTGCTGGCCACTGATAACCCACCTCTTCTAATAAATTGCATCTTGGCTCCCTCAGTGTTGACTCTCCTCTTGCCCAGCACTACCATCTATACCCACAGGTTCTTGATTAGTGCACCCTCTGATTTCTGTTATAACACTGGTTTGACTGGTGTTATTCTAGTGCAAACACAAACTCTCAGATAGTTACAAGCAGGGAGGAATTACCTGAAAATCAAGGGCATTCTTAAAACTTCATAATATCAAAGCACTCAGAAATAACTGATTTGTTTCAGTCAGTTCAATCAATTCCAAATAAAAACAGGAATAGAAGAATATGTGTATAAGTGTACATCTATTCATAGTGCACACTACTTTCATTAAGGTTTAAGTGGGGAATACTGAGAGGCCACACATGGCTACCTGGTTCAAACGGTCTGACATGGAACACAGCAGCCTTCAGCTACTTAGCGCAAACATACTCCAAGGCCACTCTCATATTTATCATTCCCAACTGCCAAAGATTCAGGTCAAATCCTAACATATACTGAAAGGTTTTAGCACATTTTATGTATTTGAACAAATACAGCAAGCCATGAATTATTTATCTATTTAGTTTGCATGCAAAATCTACAGACAGCATATGAATCATATGCACTGTTTCAAGACAGCCGCTTACAGTGACCGTCCATAAAGAGCCACAGTAGTAACTGGGCCCATATTATTGCAACATATTTTCAATATTGTGTCAGTCCTCCTTCAGCATCCAGCAATGCTGATACTGTAACAGTATATATTACAAAGACATTGACTTGTGGAGTCATGTTCCAGGGAACCTGGGAAGTCATTGCACTAGTTCAACACCTAAACCCCTGGTGCAGTCAGTCTCTGTCTTACATACTGATCCAAAATGTTGCGGGCTGTCATAGACATATGTATACAGGAAATTGTCAAACAGAGCACAGCAAAGTGAAAATGTCACATAAATTCTCAGCACCTGCGTGCCTCTCCTGCAGTCACTTTCTGTCTTTGACAACAGATCTGAAATACCACCCTAACCCTAATCTCAACTATTCACGGATAAATTTGATTCTGATCCACAAACAGTTATCAATGGTAGAAAGTGCATACCCAAGCCTATGGCCTGCTTAATGTTCATTTTGGTTTGTGTGTTCAGAATGTGACAAATTTGAAACATGCTCCTCTACATGGAAACCATCAGTTTATGGACTGCAGGCAGTGATCACTTAACAAAGGTCACATGAATATTGTGAATCCAATTTTGTGAGTCAATGTGCAGAGAATGTCTACTGCTCACTGGTAAATGTATTTTTCTGGAAAAAGTACATAAATATTTGGGTTAATGCCTGTCAATACAGATATGTAAATACCTTGATAATTTTGTGCTGTTTGTTGTACCTGATGTACTTGTTATTTGTATATACCAGTAGGATTATATTGTCATTTAAGGTAGTCATGCATTTCTGTGACAAGTAGCTCACTTTGCACCCCCCAGCACACTCCCTACCAGGGCAATGTTTGAGTGACATCTGAGATCATTCCCATTTGACAATTCCCCTTGAGTCCCACATGACTTTATTTAGAACAACATTCATTCATTTGTGCCAATCAGGAAAGTGAGTTAAAATTATATCACAGTAGTTATGGATGCAGGGGAGGGTTTCAAATGCATACACATTATTTGTGTATTATTTGTTTTTAATTACACAGTATAAATATCATTTATTACTACAAGCAAAAAGAAACACAACTAAAAACCACTGGAAGAAATGTTGGGCCCACTGATGTCTATGTGAAGTATGTATGCTATATTATGTACCTACTAATGTTCTATTATGCTGGAAGTCACTCTGGATAAGAACGTCTGTGAAATGAATGTAATGTACCTGGCGGCTCGGATAAATGCAGATTGCAGATAAATGCAGTGTTCCAGGGGAAAAAACTTCAAGATGTGTACTGCAGTAGTGCGTTTGTCAGTGTTCCAGACAATGGGTTGATGGTACAACAACCTGTTTGTGACAATCCTATCGGCCAGCTTGAAAGGGAAGACAGGTAATCGACTGCCACAGTCTGTTTTGTCTCCTCCTATAGTCTCCTTTTTCATTAGCCTTAATATGAATTACTACTAAAGTGTTGCACATTCAGTAGATAAAATAAAAGGATACAGATCCCTAGATTAATTATGCCAGGTTGAATTTAATACAATTTTGCTGTTTTGTTGTATTTTAACAGTCCAAACACAATCTTCATTAGAAAAGTAATGACTTGGATTATAGTTATTATTGGACCTGTACTATTCATGCCTCTGGTGTGACAACATTTTTCCATTAGTCTTGATATTCGTTGTTTAATATTTATTGCACAATAAGTGCATGTGTGCTACTCAGTTCTCAGTGTTGGGGTATATTCTTATCAGTTTATTGAAAACTGAGATTCATTTCATGAAATGAAAATCACTTCATCATTTTCAGTTAATGATTTCAATTTCAATTCAGTTTCTGCAATTGCATCTTAAATTCTTTGGATTGTGGATTTCATGGACAAGAGTTTATCATAATTATTGAAATTACAGTTTAAAATAAAAAGTAATAATGTAATAAAATGATTTGATCTAAAAAATCAATAATAATACAAAAAAATATTTAATCTTTTTGTGTGGAGTTCAACTTAAAATTTTCATCAGAGTTTGTGTTATGTCATGCCCTATGAATAATTTAACTCATAAAAGCTAATGTGGCTGCATTCTAATTGGCCAATATATGGTCACACCACTGTTACCCTGTCCTCTCAGTTTTAATGTCATCCATATCTTTTGACACTCCATGTAACTAAAAGGGCATTTTCACATTGTTGGTGTTGTACACCAGCATACTGCAATGGCTATTTAAGTTAAAAACCCAAAAACTGATTCCCTTATGTAAATACCATAACATACATTGAGTGAAAATGTTATTCTTGCTGCTTTTTCTTCTATTAAAATGAAAAGATAACTAATACATATATCAATGTACAATCGTAATGAATCATATTTCTCTGCTCTTTATCACAGCAGTTTTTGTGTGACCTTTAACAGTTGCCCACCTCTGATAGCAATCATGTCCAGTGCATGGACAATAGGGTTGCTGAAATACCGCACACGGTTTGAACGTTATCGCTCTCTTTCTCTCTCACGATTCACTAGCTGCTCTGAAAAAGTCATCATTTGAGGGAACAGACTGGCCAGACAGTGCCAACCCATCTCTAACCACGCATATCCTCCCAGCAACTGAAAAAAAAACCTTTCTCACACAACACAATTTTCCACTGAAAGGGACTGATATTTCACACAATGTTATGCCCATCAGCAGTGAAAATAGATGTAAAATGAGTTCTATTGTTTACATCAAAGAAGTAAAACTAATCAACCATGTACCACTGTGTCATTATCAGAGGAATATCAGAGGCACCACTGATGATAGAATTATTATACATTTAGCAGTACATTGCTAAAACTGGAATGATGTCACATCCTCTCTCTTTTAAGAGGAATTTTTTGGACCAGATTTGGTCCACATCTTGACCCAATTCTCATCTGCTATACAACTCTTGTAAACCTTTTTCTTTTAGTGTGTTCAGAAATCCCCACAGGGACTTATTATTGAGAATTTTATGCTTGCTTCAATATTATATCAATTATTTATAATAGTCACTTTCTCTTATCTATTAACTGTTGCACAGTGTGAACTCGCTTCATGTGGACTTGGTGGTCTACATTCTCTCTAGTCCTATATAAATGGTCAAAAACAACAAAAACTTTCTTTTATGGTTTCAGGGATGTCTATGGTTACATAACTAAGAAAGGTATGGGTAAGTTGTAAGATTATTTTACACAATTTTCTCCTGGTATTCAAGCTAAAACAAATGGAAAAATGGTGTGGGGGACAAGAAAATATGGCATGGCTTTAAAACATCAGATCAACAGGAAGTACACCTCATAAAAAAGGTTGAATAAAAGAAGAAGGATGCCTGAAGTGAAGATTGAACTGAGTAGACAGAGAATGTCTCAGAGTGCCTTTGGGATTCAACACTGATGTATAAAGGAAAGGATATTATGCATTTTTTCTGTACCAAAGCCGTGAGATGTCATTTGAAACATTTGAATGGTGCAGAACAGCTTAAACTGATGTGCTCCATGTTCTGGTCAATGTCAAATGTTTTACTCAAGTACAGCACTGCACTTTTTCTGTCTGAAGATGTCTGTAATTAAACAGCACCAGGCAATGACCCAGATTCACAAAGCTATTTTAGGATAGTCCTTATTTAGGACAGATTTTCAAATTAATCACAAACCCAAGAAGCGTTGAAACATTGCTTTGCACTGTCAGGATGGTAAATTATGCATAATGCTATATGCATTAATGTCTTATCATTTTAAAGGTTTTGAGTATCCAAGGTCAGTTTGACAGATTTTCCTGAACAAGGACTACCTTAAAACCACTCTGTGATTTGCGGTAAGGTCAATGTGACAGCGGAAACAAAAAAGAAAAGTCACCAGTTTAATAATTCAGCATGTGTTTTTAAAAGTAAGGTGATAAATATTTATTTCAAATCTCAAAAGTGATTTGATGTTCAATGAGCTGCTGTAGACCTTTTTTAGGAAAGTTAATAAAAAAAATGAAAATGACAACAAAAATTTGGAAAAACTGAAAAATGAAGTCAGGTACAGAAACAAAAACAACGCTATACATAACACACAGTACATAAAGTAGCTCCAAACAGCCACAAAATGGTGAGACCAGCATGTAAGCAAAAATATAATGCCACAAAAGCCCACACAAATGAGCACCACAACACTTCACAGCTTTCACCTCCACCTCCAACAGCCATCCTCACAGAAGGAGAAAGATGTGTTTTATAGTCCAGAAACCATGAACCCCACCACATGCTTCCCAACACTCAGAGGTGGAAAACCCCGGCTTCAGAAAGCTAAAAGTCCTGCCTCGTATTTGTTCCACCCATGCACTACACCAGCTGAATTTAATTAGCACAACTCTTCAGCCAGGTAGAGGAGCTAAGTAGTGAAACCACCTTGTTTAGTGAATGGCTAGAGCAAATACACAAGACTTTTACTTTCTGAAGCTGGGGTTTTCCACCTCTGCCAACACTGCAGCATCATTCTCATATAAAATTTAGCAATATTACATTTTGTTCCATTAAGAGACTAAAATGATACTCAGTATGATTTTAAAATACAAAACACCATTAGAGCAACAACGATTCCCTCATAATAACATCAAAGGATTATTTAGTCATCAATAACATATGCTAATACGGACTTCCCCCCTGCTGACACAGTAGGCGTGCGACTTTGTGAATTAAGACGTGTATGACAAATACACGGGTGAGTAAAACAAGATCACTGTAGTAGAGGTATGGTTTGCGTGGAACACCAGGGATAGTAGAGAACGACTCATAAAAAATTTTAAAAGAAAAATTGTCCTGCTCATTTTTCTTTTAATTAGAAAAATTCTCTTTTCTCTGCACAAAGGTAGGTGCATGCACTTTAACTCTGGATAACAGACAGCACTGGAGTTTAAAAAACTCTGCAAGTTGAAAATCCATGGAATTTGGCATATTATATAGTACATAATACTGTACCATAAAAACATTTGTCTACCATTCGGATATCAAAAATAGCCATGTCTACTACCATGGCCTATGACACATGACAGGAACATGCGTGGATGTCATCACAGGCATCATATACACGTCAGCTTTATGCTTTATAAAAAAGCTTGCATTTCTGAACAGCCTCAATCCATTAATAGAGCATAGACACTCACTGACAGTGAGGAGCTGACATATGGGCCTTGTTGTGGCCCTTGAGGACTTGCATTGTGAATTGTACATAGAGCCTGAGAGCTCATTATGAAACTGGGTATTAAAAACAAGTTGATGAGTCTCTGAAAAGAATTACAAGCACTGTGCTGAGCGAAATGCACTGAAAAGCTTGCCCTTCGATTAAAATACATTCCAGCTCATCAGTAAGGGAGATCACAAGGACAATGAAGGTATATTTAAGATAATAATGGGAGAGTTGAAAAGACATTAGCCATGAAAGCGCATGCGTCCAAAGACACCAGCTGCTGTGTTGTGGCAGCTGAAACCGTGATGTGGAGCAGGCTGGGAGAGTGAATAAAATAAGGTGCAATGTCCCGGGGGAGGGGCGTGTTTGAATAGCAGGTGATGATCACAACTGCACGCTCTTGACTGCCTTGCTCCCTGGGGCCCTCTGATGAGTGGTGGAGAGTGTGGATGCATGTGGCGGCCCTGAGGGAGTCATATTAGACTTGGAAAGTGACGGTGATCTTTTCTCCACAGCTTGAGATGCAGCTCAGCCTGCACACGGCCCGCACATGTGCTTCTGAAAGCCACCCCAGCATGAACTCACACCAGGGCATGATGTGGTGTGGCTGTCTACCCGGGGTGAAGGAAAACTGAAGTGTCCTGAGAGGAAGTTTTTAAAATGAATTCAATTCATGGTGCTTTTTATATGCATTTAATCCTGGATCAATGAAAAGTGTCATATTATTTTTGACTTCTGTAGCTGGCCAGCTATCTAGCCGATATCCCACTGACTGCATGGGTGTAATCCTGGATAAAAATGCCATCTGTGCCTTTTTAATAGGCCTCTACCTCTGACTATTTTTAATTCCAATGAGCTGGATATATAACAAGCTAACATCAAGTAGTGGCAAATGAAAACTGTGACATTTCTAACCCATGTATTTCACCCATGCATTTTTATTGTATATCAATTTTAACACTGCAATTTGTTAAATCTAATTTTTCCAAGGGCGCAACTACTGAAAATATATTTCTGCTCTAGGTAGCTAGCTAGCTGTTAAACAGCCCTGCAGCTAGTTAACTCTAAACTTTATCAGAGTCTCCTTCTCAAAGACCAACCTTAAATTAATATTCTCATTCTATATGTCATAACTGCATCATGGGCCAAAGTGATACTGAGTGCAATTACGTTTCAGTGGTCAGCATAGCATATTAGGAGCATAGAAATACTTAAGGAAAGATGCGGGTAAACGAATGTTGTAACTTACACAAACCTCTGTGTGCTTACCAGTGAGGGATTCTGTCACATAACTCAAAGGCCATTCTGCAGCACCGGGTTTGGTCTCACTGCACAGCTGAAGGCCGGCATGGAAAAGAACATTTCAGGGGACATTTACTTTCTCAGTTTCAAGGACACTGATATCCTGTCAGTGCAGTCCTGACTACTGCTCTCAGAGAAATATCTCATCACTAAACTTTACATGTCATGCATCCTTTCATTACCCCAGAGAGTAAAGCTGTGACACCCAGAGCTGTTGTAGCACTGTGCAGTGTAGTGGATTTTGGCGTCTTCATCAGCTCAGAGATACTACTGGCCTGTGGAGTGTGCAGAAGCTCTACAGAGAGAACAGTGATAAGAGGCCAAGTCCTGTCACATCTGTTTCTGGTGCCATCCTGTATGTAGGGCAAAAACATGGAGCCATGCAGCAAGATGTGTCCATGTAACCAGAGGAGTGAAACTATAGCCATGTTCCACATTTATGCTATGAAGGTGAATGTCTCACAAAAACTCAAAACCTGTAGGGGAAGCGTGTCCGTCATTACGTCAGACAACCAGCCACACGGTGAGATCTGTATGGATTTTTAAGTCTCCAGCACTGTCTGGCCCCATCTGCCATTCAAGATGTGTTTACCCATTTCTGCAACTGAACTTCAAATCCCCTGAGGCCAGTTACATAAAGTTATTTGACTTTTCTAACAGTACAAAGTCAGTGAGACTTAAAGAGTTAGGAAGGGTTGGAATGTTACAAAATAGTTTACAGACCAATAGGCACTATTGCTGTTCCTCAATGAAAGTGACCCTAATTGGCACACATAGTACAGTAAATGTCTATGTTTCAAACAAAATGCATGTCGTGCATAACTACATATTTAATCTATCTGGCCAGGAACACATTTGCTAGGTCCAGTCATAATGTCTGGGAGTAGTGAGAGAGTAATATAATAATAATTCTGCTCAACAGTTCAGATGACAAGCAGTTCAAATAATGTGGGACTTTTGTGAAAAAAAAAAAAATTGTTAATGATCTTCTTTCCACTCAGACATCACTTGTTTAAACAAACTCATCTGTTTATAACGTGAATCATGCTGTATATTTTGTCACTACCATGTCTTTAGAAACTATGAAGTTTTTGTTATATTTTACTCATTAGTTTTTTTTTTTATCATTTTGTCATTGTATTTTTTGTTTTGTTTAAGGTAAATGAAGTTTGAATTACGAGCAAATGAGTTATATTGACTTGCTGACCATGTGAAATACCCACATGATAACTGATTCCTCACTTGGTTTGCTTTTTTCATGCCTATATCCCCCGGATAGGTGGAGCTTGCACTGAATTTAAATACTGGCAGCCCTGGGGCGTACGCCGAACGAGCTGCTCAGAACTGACGGTGGCTCTGGCTGAACAGCAAACAAAGCAAAAATAAAATGCATGTGGTGGAGACAAAATCCTATTCATTCACTTCATATACAGCAGAGCACAGCCAGTAGTTAGTTATTGGCAACAGAATGACTTTTAGACAGAAACATCTCACTGTTGATGACGAGGGACACAATTGCTGGTTTTAGCGATGGGTCTGACATGTTTTCCTCATCTGTTATACTTCACTGTTGACAGTGCAGTCAGCCCACAACTCTTGGTTTATGCACAATTTTAGCAATTTACTCCACTTTCATTATTGACATTAATACAGAGCATGCTGACATGCAAAAGATTGCACTTGTACTGATCTTTAGGCTCTACTCTGATGTCACTAGCTGGTTATTACAAGCCAGACCTGTGACTAAAAAATCCCACTACTACTTTAACTGTGAGAGTGTCATTTTGTTTTATGATGTCTGACAATTGAAACTGTTGCTTTTGACATGTATAATGCTTGAATAGTGTAAAATATTTAATTGAAAGGAGTGTTACACCCTCGTATCTTTGATATTATTGATTTTGGGGAACATCCCTTGGGTAGCACAACTATAATAGAGACGGTGTGCAACAAGAACTTCTTTGACCTTAGTATTGTGTGTAACACGTTACATAGTTTGTTATATTTTAGGAAAGAGAACATTTACATTACATTATTGGTATTTCACTGATTATACAGAAAATAAAGAAAAGCAAAACATACCTAGTACAAGTAATATTTCTCTGTCATTTTGCACTTGACTCCTGGTGCATGTAAGGGAAAGCTTGATAGTGTAGGCGTAGCAACTGTAACTATGGGGGACAGAGCTCCATGGAAAGGTAATTTGAACAAAAGCTTCAGGTCTTTGTGACACCACATCCTCAGACCCTTTCACACCACACAGATGACTGCTGCCCACTCATCCATCCACAACCACACAAAACAACCTGCAGGTAAGACAATAGAATAATGGTGCAAATGATGCATACAGGCAGTGGATGCATATGTGTGCTGAATGGAAAGACTAGCAAAAACTTAATGAGATTTTTAAAGAGAATGAAGGCTTTTAAAAATTAAAATCATACATAAGCATGTGGAGAAAAATCTTTACAAGATGAAATGAGACTTAAAATCATACCTGTCACCAAATAAAAAAATCTCAAGGAAACTAAATGATCATGTTGTTACTTACCTCACACTTCATTTGGCATGAAAATGAAGTTCACTGAATCATCTTGGGAGCAGAAAACTCAGTTTCACCCAGTTACTCAGTTTCAGCTTGGAATGCCACATTTCCCACTGCATGAAGTGGGAAATAAGTGGATATTTGAATTCTGACTCCTGGCAACAAGTCATTACTTTCACAACCAAAGTCAGGGCCCTCAAAGCTTGTACAGGCTGCTGTTCTGGAACAGACTGTCCATTTCAATTTATCTGGTAAGCTTATTTATTAAATTTCTGTATAAAGTGACAGTGATCCCTCATGCGTAACTTCACTGGTTCTGTCTTTAGTCCAGTCCACATGATTTGTACCCATGCTGTCTCTTCAGTCTTCACCCAGAGTATTTAATCAAAGACAGGTTGTCATCACTTTGAAATCACCTTTCTCTTTGGGGGGAACACTTTTTAACTGTGACACTCCAGCAATCAAAAGTGCTGCTGGGGCATTACATGTAAAATTGGACCAACTTTGGCATTACTCTCCCATGTTTTCTGGATGGGAAGATAAAGCCCAAACGTAAATATTAAAGCCAGAATATACAGAGGAACATGTGAACTAACTCAGCCCATACAGTCACAGAGGCAGAACAACGATGAAAATGACCCATCGACAGTGGATGGTCAGCACAGCCAAGAATATTCAAAAGCCTGCTATTACTTGACTGCCATGATTTTACTTGACTTAATGAACCATGGACAAGATGGGAAGATGACTAGCTCAACACACAATGTTCAGCGTACTTATTGACAAAAAATAGCATGTTATGATCATTACAGAAATTTGGGGTGCTGATGAGCAAATTTTCCTTTTATGCTGGGCCGCCATGTGGGTTAGATCATGTGATTTACCTTCTTTAGAACACATGGTGACTGAGAAAGAATACAATATCAAGGTTTCTTCTGTCTTTTCTGACCATATTGCATAACATTCATCATCATGGTCCTACTGGATATCCTGGTTTTGTTTTTGCTGTTCCTGTGGTAGTCATGTATGTATCTTAGCATGATGTAGCTGAAAGTCACTCTGGATAAGAAAGCCCACTAAATAAATATATCACAACTGATGCAACCTGAGCATATTGTTTTCCAGTGCTGATTTAAATATTGCATATCTATTACGGATCTATGCAATCTGGGTTTTGTTTGGTAGATCGTACTGTGATGATATACCCATGCTGGCTGATGATAGTATGTTTAAAAATGAGCTGTATTTGTATCTATTCTTTGTTGGCCATTCACCATTTCCTAAAGTCATTTTGTAAGAGCAAATTATATCTGTTTAGACAGACCATAGGATATTTTATGACAAGTTACTGAACCTTGTAAATGTGTACATTAATTGACAAATGCAATAACTAACAATCACAGGCAGCCCAGCTTGACCACCAGCTTTTAAAACTGAATTTGTGGGTAGGAGGACTTCTTGTGAGTATGTTTAAGATACTGAAGAGATGCAAAGATTATTACAGCAGGGCTATGAACACCCCTCTCCTAAAACACAAGAGACTAATAGGTAGCTATAAGCCATTTTAAAAGGCAGTTATTCTATGGCTTTCTATCTAACTTTTACATAATATTTACTAGCATCAATACATTTAGAACACACACCAATATAGATGGCTAAAATTATATAAATAAAGCACAATACTTTATTCAACTTTCTAGTTTTCCCTTGCCACTGTTGTCATAAGCTTGCACCTTCAGGCCTGGGATCTCTGTAAAGCTATTTCATGACAAATTCTCTTTGTAAAACGCTATACAAATAAAACTGAATTGATGTGAGTTAAATGCTAGTGAAAGCTAGAAGCCTAACATAAGCTGCATATCAGAGAAGACACCATACCTCGCTAGCCAGTCCGAACCACATCACATGTTTGCAGGATGACTAGATATCTACCTGGGCTAAATGAATTGATGGATGAAGTCTTAGTTGGAGAATTAAAATTCACTTCAGTCTTTTTCCCATCTTACCATTTTATCACCATCAAGGTCCACTGGACACAATGTTCTCTACACAATGTGATCATTGGCTCTGAATCTCATACAGTCATCACAGAAGAAGGGTGCACATGTTTTTCTGCAACATTCAAAACATACTGATAATATACTCTGTTTTAGTTACCTTGAAAAAATTACTCACATGAAATGGATATACTATTGGCATTATTACCAGCAATACTGTCAGATCACAGAAGATAAAGTAAAAGCTCTTCTTAGCATGCAGAGGGCAAAGCTCCAGGTGTAGATGGAATACCCCCTGAGCCTATTTTGAAATTCTGGGACCAGCTTGGCCTTGTTATCTTTGACACAATACAAGCTGCTACTGAACAGGAATAAATTCGATGGCACCTTAACATGACCCTAATCTCTTAAATCCCCAAAAGGACAAAGGCCTCACAGAATGTGTCAATTCTTTATCCATCACCCTCATAAACTCTGACACAAAACCAAGGTCTTAGCCTGATGTCTGGAGACAGGTGCAATTAATTTGATGAAATCTGATCAAATAAGATTTGCAGTGCTTAACGTATGTCATCTCATATGCTCTAGACTTTGATACTCGACATGAAGTATGATCCTTGGCTGCTGAAAAGGCTTTTGACCAACTAGAATGGGACCACCTTGTCTTGAGGTGTGCTGGTTTTAGACCAAAATTCATACACTTAATACTTTAAAATGTATAACTACCAATTGAGAATGGTATCAATTTGCTCTTACTGCACCAGCTCATTTTGAGTACACAGGCTACTCCCTTGCTCCACTTTCATTTACACTGCCCCTTCAATCCACAATATATATGGCAAAATCAAAGTACTGTATTAGCAATATGTTTCTACGATGAAAGACTTTTTAAAATTGACACTGTTTAAAATGAGTTTATAAAAATAAAAAACCTGAGAGATCTAACAGATTTTGAAAGTGGTCAGATAGTTGGTGCTCGAATTGCTGTTGTGTCAGTCACATGCAAAATTATTTAATGTCTCAAGGAGAACAGTGTTAAAATTGCGATGGCAATATGGTGCAAAGATCTTCCCAAGATGTTCCTAAATCCCCCAAATCACCAGATCCAAATATCATTGAACCTTTATGGGAAGTTCTGGAATGTAGAGTGTGGTGTAGATTTCTACCTCCTCCATCTATGAAAGAACTGGAGGTTTTCCTTCTTAAAAAATATACCACACGAAACAACATTGATAACCAGAATTCCTAGAAGGATGGAAGCTGAAGGCAAAGCACAGCCCAACTCCTTATTAGCTAACAAATATACTCATATTGTTTGGTGATTCCATTAATTTGTCCACCCCTGCAGGACACTGGAGAGCAGCACTGTTGAAATTCTCCAGACCACACAAACACACAGACACATCTGGAAGCATTGAGGAGGCACGGCTACTGCCACTACAGGGAAATAGTGGGGGGAGTTAAAAGGGGGTGGTGCTCTCACTCACAGGGGTTTATTTTCCATGGGCAGTGAACTAACATGTCTAACTTCTCTTGTTGCAGAGACTGACTGGGGCACCCCTTCTTTCCTCCTTACTGGCTTACATGACTAAAATGCATATTTTTCCTCATACTGATTTTATATCTTCTGTGATTCCACTTTCCACCCTTTCAGATAATGGGTGACTGGCACTTGCTCAGCTCAAGCATACACAATTCATTTGGGGGAAAAATCATCCCCAGATAAAACATTCAGTATTATAGAGCCAAGCATTCCAACTTCCCAAAAATCTGGGAGGATCCAGACACAACAATGCCATGGCAGGAAATAGAGGAAAGTTTAAGACTTAAAATCAGGCTACAAAACCTTCTGTTCTCAGGACACACTTCTGAGATACCTCATGATGCTACAATAAGTGTATTCCACAACCAAAATTGAAAAACATAGTGCTGATATTGCTGGAACAATGTAGGAAGGACTTGTTGGCCAGGATGACAGCAGTCAAGCTAACAGTGTTGCAGTATGTTGGATAACTGCCTACTATATTAGAAGTTCTTTCTGATAACTGTGTTACCCTTTCACTATTATGATAACTTTTATTTTAGCTTTTCCTCCTTTTTTATTTTTCTCCATCACATATGTGCATGTGTATATATGTATATGTATATTTGCATAGGTATATTGATATGTGTATTTATGTGTACACATGTATGTATGTGCACATCTATATCCAATTATATTGGTATATGTACATAGTGTCCTATTTTTTCCCTTGGTGACAAGGATGGAATATTGGGAAAAAAACTCTAATGGGGTTAGGGTCTTCATTCTTGATACTGTGTTGTTGCACAATATAGACCTTTCAGAAAATAAATTTAAAAATTGTGACAATGTGAGCAACTCTGTGTTCACCTGAATACACAGCAAGGAAACATTATTATGCTCAATGAACATTTAAAAACACATGAAAGAAAGAAGCCACAGATGGTGGTTCATGTTTGCTCACTAGCTAATAGTATGCTAAATGTAGATGGCTTTCTGTGTTGACAGCAAGAGTCACCTCCACCCTTACTACCAGGAAGGAAGAGATATTTCTCATTTAAAAGTTGAATGCACTTGTTTGGATGCCTGTGGACAGGAGGTTGCTGTCCAACATGGTCACTATTTTGAGACAGATTTGTTGTTGTCATCATGTTGTCACACCAACATACAATGTATGTCATGTGAAAATAATACGACATTTTATTTTCAACAATGCACATATCCTTTTCACACATTACACATCCACTTTGAATGCCAACAATTTGGCTGTCTGGGAGTCTGTAGTCTGGGAGTTTATAAAGGATATTAGGCTTGGGATCAATGGGTAACAGTAACAACAAAAAATTACTTACTATTTCTGAGGTGGCCTTTCTTACATTAGACCAGTTTTAAGAACAAGCAAGACTCTTCAGGTTAATCCAAAGTAGTTTCATGGAAGTGGCTCCAGGTTCTAATTTAAGATTATTTTTGTAAATTCCTGTTGAGGAAAACTCTCCTGATTCCCTAGAGTTTCTGGTCCCACTATGTTTAGAATCTGTCATGGGTTTGCTAAGTATCTAGAGATGTGGACATCACAGTAGATCTTTAGAAAGATCTTACATATACTGAATGTGCTGTGCTGTCCTCTGATGTGCCCATGTGCCCTGTCCTTGTGATCATTTCTATTTTAAAAAATGCCAAAATCTAATAAAAGAAATCTCACAGATATTAAATTGTGTAACTATTGTAAACACAGCCTTTGCAATCTCACCACACTCTGTGAGAGACCGACCTTAATTAACATGTAACAATAACTATTGCATATATGATATATTGTATATTTTCTTCATTATTCTTCATTTTCTTTTATTTTTAAGCTTATTTCCAGCAGTGTATCTTGACTGTAGTTTGGTTGCCTATTTTTGATAACTGATTTAAAGAGCATTTTGCAGTCTTACCAGCCATGGTCATGGAAAGCAGACAAGCAGTGGTCATGGAATTTTGAAGTAGTTTTTTCAATTTAGTCTGAAATGTTTTTTTTTTAAATCGCTCTTGAAATAGCACACTGTAATGTGCCCTGTGACAATTTGATTGCAAAGGGCTCCATACCAAATAAAAGTTGATTGATAAATGATGACAGAACAAGTACTGTGGAGGTATAGGACAAAAGCTATAATTCCATTTGACCCAACCTGTTCAGTCTATACAGAGGATATGTTATAGGATCCATTATTAGCTCCTTGAATGAGACATGCCTCCTTACCCTGCAATTCATTCCTGTAGTATAAGGTCAACAGGTCTTTCTTCCATTGTAAAGCTATTGACTACTTACTATAGATGATTTACACAGCTATGACTGTTGTCCTTCCAATGTAATTTTGCAACATGGAAATTTCAAAGCAAGCAGTTAGGGAACATTTACTGTGTGAAGTAAATGTCTTACTTCAGATTCCTGAAGTGAACTGCTGCTCTCAAGAGTCAAAATGCAGCATTAAAATTTACTATCATCATTTTAATTTGATGGGTATCAGACACATTTTCTCAGAGTCGATTTGGCTCTAACTGTGATGTTGAAAATAAGAGCATACATTATACAAAATACCCACAGCCAAAAAAATAATCACAAACCACTTGCAGTCTTTTATCAAACCCTATATAAACTTTGAAATCTTTAATTACAGTGAATACTCCCCATGCATACATCTGCACAAACTGGCAAAACTAACAATAATCCAAGCATGACATATACCATGAAACAATAATATCATACTGATAATTTGACTTTTATGTGTCTGCATGGTATTTTGAATGTCATTTTGACCTGATAGCATATATTCTATTGTAAAACACAGCATGATCACATCTGATTTATTATGCAAATATATGAATTCCTGTTTGTAGCATATGGTGTGCACCTTTTTCTCTAATTGATTTGAACCAGAAAACCAAAAGCTCTGCCAATGGACATCTGTCTTCATGTTTGAAAAAACAAAACCCTCTATAAATATTTCTGTTGTGGTGGGCATCAGGTTGTATATAGTCAACTGTACCCTTTGTTGGCTGAAAAGGGAATGATGATTTGACACTCAGGGCCCAATTTTGATGGTGTGAACCGAGGAGCAAATTTTGACAACGCACAAAACATGGTGCACATGGAAGCACTGTGGGCTGGGAAACACTCTTTAATAAGTTAGTCAGCTCAGTCAACAGCTTTGACTAAATCCTAAACCACTATGACATGCAAAAGATCAGACTATGCCCACGTCAGAAACCAGTCAAAAACAAACAAAAAAAAAGACAAAAAACAAAACTACACTACATTTAATAACTACGGAGAAATTACTTGATTAATTTTCAGCACACAAAAAGTACTTATCATTTATGCCTGTCAAACATCAATAGATGCCATTCCCACATCTCCCATAGTTTACCATTATTTCTGACCAAACAGCCCCTTTCATATCACTGTGGTAGACACTGTGCCATGCATTTAACCAGTGCAAATGCAAGCACAGAGATGCCTACCATACTGTGCTCCAAATACTGCTGTGGCTCAATTATTCACAACCGCAGCCATGATTTTTTGACCACCACTCATCAACCTCTGACCAAAGGGCTAATGTTGTTAAGACAGAAATTGCAAACTTGGCACTGCTTGCATTTTTGCCAGTCTTGCAGACATCAAATTGTAGGGCTATATAGACTGAAATGATTGCCTGAGAGGAAAGCAGAAGGGGGAGGAAAGGGTGCACAGCAGGGGGAGGAATAGAGGAGCAGATGAGGAAAACTGATGTTAGCAGCCGCTTATAGAGTTAAATTCAAGAAGGAAAGAATTATTGATGGAGGAAAAATGAATGAATGGGTAGCCTAGAGAAAAATGCAGAGGAATATAACGGTATCCAGAATCAAAAATGCTGCCAGAGAAAAACACAATAACAGCGATTAAAGAGGGTTTATACAGAAAGTAGATGGCAATCTCAAATTGAAGATGTTCATAGCTCTATTTTGGAAAAACCAGAACTGGAACCTGCTAATTTTTGTCAGAAACAATTGCTAGCTTCACAGAGCTCAGATTAGCAATAACTTGGAAAATTGCCAACACAGCTGTAAATGGAGAATTTACATTGTAAATTGGATTTAAGTGACTTGTTTGAAACTATTCATTCTGATGAAACAAATTGCATTAATTAAGACTGTGGACTAAAACCAGCTATTTGTTTGGCTTAGAAAATGACATGTAGAAATCAGTCTTTTCAATGCTTGTGGTGTAAGATGGTAGAGTGGCTTATTGGTAGCATGGTCACTAAGGGAATGCAACAAGGCCAACTTTATTGCACTGCTTTCTTGCATGGTAGATGAAACTACTGTCATTGCCTGTCATGCCCAACTATCCATTGTCTTATGTTATGTAGATGCTACGAGGATCATTGGAGAATGTTTCACTGGGTTATTTGATGTTTTGGATAGTCATGATGCTTAATCAGTATTTACTGTGCCTTATAGGCCTTTGTATTTGGTATTCATTTGCTTTGGTATTTGGTATTTGCTTTAATTGGGAGCACATAGTTAACAATAAGAGGACAATTCAGCATTCAAGCATTCGATTCAGGAGAGACACAATGCACTGGAGAAAGACACGGACAGTTGTTTCATATCCAGAGCAGGACATAAAGAACTGCAGAGGGCTGCACTGTCCTCAAAAAGTAAACACTTTGGATGCCTATGAAATTCTCAGATTTCAGTACGTAAGGAGTATAAGAAATTTCAAATGAAGAGATGAACTCTGTATTACTCTCCTTCATCGTCCTTGGTGAAAAGGTGCTTTTCTTTGCCACTGTCACTCAAGTTTTGCTTGCATAAACATTTAACATTTCATGATAAAAACTTATTTATTTATGCAAATTAATTCAATTTGATAATTTGATTTGAAGCTTGTGTTACCATTGTATTTGTTCCCGAATTGATTGTAAACTTGAGGCCCCCAGTAGTTGGCAAGACTGATCATTTCAGAGTGATTTGGCCAAAAATATTCTTCCAGGCAGCCTCCCTGCCCACCCACCCCATCCTCCGTAGGTTTACCACCCACCAGCCACTGCTATTACTGGTAGAATTTCTTTGACTAGAAAGTGCAGTTTTGAAATGTTAAGCTTTGTCTGATGCATTTTCTACTATATTTTCAGTTTTTTTCCCTTGAACAATAGGTTTAAAAACCTGACGTTTTAACATGCTCAGAAAAGAATTTCAGGTGTTTAACCTGTCGTTCAGCAAAAAGAAATTACAAATTGCATTCTCATGTTAATTCATTTTTGATAAAAAAGACATCAGACAGAGCCCTATAAGCTCTCACTTGAACTCCTTGGTACATGCTGTGAGAAGATTAATCACATCACCCATGCTTTTGTGGCACTTCAGCTTCTTGTTTACTCCAGACAAAAACTGCCAAATGTGTCTGCCTGTCTGCTGACAGACCAGACAGGGTTTCTGACTAGTTGTCTGATGAACCAGGCTATTCATAATGAAATGTCTACATGTGAATTAACCCCCAGGGTGATTTGAATTCGGTTCTGTGACATCCCTTCATATCATGCCTTGTGATTTAAGAAATCAACAGCTGCTTTATTCTTGGCTAGTTCACCACTTTCACATTTAGCAGAAATCACTGTAACCCATTTGTAACTTCTCCTGCAGACTCTGTTTATATAAAGTTACACCTAAATGAAAATGAACTCTTTCATGTTTGTTAGAGTTTGAATGTCAGAAAGCACTGGTGTACTTTTAGACAAAAATGAAGGTTACAACAAAATAACACTGCATTTGCAATTGTGGGTAAGATCCCAATATTACAAAGCTGTCATTAGTTAAAATTGGTCTGTTTTCTCTTTTCTTGCTGTCAAATTCTCTATTACTCAAGAGGATGAACAGGTCAGAGGAAAAGGAAACCTACTGAATAGCTCCTATAATTAAAGATAATAATTAATGCAGTTCATGTGTCTACAGCTGAAGGCATAATTAGGAATCATGGTTTCCTCTCATCAACCATCACAGTAGATGTCATACCACCCTTTGGCAATCTTCTGCAAAACTGCAAAAGCTTGCCCTGTTCTGTACTTAGTTGTAAGACCTCCATGGAAAACAAGGTTACTGTTGAGACAGCAGGGGGTGCTGTCTGAACCCTTGACTCCTGATAGTTATTAGAAACACAACGGCACTCTTTATTTAGAGAGTTGTAACTACGTCACTTTGGACAACTAATGCCCACAGCTTATCTGGATCAGGGCTTTATTCAGTACATTTCAGAAAATATTTAATGTTTCTCATTTCAGTACTCAGCCTTATTTTTATCCATAGGCCTACATTTTTATGCTTTTCCTCCTTAATGCAGCCCTCTTTTTGGAATTGCCAAATGGATATTAGGCTTGTCTCACCACAATAACCACTGCACTCCTGCAGTAGGGCAGGGGTATAGCAAATGCAATCCCTCGATACACTCAACAGCCAGCCACAACTATTTTTCACACCAGTAGTGCACTACTGTGAGCTAGTCACCCATTTAAGAAATCTGCTGGTGTCTGATGAGTCACAGTGTACCCAAGAGTGGAAAGAAGAGCAACCCTTGCCAACACATCCACTCCTAATCCCAAAGAACAAAGCCGAATTTTGCTGCTGTGGACTCCCAGTCATTATTGGTTCATAACATGGGTGGGATCAAACTCAGAGCCATAGAGCTGAACTTGTGCTCAAAGTAAGCGCCTTAACCACTAAACCACTCTTGAACCAGACCTACATTTTAAGAATTTAGAGTCACGAACTGGACTAAAAATGCTGTTAATACGTACCTCAGATTTTGCTGAATTTTAAAAAATATTTTTTGTTGAAGGGTTTAAACCTGGCCCAGGTCAATTATTTTTCAGTGTACTGTATGAAATTATTCCTTTAAGTGAGTGATTTTTTTCATTCAGAAGGCTATTCCTTTTAAACATGAAACAAACAAACAAACCACAAACATTTAGCCAAGCAGCAATGTTTAATTATATGAACAATACACATTTATCATCCATAATTTACATGACCTCTGGACTTACATACCTTAGCTCCAAAATGCTGCTTCACCCAGCTTATATGGTATAATACACTAAATCTGCTCATAAGACTTATCAAGACCAACCACAACCATGGACCTTTGGGTAAGAATTTCCCTGCCAGCAAATGTTCCAGTCTCTGTCGCAGAGACATGTGCCAGATGCACTGAAAATACCAGCACCCAGCCTAACAAAATATTCACAGAGGAAGCAACTGGCAAAAGACTAGAGCAGAGTACCACAAGGAACAGACCACAGTCTGGCAGCAAACCTCATGCTTAACTGATCAGTCTTTGGCTTTTCACGTACTGCTACCTGCACAGTGTATACAGGGGATACACTTACCATTTCCTACTATCCCTTCTGAATGTCACTGTCTTGTGGATATAGGCTTTGTACTTGCACTTTGTGGCATTGCATTATTTTCTTACTTGAACATGATTTCCGCCCACCCCTCCTACCTTAGACAATTTGTCATATGGGCCGGAGGTCAAAACACTTGAAATACTTGGAATCCAACTTGGAATACAGGAAAGGTAAAGATAAAAGGACGAGTGGGAAAGGAAGAGGGGGAAAAGAAGAGGTGAAAGAGAGAGTTGAAAAGATGGGGCAGAGAGGGCTGAGTGTGACGGGAGCCCAAAATGACATCCAAATGGAGGGGAAAAAACAGAGGAAAAGGACAGTAGGAGGAATGAAGAGGGGCAGAGTGAGCAGGACGTGTACAGGGGGTGTGGGTGGGGGGGCAAGGAATGAGGCAGGATTAGAGTGAAGACACAGGGTGTTCATTTTCTTAATGGCATCTTAATACCCACAACTCACTGCTAGGCTGTCAAAATGTACCACAACTGGCTGTGGTAGACTAATTCCCCTGCCATCAAACCCCTCCACTCTCAGTGCCAGCAGTTAACCTTTTTGTAATTCCTACAAGGTCCTGGGGTTTATTTGGAGACTGGGGTAGAAAGCGGCAAGAGGACTTTAATTAAGGTCTGATTAAATTGAAGCCTGTGGTGTGAGACTCAGTGTGCCGGTTGCTGGTATGGCTCTGATACTTAATCAGTGGCTGTCATTATGTCTAGAGATCAAAAACACGGCAATTTATCAACAGCAGCAAAAAGGTGCCTGGGCTGGTCTGATCCCCCCCAAACACACACGTAGGAAAGCATCCAAACAGATGGATTACTCTAGATAATGGATTGAGGCAACAGAAGAGAATAATGAGTGTAAAGCCACTGTTCACCTCCGCAGAATAAACATCTGCCCTCTGCTACGACAAGGGGCTGAGGGCAGCACACTGTTCGGCAGGTCCATTATCAGGGAGTGCTCATTATAATGCTGGGGTAATTTTAACTCTGTGCATGCCTGTGTTGAGCCTTGCGCATTGTGCATTTTAATCTGTCGCCATGTCCTTGGCGGTGCTCTAATAAATTATACCTGAGCTCCCTTGGGGGCAAATAGGAAGCAGTCAGCACCTGGCTGTTTATCAGGGTGCAAATTGAATCCCATAACTGCGACTAAAGAATGGACCCGGAGCTGTGCTTTCCTACACGCCCCCCTCTCTTGACATGCCTTTGAAGTTCACCTGTGGAGGAGCTGGTCATTTACAGCCTCAGGATTCTGTGCTGTTCTCGACGGCCTGACCGTCTCTTCCTTCCTCTTCCCTCACTCTGTTTTGACTGCTCATCTCCTCCAGACTCACAAGCACAACACAGTACCTATACAGTACAACCTGGAAAAACAACCACACACTTCTCAATGCTTATTAAAACTGAAACTGGGACAACAGGAAAATATGTGGGCTGTTTTTCTATGAGAACTTCAAAGCTGGAAGGCATGGATTGACACCTTCAGACTGCTGCAGTAAGTGTTTTTGATGAATAAAGCAGACATTTGTTCCGGTGCCTCTTTTGCTATTGTTATACAACACATTCATGATCATATATATATATATATATATATATATATATATATATATATATATATATATATATATATATATATATATATATATATATATATATATCAATCTCAAATGCACAAGTATAACACAACGGACAGCACTAATAATATTCAAACAGTAAATCTGAAGAAACAAGTAATCAAGCAAGTAAATAGTCAGTTTTTTCATGGCATAAATGTAAAAAAAATAACAGTCAAGTTTAATCTGGTGCTTTTAAATGTATAACCACTAGCATATAATCACCAGCACTAATATAACCCCAGATGTTAATGATGTTATCAAAGAGCAATAACTTCATTTCTTCTTTTTTGGCTTTAAATGATACTTTTTCACAGGATATGGTAACATGGGAGAGTGGGTACATTAGGAAGTATGCATGCAGTAGATTCCAAGACCATTGAATTTTTAAACCTCTTAGAAGCTTTCAACTTCACTCAGCATGTTACAGTGCCAACCCATAACCAAGGCCATATTTTATACTTGTTAAATTGTCAAGAGTTCTCCATCAGTCTGTCTGCTATGTCAGATCGTTCCTGCATTTATTTGAAATCTTTGCCTATAAAAATAGTAGAGTGCACAATCAAAAAGTGCTTTTAAAATTCTCAGCAGCTGAGCTTGTAAATGTTCTTCTGTGTTTCCTAATTCTTTGTCAGCTGATGAACTGGCCAACTGAAAGCTATCCTTGATATTGCAGTCCCAGAACAAAACATGTGAAAGCATTATTGTTCAGATGTGAAAGCATTATTGTTCAGAAAGCAGAACGTACTGTATGTGGAGGGAAACTAAATCAAAGAACAAAGCAGGCTAAATATGAGTCTTCACTTATGGAACATGATTCATGATATTGTTCTTGAACATGAGTGAGAAACTGCTTTGAGGGACCTTATTCACTACATTATCCTTACAAAAGACTTCAAGCTTGCATTAACAGGGTCTGGCTCACTATGGCTGAATTAAAATTTAGTTATTTGCTTCTATGAGAACATATTCACAGCATTGTTTATAAATTGTACTTACACAACTGACAGTGTTAATAACTCTGATGGCTTTCATATTTCTGTCTGCAATCTGCATGGCTGGAATTCCTCTTCTTGGACAGATGTCATACAGAGCACCTAGCATCAGACCCCATTTTGTCTCACTTGTTTTTTTATTATTTATTTTACTCTTTAATTAATTGTAATTTATGTGCTTTTCTGTCTTATTTTTTAATTTTGAAAGGGGATTCTAACATGATGTCTTGATTTTCATCATTCTTTTTTGTGAATTTATTTTCTTTGAAGTGTGTGTGGTCAGAAAGCATTAGCATTACTCACTCATTCATAACATATTCTTAATGCATTTTATGTTTTATATATTCATTATGGCTCATAATAAATCGCATATTACATTACAACAATCCACATATTGCATTATGTACAGAATAAATACTGCATTATGCACTCCATATATATACTACGTTATGTGTGTTTGCATACTATGAATGTGATGTCACTTGAGTGCACACAGTGTGCTTATGAAATTTTGTAACTATAATGCAAAAACTGTCTGTATGTTTGGAGGCAATGGCTCAGTCTTGGGTCCTTTGGACAGATGGGGTCAGCTTATATATCAATGGGGGAGGAAGAGTTAGGAAATGTAGGTTTCTGATCCTCCCCCTGTAGATCTATCTCTGTCTGTGAAAATATATGTGTTATGGGACAGGGGCAGCACCAGTTTCGGAAGGCGGAGTGCTGTCTGATTAATTACCGCTATAGCTTCTAGACTTTTCTTTCTTTTTATCAAGCATATACAGAATGTTTACTCCCTCTTCTGTTTTCACGGCTGCCATCCTGTTTTTCGTCTGTCTTCAGATCAGAGTTAGCCTCGATTTTCACAGAAATGAGGGGTAACAGTTTAGGCTCTGTCACGGGGGTCTATGGCTTCCTTGAGGCTGTCACAACAATTTGCCCCACCCACTTTTTATGACTGATCCCACACCCACAGTTTAATCAGCTGACTCATAACTTCATCCTCAGAGCCATGGCTACCCAGGTATGCATGCGTATGCTACAAAGGAAGATGCTGAAAATTGGCCAAGTACGTTAAAAATATGACAAGTAGTGTCAGTGTGTTCAGAAGTAGATCCTCTTTAGAGACAGGATACCTTACTACTCAGATTAAAACTGACAGTGGTAGTATGTGTTGATATAGTCAATATACAAGCTAACAAACACAAATCAAGTTTGTCAGTAGCACCAACTACTCAATGGGCTATAGATGTTAAACCACATAAATAAGAAAAAGTTTGATAATTTGGTTAAATCATTTGGGTTTGAAAACAGGGGAGTGTCACTGAGAGGCACAGTACAAAGCTTTTAATAACATTTTAATAACAACATACACTGTCTGTCTACCAAAGTGTTTCCTGAAAATACAATGGACATTGTAAAATTTATAATTTGGTAGGCTAAATTATTGATTGGATTGTCTATCTAGCTGCTAATCTCAGCAGTGCAGCAGTAAAGTCTCTGTCTCTAGTTCACCTTTAAGACAGATTCATTTATCAAATATTGTCTCTATGACAGATAACATTGTCATGCCATTATGCCCTCCATCAACAACCTTAATGTCATAATAATATCAATCATTTTTTTTAAATGAAAGCACAGGCAACCCGTAAGCAGTGTGCTGCTGAAGAACCTGTTTGTGGCTCATGGCATGGTCAATGACAAAAAGCATCAAGTACCCTTAATAACCTTTTAGATTGGAGAGTGCTGCATCTGTGAGGTCCTGTTTGAGATGCAATGCAAACATCGTATCCACTTACTTCTCAAACGCATCCACATGTGAAATACCATACATTACACGGATAACTGGGATATGCTAAATGTGGACGCTTTCATAAACATACATAAGCACAGCTGAAAATGTCTCATGCATACATACATAAGAAAGAAGTCAGTTCATACACACACTGTCAAATATAGCTCAGACACATCCATCTAAGAACTCCCCAAACATACACGTACGATTTAATGGTCAAGACTAGTCTAGTTTCCTTGCTAATGAAGAAATGGACTGGACATTTTGGTGATTATTTGTGTCCTATGACAAGGGACCACAATTATATTTCCACAAGAGCTTCTGGCTATCACAACAGTGGCTGATTAAGCTTGATTTTCATTCAGTATTCAGAAATAAGCCTCTGATGTTTTAACACCTGCATGTAGATCAGATTATCTTCATGACTCTATTCAATTAATCAACAATCAATTCAAAATCAATAATTTTTGCTTTTGTGGCTAGACACACTGCCTGTACATAAAATGTGAGCTGTAAAATGTTCCCATTTTGGATTCTATAATCATCTCATAAAATTCAATTCTTTTGTTTCATAGCGTGGGGCTAAAAAATGTTATCAAAGACAAATATAATCACAGTGGCAAGGGACTGAAGTCCACTCCTCTCAAGTTACATGTTACTCCTCTAAGCATTACATGGGTTGATTATCAGTTATTAGCAGACAGTTGTTGCAATAAGACAACCAAATAATTCATATAGTGTGGCTCATTTCTGTCATTTGAAATAAACATTTCGCTCACTGTTTTTTCCCTCCTTTTCCTCCCTTTTTGTAACTGTGAGTCATATTTTAGTCTTATATTATAGCATCAATCTCTGTGCTTGTAGGAGTGTGGGACTGCAACGAATTCAATCCTCTGATACTGTCAGGACTGCGGCGTCTTAGCCGGTTGTTTTCCCTGTCCGTGTGTTTTGTTTTTTTCCTGTGTTCCAGCCCTGCCCTGCTCTCCGCCCTGTCGCCGCCCACCTGATTACCTGACTGTCTTCACCTGCCTGCCCGTGCACCTGCATCCCATCTCCTCATCAGCATTGCCCTATATATTCCCTGCTTGTTTCTTGTCTCGTTGCCAGTTTGTCTCAGTTGTCTGTTATGCTACTTGCCGTCTGTTCTGTTTTTTTTGCCTGCCGGTTCTGTTTGTCTCGCCTGTTTCCCTCGACTAAGATTTTGGATCTGATTTTTGGTATGATCGCTGTGTTTTTCTGGTTTTGGACTTTGCCAGTTTTGGCCCTGTTTTTGGATTACCCTTTGGATTTAATAATCGTGTACTAGTCTTCCCTGTCTGCACCTGAGTCCCTGCCTGAGTTCTGACAGATACAGTCCCATGTCAACAATTATTTTTCATTCTTGGATTTAGATTTAAATATTAAACTTCAAAATGAACTAAGTACAGTTTGCAAGAAAACAGCAAGAAAACACCTGCAGAAATAATCTTTCTTCTTGCTACTTTGGTGTCAGTGAAATACAAACACAGTTCCCATAATGATATAATGGTACATTTATAATACCAGGGCCTATTTTGCATGAAGTTTGAATAAACTGTAGAGAACAGCATCTGGTATTCTTATTTAGCTACAAATATTCTTAATTGGCCAAACTAAAAATATACCCAGGGGGAGAGTGTGCCTTTTTTACTTCAGGCAAACACACAAAAGTTTTCCAGTTTCCTGCATCAAATCCACTTTTTACCACTCCAAATATGACATCTTGGATTTCCTTCTGTCGTTGATAGTGACAAGCAGAAACAATGAATTTCCCCTCCTCCAGACAGCTGACAGGTAGCTGATAAATTTAATTTAAGAGACTGAGAATGTTCATGTTTGAAATCTTTTCAAACATGTGATCTGTCTTACAACTAAATCAGGAAATATTTTATATTCCAAAGAATTTACACTATTCTGGTCATCTGTGCACAACTCCATTATGACAAGTCACCATTTAATTATACCTGATTATACCAGTTTTATGAGACATTCCCCTTATGGCACCAACTGTGGGATTTTACTGGTAATAACTACATTCAGTGCTTCAAGAGAATCCCCTTACTTCAGAATATATGTACTACTTGTATACTACAGGTCACTGGATAATCTATTGTGACTTTTTCCATCATCGCCCCCCAGTGGGAACCCCCCTGAGAACAACTCCTTCACTCCAACCTTTCAGACGTGGGCTGAAGACACACCTCTTCAGACTATACCTGGACTGGCACCCTTGCCATTTGACCTTGTAAATCTAAGATTCTTGGCTCGTACTTGTAGCACTATCTCTTGCGTTGTATTTGTAGCACATTTTTGCCTAGGTAGTATAGCAGCACTTTATTGTCCCAGTGACTGTATTTGATATATGTAACCTCAGATCAGATTAGTTCTGTCTCGCTACACTGACCTTGTGCTCAGCTTCAGCACTATCTGCATTGTATGACCTGTACACATCTTGCCCTTGTGCCTGTTGTTTGCCCACTATATGCACTTTTGTACATCACTTTGGATAAAAGGATCTGCTAAATGAATAAATGTAAATGTAAATGTTATGGGTAAACAAATAAAGTACTATAAACAAATGCATTTAATTTGATTTACATTTTTAAGAAATTCAGACAGAAAATTGCAGAAAATCTTCAACTTGCCTCAGGAAAATAAGCACTCAGAAAATCATAGCAGCTACACAGCAATTGCAGAACCTCAGAAAAAGGTATTGGTAATGGCATTTGGCATTTAAGGTTGCTCCATTCCAGTTCTTAAACATGATAGACCCACAGGAAATTCCACCGTCAATGTAACAACTCAAATATGCAATGTGCTCATCAGAGAGCTGTTCATCTCAAATTCTCAAATATTATCCAGCTATTTAAATCCACACAAAACACTGGTGGAGACAGTTATTAATATTTTACATTTAGGCAACACTGGCTCA
This sequence comes from Megalops atlanticus, assembly GCA_019176425.1. Taxonomy (NCBI): domain Eukaryota; kingdom Metazoa; phylum Chordata; class Actinopteri; order Elopiformes; family Megalopidae; genus Megalops; species Megalops atlanticus. Next base: position 30,570,791 of record CM032876.1, on the reverse strand, counting down.
TTTTAAGCTGTGAAAAGAAGCAGCTTAAAAAGTGTTTTCTGTCTGTATTTATCATAGTAAAACACTCTGGGGCAATCTAGTTCACAACCATAATCTTCATGCATTTCAAAATGTGGTAAGAAGTAGGTTCTGAAAAGGGTTAAAAGGTATAACTACACATAAAGTGGCTACAGTCTGCATTTTAATGAAAATATTACAGCACTTACATAAATTAACATATAATGTGGGACAAAATGGAGGCTAATTTAAATAATGATTGAAAATATGTAAATCATTGACTCACTTGACTATGGTAGCCCTCAATCTCATTATGCCAGATTAATTTGGGGTGCAAACATCGAAAATTACACAGGTGCACAAATCTGTTTCAAGAACCTGATAAAAATATGTACAGTGGTGAAATTAATGTAGCCCAAACGTGTCTGTGTTAGTCTGTAATTTATATTTACTTTGGAGTGCAAGTATTTGAATCTTGAAATCATTGCTTTATGTGTGTGTATGTAAATCATACTAATCATTTTATATCATTTCAGTGGGCCACTGTCTCTGTTTCAAGCTAAAAAAGTGGCTACCTGACACTTCCATCAAAATGAAACCAGCACAAGTGTCATGGTCATATAGCCATTTAGAATACAAGAGGGTACACCCTTTCGTTTCCAGCTGAGTTTTTATTGTGTTTATTTTTTTAAATGAAGCAGGGCATGAATCATAATTAAATGAAGCATAATGAAAAAGTTTCTCCTCATAAAGACATGAGCAGACATGGGAAAACAATGCATATACCTGAACCCCCAGGGAGGCTCTCTGCATCTCACACACACACTTGAATTATTAGTATTGCAAGGTCAGTAGTGCAGCCATGTTGATTCATTTAGCTTGTCCATTAAGAGGAAGTGTCAACCGGGAGGATGTGAGGCAGGAGGATGTAGCCAATTGGGATGTCTTTTCTCCACAGATCAAGCTGGTTAATGACAGTGTGTCTTAAGGAGGCTTTCACACCGTGCAGTACCACAATCCTATTATGACCCATCCCTGAGAATACACACACGCCCACGAGCTGACAATGGAGAAGGGTCTCTCTGAATTCCAGCCACAGTCTTCTATAAACAACAGGTCACAGTCAAAGACGCGCATTTATATGAACTGTGCTCCAGCATATCCCTCCACTCCATTACACACGGGAAGTCAATAAAACGTTTAGCTCTCAACTTGGCCATGATTGCCATATTTTACATCGCTCTGAGCATCAAACATAGACATTGACTTGAACAGCAGGATATCCCTGCTTGCACAAGCGGACCCTGAAGATAAAGTTGTGCATCCAGGTGTTTTCGAACAGATGAAACCTGCAGCGGTTCATGCCAATAAAAATGACAGGTGCTACAAAGTGATTTCAGCCGCTTGCCGACCCATCCCGAAAAGACATTACCGCCACTCAGTTACCACTCTGACACTGAGAGCTTGCAGCCATGTATATCGATTTGCTGTCAGCAGATTGACAGACAGACTTTCACACTGTTTCTACACCAGCATTCCCTGCAGTTCTCACACACAGAAAAGGGGGCATTTTTTAAAGCCCTTGCAAATGAAAGCCCTTGTTCTAAAAAGAACAGTGTAGGGATGGATATTATATTGTCTCTGTTGGAAATAGGAAGGCAGTGAATACATTGTATTTCTCAAAAGATTATCATTACATTCTCAGTGCACCCTCACTTAATCTTGACATCATACCTTGCACTTCGCTGGCTGCTCGTGTTCCTTGTTACCCCTGATTCAAAGAGGAAAAGTTGTGGTTAGCTGCTCATATGGAATGGATGTGGAGTTCATGTGGAACAATCAAGAAATGACTCTCCAAAAAACAAAACAAAACAATGCATTCTGCTCATATTCAGTCAGAGTTTCTATGTGATATGCCTCAGGGATTCAGTATCAAATGAGTTGAGTCTGTGTCAGATAAAACATTCCATCAAAGTAACCCACCAGAGCAGAGCCTGCATGAATAATAATAAAGATATACATGCACTCTCCTAAGTAGCTGGGGATTGCTCACCAGTAGCTGCGGAGCTTTCTCACTATTTGAACACACCAAAAGCTGTCCATCAGTGCCTACAAGATAAATATGTGATGAAGTAGATCTTGAAGTAATCTTTCTTGGTCTCACTACAAGTCATGTCTGAAACGTGTTGAAACTGTTATTGTATTTAACTGGCAATGAAGCAAGGCAAAGTATACTGATGACAATGCTGTGGGTTATGTGAATATGTGTCAGGACTGTGGCTTCTTAGCCCTGTTTGTTTTTGTTTTCCTCATCCATGTGCTTTTGTTTTTCCCCATGTTCCTGCCCTGCCCTGCTCTCCGCCCTGCCTCCGCCCACCTCGTTACCTGACCAGTCCCACCTGCCTGCCGGCACACCTGCATCCCATCTCCACAGCTTCACCCTTTATAATCCCCGTTTGTTTCTTGTCGCGTTGCGAGTTCGTCTCAGTTTCACTGTGTCGTTACGAGCGTTTTTCCTGTTCTGCCTGCTTACCCGTTTTTCTGATTTTTTTGCCTGTTCTTGTGACCTTGTCTTTGGATCTGTTTTTGGTTTTGTTTGCTGTGTCTTACTGGATTGTGACCTTGCCTGCTTTTTGACTCTGATTTCTGGAATGTGTTTTTTGGATTCATTAAACTCGTTTTTGCACCTGCATTCCTGTCTGCGCCCGAGTCCCTGCCTGAGCTGTGACAGTATGTGGATATAATAACCAAGAAAAGCAGGGCATAAAAACATTGCACCGATGAGAACACTCAGACAATCAGCCTGTGCTGGCATGTATCCTGATTACATAATAACAATACAATTAATTTATACAGCATTTAATATAGCAACAGTCAATAAATACAAATGTAAAAATAAAATTAAATTATATACAACCATAAAACAATACCTAAACATAATATAACATAATAAATACTATAAATCCATGATTAAAATGGTAGCACTGGAGTGAAAAAATCACTGTGTCTGACTGAATGACAATTTCTGACTATATTACAAATGCAAACTTTCTGTGCATTAATGTGGCTGTGAGGCACTTGAGTGCAGGCTGACCCCTGCAGCCTGGGTTCAAAACTGGCAGTACCATCTGCAAACAATGACCCAAAGCCCTGAGTGACAGAACAAACTGGCTTAGTTCCACTGGGGATAGTGGTGGGTAGGTCAGTCTGGCTTACCTCATCCACCACTCTGAGGCGCGCTGTCATTTGTTGGGTGCCTGCAAGTTGCTTGGATGATGTCCGAGGAGAAGCACTATCCACAGTGACTGCCCACCACACTGAGGTGCATTGCGTGAGTTGTGGTGCGAAAAAATAGCTGTTGACTATGTGTAAGTGTATTGGAGGATACAGACCTGCGTTTGTCTCACTTCAGCAGTGTAAAGACTGTTGTGGTGAGATGAGCCTAACATAGAATTGCTGATTCCATAACAGAGCTGCATGAAGGAGACACAGCATAAGCAAATAACTTTCTGTGTGAATAAATGTTTTATATTATCACAGAGAAATTCATTTTTATTTTATTTTCACTTGCCCCCTGCCCGTTGGGCTTATATTTTTGACAGAACTTAGGTAGCTTCCATCGTAAACCTTCTTAATCCTTTTTAAAATTTTAAATTCTTTACTGAAATCCCCTCTCAGGTGCCTTTCACCAAGACTAAAAGGATTGAATGCTTTAACTCTTGCCTACATAAGTCAACACCTAACACCTGAGACTTGTCTTAAAACCTGAGACCAGTCCTGTTGTGCTTGGTCTTCTATCATTTTTATAGCATGTGGACTACAACTGAACTCAATATTTTAAATGTGTAAACTGCCAAAATAAAGGAAACACAGACATAAAGTGCCTTAATAGGTCATTGGGCCACTATGAGCCGCCAGAACAGCTTCAGTGTGCCTGGGCATAGATTTTTGAAGTGTCTGTATTAGAAGGATACAGTACCTTTCTTCCATCATCATTTGGTGTTTTGTTGATAGTGGTGCAAAGCACTCAGGTCTCAGATGCCGCTCTACAATCTCCCATCAGTGTTCAGTTAGGTAGAGATCCAGTGACTAAGACGGCCATAGCACATGGTTTATATTGTTCTCATACTATCAAACCGTTCAGTGACCATTCATGCACTGCTGATGGGGGCATTGACATCCTGGAAGAGACCACTCCCATCAGGACAGAAATGCTTCACCATAGGATGAGAGTGGCTTTGTATTTATTGGCATTTACCTTGCCCCGTCAGGAGTTAAGCGGCCCTAAACCATGCCGGGAGAATAGACCCCATACTATAAGAGTGCCGACAGAACCTTTCACTGTGGGGAACAAATACTTGAGCCCATAGGTTTCTTTTGGCGTGCAGATGAGACCACTCATCTACTTGTTGAGAACAGGGTGAAAGATGGCTCTTCTGACCCTATGACTTTTTTCCACTGCCCTGTAGACCACTACCTGTGTTCATTGTACCACTTTACTTGCAAACATGCATTTTTAGGTTCAATAATGGGTTTATGCACTGCAATCCTCCTGTGAAGCTCCTCCTAAGCATGCCCCAACAGTCACCCCTATCCCAAAGTCACTGAGATCTCTTCTTCTATTGATGGTATCCAAAAATATGGGAAACTGGGCCTGCCCAGCACTTTTATGTATGACCATAAAAATAATGGGATGTTAATATATTAATAATGAACCACATCTGCGTGGAAGTACTTGGTTTCAATATACTTTGTGTCCCTCATTTCTTCAAGTGTTTGCTTTATTCTGGCAGTTACTTGCAGGCATATAACCTATAACTTTCAACCTTCCTTGTTTCTTCATAAGGGTGATTTGGGTCTGCTACATTTCTTTTTTCATGTTGTGACTGCTGTGCAAAACCCTAGAGACTACTTCAGTGGGCATACACCTGGTCTTCCAACCCTGCCTGTTACTGTGACCAGTCCCTCATACTTAGCCACTCTTCTGCTCATACACCTCTTTGAAGCGATTTTCCCATGGGACTGTCAGCTCCAACATTCATTTAGTTTGCACACACAAAAAGAAGAGATGAGATAAGGTGGATATGATTTAAGGTAATATACACGTGCAGGGTGAGGGAAGAAACCCAAAAAAAGGCTTGAAATTAGAGCCTCACTCTATCATCAGAAACTGCCAAAGAAGAGGAATGTACAACAAAATGAAAGAAAAAAAAAAAAAAAGAAAACGCAAACATAAACAAATTACATGATGGCTAGAAAGCTAGAAAGCTAAGGTAGTGGCTGGGAGAAGTGCCTATAGACTTCAGAAATTGGAAAGCGCTGGCATGATGAGGTGCTTAGTTGCATCTTAGCCCAGAAGGATATCAGGTGTATGGGTGGTTTCTGCAATGTGCCGGAGGATTTTGAGTCATTAGAAGTGCCACAGATGCCTTCTGATGTATTTGACATTGGCCTGGGTTGTGTGCTGGCCTTGGGGAAAGTGATGTACTATACGGTAGCGCGTAAATGACTGCAGTCACTGATCCCTTAGCAGATCTGAGATGGTCTTGAGAACTTTGTCATGATGGCAGTGCCAGTGACAAGTTCTCAAAGAGCTTTTGTGCAGCAGCTCAAGATGTGCTCACATATTGCTTTCTGGTGACAAGGTGATGGCTCCCCTTTACCCCCACAGAAGAAGATGGGTGAGCATGGAGACATATTGTGCATGGCCTAGATGAGGAACCTGATGTGATAAGGCTTCGCTTGCCCTAAGTCGGTCCATGTAACTTGTCCTTCGCTTTCTCTCATCTCATCCAGGCTCCCAGCTGTCTGGAAACCAATGGTTTTACTGGCTCTCTCTTCTTCCACGGCCACCAGCATGTCCTCTTGGACAAGCTTACACATTTATTTCTTTCAAGCAATAAGAAATAAATAAATAACACAGGGTTGGGAAGCTTCCAATTCCAGCTCTTCCCCGAATTACTGCTCCCACTACTGTGGTATCATTGGGACTTGCCCTGCTGTGCTACTTCCTTTCCTTCCCTGGGTTTGTCACCAGCCTTCCTTGGGTCACTCGGCTCACACTGCAGCACCTCCCCTGCCTGGGACACCTTTAACTCCTCATTCAGGGAACTAAGGAGCAAATTTTTATTGTTTATTTGAATGATTTTTCCTAAGTTTGGAAATACGAACTTGCTCCATTGCACAGCATCTTTGCTTGTTCAAAACTTAAATAATGCATGAATGGACAATGCATGAAGAATAACAGCAACAACAACACAAACTCAGTGAGATACATGCTCACCAGAATCTCTGTTTCTCTCAGCTGCAAGTATTATCAGCTTCCTGTGTAGTAAGGCATCTTTCCAGTCCAGCTGCTGATTAAGCTCCCCTCTTCCTACATGCAGAGGCAGAGAGTGATAACCAGTGCCCAGGAGCAGCAGACATGCAAGCGCTCATGAGTGTGTGTGTGTGTGTGTGTTTTGTGTGTGTGTGTGTGTGTGTGTGTGTGTGTGTGTGTTTATTTATGATGTGAATGAGTGTGCATGTCAGAGTTTGTGTGCATGTGGGTGCACGTGTGATGTATGGATTTATGTGTGTGTGTGTTAGTTATGTGTGTGCATGTGTATGAATGCCTGTGTGTGTGTGTGTGTGTGTATATACAAGTTACAGCAGTGTTACAATGTAGAGCACACAGAATGCGTTACCTGAGCAGGACATCTCACAGTTCTGGTCTGTCAGCTTCAGACCCATCATTCTGATCACACAAACTGCCTGCAGGACATAAGGGCAGTCATGCTAGGTCTGTCTACAAGTTATCCACCAAACAAAATGCTGCCATGGAGGTCGGAGAGAAAGACAATACGTGCAATAGAATTTGGGGTTTGTTTTTCCACACTAAGCAGTCATGCAAAATGATCAAAGCACTAGTGCTTCATGCAAACAGAATGGTTGAGAGATTCATTCCACATTTGGTGAATTTTATTCAATTCTTATCAGCTCAGAGCAACACTCAGCTGGTAAATACCAAACCTGAATACATTTATATTTATTAGCAGGATGTACTCTATGGTGCCCAAGAATGCTCATGCAAATGTGAGATTAATAAAAGATGAACACTTAAAACTATAATCTTTTGCTGAAAAGATTATGTATGCATACATATTTGATGATATTTTATTTTTTTACATTGAGCCAGTATTAAAATGTAACTGTAGGTGAAAAAAATACACAGGACAATTCAATTAAGATACAATTCTACAAATTTCTACTATAGTGCAGATTAATCTACAAAAATTGATCGCTGATGTTAAACAAATTCCATTTAAATCCAAGTTTTGGCTTTCAAAGAAACATCGGTTGGCATCTTTAAAGTAGAAAATCTGGATCAATGTTTTAATCACTCTGCTGACGCATGGGTGCAATCAAAATTGACCATTAAATTGGGGTGCTTCAGGCGCTGAAAATGGTGGGAGTGAAATTGGCATTTGATTTTTTTGGTAGCACTGGAGTGGAGTGGACTGAATTGAAGGAGTGTGAGATGCAGAGAGAAAGCAGGCCTGGATCCTGTGCCGGTGCCTGGGAGACCCAGCAGGGTCCTGTGGGTTGAGCTGGGCCAGGCCTCCTCTAACATGATGTCAAAATGGGGAGACTCCCCCCTTTTTCCCCTTGTTCACACATTGCTTAGACCCTTGGGAACAGAGATCCCATTCCATTATTCTGACATGGAGCAGACAGACTCCCACTCCCTCTCCCCATTTCTGAGTCTTTTCAATCTATACTCAATTACTCAGTCAAGGACCCTGCTGCCAACTCCAAACGTCAGTCACCTGGAGGTGTGGTTTGAGGGATTTATTGCAAGCAGTGAGGAACAGGGATGGGGACAGACAAATGTGGAGGCAGGAAGCTAATGTAGTGATGAATGGATATTTTAAGCAAGCAGAATTACCCTGTTTCCATCCTCTTGTCAAGCATATTTAGGGATAACATCAGAAGAAACAGTTGAATTCGGTGCACACCGATAAAATACAAATTTTGGGGATTCTGATGATGGCATTGACTTTCCATGTTGTGACAACATAATTTACACATTACTTTGACTTTGTCCAACAACCACATGAGTTTTACTTGCTAGATGCAGCATACGTTTTTGAAACCACTCAAGGTTTTCTCACACTAGCGTCCTGCCAGTTCAGCATACCACCAATGTGGTACATACACATTGATTAAATGTATACATTTAATACATGAAATCCCATTAGCTTCAATGCCAGTTTCAGGCGGCATCAATGCACCTGTATAGCTGTTCAATCTGCCAGTGTATTTCAAAAAGGAGGAGAAATGTTATTTCTGTGTTAGGGTATATGTACATTTATACAGGACTTTAATTACATGAGTTAATGGTTTTCCACAGCCAACAAGGGTTGCAAGTTAAAATAAGACCACCTTTCCCAATGAGTGAGCTTGATGCTGTGCTAAAACCGTTTTCAGCAGTGCTTGTCAGAGGAATCTGCCTTTGCTGGTCATATTAAACAAGCTGAATTTGGATAATAACTGGGTGATTAATGAATCGCCAGTATGAACTTTTACACAGAAATGTGGAGGTACATCAACTAATCACTGTCAAAGCCAAGAAGTCAAAACATTGTTCTTGTGTCTCTAATGTCTCCTACCTTCCTCCGTGAGCAAAAAATAATTCTTTTCGATGACAGGTGTACTACACACTGCTGTCACAAGTCTCTGGTCTGTCACACTGACTACCTTTGTATGCAGGACTTCATCTCATGCCTGACCCTCTCCCACATGGATCCCTGCTCTGCTGCATTCCAGACTAGCTTTTGACCTGACAGCAGTGTGCATGCCAAATATTTTATAGGCCCTTTACTATAACCATGAAGACCAAAAGCCTACATCACCAGTTTTCATCCATCCAGCTTGTGCCTGCCACCAACAGACACTCATATTTATCAGAATATGAAGGCCTTCCCACACAAAGTGTGTGCTTTATTTCATATTTACACAAGCATACTTGAGTGGCAGCTAGTCAGTCTGCAGAGGGCACTGTCTGTGGTTGTTTCTAAGGATTTTATGTTACATGTCTATGACACACTCATACATATGTTGATGCCCAAGAGGAACTGTGAAGGTGTGCAAGCATGTGTGTGCTTGGCTGTCTGTATCTCTAGGAGCCCTGCCTCTGTCAATTATCAGCTAGTCAAGGTCATTGCTCCTTGACAGACAGAAATTTACATAAAATATTAATCTGCCATGGTCTGGAGGGCAGGGATAGCTGCCTGACTCACAAATGATGATTCCTGGATGTAACCCTCCAACTGTTGTACAATAATGTGTATGGCAATATGGTGTAGTGGTTAACAAAATTGACTTGTTACCTAAGGTTAAATTTAAGGTGCAAGGCAGTTACACCCTTGAGCAAGGTGGATTATCTAAACTATTTCTGTCCAACCAAATAAATGGACAATGTGTAAAGTGTACAGTAGTAAAACCATTCACCAGAAATGCTCTATGAGATGAGGCAAAGGAACTTGAGAAATAGAAGTGTCAAAGTGGAAAAATAAATGCCAAATTTGATAAAAAGGTTATTAAACAGCAAAAAGTTCAAGTAAATTGACTCAGATGCTTTTGGCATTTTGCCATTTCTTATCCATTAATATTCACTCTTCTTATTTTGCCACGTGGCACTCCTATTCCTTGGTAGACATTTCTTTAATGACTATGCCCTTAAATGACTAGAAATCAGAGGTTTCAATAGAAAATTGAGAAAATTAGCTTTTGAAACCCATTTCCAACATAAAAACAGAAATTTCTATGTCACAATAATGTGATGTTCTCAATTACAACTTAATAAGCCATAATTATTCATTGCTAGATCTTTCCCTTGGCAACTCCGCTCCTCAAGTGTAATGGCACTGACTGTTCCCTTGAAATTAGCACTATATGCATACAGCAGTACTACTCTATGGCACACAAATGACTGATACAATTCACATTTCAATGAAAGTGAAAGAATACACTCATGCCCCTGATCACAATGAAGCTTTTCTGAGCTTTTCTCAAGTCTGTGCTAACAAAGAGGTTATTTGGTCTTGGAGAAGCTAGACAAAATAAAAAAAAAGATAAAAAAAACACAGAAAGAGCAAGCTTACAAAAACTAATAATAAAATAACCTTGAGAACAGAACCACAGCCAAACTGCTGAAAACGTGAGCACCTAGCAACAGCTAAAGACCTGTAATAGCCTTAAGTAGGCAGGTGTGTCTCATTAACCAATGGGTGGTCAATACAATTAACTGGTTTGGCTGCAGCTGGTGGCGCTCAGTTATGAATGAAGTTACAAATAAGACAAGGATCATTACTAACAGATACTTTTAAACTACAAAAAATGAAACAAGCAAATGATCAGTATTGGGGGACATGTGAAGATACCTCCTTCCTTCCCCCTCTCCTAGTCTTGCAAAGTGAGAAAGTGGCCATTGCTGTGGCTTGTCCTGCAAATGTCCACAAAATCAAAGGCAGCTCCACTGATGTCCCATTGAACTCAGGACCACTGGACACCAACTGCTGGTTTAAATACACAATTACAACAATCAGACAAAAACTGTTTGAAAAGGCAGCTGAGGAAATACAGAGCTATTTGTGTTTCAACAAAGTTGTTGGTAAGTTTGAGTTAGCAGTTTAGACACAGGGATCCCCATTAAACATTTAAAAGAAAAAAACACAACTAACATTTAAACAATCAATAGTTCTGACCATTAAAGAGAAATATATCTTGTAACAAACACATAAATATAGAGGCCAAAATGTGGGATGTCAATGAAGTAAATGAAATGCAATCCACAAAGTGAACACATGCCATAATGACAAGGGTGATAGGCTTTTGTAGTTTACTCTCAACATTTCATGAAAAATAAATCAGGAGATACAAAAGCCAGGCAAATTCATAATGTGGTGATTGCCAACAAGAAATTCAATAAATCACTTAGTTATTACAATTCACTTAGTTAGTTGATTAATCAAATGACACATTATATATAGAATGTGAATTCTGTTGCAATAAATCTAGACAGTACAAAACTTCCAGTTTAAACTACTGGGTCATACAGCTCACCAGCACCTGCTTGATAGAGGCTTTTTGGCAAAATATTAGCATTCTGTTTTGGATCATTCTTCTGACAGAATCTCATTACTTGTTCAACAGAAAGTTGACATTGGAAAGATGCCTAAACACAGTATGACACTCTTGACACTGACAAAGTTATAAAAAAGAAGAACTGCAGAATGATTTAACATAACAAATAAAAGAGAAAATGAACTCAAGTTGACTGGATGAGAAGAATAACCTTCCAAACCTCAGCATATATATATATATATATATATATATATATATATATATATATATATATATATATATATATATATATATATATATATATATATATATATATATATATATATATATATATATATATATACTGTATGTATATATATATATATATATATATATATATACACATATTTGTAGTTATTTAATGTGCAACTCATCAGCTAATTAGATAGCCCACGCACTTTTGGCACAATCAAACATGGTCACAAGGTTATTTGTTTTCTTGCAACAATAGTAATGTTGAAGATATGGCAGCATACTGCAGATCTATAATTTATATCCCTCCCGCTAATCATGCATTGACAGAGGCATTGTTGGTATTTTTCAAACCTTCAGACTTACCTGGAAAAATCTGTAAAAACGCTAATCTGTTTTTTTACACTGTGCAAATATATTTTAATAAAAACCTACCCATTTATGTTCTGTGAGAACAAACTCATCTTAGCGCAAAATGAGTGTTTTTGAACAAAGTATATTTAAATGGTAATCTTTTAAAAAAAGACATTAAAAAAGACTTTAATAATGTGTGAAATAATGGCAAGCATAAAAATCGATTGTATTTCTGCACTTATTAATCAGAAATGGATCTGAGTCAGCCTTACTAAGATTAAAAACACCAAAGGAAATATAGACAGTATGTACCTGCACTCAAACTCTGCAAAGCATGGAAACTTTGATGCGCTTTCATGTGTAACAAATCAGAATAAATCATCACTAACAGCAGACTATGTATGCTTCCCACCACAGGCATCTCAATATATTTTTTTATTTATCAAAACAAGTCATTGCATCTTACATACAAAAAAGGACCATGGTATAGAATGTTCAATTAATTACATTGTTTAAATAATACATACTGTTTAATTACAAAATATTAAATGTGGTCTCAAATCCCCATTTGCAGGCAGAGATACACTGAGCATGATTATCAAAGGTCCTAAGTAATATTCCATCCAGGCATTTCAGTCAGCTCAAATAATGGAGCTCTGTTTCCCCCTGATGGTGATCAAGTACTATTACAGCTGGCTGGTACAGGTTTTTAAGCTCACTTTTTAATAAAGCTGTGAGTCTATTCTGATTATTTGAGGATTTATTTTTCCATTGGTTGATTTAGTCAAGATATTATATAAAATATTGTGCAAAATATTGCACCATTAATCGCACAACAGCATCTCAGTTTTCAAGTTATCAAGTCATTACCAAGTCCATATCCAATGCATTATTGGACATTATCATCCATTCTTAGGGTATATTGGCTTACACTTGAACCAGCTTTAAGGTCTGCTGTCATTCAGCTCTCACCAATACTGTTTACGTTGTCTAAAATTATAATGTAAAATATACAAAGCCTCAGTAGATCACTTGACTTTTTCTTAATTGCTTGATAAATAATCTTTTATACTTTATATATTTATTTTTCTCAAAAATATTTTCAAACATAAAACCAATGTCACCTGCTTCTTTCACTTTGTATATGGCAGAAGGGCTCCTCTGGTATTTAAAAGGCAGTGCAATGATTCTGATTTTATATGGTGATATAGCACATTCCCGAAGAGTTGCTTTTTATATTGCTTTTTATAATGCATCGAGATTATAATTTTTCTAATATAAAGGGGCATCTTATATGTAAAAGACAGATAAAACCATTCATAAACAGTATTTAACACTGTATGTGTTAACATTATTTCTGTTCATATATTCATACTGCCTTAGTAACCACCAAGTTCTTGAGTGGTATGATCCACATTTGACTTGTATACCAAGAAGAACACACCCAGCAGAAGCTGCCAAAGCTTGCAGGGAACCTCTGTGATGTGGCTGCAAAAGTCTGCCTCTTTGTTTGCACAAGTGCTGATGCCAGAATGCTGGTTTATTATGCATTGCACTACACCACTATACTCAGGCATGTGAGTTATAATTACACAGAGTTATACATTACATGTATATTTAGTCATGCAGGCAAATGTTCTTATCCAGCAACTTACAAATGTACATGCAATAATGTTAGGCAATTAGCTGGACAGATTCTACACCATTAGTGCCATAATTTACATATTAGTGCTATTGTGGAAAACATTGCCACAGTAGGTTTAAGTGCTGTCAAGGGCATGCAACCTTAAACACCACAAATCTGGATCATCACGATGTTTTACCACTTCTTTTGTACATTTTCTTGTCAAAAGACAATGTAGTGAGTATAGTAATGTAGTAATGAGATGGGCTTTTTTGGAGGTAAAACTATTATTTTGGAAGTAAATCTGAATTAGAATCAAGCCTATAGATTAAACCCAAAAATCCAACTGTCTGCACTAAAATAGTTAAACACAAGAAGCCCTTATTGGAGCTCGTTCTCACGTGTCATGTTTGTGTTACCTTTTTAAATTAATTTGTGATAAGTTGTATTGTAATCATTGCATTTATTCACATGTAGGTCAATGATGAACCGGTTGTAAAAAAAAAAAAAAGAAAAAAAAAAGACTATGCACATTATTTACAACTTATTCAAATTTCATGTGTTATGTGCAAAATTACGCTCCTAATTCCAACATATTATGGACAAAAAGTTGCCATGTAGTGGCCATTGTGAATTTCGTTGATACCATGCTTTCTGTTGGAACTGAAGAGCGCACACCATCTAGAGTAATTATATATTTTCTGCCAAATATCATGCTTTATACTCAAAATTCAAACAAGTCATGATTTGCCCGATATTTTAATTTGTTGTGAGGCAAATGGCGGTTAAACCAAAATTAATCGGTTAAATCGGTTAAACCCTAATTTTGCCCAAATAAAGCGATAATGGCATTACACGTGTTTACAACTATTCAACTGCTGTAATCAATGTAACTGATTTAAAAATACAGCTACGGTGACAAAAAACGCTATAAGCAAACTGTCGAATGTTCATATGAGATTCAAAATTTAAATAGTTGTAGTCGTACGTAAGTATAAAAAATTAGAGAAAACAATAAACTGTAACATCCACCGCACTCAGCATCCCAGTTTTGAGAATCTAGTGTATCGGTGTCACGTCTGTTCAGATCGGCGGCTTATTCTCTGACAGCTCATCCTGCTTTACATTACATTACATTTATTCATTTGGCAGACGCTTTTACCCAAAGCGACTTACATAGGTTACAGTTCTTTTACAATGTTATCCATTTATACAGCTGGATATTTTTACAGCTGGATATTTTTACTTGGTAGATCGATATAACGGCCACCAGGTGCCAGTCAATCCACATAGTATAAATATCCGATCTGCGCACCTGCGAGGAAGATCAGATCGAATCTGACTTCAGCAAGCTCGAGGGCAAGTCTGAGTACGAGCACTCGGTCAGGAATAGGAGACAGCCCCGCCGCGTAATTTGCTGACGTGGCGCTTGTGCATATGTATTATCATAAAATGGATTTCTGCACTTCACCCTCCACCGCTCAAACCTGATACATGTGAGAGCTTACCCTGTATATAAAGTGACGGACTGACGTATCAATGCATGACAGTAGCACAAGAGGGCGCCAGAGGGCGCTGGTTGCGATTGCGTGTGCTTGCAAAGTTTTTAGACACCATAGTAAATACTCGTGACTACTAAACGTGATATTGTAAAGGTGACACTTGAGCAGCATGTACGCTCATACAGCGCTTAAAATTCCTGATCATACTGATGCTAAGTACACAGAAATTTCCAGTGAATGCTATTCTTCAAAGCAAACTTTAAAACATAACTAATCTTATGTTACGAAAGTCATTAGGCCTACATATGATTAAACATATGCATATTAATATGCGTTTTTATTTTACTTATGTATTTATTTATGTAATGGCTTTATTTTATGTTGTTGATGCCATTGATATATAAAAGTGTGATTATTGCGTTCGCAATTAAAAAGAGAGTATCTTTGTGTCCAATTTGTTTGATTAGAGCGCTGTTCTGACAGCTTGTTCTGACAACCCGACGTCACTAATTGATCTTTGCTCAGAATGACCGGCGATGACCTAAAAATCTAAACATTCTGCCTTTTCACCTTCCTCAGTTCACAGGAGATGCTACGCAGTTTTTGTAACATTTGCAAGGATTAATAGCGGACTCCGATGGTTAGACCATAAATTACAAATGTATAAAAACAGTTGATCTGTAGATTCAGAAGGTCTCCTTTGCTATTCTAGTCGCAGCTCAACAAGGCGCAAAAGTCGCTTTTCCATTTGTTCATGAAAACCATTTTTTGGATAGACAGAGGAAACACAGCCAAGATTCGTGCAATACAAACATTTTTTCTGCAGCCTGGCAAGAGGCTTACAAACCAAAGACTATTTGGCAGGTATTCTACCGTGCAATCCCATTCACACCTGCGTGAGATAGCTAGTTTAATCAAGGTAAAAGTGGATGCCAAAGGCGGTGTATAAGGCGCACATCTCTTTCATCGACGTTATCGTGGTAAATATATTAATATTTGCTTTAAATGTATTACTCAGTTCAAAGTATTCATCATAAAAGTAGGCTACACAATTAGAATACTGTGCAACATGAGAAAGGAGTTCCTGATCTGTTCAGCAAGGCTAGATTGGCCTATTACTTTGATGTAAAAATTATTCGTAGGAATACGATAAATGTATTCTGTAGTTGTTTATAATGTGCTACACGCTGAAGAGTTTGTATGACACCCTATAAGTAGTGAAAATTGTGCATTAAACCTCTATGGTCCGAACGCTTTCTACTTTTAAATAGACTGAAGACGGAGCAAAATTACAGTTTTAGCTATGTAGCTAAATGTAAATAAATGCAATAATTTAACACGACAGCAAACGATTACATTATGGAAATTATTGACTCAATAAATCATTTATTCACTTTATAGAGTTCCACACCTGGACATCACTGGAATCTAAAACTGGAGTCAAGAATCTGTTTATCCATCTTGTTCAATCAGTAGGAGCAATGCAATAGCTACCTTTTGGAATCCAAGGATGCTAACTGCTCATTTGGTTTTATGAAAATTCCCAGTGAATAATATTCCAGGAGTTCTGTTGTGTTTTGAATGTGCATATGGGCTACTGTAATACTTGACAGGTTTCCAAACCTGGTGATGTGACTGCTGCTGACAAAGTGATTGTTACAGGCGCTCGCAATGCCCAAATCCGGTGAGACGGGGAGCAGCAGCTCTGATGGCAGCGCCGGCACTGACAAGGACGAAGACAAAGTGGTATAACCTCCCTCCCTTCCATCTCGCTTTCCTCACCTCCACACAGTCGCCTTACATTCAATATTGTGCTTACCCTGACAGACTCGGCTCTTAAAAGAACACACTGAAATATTTAAAGAGGAACAACATCTCAAAAGGCTTTGTGCAGGCGGGTCATGGTGATTCACATTGTTCATAGAGTAGCGACCATTCTTGGTAGTTTAAAAGTCTCAACACTATTCTGTTGGTTTATAAGTGTGTGGGAACGATGGCTTGTTAAAACCTCCTGTAGAGGATGGTCTAGTTTGTGCTTTACAATGAAATCGCAGTAATGCCCCTGAAGCTCTATTCCCAGAACACTTACCTGCACAACTATCGTATTTCACTGTGGATCTCTTCCTTGAGATATTTTAAGTTAAATTAATACCATATTCCAACAGCTGCTAAGCTTGCTTCTGCTCCCTTGCTACTGATAAGACAATAAAATGAGGCTTCACGCTTGCATTCGGTCAATTTGGATGTTTTTAAAAATGGTTGTTGACAAGTGCTGCAACTCTGGGGTCTTGATAGCCTCTGAGCGGTTGCCTCCTGTGGAAGGTGCTGTTACTGGTGGATGGCTCTGTACAAACCTGACCCCCTCTTATCCATCACCCCTCCAGGTAAAGAGTAAGACGCCTCCAGCAGCAGACTGTGCTCATCCCCAAAAGAAGCAGAAAACTGGGGAGAACAGCTCATGTCATACCATACCACCCAACAAGGGGGCTGGAGGAGGGGGATGCACCTCAGACGAGGAGACCATGTTCTCGGTTTGCATAATATTTCCTAAGCACTTTAGCTCAGTAAAAAAAAAGAATGACAGCTGTGTTTTTCACCTCCTGTTCACACTGGCAAGGGTATTCTGGATTTGAAGAGACATTGTGACTGCCAGGTATTCTAATAGTAATGTCCTTGTGTGTTCCCTCTCCGTGCAAAGCTTGGTAAAATGAGATATGTCAGAGTGTCGCCCTTCAGAGGCAAGGTTCTGGTCGATATCCGCGAGTTCTACACCAACAAAGTTGGAGACTTGATGCCAGGGAGGAAAGGTATGCTCTTCTGTGGTTTGGCACCACATCACGCTGTGAATCTCTCAAACAAACACCTCACGGTTCGCTGGATGGGATTTGCCACAAATAGCCACATCCTGTTGAATCGGACACTGGGGCACATGCTGTGTCCTCTTAGTACATCGCTCAGAATCATGTAGTTTTTAAAAGTTTGCCCATTCTTTAAGATTGAAAGACCGTTCCTTACAGCAGAAGATTCTTGTTTTACTTTCACTAGCCCCAAATGCTTGCTAACTGTCCAGTTGGAACGTGGGGAGAGTAGGGCTGGGGAAGGAGCTGTGTGTGATTATGTGGTGGGTTTTTTGGTAATTGGGGCTGATCTGTGTGTGGTTGAGTGGCACGGAAGGCTAAGTGGCTCTCAGATTCCTGCAGTGGCTCCCCTTGGGCCCCCGTCACTGCAGGCTTTACAGATCAAGCTTGGCTGGCTCGCTGTACCGTCTGAGTGGTTAACAAGTACCAGCATTAATGTCAGTGCACTAAATTGTATGTAACTTTTTAGTTCACACTAATAATACGGGGCCTATTGATTTCTTGTCTCACCCTTCAGCCTGGCGAAACGCTAATGGCACTGGTCAATAAAAAGCATGAGCTGGGAGTTCTCACTCCCCATGCTCCCCCCTTCCCCCTCCTCACCCCTAAAAATAGCCGCTCTATGTCCCTCTCAGGCTGGTACATAACCAGCGTGACAACGGACTTCTTTTCTCATAGGTTCTGTGCTGTTAAACCCCCTCTGCCCCCGTGCTTTAAAGCACATCCTATTGGTGTTGATAATTCAGCTTAAACTGTTATGCCATAAACGTAAACTGTCCTATCCCAGCTCACTCTTGTCTGACTTATCAAGATAGATATATTTGAAATCTAGTAAAAGGATGTTTATATAAAGTCTTCAGGAGAAACTCGGGAGAAATTGCATAAGTGCAAAATTAGAAGCTGACCATATCAGAGACAGAGTGATTATTGAAACATTATTCACACATTTGAAGTATATCTGACATTGAAAATGTATGAACCTTTCCCCTTACTATGGTCTTTCACCACAGTCTCCTAACTAAGCTTTCAGAATTGCTCTTGTGAAGACTTTTCCCCTGGGAAGGGCTTACAGCATCAGCCTCCCTGTACATTTTAGCTACACGTTCTCATCACAGCAGACACAAGGTCCCTTAATGCTGAAGCAGTCCCAGAGTCATTTTAATCCAATGAGACGTCAATAGTTCCTGGACAAATTTCCATACACTTAACATGAGGTACATACATCATGTTGGTTGCTCAGGGTTAATTGAAGTATTATTCCTTTTGCAGACACAATGGCCCTTATCTTTGAAGTTGTTCCTCTCCCCATATACCACAAATCATCCAAAGGGTCTAGTCCATGGAGATGAACGGCTGCGGTGAAAAGACCGTCTCATGTTGTTCTTGCCTTGGCCAGGCGTTGCAGTGTACAGCTTAAGTGTCATTGAGTGGAGTGGACTCTCACCTGCTCTGCATTGGCTTGTGTTGTTCACAGGTCTGGCACTGAGTGCAGAGCAGTGGAACCAGCTCAAAGAAATGATTCCAGACATCGACGCGGCAATCCGAAAGCTATAAGACTACTCAGAGGCCTCCAGTAAAGGAGAGGGATGCCTCAAGGTCTAGGTCTGCCCTCCATGCTGATATCAGTGGCAGATCATCAGTTCATTTTACCCATTGTGTAAGGCAGAATGTTGATTTAAAATGCCTTGGTGCAAGTGTGTTTTTGTATTTTTTTTATTTTGTTTTATGCGTTAAATATTGGAGAAAAAAATCAGTCCTTCTTATTTAACCATACACAATGTGGTGGTGATTATTATTGCAGTACAAATATGGTTTGTGAAAGAATTATGTTCTCAGTTTTGTGTTAATAGAAAAGTCGGAAACAACATTGCCAACCAAAGCTTTGGCAGTCAAATAAATGGTTAAATGGTTGAAGTGATTAAAGCAGCTTTTTGGTGAATTAAAGTAAGTGTTAATGTTTCCTAGCTCAATTTTCCATTTTGAAAAATAGTTGTTCAACTTTTATGTTAATCACCATTCTTTTCCCACCTTATTGTTTATTTTATTCTGACAAGATATGACTTTTTAATTAAAGCTAGTGGCATCAGCTCTTGGTCCTGGAGGGCCAGAGTTCTGAATGTGGGAGAGGTGTCTGTCAACAAGTAGCTGATTATCATGTTTCATGTCAAGTTCCCATGCAATCAATGACCGAAGGATTTAAGATAAGGAAATGGAAACCCATGGATTTCAAGTGTATATTAATTTGTTTTTAATTAGTATTTTACATTTTATAATGCCAATGAACACAGTGAATCCTGAGTATGTACAGTAGTTTTCATAACATTACAATTTAGAAGATTTGAGCTTGCTTTTCAACAAGTTGCTGAAGGCAAACACTGTGTTGGAATAGTATTTTAAACTCTGCATTGTCTTCCATTTGCTGTGACGTTAACACTTGCCAAAACCTGGTTTATTTACAGCACTGAGCAGCACCCAGGTGAATGTTAAGGTGAAGTTACACCCCCTCTGTGCATCACATGACCAGGTTCTTACCAGCTCCTTTATTGTTGTGGATAAAATGACTGTATAC
The DNA here is from genome assembly GCA_019176425.1 of Megalops atlanticus. NCBI lineage: Eukaryota > Metazoa > Chordata > Actinopteri > Elopiformes > Megalopidae > Megalops > Megalops atlanticus. The sequence goes on along the minus strand of CM032876.1, from coordinate 30,550,529 downwards.
TGTCTGAGTAACACAAGAGCCCCAGTCCTAGTGTCAGAGCTCTCAGCTTAATCAAGGCATGTATTAAAATGTAGTTGATAGTGGGTTAACTGTTATGAAAAAACATAATGGTTAACCCGCTATGTAGTATGATGGTGGGTTTTTCTTGCCATGTCCCAGGACTGCATCCATACTCCTAGAGAACTTTTCTATAGAGAGAAAAGTGCCTAGGCTGAAACAACATGTCTTATCTACTGCTTAAAATGAAAGCATGCAGACATTCATTCATTGTTTTATGTTTGGTCAAACATATTTCAAGCAGTAGCAGCTTTTGGAATGCTGTCCAAGCCAGAAAAAAGGCAGCACCAATTTTTTGAAATGAACCGTATTTAACGTGATGCTACAGTACATGTTTTTTTGCACGCTAACCACAGCATGAGGTCAGTAGAACTTTATGTGGCCAGTTGCAGTAACCAAAGGTTTAAACTTTAAACTTGGATCACTGAGCTGGAGTGCCTGCTAAAATATAGGAGCTTTTGTGTTTCTGTGATGAGTTTGTCTAAACTTGATGTTTAGATGTCTGTTTGGATCACTGCAGTTGGCCCTGTGAGTTGTGGCATTGTATTGATAAAGCCCTATGGCTTCAGAAATGCTTGCGCAAGGAGGAAAATAATCAGCTAAAGGGACAGAAGGAAAGGGATCTCTTCAGACCCTCTTCGATCTGTTATTGTCCAAACACTTTAAAGAGGTGATTGTGTTGGGTGTAGGTAAAGACATTCATTTGTTGTGATTCATTTGCTCCGTATTGTAAACCTTTCTCAGCCCCAGAGCCATCTACACCCCTTCCACAGGACACTACAATAGATAAGAAGGGCCAAAAGGACAAACCATCAGAGCTCAAAATTTAAAACTTCAGAACTTGAAATGCTCCATTGAGGACTATGTTTGAGTTGGTGTGTAACAAATGTGTGTGAAGGCAGGCCTGTGTATGGAAAGTCCCGTATATCTCCTGTTACCACCTCACATACTCCTCATCACTATAATGCAATGTATACCATTTTGCAATCATAGCTGACTTGCAAGTGCAAGATTTCAGGTGAGCAAAGATTTGTACAACTTGAAATATTGGACCTAGAAGGATAGGTGTGAGTGAAATGTGAGTGAATATTATTTCATTGAAAAATAAGGCTACAGCAATAGAGCACATATGAAGCAGTATATAGAATAAAAATGATATATGAATGTTGTTACTTAGTATTTTACATTGCATAATGCCAATGAACACAGTGAATCCTGAGTATATACAGTTTTTGTCTTTTTTCAGAAAGCCATCATAAGGACAGGAAAGTACAGAAATATTGCAGCTAGAAGGACAGATGTGAGTGAAATGTGAGTGAATATCATTATTTCATTGAGAAATAAGGCTACAGAAATGGAGCACATATGAAGCAGGAGACAGAATAAAAATGATGGATGAACGACAGTTGAATATGCCACTGGATGAACACAGAGGGTAGTATGAATCACCCTTTGAGATCAGCGGAGGTGCAGTGTGCTGTCTTCTGCTTGGATCTAATTTACATCCAGACCTAATGGCCTGTTTCATTTGTATATCCAAAGAGGTTCCTGGTAGACATGAAATCTATTTTTATTTCGCACTCTTTCTGTTTACATGGAACAAAAACAATAATGATCAAAAAATATTGAAAACAAGCAGACTCATAGACCTTCCTGTTTAGTCAATAGCTTTAGGCTATTTATTACAAAACTTACATTGTAACTGATACCAAGTAAAACAATTTGTGTCAGTGACCTTCTTTTGTTTAAATGTGTCTTTTCACATGTCTTAGCAGAGTAGATCGTTTTTCATTCACCCACACTAACTAATGTGAGTGAAGGGTGTTTTAATGAATGAAATGAGACAGGGATTGTCAGACACACAAGGCTTGACAGCAAACACATACTGTAAGGAGAACCAGCATGCACCTTGAGATGACAAGCCCTGAGGCAGTAGTAGTCTCCTGTGTCACATTACTTGTAGCTTTTGAAGAACTAATTCATTGACTTGAACTTTCTTTAATTAGTCCAACAGGAAGCATTTTTTTCTGTTTTTCATTTTGACATGGCACTTAATGAAAACAGTGACTGGTTATTATTATGTGTTGCGAACAATGTGGGATAGGAGATGATACAACTTCAATAAGGAATTATGGATATGTTGCACAAGGATCAATGCACTGTATTCTTGTCGTCTTTTCTGGAATTGGAAAGAAACCTGTACCAATGTGTTTAGAGCAGGTAGCTACTGTAGCTTCATCCACTAATCAGTTATATTAAGGTAAATAGATGGCGACAGCTTGTGCTGTCTCATCCATTGTCAATGAACCCAGTCCTTGATTTTTTTTAGATTTTTTTTGCAGAATTTAAACACCAGTGCAGTTTGTTAAAGGTTAGCTCATTTGGGTGCACAAAAGCAATTTCAGCTTTACAAATGCCTGAAACTTGGGATGGAAATGAACTGGAAGTAAGGCTACAACCAGCCACAAGGTGGAGTGAAGGTGTCACTCCCAACTGGTCAATCAGATTGTGTTGTGTTAGCTAGTAAGTTAGTTTAGCTGATTGATTTAATAATGATAAAGATAAAATAGGTGGTAAGCATATACAAGCTATAATTTACAGTTTGTCTCTGTAGCCTATACCATTTTCTGCCTTTATTTCTATCAGATTTATATTATTATAATATTAACAATATAATGTATACATATAATAAGTAATGTTTATTTTTTGTAGAAGTATCTTAAGTGAAAAGAAATATGTACATACAGTATTATGTTCAGGATTAATGTGAGCAGGTAGTTTTTTCTATAGAGTGCTTCTGCATAGTTATAATGGATTAGACCTACTTGGAGGAGTTCTGAGGTGTGACATATTTTTACAGATCTACTTATCTTGCAATTTGGAAAAGAGTGAAAGAAGAAGGATTATTAATTTGAGGGCATAACAGGCAGTCAGTCTTTTTCTCTATGGACAAGCTGATCATAACACATTTCTGATTTCACAGTGAAAGAGAAAGAGGTAGAGTAATTCCTATATTTTCTGGTCTGCATTAGCCTGGAGTGGTCAGTGCACAGCTATAGGTTTGAGAGCAGCTACTTCCTGTACCAGGTATTCACTTATCCAACCCTGCCTGGTACATTCTGTGACTGTTTTGGAGCCAGGGACTCAGTGAAAGGCATGATGTGTTGTGTTCTCAAATGCTGATGGGGCTAACTGTGCAGAGACCATCCTCTTCATTGAATGTAAGGGGGAGTCAGAAACTGAAAAGAATTTGAAGGGTTTTACCCAAAAATACATCTTTAAGCCTAGTTTCACAATAATAAATTAACTTGAGAACAGATATTTGTTAATGGGTGCACACAGGCAATGAATCAAAGTATAATCAAGGGTGAGCAGCCCTGTCACATTCAGTTTACATACAGCATTTGTTTAGAATTGTATTGCTACATACTGTAACACTTGTTTTATGTGTTAAATGTTAGCTACGCTGCTATTTCCCCTTTGCCTGATCCTCTTTTTTCTCCTCCTCCTCTGCCCTTTCCTTTCCTTACAGAAGAGAGAAAAACTTTAATATTGTTAATATTTAGACCATTTAATATTTAATGTCTTAAATATTAAATCTTTGATATTTATTGACTCATAAATATTCATAAGAGCAGAGATCTAGCTAACTATACTTAATGACCGACAACTAAAACTGCTGGGGAACCTTTTTTCAGTTGCTATCCATGCACCGTTTCTAATGGTAAAATGAGCTCTCTGCTTCATCTATTCTAAAATTGGCAGATGTCTTAGAGAGGATTGAATCCTTAGAAGGGATTCAGCCACTTACCATTATGCTTGGTCACTGTCATTGCCTCTGTAGAGCTATCAGCCTGGTCTTATCTGGTCCTATCTGATGTGAGTGAGAAGGCACACTTGTATATCCTTTTACAGAACAATACAGATATGGTCAGCTTGGGTCAGGTGTCACTTCTTTTGAGGGAGCCTTTAGATGAATTCTGCAGTACTTGTGGAACCACTAGGGTTACCAGCGCTGATTCATCAGCTCACAGTATTACTCTTGTGGTTGTGCATCTCATAATGGCCATTTACCCATGAGGAACTCTGTGTCTCATGCTTTAGACTAGGCTGGCTGTTATTTGTATGAATTACTTGTTTCAGAAAAGAGGGTAGGTGAGTGGTTCGTAACTCATTTATGCTGTATTTCAGTGGTGCAGGGTGGAAAGGCATTGTTTTGATTAGGGCCACAGATAATTCACACATTTATATAAAGGAGATTACTATCATACTGCTGCTAAACGTATGGATATGACATGCCCCTACTAAAGTACTACTAAATATGAGTGGTATTAGGACACTGCACAGCCCCCATATTCACACCAGCATGATAATCCTGTACAGAAATTACATTATAGCTTGTGTATGCATTTGTAGTTTATTGTGGTATCCTATGGAGACAACACAACAGGCATAAACAAATGCTTCATAATCCCCAAAATAAAGTGAATACAGTGAAAGCTCTCTGGACACAGGGTATGTTTACTAAGTTTACCTGTGTCACAGACAGTTTTATCCAGCATTAGCATGTCCAAGCATGAGCATAGCTAAAGTATTTTTCTGTATTGATCTGTAGGCCTACAGCATTCTCCCACTCGACTACATGATGATGTCTTAGGCTCATTCTCAGCCTTTCTTTTAATCTGCTTTTGACCTTTGTGGACAACTCCTTCTCCAACTCCAATCTGGTAACATTGATTCGACGACTGCTGTGCCATTAAGCAGTCCAGGACAGATGCTTTGAACTGGTTCTTTAAGACAGGGCACTGGAGAAAAAGCAGAAAGTGTATTTTAGTCAGTCATTGTTGCACTAGCATAGTTTCACCTGTGGGTGTCGCACAAGAGCAGGTAATGGGACGCTATCTGGAACGCTCTCCCCCTCACCCTCCCCTTTTCTTGTACTATGTGTGTGCGAGTGTGTTGTGTGTCGGATAGAAAGTGAGCCTGGGTTTCCAGCTGAGTGCTTGCTCTCTCTCAGTGTGTGTGTGTGTGTGTTGTCATTATTATCCAGTCTGCTCCCAGCTCAGAATGGCCAGATTCACTCAGACTGAAACAAGACGGCAGCAGCAGCCACAGCAGCCCCATCCCGCTCACACCAGCCTGGTTTTCACTGGACCGGGGGCAGCACCGACCCAACATCCACTACTACTGATCCCGCACCAGCACCAGTACTCTCAGATCACATTTCCAAAACCCATGAACGGGTCAGAATCCATTTCCATTCATCCGGACAGCGGCAACATGAAAGACCAAGATGCCATAAAGCTGTTTATCGGGCAAATACCGCGGAACCTAGAGGAAAAAGACCTGAAACCTCTATTCGAACAGTTTGGGAAAATCCACGAATTGACAGTTCTGAAGGACCGATACACCGGGATGCACAAAGGTAACGTGTGTGTGTCCCGCAAACTATATAGCTAACTAGGCCTATATAATTAGCTTTAATGGTTAAATGGCAATGTAAATAGAGTGTCATACATCGCCAGACAGGTTCCTCAGTGTGCGTCTGTACATACCAAATGCTCTGAATTTTCTCTTGCTTTAATTCAGGAGCATTTATTTATTTGGTGCAACTATCTATTTTTACGGAACAAGCAAGTGATTGAGTTGGTGCGTAAAGTGCGTGTATTGTATGGAAAACTATGCATGTTGCAACCATGGCAAGGCAGATTGGTGGTCCCATTTTCCCGTGGCTCTTGCAACGCTACATCTCTAAGCTACATGCAAACCGTTGTAGCGTTTTCCTCAGTGATCTAAACAGGTAGCTAGATTTTAAACAATATCGCAACACGCTGACTCGTCCCTCATTTGTCTATAACGTATCGATAAATGAATTGGTAAACATTCGAGGTTTATGGTATAGGGCTTCATATTGCCATATCATAAAAGAAATATTTGCAGATATTTCAAAGCACGGCGATGCTGTATTCAAAATGCATCCCCCTCCCTCCCACCTTGCTCTCTTGCGATTGAATTGTATTTTTATTACGCTCTCTCAGAACTGGGGCATAGACGCTTAAGAGAGATGCATTTTTAAAGAGCCTTCCCCCCTCTTGTCCCTTCTGTGGCGGAGGGGGCGCATCATTTATTTATCCGTGTGCTTTCTTAAACATCCCACCATGTGCAGCTGAAGTACTGGCAAGCAGCAACATAAAAAACATATTTTGATGGCGAAATCCGTTACGAAAGGAAGACTTTGGTTCGAGTCATATGCAGATTAAACGTAATGGACATCTCTCCGGACCCAGTCAGTGATCTGATGCTGTGAGTGCTGGAGGAGGGCTTCGAATGCGAGACTGTAAATACAAAAGATGTTAATGCTAAGACAAGACGCTGATATACCAGTCTATCGTACACATAGACGCCATTTACATTCATAATGGAAGGCAGTTATAGTGATTAGACCTGTATTGTTATAATTGTATTTATGCACAAGAACACCATTGTGTTTCCCCTAAGTGAAAAATATTTTTCATGTGAATTGAAACAAAATCTTAAAGGAATGAAGTCAAGCTTTTTAAAAGACTGGTTATTAGGACGGTAGGACATAAATTTTATTGCCCCACATTCTGACCGAAAACATTTTAATTTAATGGGAATTGTAGAAATGTGAATATAAATGGACAGCTGAAAAGACTGTGTGCTTAACAAACAACATTTCCCACCCAGCGTGCGAATTGATTCGGATTACATCTTAAAACGGATACTTATTTTTAATATAGAAATCACATGTGAAGAGATTCATAAATTATAAATAGTACAGTATATGGCACTCAAGAAAACCCACAGCCATGAATGGTACAATAATACGTCGGTTTATTTTTAGTTATCTAACCATAATGACGACGAAGATAATAATAATAATAATAATAATAATAATAATAATAATAATAATAATAATAATAACTTTTTAAAAGAAATAAAAGTAATGCTTTGACATTAGTTTACTGAAAAATGGGGGTTTGGCATTTACATCGATACAATGATTAGAACACGCAGTTCTTTTTCTTCACACGGCGTGTGCCGGCTCTCAAATCAACAGCAAGAAGGCGCTCGTAATAGTGGAAGCTGTTGATTTCTAAGGAACGTAACAAGCTGAGACAGGGAACGGTTCTTCTATATTGTTTAAAGATTACAGTACGCTGTATATAGCTGAAGTGTATCGGCCGTAGAGAAGGAAAACGCCAGTCTCTTTAATAAGTTTTGACACTTTGGAACTTTCTCCCGGGTCTCGTCTCAATATCATAGTTGTGGCATAATGCTGCATATTTGAAGTGTGTCACACCGATGTAGTCGAAATGTTTTTATATTTAGAGAGATAATGCTGAATAATTTGAAGGACAAAATATTTCTAAATATGGTATGAAGTTCAATTCATTTTGTTATCACAACCATTGCTGGATCTGTTCTCTTTTGTGTATATTTTAGAGGCGAAGTAAGACGACTGAAAAATACAGTTTTTCATACATAAACTAAATCAATTGGCTATTCCTTTCTACGTGCCAACTATCTATATAGTGTGGACGTTTGATTTAACTGTTACCAAAATAAGCCACAACATTGGTGGCCAAGGGCTATTTATTTATTTATTTATTTTAGCTCAAAAGCTCAAAAGTTAGATTTTTAAATTCCATTACACCCTCAGGCATATACATGTGACTCAATATTGCAAGACAATTCAAGACATTGTGTGGCACAATAAGAAAACCAATTTTTTTTTTTCTCAAAGGGAATTCATGCACTCTTTAAGCTCCTAGCACAAAGCTCTAAGGAAGGGTTCTACTGATATCTGAATATATTGTATGCTTCCAGACACATTTTTTGTATGGTCACTGGACACTCAACTCAGACTGGAGTCAGTTGAACTGATTAACTTTTTGAAAAAATAACTACACAGAACGAGTGATTTTTAAGGACCTCCTAAATTATTGTCCTTTAAAGATGTAAGATGTTAAATGCATTTTACTTATTTATTTCAGTGACAGGCAAGTTACTGTGCGACATATATTCGCAATTTGGTAAACCGACATTTTGGATGCCAAGATTTTCAAATACCAGATTAGATATAAAACAAGAGGCAGCACTGTCATGGGTCTGAATGTTCTTTGATGGATGCCCTTATCAGAGCCTTTCTCCATCTAGTGGTGATGCAAAGGTGCTCTGGTTAGCTTGAGGGAGCTGCATTGACCATCAGGCAGCCATTCACTGTGTGAATGAAGAGTACTGCCTTTTCTAGGACAGCCACAGTGTCACAGTGCAAAAAATATCACACATACCTTTAATCAGTGATGCATATTGACTATAAAAATACCACAAAAATAAAATCTTTGTCAGTGGTGGGTTCCATTTCATGGGACTTTCGAAGAGAGTATTTGATGATATTTGGATCGTATTAATAAATGAGAGAAATGTAAATGTCGCTGTGTCCCATTTTACTAGAACTCAGCTTGCTGTATACTGTCTATACAGTGCTGTTAATTATTGTTTTATGTTTATGTAAATACCCTAATACATTAATAATTCAAAGTAATTTCTCACATAATACACATAACATGCCATTTACTTAATGCTCATGAGGCGGAACGAAAAAAGGGGAAGCTGACAAGCGTGAATTGTGATGTCAGACAGTGATTGGGCATTTAATACACGACAGCATAAATCACACAACACAACATTATATTATCACTGCACATGGTGATTGGCCAGATGACAGGTGTTGGAATGAACTATTCAGTGCATCAAATCTAGTGACAGTGAAATTTTTAAACAAAGGTCGAAGCACTTGTACAGTGTAGCATAATGTATTGGGCTGTATTTAATATATTGGTTGTTTTAATTTATGTTACATTCACATTCATTTGGTTCTGCTTCCTGTCTTTGTGCCTGAATTTTCCAGTAATCCCCTAGGGAAAACATGGAATTAGTTTGTAAAGCGTGATAATAATGCATTGCCATCATAACTCCACTCGAGAGGATTAGCAGACTTGCATTGTCTGAGGTGTCTGTCTCTTGGCTGATCAACTGGTTGCTTTCCCAAACAGACTATATTTTCCCATTTAAAAACCCCAGTTTACTTTCTCTCTCTTCATAATGATTGATACCTTTATACATGTAATGATGATGACCTGCCAGTTATGTAAACTAATTAGTGTTTGTATTTTATGATTGTGTGGTTGTTATATTCATCATTTAACCAACTTGTAAATACCCTATTTATATGCAGTTACACCTTACAAAATGATATGACTGGCATTTAGCTACTTCCTATTTATTGTTTTGTGTACTCTGTTATTTGAAGTGGATTATTTGTTGTTTTTTGTAAATGCATAGGGCAGGTTTGTACTATGTTGTATCTGGTTGTAGCGAAAGGGATATATGTTTTGACATGAGCACCTCCCTGATGCCTAGGATAGTGGTGAAATGAACCAGAGCAATGAAATAAAAACTGAAGTAACATTTGAGAAAAAAGCTTGTAGGTTCTCACATCAGTTATGAAGGTTACATGTTCTTTCAATGGTAAACATGTTTCATTGGACATGCAATTTTATGCATGCAGATAGCGGTGGGTTAGTTGTTGCATAGCCTCTAAATGATCAGACAAGCCTTTGCGAATAGAAATTTAGAGTTGAGAGGACGTGAATGAATTTCCCCAGACAGACAATGAGGCAAGGGGCCATTGCTGCAGATATACACGGAGGCTCGGTGCTGTGCGAGAGGAGGAACAGAGAAAGGAGAGCAGGAGTGATTCAGCACAGCGGACAGAGAACGCAAACCCTGCCGCTCTCTGTCAACTGCCGCTGCACCCTGGTATCAATATTAAGCGAGTGTCGTTGGATCATTGTGTTAATGCATTCATAAATGGACGGGAGCTATTGCTGGAGACCCGAGCCAGGCAGAAGCACATTAAATCATAGGAATAATCTAATAAAATATTTATTCTAGTTTTATTTTTTTATACGGTGTCTGATAGATAGGCTGTGTGGTGTCATGGCTGTGCATTGAGAGAGTGCAGGACAGAGCAGGACAGCATGGTGTGAGCACACAGGCCCACAGTATTACGGTTTTATTGAGAAAGGGCTGCCAGCCTCATGGAGGTTACAGTTGGCATGGAGAGTTGACAAAACTAATGTACTACGTCTCTTCACTCAGATCTCCTGGATTAGAAAAAGGTGTGCTTAAATATCTTCCTCCCAGTGGAATTCAGAATTACATTAGGATTCAGGGGAGTCAAAATAGTCATGTTGAATCTATTTCTCTGTCCGTCAAGAGGGTTGAAGAACATGGCGTATATTTCCTAGAGGATCTTTTCAGGTAAGAAAGCTGGGAGCAATGCACTGCAGACAACAGTACATGGATTCCCTTTTGTCAACTGCAGGCAGGATAAAATACAAATGTAATGTATTGTGAGGAAATTTGAAATCAGCGCCGAGCAGATCCATTTGTAAACACATGGCTATCTCTGCCACATGTTTTTTGTAACAGATCCCTTTTTTAAAGCACACCCTCTGTATGCCACTCACAAAAAGGACTAATGTTTTGTCAGGGGGTTGTTTCACAACGATGAATTACACCTACATTACATAGTATGTCAAGCATCGCAAGACAAAGCGCAAACACCTTGCCTTTCCATCACACACTGAGGAGATTGTATGCCCTGACTGTGGACAGTGATCATGGTATGTACTCACGGTCACACCATCAGGAGAGCGCTGAGAGGGAGACATACAAGCACCCTCTTCTCTCTCGATGTGCCTATAAATCATCTTTCTCTGGCCAGCAGCAGATTGTTAATTTGATTTGATTAAACTTTCGCTAATACCCTTTCACCCCCACCCCTTCTGAACGAGATCAGTTTTGTCGGAATAACGCATAGTCCCCTCCTTCCGCCCCCCGCCTCTGCTTGCTCTGTCCTATTTATTATTATGAAAAATGATGTTGGCTTGGGTCTGGGCCGTGAGGAAAGCAACCAGACCCCATTAATGCAATAATAAACCTCCATTCAGACATCACTGAAATGTCTGTAAATATTGTAATGAGCAACAGGGTCTTCTCATAAAAGATGCAGTGCTTCAACTGGATCTGACAGTAGCTGAGAGCCTTGACTTCAAGATGAGCTCACACTTGTTTGCTGGATACCTACACTGGTATAGGGGGCATTCTTTTACCTGTGCTGCATTCTTACCACAAATGTAACCAATTTCCATTCTACTCACAATTTTTTAAGAGGGTTGTATATGTAATATGTGGTGGAGGTAGCCGATGTTGTGCAACTATGAACACCACGTACAACCATTTTGTACCAAAGTTTATTCACGCTGTCTACAGGCAGACTGTAACCCACTGGTCTTTTAGAAACATGCATTAGAAGGGTCCTTGGTAATATGTGAGAACCGGAAGGATGCCATTGGCTGTTTGATTTAGCGTTATGCTGTCATTGGGTTCTCAGACTCCTCTGCTGTGTTTTTCCCTGACGTCTGCTTTCGCAGTAGGTCTGACAGGGCTGCCCATTTGTATTGTATCTCCGATATACAGGTTTCCTTTTTGCCAGCAAACAATGTTCAGTGGAGTCATCCCACTGTGACAGTCATCATTGCACAGTTAGGCAATGCAGCCCACAGAAAGACAAAGGAGCGTGCAGATATGCTGGTTTTTGTTTGCAGGGCCGTCTCAGACTTCACCTGTTTACCTGGGGTGATGTTAGTATGGGCATTAAGGATGGCCTGACTATGTGATAGAGTCTCCTCAGTTTAAATATGCAAAATGATCTCTGAATTACAAAGAAAACCCTCTATTTTCCAAACAGGTTTGATTTTCAATTAAAAAAAAATTACATATATTTTGAGTTTTACTTTCATGTCTTGTCATGTCATGTAGGGATACACTGCACTTAAGGAATCGCCAATGACTTAATAGAAGTGTGGAGCCGGGCTCTTCCTCTGTATATAGAGCTTTTTTTGCATTTAGTCTCAATTTAAAACTCATTCTTGTAGGTACCCTGAAAATATGCTTCTACCTTTGTCAGAAACAAAAAAAGAATAGATAACATTTAAGTGCAATTAATAATATTTCTTTCATCATTATTATGGATTTTATTCTTTTGTGCTGTTCAGTCTATATTAGGAGATTTAGATTTAGAGTTACACATATATTTTGTGAATAGTATGTTTAGATTTTTATGTAACTCCTATTTATGTATTAATATTTATTCATATTATTTATGTATTTCTAGATACCTCTGAACAGTTGCCTTTGATGATCACTGCATCACCCTTTGAGAAACATTGCAATTACTCAATTTTTGGTGGAGGTTTTGTTGAGGAAAATACATTACTTCTGGACAGTGAGCCTGTAGATGTGTTCTTCCCTTTGGAATATTTTGCAGTGTAAAATCACTGAGAGAGAAAGATTGGTAGATAAATAGATAGAGTTTATGAGAATGCGAGCAAGAAAGAAAGAAAGAGAGATTGAGAGAAAGAGGAGGAGGGGGGTTGGGATGGTTATCTGAATAACACCTTTTCCTTTTAATGTTGTGTTGTAGGCTGGTCAGGCAGATTTATTTTGGGAGAGAACATGAAATAACAACAATGAGGGCATTGTAATGTAATGTTTTGTTATAATCCCTTTCTATTTCATAATGGTTCAGGAGAACTCATGCGATAAAGCTTCTTTCATACAAGCTGGGAACATAATAAGATACCTGTTATGCCTCTCTCACATAGCTTCTTGCCCGTTGAGGGTCCTCTAGCCCCTGGTGTCAGCTGAAGCAAGCCGTGATTAGACTTGGTAACAAAAAATATTTTTAATGACAAACGACAACAGTTAAAACATTTCAGTCCCTGCACTGTGGTATTGATTAGTCTGTGATACAAACAGTGATATGAAGCAATGGGAGGCTGTGTTGTAGAATGCGCATTCTGTCACATGAATTTATTTTTCTTCATTTTGATGGTTGCTGGCTATGCTCCAATTTGATTTTGATTGAGAGAAATTGCAGGAGCATTTCCTCTGGCGTCCATGGAAAATTGTGATTTTACAGGAGATCAGAACAAACAAGGGGCTACAGTGGTGAAAAAAAAATATGCAGTCAATAAAGCATTGTGTGCCCACTGTGTTTATCGTGATGAGCAAGCTCTCAGTGCTGTACACGCATGTAACACAGACGTGGCTGGAATAAGAATGATCGACAGACACATGGACAGGAACAATGGGTAGATGGACTGAAAGAGATAAAGTGCTTGTCGGAACCACAGACACAAATGGCTACTTTAATCCTGAGGTGTTCTGAGAGGGGACAGTCATTGGTTTAGTGTCGTCTTACTGACAGGTTTAAAGCCATATCCAATCCAGGGAGGAAACGACTGAAAACAAAGGGATGGAGGGGGCGGAGCAGAGGGCAGGTTCAGCAGTGGCATAGCATAATCACTGTCCCCTGAATAATGCTAGAAGAAGAAATGATTTGGATTTTGTGATTATGATAATGATTGTTATTACTGTTAGTAATAGTTTTTGTAGTAGTAATAGTTTTATTGGTAGTAGTAGTATTAACAATAACCATCATCATCATTATCATCATCACCACAATAATAACAATAACATGGGGAACAGCATTAGAATCAGTGGAAAACTTTTGTGATGTTGAAATTTTGTCAGTCAATGGCAGACCAAACGCAGTTTATTGTGAACATTAAAACAACAACATCTTTGATTACCTCTCCCCTCCCTTTTGTCTTTGAAAATATCGTTAACAAAAAAGGGAAGAAATATTGGAAAACATATTGGATCCACCAGGGGGACATGCGCTGCTCAGCAGGGCTATAAATAGAATCTGTGGTATTTCCGAAAATAGGTTAAGCTGCCATCGCTGCGCTGCTGGCATGACATCACTGACTGCCTGTCAGCCTCTCCCTAAAGACTGCCTCCATGCCGTGGACAAGAAGGGAGAGAGGCAAGCTGCAGCCCACTGTGAAGGCTCTCCATGCACTGTGCATGCCATCGGGTGTGGTCCAACAATAACCACGCCACTGCAGGTGATTGCCCTCCCTAGCTTGCCCACCCTCTGATTGGTCAGAAGGATGCCAACATATTGCTGGCAGTTCCCACACAGAGCTGGATTATAAAGTGTGGGGCATCATGTTGTTTGCTGTTGCCCCCTTGCTGTATTTTCATTTCTGTTCTTGACTGCATTGCAGTTTGTTCCAACCAGCACATTACTTGATTTTCTTGATCGATCTTTGATTATTCACTATATGTGGGTCCTGAGGGTCCCATGACAATGGCCTAATTGGATTTTAAACGCAATGGAACAGAAAATTCAGTTTTGTTATGAGGAATATTCATACTGGATGCTTTTGGTAATTTGGGGCCACACTGCTGAGATGTCCTCCTACACAGTCAGAAGTGTGTGATACAGAGCCCTTATTAAATGCCTCTGCTCTTTTCCTCAGTGGCAGTGATCTGCTTTACAAAACACGCCTTTTATAGAACTGTGATGTTGATGATTGTTGTTACCAAGTATTACACTAATGTAATTAAAATGTGGCACATGTTGTTTTGCATGACCACCTGGACTGGTAATTACTGTTCCTTTCTTGAGCACCTTTTTCTGTAGTGTTATTTTACTAATATTAGAGGGCCAAGCCCTGATGGTGCATAGGCAATCTATTTTCTTTGTTATTAGTATTATTCAGCTTGGTAATAACACAATAGGTCAAATTATTTTAAATACATACAATAATTGTATTTATGCTTTTTAAAGGTTTGCAGTGAAGAGCTGATATGAGATTAACTGATTCATAGCAATGAAATTCCTCTCAATTCCAATAAAAAAATACAATTCACGATTATTCTCCCACAACTCTTGACATTATATGTATGAATATATTAGCACTATGCTAATGTCATTCTAGAAACATACTAATCACTTTCTAACCTCTTACAGATCATATTCTAAGCATATCCTGTTATCACATCTTAACCACATTCTAAAACCATATTTGAAAAACATTCTGACCACATATGAATTACATTCTAGTCATTTTATACTTATATTTCAAGTACAGTCTCCCTAAATTATAACTAAATTTTAACCAAGTGTAATCATCATGTAACCATATACTAATTACATTTAATCACATTTTAAATACATTCTAATCACATTTTCATATTATCATCTTATTATTTCATCACAAATCAAATTCTAGCCAAATTGTAATGACATTCAAACGGCAGTCATAAAAGTTGGATGTCTGCATCATTGGTGCCCTGGCCCCTTACCGAACAATCTAGAACATCATTAGAATGCGATTTTATTGGTCACCCCCCTGTGCTGATTTTTTTTTTTTGTATTTTTTTGTCAACAAAATATAATAGAAAATCTTTTAAGTATGACATTGGTCTGGTTTTCATGCGTTATATCACTTCAAGATCACATCAGCGTCTGTATAGTATTTGTCAAAGTTACGATAACTTTTGTCCCCAGTCTTGAAAACAATGAGATGCAACTTTGACTATTCTGTTTGTTTTAAAAAGCAAAATGCTAAGAAATAGCTAGCCAAATATTTTTTATGTTCATGCAGGCACTTAGCACATAAATATTATAAGAAAACTGAAATGAATGGCTAAACACACAAATGAGCATTCAGTGCTCTTCATTTGTAACTTCTCTCAGGGGTTGAGTTTAGGAAGCGGAAGCTCTCTGGGATAGAAGTGAGAAGTGAGTTGAGCGTCTCACACTGTTTTTTCCATGTCTGCACTGGAAACTCATCTATAGGACAGTGATGCAGGCAGCATAATAAAAGTAACCTAAAAAAGCTACTATTAGCAAAAAGGTATATCATAGGTTGTGCTGTTTTGAAGGTTTAGAGTTGAGTTGAGTCGATGTGTAGACTTTTTTGCAGCCATGGCAAGCTCACTAACCAACGTTAGCAAATATCCCTTTGTAATACTACCCTACCAATTTTGATTGGCTGTTCACAATGCTTCTGCAGCTGTGTATGGTAGTATTAGTTAAACCAATTTTTTCAAACTTATACATCTAAAAGGCCAGAGCTACAATTGGCTACTATTAAGGTGATATAAAATGCATTTCCCCTTGATATTAAATGAATACATTTAACATGATAATGAAACCATTAATGCATAGTAAGTGGTTCTGAGAAAAATGTAGCATTATGAAGTTTGTGGTATTATGCAAGGTGATATTAACCAGCTTCATCTGTAGACATATTAATTAATAACAGGAAAGCAATTTAATACCTTCAGCCATCTCATAGTAATATTTACAGTACTAGTAATACTAATTTCTGTATGTGGCATGGCATGGCTATTTCCATTCTATATGAATGAATAGTATTTTCATGTGACTGCTGTATGTAATGATGCCCAGATAGCCTGTCTGGCTTGTCGGTGTTGACTGCAGCTCAGGGGGTCCTGTGAAACTGCAGCATTGATTTAACAGTAAACTCTTGAGACCGAAGGGTAACACGTGACATGCATGTGCCCATTGCTTTCCACTTGGTGAAAATCTAAACCCTGCTTCTTTCCAGCTGCTCTGGAAACAGTGAGAAAGTAAATTAACTGCACTGTGAAACCTCATTCTTAAACAGTGTCAATTAGTTCCCTCAAAAAGGATGCATCTCAGTGGATGTATTTATAGCGCTTGCTGTGATGTAGAGTGAAAGTTGGGGAGAAGCCAAAAGGAAAGCAAATGTGAAAACTGGGCAACGCCTAGATTGAAATCACTTCTGGTTTATTTGAAGCCACAATAAAATATACATTTTATGCAAAAGTATTGAAATATAGGCTGTCTGGGTGTTAAGGCATTTACACTAGCATACAAGGTACTTCGTGTTTGGTTTTATATATTTCCTCTCTCTCTTTCTCTCACTCACTCACTCATACACACACACACACACACACTAACACACACACACACACACACACACACACTCAGAGGGAATCACCATGATGGGAGTTTTAACTTTGTGAAAAGAAAGCTCAGAGCTCTCCAGTCTTCTCTGACCATTTTCCTGTAAATTTCCCTAGAAAGCAAATTATCAATTCATCATGCACAATTATTTAGTAGAAAAGGTATTTGAATGTGCATGTCAGCTGTGTTCATTATTTATATCAAACAGCTTCATGCAAGCTCAGACTCAACATTATCCCACAGACTGTATTTCCTATGGATTTGTTTTTGCCATTTTCAGAGGAAGTCTGTGAATGCATACAAACAGATCAATCTCTGCGTCTCTTCTACAAATGTCACTCCAATCAAAAGAAGAGAACCTCGGTTAACTCTACAAGAGACTGTGTGTGCACCCTGACTCTGGGCTTTGCTTTGAGGATTGAGGTTGGGCTCGTTTTAAAATGCCTGACTTAATTAAGGTTTACAGGTTACGCTAGAGTACTGATTATATTACGGGACTCATTATGAGCTAATTAGGCAGGGGCAGAGAAAATATTGTCATTAGAACAATGAGTAAGAACACTTGTAAAAGAAACTCCTTTCCGAAACATGGCTGCCTTGTAAGGCCTGAGTAGAGTTTATCAAGAAGAGTGGAGCTGAGGAGCAACTATGGACATAAGGAACGTGGGTTTGATTACCCCAGTGGAAACTTTCTATCTGAAGTCTAATGCCCACGAAACCCAGCCTGGTTTCAGTTGATAATCATTGTATCAGCACCGATTTTGTGTGTTTCTTTGCAAACCTGCAGAAGGCCTAATTTTCCCCAAGCCATCCAGCAGTAAATGAAGTAAGCTAGCAATCTACCCTCGGCGATGACATTTTACACGGAGCGCAAATGAAGTGCGAGGGAATGGGCAGACTTGTGCCAGGCCTGGCTCTGATTCTGCTACCTTCACAGTTTTGGGAGAAGTAAATGCCATGGGGAGGGGAAGTTCAGGCTTTCTCATTACGCTGGTGCGAGCTCCTGTGGGGCCGAGAGCCGGAATGAGAGACAGAACGAGCGGAAGAGGGAGAGGGCCTTCGCATTAGTGCTGAGGCTAGGAGAGTGAGGGGCACGGTCATGGTTTGACAACAGGACCCCTGCACTCAGCAGGAATTACCCACACTTTTCAGATTAGGGCCAAAAGTGCTGAACCAGACACTCGGCCTCCCCAGCACCAGGAACGCAGATTCTTGTCTGAAGTAAATAACCCAGGAAATGGAAGTTGTCAGAGCAAAGTAGCACCCCAAGTGCGGACCCTTTAATTACTGGCCACGTCTATGCACTTGGGCCCGAGTGACACCCGGCAGCGTCTCCCTGACCTGATGTGCAGAGCCAGCACACAGCTCTGCTACATGTAGGAACTTAGCTGAAAGGAGAATAGGGCAGAGAGAGATGAGTTCTGTGGTCACTCCACTGAAAGTAAGTGCACATAATAAGGCCTTAGATGATATCTACAAATTTAAATAGCTCACTATTTTTACACAGTGACTTTTATTTAATGCTCTGTCAGCAGAGTCTAGTTAAGTTGTTTTATTGTCCTGTTTCAAACAATTTCATCATGCTTTGCATTTAGTATGCAACAGAGTGCCTGTAATTTATGCAGGTGTGGGTGCTGGTTCTGTTGCAAAGTGGTTACAGCTTTTTACTGTGGGTTGCACATGCTGATTATGCTAGCTGTAGACTGACAAGCATAACAGGAGTTAAAAGGAGTTGGTATGTTGTTTATTAATTATTCATTCTTCTTATGGCTCTCATTCATTTATATTTGCGATATGTCCAGTTAATTTATAGATCAATCAATTTAGCATAATTTTTTCCAAGTTCCAACCATAAGTGTAGTTTACAGGAATATGTTGCGTGTACGTGTTGCAGTGAAACAAGTACAGTAAATATGCTTTGAACCCCCTTTTAGATGCCATGCCTTTATCATGTGTTAAAATAAAACTGCACTGTATTCAAACTGAACAGCAGCTGATGGAGGAAAAACATGCCATGGCTGATTGATTTGTTTGGTTGTTATTGGAAATCATTGTGCCAGGTCTGCAGGGAGTGGGAATTGTGTGATGAAGGTTAAACTCTTGACACCAACAGCAGTGCCAAGTAGTCAAGAGGTCACAACCCAAGACGGAATCCACCTCTGCCAAAAAGTGGATTGAGAGGATGCACTGCAGGGAAGGTTTGCAGGGCTATCAATGGACCAGTTCATCCAAAATCCTCCCCTTATTTTTGGCCCATCCAGCAAATGTGACACAACGTGATGCAGCAAGTCAGTGTGACCTAGCTTTATGAAAGAGTTCAAATGTCACAGGGAAATTGATTGAGCCAATGGCAGACATGCATGCTTTTGCTGAGAGAGAGAAAAAATGTAAGCACAGTATAAATAAAGATGCAGTATGCCTGGGGTTGAATTAACCCGTGAATTGGATGGATAGGGTGATATAATGGACAACCTGAATGACAAATGCAATTGAGGCCCAATCTTTCTCCACCGTTATTTTGGCCAGACAGAATAGGGAGTGGGGGTAATCCCATACATTTCTACATCTCTAAAATTTAAGTGATCCTAAATTTAAATCTGTCCAAAAGCTGTCATAAAATACAGAAATATGGTCAGCGACAGCAAACCACAGACAGTTCAGTGCATCAGTACCTCCCCGTCTCTGTTCGTGCTCTCTATGCTGTTGTTGCACCTGCAGTGGGAGCTGTCTGATTTGGGGGGGGTGGAGTGGCACTAGGAAGTGAACCGTGTGTGACTGTCACCTGGGGTCGTGTCGCATGGTGTTGATGCTGTGTCAGGGGACCCCAGGCTCCTCCAGCCTTCCCCCAACAATGGTAAGGCTGTGGCTCTGGAGGCCCCTGCACCCCCCAGTCCTCCCCTGTTCTGATGTCACAGAGGCTCAGTGTTCCACAGTGTGATTAGTGGAGATGGGAGGAGGCAGGTCTACGGAGCTGAAACTCAGGTAGGGCCGGCTCTGTGTGGCTCTGCAGCACAGAGCAGCTCCCAGTGGTGGTAGGATCTCCACTTAGACTGACTATGGGGAGCGCTCACAGCATCCCACGCTCCCTCACTGTGAGTGAGCCTTTGCCGGCTGCCTGACGGGTGGTCACTTAATGACATGCTATTGATGGGTCCCCACGGGCCAGGGTTGTGCTGTCTGGGCCGGCGCTACTCGGTGTTCATTAGCGCACAGTGACTGGGCCGGTGTTGTTACACAGTGTAGCTTAGCATTGAGTACCTGGACCAATGTTTTTGTTTATCATAGCTTAATTCTGAGTTATTGAGCCAGTGCTGTTATTTAGGGTAGCTTTAGGGTAGTTTTGAGTTATTGGGTCATTGTTGTTATTCAGGGCTGCTCAGACCTGAGTGACTACGCCGTTGTTCAGTGGTGGGCCCACTATAGATGCAGTGTTCAGTGACTTTGCCAAAAGTGTTATTCAGTGTTTAGATTTGTTCAGTGTTCAGTGACTTGGTGTCCCATGCAGAATTACTAAGCCAGCTCTCTCCTCTGAGTGCTAGCTGCTGTGCAGTGTTGATTAACTGAGTCCATGTTGTGTTTCAGTGTGCATTGACTCTACCAGTCCTGAGGGTCAGCGCTTACTTGGTGGCCAAGCATGCGTTGAGATTCAGTGATTGTGCTGATCTTCCTATCTCCTTTTTGTTTTGCAGGCTGCGCCTTCCTTACCTACTGTGCCCGTGAGTCGGCCATCAAAGCCCAGAATGCCCTCCATGAACAGAAAACACTGCCAGGGGTAAGTCTCCATCCAGCGGCGCACGCCTGCAGTCTCCAATGCCACCCCAGCACAGAAAATATGTGCACACTTTAGCCTGAGCCATAAAACATTTGGAAAAGGATTCAATCAATAAGCCAGCCTTTTCAAATCAGGGTTTGAACTGTACCATGAGCCTGCTCTCGGGAGGTTATTGCCAGCTCTAAAACATTGATCAGATGCACTCCACGAGCTTAGGAGGCAATAACATCAAATGTCATTTCATTTATTCTTTGCATTTTTTAAATTGCTTTCTTTTCAAAGGCTAGTCATTGCTGTTCAGTCAAAAATGATTTACTGCAGGAGTGAAGAATAAACACATCTGACAATGCAAATGGCTGTGATAGGAGTTGTGTTGTCCTGGTGCTTTCAGTGCTGTTTCAGTGCTGCACAGCTGCTCATAGGGACAACAAGTCAGGAGCTGCTAAGCAAGGGGCACAGCATAGGCCGCCTGCGTTAACAGGACGTAACAAGAGTGCAACACAGGGAAACCGGCATGGTGCTCCTGAACCTTTTCAGGGGTGAAATGGGTGACAGGAGCAAGGGCTCAGCCAAAAGGCACATGTTTCGCATTAAAGATGCAAATATAGCATTGGTAACTTTGAACATTTCTGGTGCTTTCTTGAAAACAAGTTGTTTCTTTTATCCTTCAAATTTGCCAAGCTTGAAGCTGGAGGGCTTTTTTTTTCCTTAAAGAGCATTTGGGTAAAAGAAAAAAAAAAGAAAGTTGTTCTTTGAAAGATTGCCAAGGGATGTGTTCACGGTAGGCTGTAACTGTGTTTAGCAGCGCGTTAAAAAGAGGGATTCTCAGAGAGCTGGTAGCTAGAACGTTGCCAGTGCTCTCAGCTCATGGAGTCGCTAATTGCGCCCACTCGCAAGCCTCGGAGGGCAGCCGTCAAGGCTGACCCACCAGCGGGATTACACAGAATATGCAGATGAATATATACATGAGGGGTACGGGGGCACAGTCAGTCTGTTTGGATTGTCGGGAGAAAAGCACATTTCCAAAGCCATCTGGCTGCTATGTTGAAGAGATTTAGAAATATACAAAAAGGCTATATCATATCGAAGAACATCCTTTGGTGTTAGGAAGCACTAAGTCCATAATGAATAACTAGTTCTTAAGTACCATGTCTTGCTATATATCATTTCAAATGAGGGCACACACATTTGCGCATGCATGTATTCATCCATACACGCACACAATAAATAGGTTATATTCCCACAAGTTGGTGAAATTCTCCAGTCACGGATAGATGCTGTCATGCTTTTATCTGCCTCTTTCTTCACGATACACAATTCTTTATTCTCCATTAAATCATAACCACAGGGCAGCATGGTGAAGTCATTCTTATGTTTTGCTCTTTGTGTTTATGATGTGTGGAGGTTTTATAAGACAGTTGCCATCAGAATGCTTTCTGCATGCTGTTCTGGCTCTTTCCCCACTGAGACTCCCCTGGTTTCTTACCTGGGACATAACATGTCACAGAAATGTAACAGTAAGACAGTGAAGTGTGGCAGCCAAACCATTTCCAACTCCATGGCCTCGTTCTGTGGGGGGGGGGTTCCACTCTGTGGTGAATTGCAAACAGATGGCTAGACTGAAGAAAACACTGACGTAATGAAACCTCTCGAATACAGCAAATACTGAGACACACAGACAAAGATCGAGCTTGAATGAGTATGTTATGATGTCCTCCTCGAGGGGGCTGGGTGTATATGTGTTCTGTATGTGCATGTGTGTTTGCGAGAGAGAAGATGGTTTACTGGTGTGTATTTGTGTGCAAGTGTGTGTGTGCATGTGTTAGTGTGTGTTTGTGTGTGCATGTGCTTACAGTGTGTGTGTGTGTGTGTGTGTGTGTGTGTGTGTGTGTGTGTGTGTATTTAGTATCGAGGAGGAGCTGGGTATTTATCGTGCTCTGTGTATGTGTAAGTAAGTGTGTTTGTGTGTGTTTAATATCAGGGTGTAGCTGTACAGTGTTCTGTGTGTGTGTGTTTGTGTGCATGTCTGTGAGAATCTCTTTAACATGTTTGTGTGTGTGTGTGTGTGTGTGTGTGTATGTGTGTTTAGTATCAGGGAGGAGGTGTTTAGTGTGCTCTGCATATACATATGTGTGTGTGTTTAGTATCAGGGAGGAGGTGTTTAGTGTGCTCTGTGTGTGTGTGTGTGTGTGTGTGTGTTTAGTATCAGGGAGGAGGTGTTTAGTGTGCTCTGTATGTGTGTGTGTGTCTGTCTGTGTGTCTGTCTGTCTGAGAGAGTAGGTGTTTAAAATGCTATGTGTGTGCGTGTGTGTGCGCGTGTGTGTATGTGTGTGTTTTGTATCAGGGAGTAGGTGTTTAGCGTGCTCTGTGTGCTGGAGACATTCTCAGTGGTGCAGCGGCCTCTTGCCAGTCAGCCTCCCCTAAATCTCTCACAAACGACCCCCGTTGCTCTGTGCTGACGGTAAGTAGATATGCCAGTTGTTTGTTTGCAAAATACTGCTTGATATGCAGTTTGCCAGAGGCTACGGTGTAATTAATGTAAACTAGGAATCCCCAGGAGAGGAGTTATGAGTTATTAACGGCTGCGATTTGTCATTAACTCTTTCCCGGCTGTCCCTACTCATAGGCATCTGAGTGCTCTATGAGTTCTGATGGGCCTCCTCTGTCTGTGTGACTGGTCTGAGTACAGACAGTGATGACAGCATGGGCCAAGAGGAACTCCAGATAGCCTCAGAGCAAAGACATAAAGATTTGAAGGCTCACACATACCACATACATGCACACAAACACACACACACACACACAAATACAGATATGTCCACAATCATATTCTGTTTCTGTTTCTAATTGCAATCAAATAATAAGACAATCAGTGATAGCTGTTTTCTGAATATGGAATTTGGAGGCTTGGCCCAAATCTGTGCTATGCAAAGTTCACTGCATTAAAGGAGCATGCATGTGCATATGCAATGTAGATGTGGGAAGTGAGCTGCAGGGAGGAAAAGGTGGCAGAAATTTGGCTCTGGAGTAAAAAGAGCTGTGACAGCTGTCCGGGTGCATACGCTGGAGTCTTCTGAAGGCCCTCTGTGGATACAAGCAAAGGCGTGTTGGGGCGTTGAGAAAAACATGTACACACGGCAGCTTGTCATGATCAGGCACTGCTCACATCAGTGATGTGTGTGTGTGTGCCTGGTGTGTGCCTGTGTGTGTATGCGTGTGTGTGTGTATGTGTGTGTGTGTGCACGCATGTGTGGGTGTGTTTGTCTGTGTGTGCGGCAGTTGTTGGGAAAAGCAGTAGAGCTGTGACTAAAGCCTGTAATGTTGTTTCTGTGTTTCTTTCGTGTCACATGTATGCCTGATTTGCCACTGAGGTCAACCACAAAATAAGTGTACATTATTGAAGGAATTCAATGTGTCTTCAGGAGCCCTAATCAGACAGTACAATTATGCCAGGGCCTGCTTTATGTAACTGTGGTGTTGCTGTGTTTGAACACTCTCATAGAGGTGCGGTAGATGTCACACTGAGAGAGTGGGTCAGAACCTGGTGACTAGTGCGCTGTGTGCACTCTGCCCAGCCACTGCAGTGTCCCAGTGGAGCGGCTGAGATGAGCTTTGGTCAGCAGCGGTCTGATAGTGAGCTGGAGGCAGCCCCTGGGTCCTGTAGCAGCTGCTGGCTTTAGTGATGTGACACACTGCCCCTCCCCAGGAGCGACACAGATCACGGTCCTGCTCTGTGCCCCCTCTACCCCCTCCCACTTCACCCACACAACCAGGGCTCAGGGCCTGCTCGCCTGTCCCAGTGCACTTTCACGGGAGATTTACATAGCAGGGCGCAGTGTCTCTGCTAATCCCACGCACTCCTCCTCCTCGCCCAGAATCCCAACGATTCACTTTGAAAAATTCATAATCGCTTAGCTGTATAAATAACAACATCCTCCACCTTTTCAGCATGCTGAATATAAGTCCTAAAATAAATCACAGATTGGTTTTGTTGGGCCGTGATTTGTGAACACAGCATGCATTTCCTTGCGGCATTAGTGCCGCTAAACCTATTCCAGAGATTCACAAGAGCATGACACAGGTTTATCGAAACACTATCCACATCAAACTAGAAATCTGAACAGGAAAAAAAAATGCAACGCTACATTCATGTACTCCTACATTGTCAGCACTCTCTCCCTCTCTCTCTCTGTCTTTCACACACACACACACTTACAGTACGCACACACACATATGCACACACACTGCCTCTCTCTCTCTGTCACTCTCTCTCTCTCATACATGCATACAGACACATATGCATGCACAGTTTCTCTCTCTCCCTCTCTGTCTCTCTCAGACACCCACCCACCCACACACACATTGGGTTGCTGTCTCTCTCTCTCTTTCTTATATCCAAACACACACACACACACACACACACACACACACACACACACACACACGCTGGGTTGCTGTGTCTGCCAGGGCCCTGCTCAGCTGTAAGGGGATGCGCAGGGTGCCGGGAGTTGGCTGGGGCTGCGGCGGGGAGATCGCCCGACCTTGTGTGGTGGAAATGAGGCAGGCCTGCTGTGGAGCTGTGCCGTCCAGAGGGCTTCAGACGCCTGGAATTTCAAATCCACCTGCTCATCAGCAGCTAAGCTGCCGCAAAGGCTGAATAATTCAAGGCCGTATTTGTGAGGTGGGGGTGATGGGTGTCGGGGGCGTGAGGCAAGGCAAGCAGGCTGTAGGATGCCAATCGGTGCTGGCAGGAGTGCAGGCCTATAGCCAGGGGTGGGGTAGTGGAGGTGGAGGTAGTATTTGGGGGAAGGGGGTCATCAAAATTTTGCCTCTGGGTAATGGGAGAGGCAATGGGTGAGGGTACAGACTGAGGAGTGGCAGAAGGGAGGATGGGGCAGCAGGGGTCCAGAAAGGAGGAAAGTAAGACTAATGCCAGTAGTGAAATCACTGCCCCTTTACAAACAAACCTGCATTTGGTTTACTGTCATCTTGGCTCTGCGATGTTCCACAGCATAGCACTCTTTCTGTTTTCACAGTGTGAGAGCGAATATTACAATGCTGCTGTAGCATGCATAACAAAGAATGGGAAAATTGTTGAATTTTTTAATTTCAGATATCACTGACATGTTTGACATGTGCATTTTCACACCTCGAGTGAGTGCGTGATCCCTCCAGAGGTGCTCTGCATTAGCTGAAGGGGTCTGTGTAGAGCAGAATGCTGCTCTTTTTTTAATAAGCTGTGTTGATTCATTGAGATGACAATGTAGTGGGTTTGTGGATTGCGGTCCTCTAATTGGTTTATATCTGTGGTCGGGGCTGTCGAACTAGTATTACCCCACCAACCTTAGGTGATTAATAGAAAGCCCTGCTGGCATCATAAAAATCAAAGGAGAGGTATGCACAATGCTGCAGTTTACGCTTATGAAGTTTTATTGTGATGCATGCTTATAATAGCCTCCGGTGCTGTTCTGGAATGTAGAAATATTACTGCAGCGCCGGTGGCTGCACATGGGGAGGAAATAAGGGGAAAGAGATAGAGGGAGGGAGGGAGGGAGAGAGAGAGAGAGAGAGAGATAGAGAGAGAGATAGAGGGAGAGAGAGAGAGAGAGAGAGAGGGGGAGTCTGTAATGGCACAGTGGTGTAATATACAATAAAGAGCTGTTGCACAAGAGTGGTCCTTAGGGAGCTAAATCCACACCCTACGGAGCAGGATCACAGGATCCAGAAATAAGCAAAAGTAAATAAGGCAAATAGTTGCGCCTATTGTTTTTTTTTTTTTTTTTTTTGCTGGATTAGCCACAACTTTAGACAAACCTCTTCTTCCCCTGGGCTTTGCTTTCCAAGGTATTTAGCAAAGAGCTAGCTTTGCACTTTGCACCTGACTTTAAAAGGAAACAACAGCAGAACGAAAACAGTTTCATCCCTACTTTTGTCGACGCCCGAGGGAGGGGCTGGGGGCAGGTGGGTTTGAGTTTGGGAGGGCGTTGTTGGTTATGGTGCACACACTGATAGAATTCATTCTTTTTAAAACAACCCTGTGGAGGCTTGCATTGCAGGCAGGGAGTTTTTTCGGGGCCACAGCAAAATTTGGCAGCATGTCTCCAGGAGGGCAGTCCGTGAGTAGCACCTTCACTGGCGGAGTACTTTCTTTTTTGTACTGAATCAGAGAAAAAAACTCAGCTTTGACCACCCAGAGGAAAACCAAGGACTGAAGAAGCAGGGGATGAAGGTTCTGTGAGCTGTCCTGAGGTCAGCCCTTTCACTTCACAGAGTTGGCGCCGAGCGCCGAGCAGTTCCACTTTCAGCTCACCTCCAGCAGCAGGGAGCCGTGGATCACGGCGAGGAAAGAACTGGGATCGAAATGGAGTAATCTACCAAACCTGGCCGTTTAGCCACTCCTCAATGTGAAGTGTGCTATTTTTTTTTTTTTCTGGGGTACAGGTTGAAAAAATGAATTATTAATGCTTCTTATTTTTAGCCTCTTTAACCTATTTCTGGTTATGGCTGGAGAATGGCCCTGTGTCTGTGGAATTGAGTCATGTGACGGCGTGATCTGGGTTATGTGATGCGAAGGCGTAGGCTGCTGTGGCCCTGCTCCGCTCCCGTCCGTGTGGCCCTGCTGCGCTCCCGTCCGTGTGGCTCTGCTCCGCTGACCGGGCCATCCACACACCACTACATACAGGAGCAGGGGCACAGGAAGACCCAGTTAGTACAGCTGTCACTCTGTCCTTGGATACCTAAAGGTGGGTCAGCAAGGAGCACGCACAAATCAAATCCACTCAGTGTAAGACTGGTAGGGTCTAAATAAAGGGTAATAGCTGTGGTAGTGAAACACAGATATGGGTATGCAGATCAGGAGGCACTCAGAAGCGTGCGTGGCCACGGTCAACAATGGGTGATATACAAGCAGTCGCAGTGATCTGCGTTTTACAATGATCCACGACTGCGGCATTCATAAAATTGCCATTGTTTATTTTATAACATTTTTGGTAACATATAATTTATGGGTACTTTAATGGATCAAATTTGCAGTTGTTTGGGGTTATCTTGACCTTTAACTTGTAAGTTCATTCTCCATTCTGTTTTTTTTTTTACCATGTTAACTAAATGTCATATTCAGTTATATGCTTAAAACTGCTGTTCTTTGTATTTCTGGCACTGGGGAGGAGAGAGAGGCTGGGAAGTACGAATGAGAGTGAGAAAAAGAGCCAGTGAAAGCAGCAAAATAAAAAAAGTCTGATAAGGCAACATTGGGGATCTTTATTTAAGCTTGTTGTATTGCCTTTCTTATTTTAGCTTGTTGGTTTCATTCAGTGAATCCGTGAGGGGGAAGCGAAGAGGATTTATTTGTTTTATCCTTTCGAGTATGTGCCTTTCTTGCCTGTAGTTAAACATCATTTCGAAGACTGTGATTTGTGTCTTGCTGCTCCCTGTGTATCCCATGACTCTTGAACCGTCCCATTGTGCCTGTCACAATAGTGAATGTTCATAACGTTAGTGCACTTTGTGTTTGTAAGTATCTTCAAATATCTCTGGAATGTTTGACCTAAACCCATATTTATGTAACATTTCAGTTAAAGGTTTGATTTTGGCCTGTATTCAGGAAGATAACCACTACTTTGAATACTACTTCTGTGGGAAAATTGCATTTAAATCAAGACGATGTGGTTTCCAGTGCGGGTTTGTAGGAATGGGATATTGTAAAAGTGGGGAATACCTATACTTACAAAATTTCTCTGGATCATATGATCATCAAGTCTGACATAACCCTGTCTACCGGAATTTTAAATATCTGTGTGTGCGTGTGTGTATGTGTGTGTGTGTGTGTGTGTGTGTGTGAGAGAGAGAGAGAGAGAGAGAGAGAGAGAGAGACAGAGCGAGTCAGAGAGAGGGGAGATTGAGAGAGAGGGAGGAAGGGAGGAAGAGCAAGCGAGAGAGAGGGTTAGAGGGAGAGAGGACGCGGGGTCATGTTGACAGCTTGAAGCCGTACCTTCAGCGGGGTGTGGAAACAGCGAGCCATGTTAATGCGGCCATCCCCCTGAGCTGAGGGGCCCGCTCCGCTCCCTCCAGCAGGCTCATTTGTAAGGCAGATCTGGAGTGGTCACAGAAGGTAGAGGGGCAATATGGAGCATTTGTCAGCAGAAATAAGGGCTGATGCAATACGTCGCCCGTCGGGGGATGAGGAATGGAGCTTGATTGACATGCGGTTTGACTGAGGACTGGCCCTGACCCCACCCCCACCACCACCCCTCCCCCCACGGCCTGATTAGGCCAGCGGCGCATCACGGTGCGGTTTGGGACTGTGTGGGGGTGGGCTGTGGTGACCTAGAATATGAGTGTGGAGAGTGCTTGCAATTCCTTTTGATGTGTTAGTGTGCGTTCGCATTGTAGGTCAGCGGCAAGCCACAGCAGCGCGGGCTTCTCCCGGGCAGCGCGCCGTTATATAAAGGCCTCGGCCACGGCGCGCACGTCCCCCAGCTCGCCGCTCTGGCCAGCGTCAGTGGAGCACAATGCGACCGTCAACCCTCTCGGAGACCACGCTCCTCTGAGAATACTCCAGAGAGCTCTCTTGCCAGAAGGGGGGGGAAATTAACGCAATGGCATGCACTCCATTTTCTACAATTTTGGTCAACTACAAAAACAAATACGCTCTTGTACTTTAATCTAATTCCGTGCAGGTGTATTATGAAAATTGCCTACAGCTCAGCAGAATCGGAATAAACCTCCTTTGAAATATAAATACATTGGAAGAATTTTTACCCCGCTTGGCACTTACTTAGCTCCCATGTCCAGAAGTGATTTACCGCTTTTTCCTCTGTTTCTTATAGCTCAGTCAGACGGGCATGTTGAACTTGTGTGCAATGCTTTCACTGTGGGAAATAAACAGCTCATCACAAGCAATGGATGCTGTACATCTTAAGATTCTGCAGGAAACCTGAGGCAGAAAAAATGTACACATCAGAAAAAAGCATGAAAAGACCAATATTGGACAAAGCGGACTGCCAATAACTATAGTTACTGGCCTGTGAACTATCTTTGCCTGAAATACAATGGGGGTTGTATTTTAATAATTTATGGTGAAACAGTATGATGGATGTGCCAGTGTACTTTTCAGGTGAAACACAAAATGTTCCCCCTAGAATGAACGCAGGGCTACATCACACACTTCAGAGGATCTTGTCGCACCGTGGATATAGAGTGTTGGACTGCAGGAGAGTGACGGCTCTGTGTGGCACACAGGGCACCCAGGCAGCACCACTCCCCGCTGCAGTGCTTGACAGCTCCCTCTCAGCTGGGTCGGATCTGCCTGTGGTGTGACAGAGAAGCAATTTAGAGTTGCACCGCTGCGTGGGGCTGGCTGATCTGGACCTCTGAAAGTGCTCCAGCGCTCGCTGCGAGTTAGCACTCATTAAGCTTTGAGTAGTCTGTTCAGAGCAGGACAAAAGGATCGTTGAAATGCAAAGCAAAGGGCATGCTGCTGGCTCTTGCTGCGGGTTGTAGACGGCGCAGAGTACGCCACAGCGGCCAGTCCATTATGGGCTGCCATTGGCCGACTCGCCTGTCCCCCAGTGACAATCATTAAGTTGTCAGTCTGGCACAATATGGAGTGCTCTGGCTGAGCCAGAACATTGCGATATGCAGCAGAAGAAGTAGAAGTAATCATGCTGATC
Organism: Megalops atlanticus; assembly: GCA_019176425.1. Classification (NCBI taxonomy): domain Eukaryota; kingdom Metazoa; phylum Chordata; class Actinopteri; order Elopiformes; family Megalopidae; genus Megalops; species Megalops atlanticus. The sequence continues at coordinate 30,520,063 of CM032876.1, read as the reverse complement.
TGACACCTGCAGATGTCCCAGATGCATTGATGATCCATGTTTTTCATAAAATAGGAGTCTACTGTCAATTCAGGAAAGCCCAGATATTAATAAATAGGAGTAAAGTGGGGCATAGGTTGACCACTCTAGAAAAACCTTGGGACAGCGGTCTCAGAAATGTGGTGTGTTGCCCCATTCTATTAGTGGTGCATGATAAGTAGCAGTAAATCAGCCAAAATCACAGCCTCAGTTGTCACTGTGTCCCCCTGCTCAGACCCTGTGTGGCTGAGTGTAGAGCGGGGAGTGTAGCTGAATTGAATCGTCTCTCATCGCACCTTGCTGCTAATGGGCTCGCTGACCAGTCACCATGGCAACACAGGCAAACCACAGGACGGCACAGTGCACAATCCATTAGGCGCTATGAGAGGAGGTAGGAGTTGGTGGTGGTGGCGGGGGGGACGATGACACAAGACAACACACATTTATTTACTGGGTTTATTTTACCTGTTTTTTCCTTATTTATTATTTATGATTTTATTGATCTGCCCGACGCTCTGGCAGGCAGGCAGGCAGCCCCGGCCTCTCAGACTGTCAGTAGGATGTGCTTTCCTTTGTTCTCATCCAGGATCAGCTTGCTTGTTACCGCTTCAGGCTCCCCTAACCGGCAACGACATAGAGGGCCCAAAGGCTTCATTCTAGTTGATCTTTTGATTACTCATCTGAACCAACACTAGGATTCTTTTCAACCTCATAGACCCTCCTTCCCTGCATCCAAAGTCACTGTGGGGAGGATGGAAAAGACTGGCACGTGTAACAGCTTCATGTGGACACATCGCGAGTTCCCAGAAAAGGGAGATTTTGAAAAAGCTGCCTTGTGTTTGGGCAACTTACTGTCAATGCAGAAGATGTTTTGTGTTGTGTGGGAGTCATTGTGAGGCTACCTCATGGTGGTGCACATTGGAGTGCAGGAGAGTAGAGACAGATGAGTTCCTGCTGTCTCTCTGCCTGGTGCCCGGATCTCTCTCCTGATCCTAGAGCAGCTAACAAGCTGAGGTGACCAAGTCGAGAAGCCCTGGTGTTGCTCTCCCTGCCTCCCCTGCTGCTCTTCAGCTGACAGACTTGACTAACTTTACATCAGAACGAATGATAAGCCGTCAACATGGCAATAAAAATCCTTCACGTCCTCAGACACATCTAAAAGCTCTTTGCCTGCACCAAGTGAAGGGCCAGTATCAGACGGTATCAGATTTATTATAGAAGATTCAGAGTTAAAGCCCTCAGGTTGGGCACTTCTGTGGGTTTATTTCAGGCCGCAGCTAAGTACAGAGCATAATAGGCTTTGACTTAAAGATCGCTGCCAGCTCCTAACAGACGACCCTTATTAAAGCTTACCATGCTCAGTCATGGTGCAGCAAAGCAGGGGAAGGGGACAATGAGGCCTCTGGTTCATTGTAGGGCTAGACATCAGTGTGGTAAAATTTGGTGATGCAGTGACAGAAAGAAAAAGCAAAGCAAGCTTGTGTGAGAGTTCCATTCAGGCAGACACATGAAAATCCGGCTAAAATTATGAACTGAATTCATCTATGTCACCTGCAGTGTTGTTACTTGTGATGTAAAGGCTTTTTATAATGCATGGAAAAAGATTTTCCTGTGGTGGAAATCTTTCTATGTGGAGGAGGGTATTGAGATCCAGATGTACCTTTACGCTGAATTACTGGACATGGTGGAGTGCTCTTGTGTCTGATTTTGTGATTTGATGCAGTGATCACATCTACCTGCCAAAACTAATGTCTCTGAGTGTCAGATGGTTGGAGTAGTCCGACTCTCTGCACAGTGAAAAAGTAATGTTACACTGGCTAAAAATGCAGGGACACACAGCATCAAGGCCATTGACACACTGCAGCAGGGGTCCAGTGGCAAAATGACATTTTCACGCGGAGCCAAGGCGGTTTCTGTAAGACAAATCCTTTCTAATGGGAACCTCTAGGGCTGCATGAAAGCCTGGTCGATACAGAAGGATAGGGGGGCTTTGATGATCTGGTATCTCTGTCTTTCTCCAAATGAAAAAAGCTAGACTGGCCTTCAGGGATTGAGTCAGGCTAAGTTTCTATTAGTACTATCTACATAACACCTAAGATGTCCCTCTTTTTGATGTGACAGGAGTTACATTATCTCACATTAGGGAATAGGACAAAGCCTTGCCCTGTTTCATACTGCTTCAAGGAGACCAGCAGGGTATTTGTTGGCAGGAAAAGAAGAAGGGCGTGCTAAAACGGCCTCAAAATAAAATTTAAAAATACATCTCTGCCGTAGTATTTAGTTAAATATTGATGGTATTAATGCTAAATCTAAATCTGAAATACATATCCAGTCTCTATGAAAGAAAACTCATCACTTTCAGGATCATTAGTGAAGATGTGGAATACCCCAAATATTTCAAACTGTGATTCAGATATAGAAATGGTCCTCCTCTTCATTCCCCATGATGCATCAAGATACAGTAAAATTTTCAGTTAAATGCAACCATTCTTGACATGGAGGTCTTTGGAGCCATTAGTCTATTGCAAAACAAATTATGTGCAACATTGTAAATCACCATTTGGGATGGCTGAATTTGCTGTTCTCGGATGTTACAAAACGAAATTTGCAAAGAGGATGTTGTGAATGCAGTTTCAGCATTAGCTGATTTCCTCTTACTTGGTTGGGTAAGATACAAGGTGCTAACTGTTTACTTTCAATAGCTGCAGTGCCTCCTGCATGGTGTTACAAAAAAAGAGGAATGTTAAGTGTCACCTGGGAAATTGGTACAAGAAGGACAGGCAAGACAGTTGCAGGCCTTTGAGCCGTTTTATTGTGAGCCTAATTAGTTATACCTAAGCCCCTTTGGCCTGTAGGATGTCTTTAATTAAGCTCAGGTGTATCGAATTAAGATCATAGCGCAGATTTAAATGGCTTAGTCTGGCCTGAGAATAGAGGCTGATGCTCTGGTCTCGGTGGGACCGCTGCAGGATGGGGGTGTGGGAGTGTTGCACGTGTTGTTTAAAGTGTTGAAATAGTGCCTGCTTACAGGATAAGGGACAAAATGGGTCATAGTAATAGAGCCAGGTTTTAGAAAGCAAATGCTTTTTTACTGCTTCAGTGTTGTCTTGTAGTTTTACATGACATGATGGTTTTCTAAAAATTGGAGAAACAGATTTGCTACTGTTATACTGATTGCTGTTCCTCGTCTTCTAAGAATGAACTTCAAAATTGCTTAAATGTTTTATGTGTCATATCAGCCAAAATCACATATTTCCAGATGATACCCATAATCCACGTTATATTTGTGGGACTGGGATGTGTACATTCATTACATTTCAATAAACACAAGTAGTGTCCTCTTATTGCACTGCTGGGAAACACCTTGTATTATGAAATAACTGAAAGGAATGAACCAGTCTTTGCTGCCAAGCGAGCTGCTAGAGGCGACTTGGGGGACAGTCACCGCCGTTCTTAGGGACATTGGAACGTGAATACAGATAACATTGAAGCAAAGGGAAAGGAGTATGGGTATCTAAAGATTGCAACACCCTGTTTGAAGTGCTTGCTTTTGCTTTCTCCAGCCCACGCACTACCACGTCAGTGCTGTATATTTAGCAAGAGCAGCTTTTCATTTTATACTCGCCATGGTGTAAGAGGTGTACGGGGGGCTCTGAAATGTTTGTCTTTGTTCTCCTACCGGATTTTTTGTGTAGGCGTTTACAGTTCCAAGAACCACCTCGGGATTTCATTTCAACAGATGGAGGTTTAACAAAAGCATTTCTTCCATATCAGGGTTGTACTTTGCAACTTGATGTTTGTTTATTTCATTTTATTTCCGTCAGCAACGAGGAGATAGTTTCCTGTTCACCGTAATATTGTTCTGAGAGCTTTGCCATACTCTAATTAGCCCTGGAACTTTTCAGGCCTCGACACTGTAGCCATGTTTTGTCTTAAATGCGTAACTTGCATTCAAAATGCATGGCTTACAAAGGTTTATTAATAAGCATCAGTGCGGTATCTGAAGTTGAGTACTTGACAGTGCTGACAGCCTGTCCGTCATGTACCCACCGCCGAAAACAATTAGCTGTGTCTATTATTACTATTAGCATGAACACAACATCGCCATGAACAGTTCGCTTAATATATTCCAAAGCACGTTTGATTTTAACTGTAAAAGTATATCGCGGCTTTGGCGTGGTAGATAATCACCTAAATATCTGAGGATGGGAATTCTGCCCCTGTCCAGGGTGCTGAAGCGATCCGGTATAGCTTCTTTCAGCGACGACACTAATTGCGAAATAATGTATTGTGTTCTAAGCGACACTCTTATGGTGTTTGTGGAATAATGAATGCTTAAAGGCTACAGTGACAATTGTATCATTTGCACGGTATTGAAAAACACTTTGAATAAAAAAACAGGTACAGTTTTCGATCAGCACATTTTCCTGCTGTCCGCCAGCATCTTAGCCACGGGGATTGACAAGAACTGTAAAGTGTTGACAGCATCGGTCAAGTAATTCTGCAATATTAAGTACTTTGTGAGAGGTTCAACCAGAAAAATGTCTGGACGTGCAGAAATCGTGTTTACACACAATATAATAAAAAACGCTCTGAAAAGCAACTTAAATCCGGCCAAAGGCTATAACTTCAATACATTTTGACATCTACGGGCGAAGTTTCCTTCGCTGAAACGCTGTTTAAAAATTGACCTAAAATTGTGTCAGTCGTCTTTTTAAAACACGCAGAGGACTCATGTGGACACACTGTTTAAGTGAAAGCATCATTATTCTTTTAAGCGTGAAAATTAGTAATAACAGAAGGCTACTGTGATCCTCAACAGTCGCACACATAATCCTGTTTAGGTGTTGATTTAGTTGTTCTCAACTGTAGAATACCTCTGCTATTACGTTTCCGAGTCTGATTGATCGATCATATATGATTCGAAAATGAAATAAATTCGAATTTGACATGTTATCTAGAATGACAGGATGCTGTGTTGTTTTTTTGATTTATACACACGACAAAAATACTTCAAAGACTTGTTTGCCTGAACGCGCGCGCTCACGCTCCAACTTCCCCCTTTTCTGTGATGTTCACTCCCTCCTTTTACATATTTCCTTCTCTGTCTCTCCTGTCCCCATCAAAGCCATTTTCCCTCCGCTCAGCGGCGGCTGTGCTCCTCTCGGGATTGTGAGCGTTGAGGCGCCGCAGGCTTCCCTGAAGCCAGTGCGCAGCCTACAAACACTCTCTGTACGACCAGACAGCGCTGCTTTATATTAGCGACCGTTAAATATAGATCATCCGCCTAATATCCGGGTTCTGCACAGGTTTTCTTGCGTGTAGAAAAGATAGTCCAGTTGTGTTGATGTTTCTTCTTTCTGCCATCGGATACGTTTTTTCCTTGCTGCCCCTTGAAACGAGCCGTACCAATTCACAGTTTAAAAGCTGTAAACCACACCGATTTACGTCATTTAAAGAATAGGCCTGTACCACATTACAGAACATTATGAAAACAAACATAGCTATTGGAACATGCAATATGCAAATAATCTATAATAAGGCTTACGTAATGCCGTTGTGCCAGGCATTATGAGGATCAGAATAAGAAACAGTCCATCTATAATTAGGCTACTGTTCTCTCGGGAGGAAAAATGCAGGGAGAAAAACGAAACTCTAGACGCAGAACTCACTGTCAGATCCACACACTGAAGGCTAATGGTTTAGTGTTTTTAATACTCTGGCTGGGAGGTACACATAATATATCTGCACGGCTGTAGATAGCACTTCTTTACATTTTCATGCATTAGTACGGCGAGAGCGCTTTATGAACAGCTGAATACAGCCAGCGGTTTCCAATAAACTGCCATTATTAAAATGTCTTCAGCGGAGAAATAAAAAAGGATCTTACTCACTGCACCTTTTCCCTCAGACAATATTATTTATGTTAATGCTTTTCGTGCAAGTAAACAGCAGTACCTCAACCAAAATTATGCTAATTTTTCCACAGCAGACACCAACGATATTTACCTATTTATTTATTTATTTCCTCAGCCTAGACCACTGGATGCTTGCCGGCTTTTCTTCTGCGCGTTATTTTAAGATGGGCTCATTAAAAACTATCTGCATAAATGGAGCAGATAAAAAAGATGGAAAAACCCCACTCGCTGGTTTATGATATAAATTAACCGTTTTGGTTTCCAATTAGGCTTATGCATTATAATTAGCCGAAAGGGTTTCGTGGCTTTTCCCCCCTCTCTTTTTTATTCATCCCCCACCCCTTTTCAATCCGCCAAGTTGCGAGAGAAATTAGATCGCTCTCGCCCGCGCATTCGCATGGAAAGATCCATATTCCCGCGCGTTTTGTCCTAATACAGGGAGACAGGGCTGTCAGCTTCGGTCCAGACCCAGTCCTGACAAATGGTGCTCCACAGATTTTGGTTTTAAATCCAAGAATTCAACGAAAATGTTCTACATCCACTCTTGTTAAAAATAGAACCCTCAAGGTACAGTAGTTCTTTGAATCTAGATTAAAAACATAGAACCCCCTCCATCCAAAAGTAAACAAAGTCTTCTACTTATATTTTTTAATTTTTTGTTGGTTGATTTGTAATAAACATAGGCATCTCATGCAGCTTGTCTTTTGTTTACACTGCCAGTGGAAATACAATGAAAGCAGTCACCTTGTAGTTACTAATAGCATGCTCACAGCAGTTACACCCCTGCACAGGTATTCACCAAAAACATTACAGCTATGGTTTCATTACACCGTTTTTCAATGCTTAGCCACTGGTCATTTTAAATCTGAAATGTGAGCTGAAGCTTTTAGACACAGACGTGATGAAAAGCCAAGGGTCAACTACTGTCCCATTCTGTCAATTCAAGCTGTGAGAGGCTTGCACATTATCATTTTCTCCATAATCAAGGCAGCTTATAACTGAGGCTCTATCCTAGACAGCAGTCTGTCCCTGAAGACACAAAGGAGCAGATTCCAGTCATTTTAAACCCCTTCAATATGCAAGCTAAGTTTCCTTGAGAAGCAAGATTACAGTGTTTGTTTTCCAGATGCTTCTTTCATATCACAAGCACAAACTCCATTAATATGGTGTCACCATACATCTTACACACTGATAATGTAGCCATCGCCTCCAGATGGGGAGAAATAGCGCATTACCTTCGTCCACCCTGATGGCATATAGAGCTGTGTTGTATTATCCTGAGTAGCCTTGGTGCACTGGTAATAGGTATAGCTCAGATACAATACCGAAGACAAAAAAGAGAGAGAGAGTGGAGACAGACACAGCTGTCTGGAGGTAGCCTGCAATATACATCACGCGGGACCCTGATGCTGACGCTAATGTTTGCAAAAGTATTAAGGGAAAATGGCCTTCTCTGTCTTGTTGCTATTTACAAATGATGTGACATTATTCTTAGATTTTGTTAGGTTTCAGAGGACAAAAGTCCACAGGGCCACAGTATGGGAGTTGCCACATTCCCAAAGTCACACAAGGCACCAGATATGAGAAGGGTAGCGCATTAGTTTTCCTGATTCCTATTAAAACCTGCCTGTGCCACTGCGTTCAGTTGCAGGCATACTCTTATCATTTATTATTATAATTTTCTATTTCATCCCACTCACCCCATGCGGAATGACTGACAGCTTAATCAGAATTAATAGGGCGGTTGCACCATCCAGCCACTCTAGTCCTCACCCATGATGTTTTATTCATCTGTAATGTTGTAATGCAAAATTAATATTATTTAATAATACATTCATGCTGTATAGGTTAGATGGATTCACATTTAATTGGTGGGTATTTAGTGTGTAATTGCCCACTAATTTATGGAACAACTGAAGAAAAAAGAAAGAAAATGGAATGTAGGAAAATGTTTCACTGGTGCCACAATTCAATTTTTTAAAATCCTCAGTGATGGTTTTAATAGAAGATGCTTTGTTAAAGTAGGAAACAACTGCATTCAGAAGCAGCCATACTTCTTGGAGGAATCCAGGTGTCCCTGACAAATCTCTGTGCTATTTTTTTGCTTTATTGGCAAGACAAAAGTGCAAAACCTGTCTGCATTTCACATTTCATATGAGAAACAGTGCCTTTGACACTGTGGATGTTTCTCTAAATCATGGCTCCTGCTGACAAGATGGGAATATTCCAATTCATGTTAAACCTGTCAGAGCCATCCATAATGTCATTTAAACATGACATGGACAAAATTGCTCTTGTAATTGGTGATTTTTATGACGTTACCATGATGTGTTAAATGAGGTTGCTCTCATACACAAACCTTTCTGACATAATGGAGCAGTGGCCCCATAAAATAGGTTTGGACTGATCTGTACAATAATACTGATCATTAATGAGAGTGCACTCTGTATGCACATGCCCTTGTCTTGTTCAAAATAAGTTTTATGCACAAATAAAAAAAAACTAACATACAATTCCTGAACTTGTAATCACACTGCAATGTCACTAATCAAATCTATGAGAATATGAAGTCACAGTAGTTAAATACAGCATCATTTTTATTCAGCATAGTTGTTACAAAGTCCACCTTCAATGGTGAGTATGGAATAATGGAATTACAAAAATGATTTTGACCTGAAAATTCTGTGGTATTATTGTAGATGCTGTGGTTTTCAAGTCAGATGTGAATGTAAACCTACCACTGCTGTTCCTCTTTCTTTCTTAGTCTCATCATCCTCTCTTTTCCTGTCTCTACATCAACCATTTTCCCAGACATGTGACTGGTAATTTCAGCTGCTGTCAGCTCCGCTCTCATTTGCTACTGACAACCATCAGTTGCTACATGGCTGCCGTCACATGACCAAGTTCACACTGCTCATTGGAGAGGGAATATTTTTGGATAATTTTTATGCTGAGTTTGAATCATGAGGGGAAAAAAAGAACTGGAAATGACCCTATTCTTTTCAACCGCCCGGGACTGTTTGCTAGATTCATTTGTATGTAAATTGACCTTTATCCATTTTTAAACAGCAAAACCTGCAAGTATGGAAGAAGGGGTTCCAAATATCATAAACAAAAAAAAAATGTATAGCATAGAAGGTGGTTTCCTTCTCGATCCCGAAACAAAAGAAACATGCATTCATCAGAGCCCTGATTCAGACGCAGACAGGAGGAAAGGCGAGACGGACTGGCTGTAATAAGTGGGGCTTGCACATTCAGACCAGCCGTTCAGCAAAGGCCCTCTTGAATGTTAATCCCCTGTGTGACATGAGTGGGGAAAGTCAGCCTCCAGTAAATGGGAAAAAGCTCCCCTGCCCCCGATGCACTTCAGCTCCCATCTTCCCAACTTAGACGACAAAACCACACAGACACCCGCTGAACAAAGCAGAAAATACAAAGAAGACAGCAGGAACCCCCCCCGCCTTCCCCTGCCCTTCCCCCACCCGCCCGCCCGTTCACTCTCCCCAGCCCTCCCCAGCCCTGATCCGGGGGTTTATTCCCCTGGTGGAAATATTGAACTGTCAGAGGCAGATCAATTGCCAGTGTCCAGGGCACTTCATGGTTCCTCTAATTATAATCTGGTGCAGCTGGCGCTGGCCCGCATAGCTGTGGGGCAGCCATTGTAATAGAGGCATCATTCGGCAATGGATAGACTGGAGCTGGGGCCAAAGCCTTGCAGTCACTTGCAGAGCTCCACGCAGCAGAGAGGCTTATTCCAGCAGCAGACAGAGGGGCTGGGGAGTCTTATCTTCCTCCTGCATGCAGCTCTGTGTGGCACATGGGGGAGAGCATTACTGATCGTATCCCCGCACTGCCAGCATCAGGCCCGGGCGCTGCACCGCGTGTGCGTGCGGAGCCTCCCCACTCCGCGCCACAGTGCACCATGGGAGAGCTCCAGAGCTGGCTTCAGCCGAGTGTGCTGAACGGTGTCACACAGTAGAGGGGAAAGCTATATGTGCAGGCCTGTGTCATGTATGTGCTCTTGCAGACCCTGTAGATCTGTCTCTAAGGACACTGGATGTGTGATGGGGGGACAGCATAAAAGCTTACCTCAGAGATCTGAGCGAAGAATCTTGTTGTTTGGATTTGACAGGCATTGGTTTGCACAGGCTTTCCTTTAAAAGCCATCCTCTCCTTGTGCTAGATGCGGTGATGTCTGCTACACAACAGGAGCATGCTCCCCATGCCTGGTCTGCTCAGGTTTTTTTTACACAGCCGGGTCTTCAGAAGACACCTCACACACACATCTCAGTCTTACTGCTCAGACCTCACTGTTCCTCTTCCTCTGATCATTTCTGAGCACTGTCTCTCCTCTCCTGTCCCCTCCTCCTCTCATGGAGCTGAGCACAGACAGAAGGGAGTCAGTGAGCGAGAGAGGAATGGTGCGGGGGGGGGGGGGGGGACAGAGAGAGAGAGCAGGCTGACAGTTTGGGAATACATACTTCAAGTTAACAGAGTTATATAAGCAGATGCTGCTCCTGTGCTGTGGGCCCAGAGATGAGTAAGATTCTCTGTCACTGGAGTGAAGGAGGGAGACAGCCTCAGGGGCCTGAGGGGCTTATCCTGCGTGGGAGAGGGAGAGAGAGAGAGAGAGAGAGGGAGGGAGGGAGGGAGGCAAGGAGAAAAAAGGAGGGAGAGAGAGAAGGAGAGAGGGAGGGTAGCAAGGAGGAAAAAAGGATGGAGCTGGAGAGAGAGGGAAGGCAAAAATGAGAGAGAGAGGGTTGCAAGGAGAAAAGGAGGGGAGGCAAGAAAAAGGATGGAGAAAAAAAGGAGAGAGAGTGGTAAGAAGAAGAAGGAGGGAGAGAGGGAAAGGGAGAGAGGTGGCACGGAGAAAAAGGAGAGAGGGAAGGGAAGTGAGAAAAAGGAGGGGGAGAGGGAGGAGAGATGGGGAAAGTCAGAAAGAGTGAGAGGGTAAGGGGAGGAGGGAGAGATAGAGACTTAAGATAGAGGTATAAGTAAACGAGGTGGAGGAGAGAGAATTATGGGGAATGAGAGCAAGTCTGAGTGAGATGGGGAAGGGAAATGGGTGTTTAAATGTTGAGAGGAAGCAGAACAGGTCAGAACTGACTCTGAAAGGAATGGACAGTGCAGAGATGGAGTGGGAGAATGAAAGGGGTAAAGACAGATAAAACGGGAGAATGTTGGGGGAAATTTGTACAGGATGGCATATGATGATGAAAAGGGAAGAAGGAGTTATGAAATAAACCAAGAGAGAGATGTAGAGAAGAAAGCTGACAGGAGAGGGTAGTCATAATGCAAGCATCTCACCACATCTGTTATTTGCTGAAACCAGAGAAATGCTTCCCTCAACTGTAGATAGTTCAAATACAAAATCATAGTAATCATGGTGGTTATTGTTAATGTTGATTGTTGCAGAAGGTTTGTGGGCCCATGTTAGTGAATAAACTGAAGCAGAGGCTGAGCTTTAAATGGAAAACTCCCCTCCCCCCCTCAGTGTTGACATAAAACAAGCCGCTGGAATATATGTTCAAGTATTTTTGTCAACTGTATGTGTGTAATGCTGCTGTTAACTGACTGTTAATCTAATCATTAAGGGTGGCCTGTGCATGTAGCGTGTGTGTGTGTGTGTGTCTGTGTGTGTCTGTGTGTGCATGTGTGTGTGCTGGTTTTGTGTGTTTATCAGTAAAGGTTTGCTTTTACTTGCACGTCACAGCCAGGATGTATTAGTTCTGAAATATCTTTTATTCTCCACAGCAGCCCAATATAAACAAATTTGATTTCTTCAAAAAATGACTGTGCATATTAATAATGCATAAATCTTGTAATACCCTGATGTGCTCTGTGTCTTTGTGTACAAAGGGTGTGTATATGCTTGTGTGTGTCTGTGTGTGCACGTGTGTATGGGCGTTACGTCATTGGTGCATTCTCAAATATCACATCATTCTTATTCTGCATGAGGGGTAGGAAAAATGTGTTCCAATCCCAGCAGGAAGTGAAATGGAGAGGAGAAATAAGAGGGTCTGAAACACCCTGTTCTCTACACTAAGGGAGAGGTCTTGCATTCTTCCTCATATCACTCTCTCTTTTGTGTGCTGTACTGCTGCCTTATTGAGCACCTCTGTTTATTTCTTTTCATTTTTTGTCTTTCATCTGTAATTTCTGTCACTTGTTGTTTTTGTCCCTCTCCGTCTGCGTCCTCCTAACCCCACCCTCCGTGCCATTTCCATTTGTTCAGTCCTCACATATGACAGGTGTGCCACGCCACTCTCCCTCACACTCACAACTCTGTTGACCTTTGACCTGGGACTACCGCAGTCACAGTTTTATCACAAGCCTCAACTGACAAGATTTTCTTGCAATAAAAGACTGCTGACACCCCATGACTCCCCCCCCCACAAAAAGCCCCGCTGCAACCTGCTGCCAATTTAAAGCCGGGGGGCCCCTCTCCCCACGCACCCCTTTTACGCTCTCGTGTGTTAATTACATAGAGGAGCAGAGGGCGAGGGAGGGAAGGAGGGGTGGTAGGATGCTTACAGAAAGATCAGCCATTGTTTCCCCTGATTCGTGCGGCGTAATCACTCAGCCTTAGTCTTATAATGGTACCATCTGGTCTCTGGAAAGATGGCAGCTTCTCTAGAGCTGAAAAATGCATTGGGTATATCCAGGGTGATTAGAGCATCAGCTGTAGCTGTTTTTTGTTTGTTTCCAGTACAGGGAGTGTTCTGGAAGTTAGACATGTGTCATTAGGTCAGAGGGGAGGGGGCAGCTCAAAATCCCCCACTGCACTCTCAGGTGCCTTACACTGAAGTAAATTCAGCAAGGAAGGACCTGTTTTTTGGGCCTGTTATAGTAATTATGATTATGTATGTGTGGGTGTGTGTGGGTGTGTGTGCATGTGTGTGCGTGTGTGTGTATGTGTGTGTGTGTGTGTGTGTGTGTGAGAGGGATCGTGTTTGTCTACTGCCTGTAGGTTATCGACATAGGATGATTATATGAGATTTTTCTGAGAATCAGCAGTACTTTTCCATTTTCACAGATTGATCATTGTTTGCCTAATCAATTCCTGCTGTAATTCAGCCGTTGCTGCTAGAGACCAACAGTTAGCTGATGCAGTGCTAATATGGTACAAAAATGACACTTCTTGCATATGTGAAATAAAACAAAAAAGGAAAGTAAATATGTAAAGGAAGGTAGCACAAATGTTGGAGTTGGCATGTAAGGAGTTAACCTAAAAAATAACAACATAAGAAAGAAGTTCTGAAAAGACCTGTTGCCATGGCAACTCTCTATATTGATGTTTCACACCCATTTCGGAAGACATCCTCTTTCTCGCTCTCTCTCTCTCTCTCTCTCTCTCTCTCTCTCTCTCTGACACACACACACACACACACACACACACACACACACACACACACAGTCTTCACCCTGATGCTCTGTAGTTTATTATTATATAACAATTATTTTAAGACTTACTTTTGCCTTGGTGGCTTCTGAAACATGTAGTACACACTAGCTTTCTGACAATTTTCAAATTATTATCTGGAAATGATGTAATGAATTGTAATAATTGGCAATTTTTTTCTGCTTCTGTTCTGATGATACTGGCCATCTAACCCTAGAGTGGCCTCGTAGCTCACTAATGAGTGAACAAAGAGCCCACTCTGAAGAAGCCAAGGAAGCCCAAAGTCGCAGTCCAGTAGGAGTTTCATCTGTTTCAGCTTAAACCTTTCAAACCTGGCTGAAAATACCAAGTGTCTCTGCAGCAGATGTATTAAGGATTCACTGCCTGCAATTCATTTTCATTTCCTTAATGCATTCTAGAATGAAAGAATACGGGTGGGGTGGTAGTGTGTGTGTGTGAGTGTGTGTGTGCTTGTGTGAAGGGTGGGTTAGGTGCCCATGAAGTGGATTTTAAGATTGGTGTTTCAAAATAAAAGATGATTGATGACTTGATTTCTAGCAACACATCACAATGTATGTTTTTCCTATTACAATCCTCTATAGTGAAAAATTTAAAAAAAAAACCTCATATGTAGCATTTTTTCCAAAGATATTATTCAAGAGAAAAAAACACGCTTATTCATTAACTCTTTGTGTTGTGTGAGTGAGTGAATGGAAAAGCAAGACAGTGACAGGAAAAGAAGTTACAAAAATCTGAATGGTGCTGTTTTGCAGGGCCATCACTGTTTGCATCATTCTGTTCTGTGTTTTGCACCTAAACAGGAAGCTTTTTGTTTATCAGTGTAACCCTTGGGTTCACAGACCCCACAGCCATATCAAAATATTATCATTTGTCATTTCGCAAAACAGGTGCCCAGTTCCCAAATGGAGGATATGGAAATGCACTAATATATCTGTTTCCATATGTATAAAATATAATTTCAACAATCAACACATTTTAATTACAGATGTCCTCCCTAACATTATTCTTTTTGGTTTACACAAGATACAAGTCTATGAGTTTGGTATCAAACTAGCAGGTCCCTTATTGGAGTCACAGAGTAGACATGTCTGCTGCAGGATCTGGGTCCCAAGAACAGCAGTCGCCAACCTTGACAGAAATTGGGGGCAAAAATAATTTTCTGAAAAAAAAAAAGAAAAAGTAAACTTCAAAAGAAGTCACATATTGCAACTTTCAGCCTTGTATTAGGGCCTGGCAGGGGCTCTTGCTGTTCAGATTATTTTAGTGGAAGCCATGTATGGTCCCTGTAGCTGTGCAGGTCTCCAGCAGCTTTTTACTAGCTGTTATCACGGCATTGGTGTAGGAGTGGTTGTGATTGGTGCTGTAAAATATATCTTCTTGCATGGTGTTAAACTATAGGCTTCTGGCATGCTGTATACATCACTCAATAATTCTGGCCTAACATGTATGTGTATGTGCAAATGCAGTGTGATAGAGTGACTCTGCCTGGTCACATCAATGTTTGGTGATCAAGATACAGAACAAACACGTCTTCCTCTTATTTGGGGAGAGATATTGAAGTTCTTGACACAGCCAATGGGAAAAGAGAGCATTCCGTTGTATCTGGGAGCTTTCTTTTTGCCTTTTATGAATGAGTATTTGTGTCAAATGTGCACACATTGTAATGCACAGTCATATAATGGAAAACTAAACCTTGTACTGTATTTTCAAGGACAGTGTCGAAGTTCTTTCTTTTTAAAAATATTACTTTAATTGCTGCATGCCTCCCTTCTGCAAGCCCCGAAGCATTTTCCATAAGTTGAAGATTTAACAATATGTGCACATTCAATTTTGCTTTTCAAAGGGATTTGGTATTTTCAAAGGAATTATTTACCCAAGCAATGCAAACTGGTTTTTTGAGATGCAGACGCTGGTGTGCTGAATGAGACTATATGTACATTTGAACTGGGGGCACAGGCATTCATATTGGATGGTGTGAAGGTGTTTGTGGGCGGTTGTGTATGTGTGGGTCTATGTGTGTGCGTGTGCTTGCGTGTTTCTTTACATATGCCCGATCCCACTTCATAATCTTAACACTGGCTACATGCTCATGAATTGATACCACTATCTCTTAAAACCTCACCAGCGACTCACAGAAGCATTTCATTTTTGCATGGATTTAATCAGCCTCGCCGCTCTGGACTCAATACCCAGACTACCACTTTGTTTATTCTTTGAAAACAGAAGAAATAAACCACGCATCACGTATCTTTCCATTGCCACAATTAATGGTAATAGTGCAAAAAAATGAAGAATGCTGGCAGCTGTGTTTTCATTAGATGGCTATCTCTGCTTGCCTCAATGGCATTTCATTATCGTCTGTGTGTGGACGTTAGTTTGTGAGACTGAGGGCAAACGGCAGCCCTGCAGCTGGGACACTCTCTGGAGCAGGAGCAGGAGCAGGAGCGGGGGACCTGGGTGCCGAGCAGGGGCTCTGCAGTGTTAGCCAGCAGAGCACCTCTGTAGGAGACTGATACATTATATTATTACTGTTAATGGAGAACAGGCGTCATTGTGATTTAGCACACCTCCACCCCCACCCCCAGCGACACTGCCATCAAAGCTGCACTGGCTGAGTGCACCGGCCTGTCTGAACAGCATGACAGGCCGCTAATGCCAAGAAGATAAGCGTGCCAGGAAAGCCGGTAATTTCAAATTAGAAAAAAAAAAAAAACATAAAATAAAAACTACAAGTTCTCTCTTATCAGTTCTGCACCCCTCCCTCCCCTGCCAATCCCCAAGCCGGAGCAAATTTGATTGGGCTGGATAGGGAGAGAATGGCAGCAGATAAGAAAGAAAGTGTCGCACAATGAGTCTGATGCAGGCGGGGATAAGGAAACGCGATTATGCTGGCAGGTTTCTTATATTAAACCCATCGCCCTCCCCACCCCCATTTTCTGTGCCCCTCTCTCTGTAAATGACCAGACTCTAATCTCGCGGAATACAGATCTCCCTCGGCCCTTAACACGGCCGTAATCACGACACCCCCGTCAGATCAGCCCATCCAGATAACACAGCCAATGAAGGGACATTTTTTTCCCACCCTGTAATGGACTGTAATAGTGGAGCAGTCTGCAGAATAAGGCAATGATTTTTACCTTTCTTTCAGGGTTTCCATACTTCCAAAACCTGAGCTCTCTGTGCTCTTACAAACCTCTTTGTCTGTACACAGAAAGTGATGGAGTAGAGGATTTTTGCATATGCTGAAATATTCGCATGAATTCCTTAAAGATATCATTGTGTAATATTGGACTGGCACTCCTCTGCTTGGGGACACGCTGGCAGCATCCTGTGTAGAATTCTCGTTGCCATGACGAGAAATTGACTACTGCATTACCAAATGGTGCACATGGATTCCAAAGGACATTCTGCCACAGAAAATCACGTTAAAGTGTAATAATACAGAGCTTCATGACTGAAAAATCAATCCGTGGAGTTCGCGGTAATGTGGACGTTAACCCTCCTGTGAAACCAGGACTGCAGCTCTTCCCTCCAGGAATGACGAGAATAACGATATTTCATAGTACCTTTATCTGGGTTAAAAAAGACAGCTTGCGTACGGTTACCGTACCTCTCTCTGAAGACGTACCCCAGTTGGGACGGAGCCAGAAAGCTGGTGACATCAGAGAGCTGCGAATCCGGGCTGGGGACAGGGGTAGAGGAAAGAGGGAAAATAAACAAGCCTCGTGGAAAACAAAAAAATGTGGGATGCCACTGCCTGGGTTCTGTGGCCTAAAAAAGGGGGGGGGGTGCTTGCACCCACATCCTTCCCAGGCTGCTCCCTCTCTCCTTTCCTGAAATCCAGCTGCGAGGCCCGTGGCTGATGAAGTGTTATTAGGGGGTGGAGGTCGCCCCCCCAGGGCTGCCCATTGTTAGACACCGGCGAGCAGCACGAGAGGGGCTTGGGGAGACCAGGGTGGCGGTTAGGGGGCTGTATTGTCATCCCAGAGAAACTGATGGCTGTATAATCAGGGAGAGGGTTGTATCCTCCCCCCCCCCAACCAACATCTTCTCCGTCCTCTGTTCAATTCTTTTCTTTTTTCTGTCTCTTTTTTTTCCACAGGAGTGACTGCTAATTAACCGCTGCCATTAGGCAGCGTGTAATTGGCTTGAAAAGTAATGACAAGCAAGTTTATTTACAAGGCAATTAGAATAAAGAGAACCTTTGTCCTGATAATAATCATTTACAACTGGATGGGAAAAAATTGAGCGGCGTTTGATTGACGTCGGTTTTATTGTAGTTATTTATTTAATATAATATGTAAAAACACTGTACGATCCGGTGATGGGTGTTGTTTTTTTTCCATACCACAATTCATTTTTGCGCATAACATGAGGTCCCGCCGCCTTGTCTTTGATAAATGGAAAGATTGAATTACATCAAAGAAGACATGCTGAGGAGCTTTGTGGTCCTTTTCTCCTCTCATCCCACCATTGTATTGGTGTACAATGGCTTGTCAGCTGAAAATCACGGAGCTGTGTGTTCGACGTGATTGTTCAAAGGGAGAACAGACAGCGCGTTATTCCATCACTTCCTCCTCGAGCGCAGAGCCGAACGGGAATTTCCGCGCTGGGCCAAATTCGGACATCTCTGCCCTTCACTTTCATGGCAACAGATGGAAGCGGCGTATTAAGGCACCCCAGGGTGACCCTCAGCACCCTTGCACAGCCGGGTTCAGGAGGAGCAGGTGGGCATCTGTTCCGTGTCCTTAATCGTGCTCTCGGCATGACTTCCCTGTGGCGAGCTGGCTCATTGCGCGTGCCCACTTCCGCGGCACCTTCGGGCACCTGGGGCAATACCTGCTATGCACAGTCTCTGGCCTAGATCTCTGGAGGCGCCCTTCGTCGTTTAACTCCCCTCGTTAGACTCTTGTCTTTGCATGCAGATGGGTAAAGGTACCGACTGTCACCAGAGGCTGAAGCGACACCGGGGCATGTTGCCTAAGATTGGGTTCAGGAGCCTGGTTCAGCCACGGGTCGTACCCCACACGGCTGCCAGCCTGCTGCAGACCTGAACCTGAGAACCGGTGGTCTCATGTTAAATTTGTCATTAAAGTGACCTACTTGTCCCAGATACGCGAATAGTCGCAGCTGGTCCCTGAAAGTAGAGATGAACAGAATCTTTTTTGGATTTGGATGATTACTGAATACAGCACAAAAGTTTCATCCACATACTAAACGGAATCTCAAATCGCATTCATTGTATGCATGCAAAGATCAAATGTCAAGTCAAAATCAAGAGCATGAGAGTGGAGTTGAGATTAATTTTTCTCTGTTCTTATTTAAAATTACAGCTTTTATTTCCAAATGACAACATTTCATTACGTCCAATAACAAATCTGTAGTATATGTTGTTGTGTGCCTGGTATTACAAGCCACTGTGAACTGTAAGACTGCTCTTAAGTGACTGGAGTTAATCCTCAGAAATCCAGTGTGAAGTTGTCCTTGTGCAAGATTTACATACTCGCATGTCCATATGTTACATGTAAATGCTAATGTTGTCAGTTTTCAGAGGACGACCCTATGCACTTTATTATGGTCTCAAGCGTATCAAGTACTGTTTTGTCAGAAAAATATGGTGAGATGTTATTTTGGACTGGTTCATGCAATAGTAATGGTATATCTGATGTTCCAAACAGCAGAGTAAGGCTGTATATTCAGCATGAGAGGGGCTTGGGGGCTTGTTTGAGTTTCATTTGCATATCCTTCCTGGGTCTGAGGGTACCCTGGCATTCCCATTATACTTTGAGGTCAGTGGCATCATGGCAGCTGCTACTGCTAACTGCAGTGGGCCTGTAACTGATCTAACAAATGTTGTACTCCACAACATGTTTCAGACACAGGTGTTTAGGAAGATGCATTGAAGATGCAACATCCTTTTTCACTGTGAAATATTGCCTATAATATCTTTGCTCTATTTTTAAATTGTCTTACACTTTGGCTTTGGTAAAATCAAAGAGCATGTTGGTATTGGGTATGTTAGATACAGGTTCAGCACACAGACTCCAGAGGGTGGAAACAAAACGGAAACTAAATAATGGAAGTGCTGTATCTGGATACCAGTCTTCATCAGGCCAGGCTTCAGTGTGTGTAAGTCCAAGGCCTGGTATGTATGCTTTGTGTGTACTGTGGTATGGAAGCTAAATTTTTTACAGTGGAGGTCTGTATAGACTCACTTATATAAAACATTTGTCATGAGAAATGAGGAAAAAAAGCGGAGAAAAAGTTTAAAAATCCCATACATTTATTAGGGCTTGTTTCTTATTTATTTTCCTTCAGAGGTAAATGACCTCGGACAGCTGCTGCTGTGTTAAGGCACCAAAAAGATTTTGCAGGCCAGGCTTTAAATATTGAGTAGGACTCCGTGGCAAACAGCTGTCAGTAAATATGATTGGCAGGCGCGTTTCAAAGCCGGGCTAATTCCATTAAGCTATTGATCTCCCGCTCCTCTCGGCCTCTCATCTTCCCCTGCTCCTGCCACGTTGTTTACTCTGGCGAGGGCCCCACCAGCCAGCTCCCCCCAACCCCCCCATGCCCCCCCCCAGACCCTGGCTGTCTTCTTTCTGGATATTGAATTTTCAAAATCCCTGTACATGGTGTTGCTGAGGCATCTGTAAACAAACCAGGCAAGCTCTGCCCATTCAAACAAACTAACAAGTGGAGCCGAGCCACACTTCAGCGCGCTCCATTTCTGTTCACCTGAATGGATCATCTTTCTCATCTTTCTTTCTCGTCTTTCTCTCTTCACATTAATTCTCCTGTTTTCACTGTAATAGCAGTGACCACACGTTCAGTAGCATAACTCATAACTCTGTATTTCTCTGGCCCTCTTCAATGTACATAAGTAAAAATACAACGTCACTTCCAGGCTAGGCCCAAGACTGTGTTACACAGGACTGTCCTGAGGTTAGTGGCTGCAAAGGTGCTCTGGGTTCTGTTCCACTTTAGTTCCCGTTTACTTAACTGAAAAAATCATTTGCTTGACTGGCGCTATTTCTCCTCCCACACCCTCGCAGTGATGTAGATGAGTATCATATCAGGGGGAAAGTTGCTGCCTTAGAGAGTGGACATTACCAGTGGATACACACCATTCCTGATACTGCAATACTGTTGAAACAAACGCAGGGGAAAGCAATGAGGGAGTGGAAACGGGGAGGAATGAAAGCACATGGCCTCTGGCTTAGCTCACAGTTAGGTAACCCAAAATGAAGTCCAGCCAATGGCAGTGTCTGTCTCTTGCACAGGAGTGTGACGGCTGGACACGAAGAGTAAACGGTTCACAGTTGCACTTATCAGTCACTGAGGGATGATATAAGGCCATTGCTGAAGGAGGTGACATGCAGGAAAGCGAGGGCACACAGTGCTTGTATTTCACACAAACATGCCCCTCAGAGTAACGAAGCAAACAATGATTTTCAGCCTGGTTTGTGGCGCTCCCTGCTTTAGATGTGGGTCTGGTCCTCAGCAGTTAAACACTTGATTGATGGCACAAAAGTGGGGATGATTGTGGGATATGCCAGCTCCAAATGACAAGCAATTACTCATCTCACTAAATGAAAACCTTAACACCAATCATCCATGCTTTACACTGCGCTAATGCTTTATGTAATATTATACATTCTCTCCATCAAGCTCACCGTCCCAAGGGTGTCGGTTTAGACACTTACTAAATAACATAATTTGTAATGGGAAAAGTGATGGCAAAACAGTAGAGCTAAGTGAGTGAGGGAAGCAAGTCATTGCAGCTCTTTTTATTAAAGCCGATCTGCGAGACATCAGATCTCACCAGGCAGTTTATTCTGCAGCTCCCGCACATCAGGCTCATTAGGAGTTCTTCTTATTATTCGAAATGTTTGTGCTATTCTTTCCCGAGCTAATAAGAAGAAAAAAAATCACACGGCGCGCCTCTGCCATCCGCGCGATTACATGGCTAGGTGTTGCCGTAGCAACGTGGAGTTAATTACGGTGTATGTCCGTGCCCCTTTGATGTGGCAGCAGCTTGGCCTGTATCAGCGTGCCGGGCTCTGAGGGGCGAGATTACAGACATCCTCTTTCCCCTGCTCCCTCAAGACACTGCAATTACCCAGCACTCCTATTCCCGCAAATCACTGTAATTATTCCCAGCTTGGGTGCGCATATTGGCAACAGGTGTTGTTGGAATGCACGGCCCCTCCCCACTCCCACTTCCACCCCCACTTTCCCAACCCAAAATGGCCACTTTCACATTTTGTTATAAAAAAAAAACACACACACACACACACACACTCCCATAGCAACAAGCCAGAGCATTGTTATGTCGCACGGTACTCGTTTCATTTATTTAATTCGGTTTTGGGAGGAATGGGTTTCATGTTCGTTGCTGCCAAGTCGCAAAGCCTCTCACGCACTTAAATGCATCTGTTTTGATTTGTCCAAATCACAGCTCGATGCTGCCTCATAGGGGACCCTCATTACTGAAACACTGTGGAAATGAATGAGAGGAAAATGGCAGGTCCTATAGTTCAGAGGGATCCCGCCGAGTCCCATCAAGCCGCCACAGAGCTGCATCTCTGCTGTGGGATTATGTTAAGACCTGCACAAAATCTGAAAATGCTTCACGTGGAGCAGCAACAGCAAATACAATTCATGAGCAGAGGTGGAGGTGGTGCTTACATTCCATCCACAAAAAACTGCGAAGAGATGTCTCCACTTCTACTAATACGTCATGATCTGTGTGTGCCTGACTGCTCCTGTACCATGAAACTGAGCATCGCTGTTTATTCTTTTATTCTTACTTCTGCAGCACAGTTTGTGCCAGGTTCAGCCAGCCTTTTTATAGACCTCACCTGCTAGGACACAAATGTACTGGAGAGCAGTGGAGCGCCATGGACTTTATGAAATCAGACAAATATATGAGGCACCGATCTTCAGTTGCTTTCACCAATAGCAGCTTTCTACTAGCAAAAACTGTGTGAAACCCAGTGACTGTTCATGTATATCAAGAAGCCATACATGTGATAATTCTCTCTTAGAAAAATATACATATTTTTCATGGCAAAACCAGCAGTTCCCAGTTTATTTAAATTTAAACGCTCTGCAGTCAGGGGGTGCAATGTAAAAGTGCAGTAGAGGCACATTAGTGCCTTGCCCCAAGTTGTGCATGTGAAGCATTTCACCAGCTTTACCATAAGGGACGACGATCAACTCAGCACAGTCCGTGGGGACTAATCAATATCTGGATAAACAAGTGATGCCTGGTGACTGTCTGGGAGTCCCCGATCCGTACCTGCTCCGTCGCTGTGACAGCCTGCCGCTGCGGAGACAGCAGCTCAGGAAACAGGACATCTCCTGTCCCCAAGAGCCACAGACAGGGAGCTGGTGACAGGCCCAGGAGCAGCGGGAGGAGTGGCAACCCCCCACCCCCTTTCCTTTCCTTCCCTCCTTCCCCTCCCTTCAAAGGAGCTCTTTCTCTTTTTCTCTCTTCACTTCCTCCTTTTTTTCCGGGCACCATTCGTTTGACATGGGCGCCCACGTTCAAATTTTAATGCTGTTTGTTTTATATTCCTGCCTCATTTCCTTATATAAAAATTTATGATGACATTTTCTACGTTCCATAAAATATTCATAAATGTCATTACTAATATCTTTCATAGATCATCTGAATTGATCCTTCTGTCTGCTTTCATCACTCGTGACCCACATAGATCCATTAGGTTGAGGAAAGGGGAGCGGGTGTGTGTGTGTGTGTGTGTGTGTGTGTGTGTGTGTGAGTGTGTGTGTGTGTGTGTGTGTGTGTGTGTATGGGTGTGGAAGTGCATGTGCATGCTTGCATATGCGTGCATGTGGGTTTTTCCATGCTAAAAGTTTGTCTCCTTAGTATGAATGAAGCAGATATAGTATTCTAGTTAGTATTCTAGTAATGTCTCTGTATCTGTGAGATGTCTTCTCCTCCTCCTGTTATTCCTTGGTCTAATATTTAACTTATTTTTCTGCCCAGTGCTTCCTCATATTTCCCACTCTCTTCATTCCTGCACATTTCCTTTTGTCCATTGATGAATTCTGCCATTTTTCAATGGAATTCAAGTGGTATTCAGGCTGAGCCATGCTCCCTCTCCTGCCCTGTCTTGCTCTTTAATATATAATAAATGCCTCTCACTCACTGCCTGTGTTCCCATGAACATTTTAACTGGCCCATGAATCATTCAAGGCCTAATTTCACTTACATGACACATGCATTACAGCACATGCAAAACATCTATACCTCTAATTATTCTGCACGTAAAAGCAGGATTGCACAGAAATCATAAATTACAGTGGGTGCACT
Organism: Megalops atlanticus; assembly: GCA_019176425.1. Classification (NCBI taxonomy): domain Eukaryota; kingdom Metazoa; phylum Chordata; class Actinopteri; order Elopiformes; family Megalopidae; genus Megalops; species Megalops atlanticus. The sequence continues at coordinate 30,496,362 of CM032876.1, read as the reverse complement.
TTCTCTGCTGTCCTGTTACACTGAGGGATATTAATAGTGCTAAACACTGGGGTTTATGGGAGGTTATTTTGACCGGTCCCATGGTTTGATCGATCTTTGTCTCTCACTGCCGAATTACTCATATCATAGTTGGGGAATTATATTACCTTTTTTATCGAAGCCAATTTTCCACGTGTTCCAATCATGCTGACGGGCAAAAGAGGCAGAGTTTTAACAATTTTGAAGGCAGGGCCTGAATAAGACTGATTATAATGATATCTACATAAAAATTCTCTTAATGCATAATTATTTTAGTTGTGTCTTTTTTCCATTATGAAACAAAAGAGTTGTGTCCCAGGGTTGAAGGAAGCCCTTTCGTCTGCTGTCTTGTCAGAGAGATGAAAGATGAAATGGGGATTGTGACTGATGCAATTACAGGAGGGCTGATTGAAGGAGAGGTCAAATTATCACAGGAGTGATTGTGCTTTGTCTGAGCCAGGAGCGTGGCATTCTCTGATTAAAGTGTCAGAGTGGTGTGTGTGTGTGTGTGTGTGTGTGTGTGTGTGTGTGTGTGTGTGTGTGTGTGTGGAAAGGGAGGGAGCAAACCCAGCACCCTCCTTGCACAAAAGAAGGGTGACAGATCGCAACAATTTTTTCTCCTTTTTATTAACTGGAGGTATCCACAAGAGCAGATTTGGTGTAGATGTTTTTCACACAGGAACGCTTTTCCTTTCCTTAGCTCTGACTTGTGATCTTCAAGACATATGTTTCATATGGGTTTTTGGAATTTGCCCATGAGCTTCTGTTCTTCTTTGAACAAGGCGTGCTCCCACTACAAGTCATGTGTAGGTTTTGTGTGTATGTGTGTGTGTGTGTGCACTACAAGTCATGTGTGTGTGTGTGTGTGTGTGTGTGTGTGTGTGTGTGTGCATGCATGTGACTGTATGTGAGTGTGTGTGTGTGTGTGTGTGTGTGTGTGTGTGTGTGTGTGCATGCATGTGACTGTATGTGTGTGTGTGTGTGTGTGTGTGTGTGTGTGTGTGTGTGTGTGTATGTGCAGACAGAGTCCTTCCCTCTAGGCAGCACTTCAGTCCCAGTCTCTCTCTCCCTCTGCACATATGCTCACTCACTCCCCCAGGTCCGTATGCTGCAATTCCCTGGCACAAACATGTGACTGGGAAGGCTCCTTCTGTGAGTCCCTTTTACGTTTGATTTTTTAAAAGTAATATTCAGTACATTCAATGCACCATGTCTTCAAACACTCCTTCTGAGATAGCTAAAAGTATTTCATGTCGAATGTCCCCGAGTCTGATTTGCTAAAAACCTTGTTTGTTTATCATCATTGAAACACACTTGCTCGGGGTACTTGCATCAGAGTTTGTGGAGCAGAGGCATGTTTGTGCAGCGTGTGGGTTGAGCTCTGATTTCTCCCGTTAACACATCTCCCTGGCTGCTCCCTGGAGCTTATGTGCAGAGCTGGCAGCAGAGCTAGGTAACACAGAAATCGCTCCACATAAAATACCTCATTTTAACAGGTCCCTGGATTGGGCCGACATTAAAGGATTCTCTCTCAGCAGGAACAGAACCCCCACCCCCACCACCCACCCCCCATCCCCTCACCCTTCGTCTCTCTAGACTGTATTACAAGGCCTTTAAATAATTACACAGAAAATACCTTCAGAAGAGGCGATTGGGAAGCACCAGCTATTGTAGTTAACCCTTTCACTCTGAGAGGATGGCTACTGAAAGCCTCTTATTACTGGCACAGCTAGACTCCCGCCTGCTACCACAAAGCCCCAGTTCAGCTGTAATCATCAGAAAAACAGCTTTCAGATGATAGATAGTTGAGAAAGAAGCTGATCTTGGTTTATCAAAAAGGGAAATCTGTCAACTCTTGGTGTTTTCTGGAGGCAATGACAATATCTTACAAAGAAAATGGGCAATCCTTAAAAGTGGCTCTGTAACATTTCTGTTAAAATGTGCCCAGACAAAGAATGCTTCTTTTTAATTGGAAACAGCTTCAGATAGTTTCATGTGTTCATTTCTGCTGTTACTCACAGTGGAGTAGCACATTTGCACTGGAGCTGGCCAATTAGTCAGTGGTGCTGAATCTGAGTCCTGTGTTTTTGTGTATTTTAAGAGTGATACCTGGAGTCCATTGTTAATCAAACAACAAAGCTTAATATTATAGGTAGGGAAACCTTGATTGCACACTTTTTAAATGGTGATTTCATTGTTTACTCGCTAATGTAAAATTCACAACATGAAGACTTATGACCAGCCAAGAACTCTCATTGAAAAAGAAATTTTGTGTGTGTGTGTATGTGTGTGTGTGTGTGTGTGTGTGTGTGTGTGTGTGTATGCGTGTGTGCACACACATTTTTGTATGCTTGAATGTGTGCATACATGCATGTTTATGCATGATAGAGAGGGAGGCAGAGAGAGGAAGAGAGAGAGAGAAAGAGGGAAAGAGAGATATAGGCCCCTGAGTCCCACTAACAGCAGCCTGTTAGAGAGTTTACAAATTATTTTGATTTGATCATGTTTTCTTAAACGTTCATGACTAATTAACCAATAGTGATACAAGCAATACTGTACATAATAAATCAGCACCCCTCTGTAAGGGGGGGAAAGTTCTGCTTTCTCAGAAATTATTATTAACCCGATATTTTTTGAAGCCCTCAAATTTAATTGCTTAATTGAAGTAACTGGGCTATTTTTACAAACCCCATATATCCATGGTTGCAGCATTAGAGGATATAATCTCAGCCGGTCTCATAGAGTTTCTTTTATGTCAGTGCTGTGGTCCTTTCCTCATGGAGATTACCACCATCAAGACACAAGCTGCACTTTAACCATCTCCTGCGCCAACTGTGGGTTGCTTGGGACAAAGGCACCAGGGATTTGGCTTCATAGGCTCTAGCCTTAATGTATGTATGGAGGAGGATGGATCCTGGCTGCACAGCTTGACTTCTGGTAATGCAGATGGTGGTGGTATATGAGGGTTGTGTGCAAAAAGAGCCCTAATGAATATTCATATATTTAAAGTATATCCATGGTCTGAATCTCTTGCAGCTCAGAATGGTTCTCCCCAGAGCAGGGGGGGTGAGGGGCACAAAGTGTAGCCCAGGGGCGCACACACACATGCATACATACACAAACATGCACACACGCATGCACACATACACAAACACGAACCCATGCGCACACATGAGCACACACACACACAGATGCACACACATAGGCCTGTGACTACAGTATCAGCATACTTAAGGGTGAAGCAGTGTTAGTGTCTGCATTGTGTTGTGCTATGGAACCCTGTGTGAATTCCACAACTGTAAAATCATTAAGATAGCAACCATAGCTGACAGACTGTGCAACTGGGATATGCAGAATGAAAATAAACATGAAATAAACATAAACATTTCCATTCCCAGTCCCAAGGTACACAGTCAACATTTACATGTCAGTAATGTTGTTTGTTTCACTGCACTGTAAATATTGTATTTACATGAACTCTTAACTAATGAAACATTTTAATTCTTTTCCATGACTGCTGCTGTTGTCACTTGGTGTCGAATCAGGTAAGACAGATCTTTCTTATTATGTGCACACCATTAGGAACAATGTAGGAACTGTCCTTTCTTTGTGATGGTAGCCTCTGTTCGATCATACAGCCAAACCGCAGGCCCACACCCAAAGGTTGGGATACCTGGGGTGACCTGAGAGATCAAATTTTATACACTATTTTACACAGACCTGGAGGGTGATACAGGAGCATGTTACTGTAATGTAAAGCCTTGTTGTTGAGATATTTTATGAGCACAAACACATATTTTAATTAATCACCTGTGGCAACCTGACAGCACAGAGCCATGAATGATTGCTCATGGCGAGCAGAAGACTGGGCTGCTCCTTCCCCTCTCTGCTGACGCATTTGGTGACCGCACTTTTTGAAACAAAAAAATGCTGGGGCACATAGCTGGCTACATGGGAGGTAATGGCTGGTGCTTCATTAAAAGTGAGTTGCACGTATTCCGCCACCCGTCTTAGGGATGTTCAGGTGCCTCTTGATGAGGTTCGCTGCGGTTCAACCGTTCGGCACAGCTGTTTGTTATTTTCTCTTTAACAATTATTTACCCACGGCCTCGAAGACCCGTGACTTGTGAACTCTGGCCACAGTGCCCCAGAAGGACAGGACAGAGCATGCGATAATTACCCTGCATAACGTGCTTAATTCCAACTTAATCACCACTTCTAGCCAATCAAAACATTTTTATTGATGCTAAGGGACACCCCCCCTCACAATCAACTCTTTCCCAACAATCAATAGCCAGGCTCCTTACTCTCCCCTCATCCCTTTCTGTCCAGACTCTTTAATAAAAGGCTCTCACAGGGCTGCGGCCCAAACTGCTGCCCGTGTCTTTCTATTAATAAATGGCATTAACCACCTGGCCCTTAAGGGACTATTCATTTTAAAGATGAACTACCCTAAAGTACAACACAATGCTGTCTCATTTTTACTGCTGCCTCATTACTGCTGCAGGCCTCTCTGGGCTCGTCTCTCCAGCCCCCAACCCCTCCCCTTACTCCCCCAGATTTTTTTTTTTTTTATTCACTTTGCCATCCACACACACACAGGAAATAACCCCCTCACCTAGTCAATAGGAAAACAACAAAAATTATTATGATGATGATGGCAAGGAGAAGTCCTAATTTTTTTCCCTTTTTAATTTCCTAAAACTACCATCTAAGCAATTGCCTCTGAATGGCCTGAATCCCAATTCCCACCTCTTAAAGCGCTGGAGTAATTGTCATGATAAATCTTAGGTATTGCATTAAATTGTGTTATACTACTGTAATTACCATTTATTAATCTGGTTTATTGTACAGTTGTGTGCAGTACAGCACCATAGGCTACCATCCTGTAACAATTACTGTTATAAAACTGCTCCTGTTACTGCATTTTTTTCACAATAAGCTGGACTACCAATTTACAGTGATTCATGTCCGCACACCAGGTTGTTTAGCTGTCCCCTGCTGATACATTTTTGATCATTAATTACATTTTATAAATTCGCCCAGAATATCACTACTGTTAATTCAGTGTCAGACAATGTCAGCATTAGGATTACAGAGGCTGAACAGGTAAGACAGCAGAAACAGTAATGCTTGCCTGATAAGTCTCATTTACTATATGCTTTCTTGCCTCCTCTTTGCATTTTGTTTTGCAGCAAAATAAATCAGAATGCTAGGCATGGAATCACACATTTCTTGTCTTCTTCTGTGTCTGAATGTCAAAATATTTGTTCCGGGATTAGGTTTGTTTTAGAATCCCACCGATTCCAGTGAGGGGAGGGTTTGGAGTTCTGGATGAACAACCTCATTATCCTCGCCCCAGCGCACAGTTATTCCGTATGAAGTGGAGATAAAAGGAAGCGAAAAGCTGAGAGCAAGGAGAACTAAAAAAGAGGGAAAAAAGGCATGAAAGAAAAGAAATGTGGAAAAGAAAAGAGGCATGAACAAATTGGAAGGGGGAGGATGGCACCATGTATATCTGCAAGCAAAAAAAAAACAACAAAAAAACTTGGAGATAGCAAGGCTAGTCAGACTGGGAAGAACTGGTTTATCAAAACTGGAAACTGGTGTAAAATCACTACAGTTGTCTGAAGTCCTCCAGACAATTTCAAATTAATCTCAGCTGATATGGGTAATATTAATTAAAAGCTGAATGTTTTAGCCTTTATTATGTTCCTGTGTTGGAAGCTTCAATTTGGCCTTTTCTTTTCTTGTTCATTCTTGCTTTCTTTCTTCTTTTTCTTTCTCATTCTATCTCTCTGTGCAGCTTGTAATCTGATAAAGAGCTGAGCAGTTAGGGGAATAAAGGGGGGTGAACGAGGAGGTGTCGGAGTATAGGGAAAGCAGTTTAATTTGGACAGACCGCTGCTGTTCTGCTGTGTATCACAGTCTTTGCCCCATGAGCAATGAGTTTAATTCTGGCCCAGACAGCAGTGTCCACACAAGGTTTTGTGCAGCAGATATTTTAATCCATCATGTGTACGTGCGCCCTAAACATCACATAAGAAACTGCTCTTTGTTTTCTATTTATATGAGAAATGTGGATGAAGTATCCATCGTCCAGACTGAATTACTTCAAAGGCACTCCAGCACATGCACACACACACGCACACACACACACACACACACACACACACACACACACACACACACACACCACACATGCTCGCATTCACACACATACTCATGTAAGCACACAAGTGTGCATGCCTGCATGCATGCACACACACACACACGCACATATGCACACACACACACACACACACACACACACACACAAACACACACGCACACACGATCATCATTATAGTCATCATCACCTGACTGCTCCCTCTTCATTCTCTGGAGTACAGCAGTGGATCCAAGGTGTGGGAGCATGAAAACAGCTGCCAAACTCAGCTTTGATAATGTGCTCAGAGACGCCAATGTGCATGTGTCTCCATGGCTCACTGACGTAAATTCCTCCACAAACAGTAAATAAGACATGAAACTCTCCACAGACTATCAGAGAACTTGGTTAGGGAGAAAATATTTCAAGAAAGATGGTTGGAAAGTCTCTTACCTCGTAGTATGTAAAAACACTGTGATCAATGTCACTTCATATTTACATTGGTTCCAAGGTTAAATATACACCGAATGTTCCTTGGTGGTTTTTACTCTGTGTTTTTACACTGTCTGGACATGCCAAAATTTTCTATCTGCAGACCTATGGGGTACTAAAAATGAGGAGGGGTCTGCACTGAATAAACAGCCTCAAGGAGTTTTAAATTTAAAAGCAAAGTTCACTAAAAGAGCAACTGTGTTCATATCTTGTAGTGTACCATGTTGGAAAGGGAATACAGCAGACTGATTTCACAATCATTACACCACCACCATAACCACCACTACCACCGATAACAACTACTTTTATTTGCATTTATTAATCTAAGACCTACAATGCACTGGTCCCTGAAAAAAAGCATATCATTCAGTCAATTAATCTCATGTTTATTCATTTCCTAACTGCTTCCAACGTCACGTTTTAATGTGACCAAAAACAAGAGTTCCTGTCATAAGTGTACAAATAAGAGTTATACAGTTACACAGCTTTTTACAGTAGTAAAAAAAAGGTTCCCTGCATGTTGGTGCCCTTTAATTCTTTGCTACAACTTGGCCTTTTTAACAAATCCTTTTTTGGGACCTCACTTAGCTTGCTAGCCAGATGCTTATGAACTGGCAAACTAGGCATCCATGCATATGCAATTTGCTGACAGTTAGTTAGCTAATATTTAGCTAATGAATTTGAATTTCATTAAGAATCAATTGCTCGTATCCAACCTAACTGCATATTCATACCCAACCTGTGAAATATTCTACTGACAAGGCATATAAAAGCTCTCAGCTGACGTAACACCCAAGTTACATGCCAGTCTTCTGATGCAGAGAGATTTACCGACAATGCTAGACTGGTTAGCAGGACCAAGTTACATACAAGAGGAAGGACAATGCTGGCCTGCACAGCTTTAACCACAAGAGTGATATGGCTTATCTTATTGCAAGATCGTGACATTATGTGTGTCAGCTTGCTATAATTTGATATTGTTGCATTGATAGGGTTTAGTAACACAAACTTCCTTTTGTTTGTTTGCCAAAGACATTTTTCGTCAGGTAATTTTTTTTTTACAACCGAAGCAATCAGCTCGTTGATTGATGTAATCATTCGCTGAATCAAACCCATTTAAGATTTATCCACACTTTTACGGTTGATTATTCAAAATTTGCGCTTGATTCGAGGGACTGCGTCTGTGGAACGCTGCGAGGGCCTGAAGAGAGGAGCCGCGTTTGTTTAGCTAATCAAGCAAATTAGTGCCATAAAGTAACAGAGGACTTGGGGTGGAATAAGTCAAGACAACACGGGGCTCCTCGGGGAACAGATGCTGACATTTCTGGATTAAACCGTGACTGATGTACAACCTGATCAAGGTTATTGGGCCAAGGTAAAGCCGAATGAACAGTGTCACATTGGTTTATGGTCCCTGTCCAAGAGCTGGTCACATTGACCCTGCACCGTCAAACAGATTAGACTCCCATTGCGCAGCAGTTTGATCTTTATCTGGACGCAGAGATCTTCTTCAAACTGCGAGAGGATGAATCACTGAAGATTTGTGTCTGTCTGTACTAGACATAAAGTTTTTGAGACTTTCAGCTCCATGTAGTGACGTTCCTGATGTATAAAGCTGTTTAAAGTGTGGTAGGCCTAATTGTGTCCTAATGGGAGCCTCTTCTTTTCCATTGGGAGTACTGTGACATGGTATTGATTGCTGATCTGGGTCTCCAGAAGAGTGGTAAGAAAGGGGATAGAGGGAGAGAGGACAGTGCTAGGGCCCATACCAGGACCACGGCCAGGGCTGGGTCAGGATGGGGCTACTCATTCACAGTCCCTCAGAGCCACAAAACCCTGTGATATTCTTTCTGGGTAAATGACTGGCTTCATTAGAATGATTTACAGGATCTCACGTTCCCCACGTCTGGAGCAGGATATAATTCAAACCAGACCCATAAAAGCTGCTGGACCACGCAGCCCCGAGACCTTGCGTTAGGGTCAGGTTGGTTTTCATCAATGTAATTAGCGAAGGAGCCGGCAGCATGTTTAATGTGCAGTCACTCAAACTGATAGGCAATCAGGAGTCTTATTTGTTTTACAGTGTGCGACCAAATTATAAGCAGCAACAAAAGGGGGTGAATTTAAATTAGGTGAATAAGTCCGTAACGTTCCATTAGTGCAATTATTCCAGCTGGGAGTGGGCCTGGAAAAGGGTTAATAAAGCCTGGACTCTTTCATCTACACCTCTCCCTGTGCTCCCTATCACAATAGTCTACATAAACAAAGAGAGGAAAAATAATAACAGCTGTAAGAAAAAAATCGGACAAAACCAAGCTGTCACTTGTAATTATAACAGTGGGCTGTTTTTTATGTGAAGTGCAGTATGTGTGCTATTCTACCTACTTACAATGCTGGGAAATTAACTGAGAGGCCAACTCATAATATACCAGTTTTGTGGAAACTGGGGTAGCAATTGCCAAATGAACACATATAATGTTTTGCATAGGTTCTGAGATAAACTGGGCCTCTGTGGAGAAGATTTTTCATTTGAACGAGTGCAGAGTGAATATATAGAGAGAAGGTGAGGGGGGGAGAGAGAGGAGTGGTGGAGAGGTAGGAGGGTGAGAGAGTGATTGAGAGGAGCGGGGAGACAGCATTTCTGGGATACTGCTTTCTCCACAGGAACAGAGAGGTGTCTTTTTGTCCTTGCAATTTCAGTCCTATGCCTTGCAGTCTCAATCAGGCGATAGATACTGGCAAATCTACAGGATCTCAGATGCCTACTGCAATGTTCTGGCTAAAAATCACAGCCTCCCACATTGAAACCCTTAAATAAATCAAAGTGCTGTGGACTTGTTCGCCTGTGGAGTGGCAGGTGCTGCCTCGAACAGTGCAGTTAAAGGCTTGTCTCCATCTCTTCTGTCGTGAGTGCTTTGATGCCGGTGCCTGGGAGTCGTTTCTGTTGGGTGAAAGTGCCGTGAGCCCCATCTCTGAGTCACCGTGCCCAGAAATGGAAAAACACCATCAGCGTTTGCATAAAAACACAGCAGTTATGGATCGATTCCATATAAAAATAGGCTGTTCGGCCCATCCAGCTCTATGCACTAAAGAAGGGAAAATGAGACCTTAAAATGAAGTAATGAGCCCTTCTGCTCTGACTTCCGTAGGCAATGGCACAGGGATGGGACTCCATTAGAGGGCACTTCTTCCAGAACCTAGCTGCAGTTTACTGGTTCCCATCGAGGCCTCTACCGCTGCTTAATGAAAGCATTAATATGCACTAGCACTATTTTTCCCTCCTCTTTAGCACTTAATTACTGCCTTTATTCAGATTTGCACAGCTGCAGTTCATGTATTATTCAGCATTAATTGCTGCCTCAATAGTCATTAATAAAGGCTGGTATAGCTCCTGAATGAGCTGGCACTGGAGCTCGGCGGAGGCCTACAGAGAAGCTGTGGCGGTCTGGGGTGTGAGGTGGCCTGGCGAGTCCCCCCGCATTCGCTCTCCTGATGATGATGATGGTGATGATGGTGATCATTATTATTATTTTGGGTGACTGTGCGTTGCAGCGTGGAGCAGCTGTGGCGGGGGGCCCTCTGTGTATTCTATTAAAAAATGTATTGAAATATTTGTTTGCACGCCTCAGTGGTGTTTAATCTCCCGTTGTTCATCAGTTTCCACTTGATTTATTTCTTCACCGTCGCTTATTTATTGAATTTAATTACACACCGAACCCAGGGAGAGGCCGGTGAGGGTGGTGACGGTGGCCGTGCGGAGGGGTGGGGGTGGGGCCCCGGCGGAGGCTGGGTGGGGGGCGGGCGGCCGTGACTCACCCCCCCCCCGGACCACAGGAGCTGGTGAATCAGCGCAGTCCGGCCTAAAGACGCACGGCCCCGGGAGATGTGGCAAGCGGTCTGCATTCTGTCTGACTCACCCACCGACGTCATGAAATATCAACGCGTTAATTGTGTGGTAATTGTGCCGGCCGTGCTCGATGCGTTGGTCACACAGGGCGCTGCGGGCAGCGGGGAAAATCGCAGCTCTGTAGCGTGACCCTGGGAGCCGAGCGGCGGAAACGGGGCGGCCTCTCTGCATGATTGTTCTTTTGTCATTGTGATGATGGAAAAACACACAATGCCGAGATGCTTCTGCTGCTCTCCTCTTAACAGCAAATTGTGTGTTACCCTTCTTCTTTACATGAGGGGGTGAACAAAATGCATTGTGTGAGCCAATAGCATTTGCTGGAGACACAGCCTGCTGCTTGGAAAAAGGTCGACTACTGTGAGGCCAACATGCCTCACTATTTGTTGTGTTTTGGACAAGGCTTTTTCTTAAGAATTGATTATAGGCATGTATAATTGCACATTTCCCATGAATTATATAAATGCACATCTTCTCTTAAGGTGCAGTGGCAATGGATAGTTACATATCACCACAGCAAGTCATCACAGACAACAATTTATTGCCTGTGGTATACTCTCAAAAGCAGGCCTACTTGGATCAGTTTTAACAAATTAAGTAAGATATTCTTACCTGAATCGAAGTATCATCAATACTGTCCAAGTCCAGTACACACAGGGTAAATTTGTATTTCAAAGCTGCTGAGGTTGTGGTAACAGTAATAATGTTTAGTCTAAATGCAGAGTATAGGCAGTACAAAAGAAGTATGGACATAGCTCTGTTTAATGTGGGAGTTTGCATTTGCAGTTTGCCATCCCATGTAGCCTCAGGAAATGGGTGCTCCTTGATGAAAACTTTAGTAATCCCTGATTTAGATACTGAGGGGTATTGTGATGACATAGTAACTGCTGGCATTGCAGAGGGAGGCAGATCAGTGCTCATGTGTGTCTGCACAGAGCTGGAAAGCAGGCTGGGTGGAGTCAGAGTTGTGCAGGGGGAGAGCGTGAGATGACAGCGACGTTTTCCTGCCCCAGGGCACTGTGGGAGCATGGGGGAGGGCAGCCTGCTGGGGTGGATCTCCAGCAGCCCTGACCTTCCCTGTCACTGTTGCTAGAGGCAGACAGCCAAACACACAAGACTACACATACACACACACACACACACGCACACACAGACATGCTCACACATAGGTACCTATACACATGAAGACAAATACCTATACACGGACTCACATGTGCAAAAACACATGTACCTGCACAGACACGCAAACACAAACACATACACAAGCAGAGACACACACTCAGACATGCAGGCATGCACATAAGCATGCACACGCAAACACACTTTCATGCCCATGTATGCGCACTCTCTCACGCACACACGTCGGCTCTCTCTTTTTTGTCCTGCCTGTGTAGAGTGAGTCAGTGGTATCCTGCAGGGTGTGTGACTCACTTGCGTCTGAATAAAGCTCTCCTCCTCATCCCCTGCTCCTCAGCAGGCTCCACTGGGGAGCTCACCCCCTGCCCTCTCCAGAAAAAAAACACCCACATCAACATTAACATCTCCGAGCACAGCGTGCTGTGCTGAGGCAGAATGCTGCAGTCTGGGGGAACAGCCGTCATCTGCCATGTTTAAATACTGAAGCGCTCCGGAGCGCCCGACCTGCGTGTCCACAAACACGCTGCGTGAGCGTATCGCTCTCTGAAGGGCTGTCATTCTTTATTGAGGGATTTTAAATCCGCTGCAGAGGATCCCTGGCTCTCGCGTCCCTTTAGGACGACCAGGAGACACATCTGGTAATTTTGCTCCGGTTTCCCCCCCCTGACCGTTTGTTGCGAGAAATTCCTGGCTTTGCAGTTTGCAGCGTTAATCTGACAGATAGCCGGGCTCTGTCATGTTGGCCCCGTCATTCACTGCCGTGTGGAGGACAGGTCCAGTCGCGGCGGTGTTACACTGCATCATTAGCCGGCTGGAGAGGGAAGAAATGTGCGAAAGCCTGCTAAAACAGATTAAATAAACTGCCAGAGACACATTGTGGAAGATAATGACTGGGACCTTTCAAACACCCATCTTGACTCGTTCCATGTTTAGTGAAATGAGTTTGCTCTCATGGGCCTGAACTCATCATCACATTCTCTCATGCTGCGGAGAAGGGACGCACGAGGATAGCGAATATTCCCGCTGCGTGTGTGGGGCTGGTGTTGAGCGGCTGGTGTTGAGCAAGGCAGAGGCTGCGGACTGCTGGTGTGGGCATGTGCATGTGCGTGCCCCGGCAAGTGTGCGTGCGTGTGCTTTATGTGGGTGTGTGTGTGTGTGTGTGTGTGTGTATGTGTGTGTGTGTGTGTGTGTGTGTATGTGTGCTGTGTGTTTGTGTGACTGTATATCAGACCTATGCAGCACCATTAGATCTTTCCATGCCCCCTGATTTACACTGCCTGTCAAGGGGTCTATGGCGCTGTCTTTTCCAGGAATAACCTGAACCCCTCCTGGAAAAAGGCATTAAAACAAAGGGGGGTTGGGGGCTTACAGCACACATGATTTACAATCTCAGGGGGCCGGAAGGAGGAATTAGAAAATTAGCTGTGGAAAAAGCCTGCCGCATCATGGCACTGCCTGTGCGCTGGGACTCCCGCCGCTGGTCCAGGAGCGTGGATTAGTTCCTGTGTTCCCAGAGAGCGGTTTAGCCTTTTAAAAATGAAGAGATCAGCTCTGTATGTGCCCCTGCTCTTTGGATAATGAAGTTCTGAAGCGTGCAAGGGTGGTTCAGCCACAGCGTATTTGTGTAATAAGCACAGTGTCAAATGTTAAAGGGGGGGGGTTGCTTCCTGTTATTTTCATGTGCCACCTCCTCCCCACAGCTATTGGTGAATATAAGGTAGAGTGCAATATGTTCCCCCTCGTCTCTGTCTGTGGTGTCCAGGTGTCAGAGAAAGCAGTGACTGTGGCGGCACTCAGGCATGTAGCTGTATTGACTTTGGTATGGTCTCTCAGTTGGTCTCAGGTTTGTGCTAAAAGTGACAGATGCATTAGGTAAAATGCTGTTTTTCTGAGTTCACTCACCCCTGATAAATGTGGTGCACTGGTGTACTGCATTATATGCTGCAGAGAGAGAAAAAATATATTAATAACGGTGTCCAAATAATGCCGATGGGAATTACATAGCCCATTATTGCATCTTACTCGAGAGGAATAAGGACCTCAGCCAGCTGGTTGGATTCTCTCGCCCCTGTGTAATTTTCAGTATTGCAGCAACTGGTTATAGAGGGCAAAATAGATGGGAGATGCTCCCTGTTTCCCTTCAGCTGAAATAGGGGGGAGATTCTCACTGACAAAGTGAAGGACTGTACCTAGTCCTATGTGTGAATTGTTTTTTCTTCCTCTTTCTTTTATGCCAGCGCTCATAAATCCACAACACAGCTTCTCTACGGAAGAGTCCTGACCTTTAGCCCCCTATATCGGCACCGGGAAGTGTCCGACAGGACCATTATGTTGCAGTTGCTCTGCGTTCCTTCGCTGTAACAAATCTGAACTTCATTGATTGCCCATCTTCCTCCAAAATAACATGGAAATAACCACTGGGCTGTTGCTGAGTCCCACTACTGTAATGAAATGAGCGGGCGATGTGAGAGATTGCAGAGAAAATAGAAAACGTTACTCATTAACTTCCACTTCGCAGTTCCAAGTTTTCATGGATTAATCAATGCTAACCTACTTTATCAAAGCCACTTATCTTCCAGATACAGAAATCTATGCATGTCTCTGACTAGAGGGTCAATATCAGGAAATATTTCACATTGCCAACCCTTTTCTGCTTCTCCATCTGTTACTCATGCAACTTCTGTCTCTTTGCTCTTAAATGTCCTTGGGATGGCACCATATGTAGAGAAGGATCCCATATCAGATAAGTTAGCTTCCGATTGCTTTGTGATAGCTTCCAACATTACCAGTATCTGTAAATGTTAGATTCATGATGATCATCTCTCCATCTCATCACCACAAGTTTATACAAACAAGACATTCACAGGGAGTCTTAACCCAGGGGTGCCCTCATAAACCAAGAGAAAGACGTCACTCCCTGACTTTGGGGCAACAGTGTGATTTTTCCCCAAACGGCAGGCAAGAGCCCTTGGATTACTCTATAAACAGAAGGTCATCCTCTCTGATGACTGACAGACTGAATGCAGTCCTGCCCCCCTCCCTGCTCTCCCCCCCACGCACTGAACTCTGCCATTCAAGACACTTTGATCCTCCCTCTTGAAATCTATGAGCCCAGCCAGACACAGCTCCCAGTGAGCGCGGCGGAGACGGCAGAACACATCTCCCAGATGCCTCAGGTGCTGTCTCAGATATGTCAGGAGAGGCTTGGCGCAGTATTTATTTATGCACTTATTTATGTATTTATTGGACACTGCAGCATCGTTCACGCTCTCCAGGGAGGTGGGGAGGGGGGAGTAGATGAACAACAGACAGGAGTCTGACAAGTTATTTGATTCTGCTGGGGTCGTAACAGTATAAACGCTCGAGATGTTAACAACTCTGCGTGCTCCCCCTTTCTCCTTCTCCATCCCTCCCCCCTCTCCCTCCCTCTCTGTACACCCCCCCCCCCAATATCTCTGTGTTGTCTGAAGTAATAACCTGCTCGTTATAGGATGTAAGAAATACCTACTAAGAGATTATGCCAGATATAAAAGGCGTAAATGCACATAGGTGATGGGAGATGGACCCTCTCAGCATCCGTAATGAGGTGGGGGATTGCGAAGGGCTCTCTCCAGAGACCCAGCATCCTCCCTGCTCCTGCCAAAGCCCTACACAGGCCCGCACGGCCCACTGTTGGCTGGTAATTAATGTATTTACTGTGGGCGCAACTGGCCTTGCCAGCTCCTCTCTGGTTAACAGCCGTTAGAGGCGGAGAGTTAACAGGGAAAAGGCACAGCGTTTCTTCGTGCCGTTCTTCCTCTCACAGGAAATCTGTAAGCAACGGCAGCAGGGTTTTTTTTTCCATTTTTATTGATGCCAAGAATAGGGAACACAAAAGCAATTAGATTAAAACGTACACGATTGTATCCAATGGGGGTTGGTGCAGCCTTATTACTGCTCCAAGCTGCAACCTGAGAGCACCACTCCATCGACCGCCCCACCAGGTATTCAATGTGCCCTTTAACATAATTTTACCAAATTGTTTTATCGCCAGCCAAGTATCTTTGTTTGCTTGTTTAAATGAAAGGTATGATGCTCCACTCCCACTGTTTTTTAAGTACACATTTGTCAAGGGATTGAATTTTACAATGGTAATGGCAAAAGCTAGTGTCTTCAAACAACAAAGAGGACAGGGATGAATAATGTTAATGGTAATACTGGTAATAATATCCAAACTCAGCACGCAGAGAAGTACGGCTCCCTGAGGGGTGCAGTGTGCGGTGTTGGGGTCACGCGAGGGGGCGAGGAAGTGAGAGTCCCATTCCCAGAATTCACACAACCCCAGCTCACCCACACCGCAGGAACAGGGAAGGGCAAATTCTTGAATCATTTAAAACTCCCGAGACAAGGATCCATTACAGTGGCCAATCGTGAGCCGATGCAGCTGTCAGAGAACGCCGCTAGCCCTGGGCCACCGTTCCTTCTTAATTAAAAGACGGGGAGAGGCAGGATGGGGGAAGGGTGCAGGTGCAAGAGGAGAGGACAGGGAGAAAGTTGTGGTCTCTGAGTCTTTTTGGGTGCACACTGGAGGATGGGGCAGGATCTTCTCAGAGTCAAGGCCAGAGGAGTGGTTCACAGCATCGACTTAAACCCTCCCACAGGTTTCAAAACTTAGAGGAGAAAGACACAGCATTTTGAACAGGCTGTTTCTCCCCAATGTTTTTCCAATAAATTATAGGAAAGCACTGATTAAACCCCTAAGGTAGAGTGTTGAAAAGAAGATGTCAGCTAAGTGTTTAATTGCTCAGGAACAATCCTCTTTGAGAAAGACTTCCAGCCTGGGGTCCTTGGAGAGAGGAGAGCAATTCTGTAAATAAATGTATATTCATTTATAGCTCTTGTCTTGTGTCAGTCTTGAATTGGAGGTAATGTTTGAAAGTAATGACTCCAAATGGGTCCCTCAAGCAGGTCCTACAGTTTGGATGTGCACAGGGGATGAACATCAATGTCAGCCACTCTGGTAAAGAAGGGGTTAAGCTTTGAGGTCACAGATGCACCTCAGAACCTCAGCACCTAATACAGAGGTCTTTTATTTAAGCAGCTGGCAGGTTTTATTTGGTGTTTGTTATCCTCCTTTGACCTGTGGGGACTATTAAATGTCACTCCCCTTTAAGTGAAGAAGAAAGACAACTTTGCCCAACTTTGGTTCACCTTTAAAGGTCAGGTGTTGCCATGGTGACAATTATTTTTTCCCCTCTCTCTCTGTCTGTTTCTCCAGTTTCCTCTGTCTCACTCTCTCTCTCTCTCTCTCTCTCTCTCTCTCTCTCTCTCTCTCTCTCTATCTCTCTCTCTCTTTGCTCCTGAAGGATCGGAGAGTCTTTTTCTTAAAGGTTGTACTTCAGATATCTGTGTTGACGTTTTTATTAGAGGAGCTTGTTGCAAGCAACAGGAATGGCTGGGCAACGGGCACACGCAGGACACATGGTCACATCCATTCCTGCTCCCCTGCTGATGAGAATTAATGCGCTGTCGAATATGCAGCGGATTAGAATTTTCGCTTTTCAGTCCTGGTGCTGCAATTTATTAGAGTTTGTTTGGCTGGCCCTGAAGTCTTCATTATAGAGTCGTGAGATGCTTGGGAAGGGCCACGGAGGTCAGAATTTGGCAGAGCAAATGAAGATGCAGCCAGCCTGACAGCCCCTGGGAAACAAGCGCACAGACCCAGGGCTCGCAACTTTGTTTTGCTTCTGGTGTTACTGGGAGGAAACAGGACACTAGTGTGTTTTCTTGTGTTCTTCCTGTTTATGCAGATTTACTCTCAGGAAAATTGTTGGTACACATTTGCCGCTTATGTGAATGGACTGCTCATTAACTGCGACAGGGCCACTGTCTTTCTTGCAATTCACTGATGAGTTCTGGTACTAGTGGAAAAGTACCCTCAAGGGTAACAGCTTTACTGTATGTCCAGAAATCTGAAGAAAAAAAAAAAAAAACAGGATTGTTTCTCTCACAAACCTCAACATTTACGGTATCCATTGCTATTATTTTGTCCAGTTACCTCATGCTTGGAAATGCATATCTGATCAGCTGTCACAAAGAAAGAAATCAGGCAGAGCCCATTTTACAACAGACACTGGGATGATGGGAAGGGAAATCAGGCACACATCAGGCACACCAGGAACCTCTGACATTTTAATCAGTCATCCGACTTCGCCAGCCATGCAAGGAATTGTCTTTTTATAATGGCTGCTACAGTGGAGCAGTGTGTTCTTGTTGTGGTTATTGTTAGATTTCTTTCCTGAATCTTTTATGTCAACCCAGATGTCAGGAGCATGGATGAAAAAAAAAAAGACAGGTAGTTTTCAGCCCGAGTCAGTCCATTGATTGTTCTGCGTGGGGGTCTATTTGTGGGGATTTATGGGGCAGTGGCAGGGATGGGGTGGGGACACACACGCTGTGCCCAGAGTCACCCTGTGGGCAGAAGTCACGCTTGCGTAATCCCAACATCGCCAGGGCTGTAACTGCGGTCCCGCTGCTCTGGGTAGAAACACAGAGTCCCTCCTTGTGTGTGCAGAGAAAGACATCATCCCTAATGATGTGAATTAACTGGAAACCCGGGAAATAATGAAGCTTACCAGGAAACAGGAAAGTATGGACAGAGCAGGGGTGCTCCCGCGCACATCGGGTGACAAACAGCAGCTCCCAAAATGTAAACAGCATGTATAAAAACGTTTTTAAATCAAATTTATTAGGGCCGGTTATTGTTTTATGTGCCTTTATGGCTTTTGCAGCGGGAGATGAGGGATGGAAACAGCAGAAAGAATGGCTATGAGACCATTAGCGGGTTTCTCACTGGGAAGCAGAAGGGATGCGATGTGACACAGACTGACTCGATTGCTGCTTCTCAGAATCAGACTCTGCAGGAGCCGTGCTCAGTGGCTGGAGACAGAGACTGGATGTGTACCTCTGCTGCCAGGAGGAAACGTTACACAACCTCTCAATACACCCTCAAGGAAGTGTTTTTCTCTTATTGATTGCTACAGGAATCTATCTGGGTTTCTCTGCAAAACCAGGGAGACACGCTGACATTGTAATGAGAACGAGGGAAGGCTATTTGGAAAACAAAATTGCTCAGATCTTCTCCTTCTTTTTTTTTTTTTTAAAAAACCTTTTCTGTTTTAATGTACTTGTGTAAACTGATCAAGCCAAAAAAATTCTCAGTGAGATCTATAAAGATGTCTTACTAAGGAAGGAAGAGCAAAAAAAAAAAAACAACAATAATTTTCACCTTAGTAAAGGGGATATTTAACATTCACAACAGGGACCTTTTAGCTGTAAAAAAAAAAAAAAAACAATTTTCTTTCCCATGCTTTTCTGTGGGCCAGATGTATAGCGGATGGATTCATTTTATCACATAAATTATTTACCAAACTTAAATAAAAAATATTCAGGGCCCAAAGTGGTGATTTATGTGTTCTTACATATATTAGTTATGGTCTGGACATAAGTAAACGTATACTGAGTGCTGATGTTTAGTGAAGCTGAAAGTAATTTAAAGATTTGATAATAAAATCAGCACAACATCAAAGGCTTGCTTTCATAAATATGTTATTACAAGTAAACATGATAATTGAGCCAGGGAAATGCAGCAAGCATTGTAATACTTAAATTATCATTTGGTACAGGCTCTACACTTAAAAATAAGTAGTACAGATGAGCCTAGGAGCAAAACTTGTGTTTATTCTTTCACAAGACGCTGTTGGCAAAATATTACAGTACCTACAGGGACCTCAGGATTCCAACATATTAAGATGATTTTGCAACATCTGTAAAATAGGCTCAACACAATCCAGAATTTATAGAACTGTAGTTATCTAACTTTACAAAATAGAGTAATTTTATTGAGATTTTAACTCAAGATTCTAACTCAGCAGGCAGCTGCCTGGACTTAACAGAACAACTGTAGTAAACACACAACAGCCACGAAACAGATATTACAATGAACACACAAACGTCTGGGAAACAGCTACTAGAATGAGCACAGTGCAGCCCAGGACGCAGCTGTTACACCAAATATACTGCAACACAGGAAACAGCTGCCACACTGAACACACTGCAGTGCAGGACACAGCTGATACAATGAACGCAAAGAGACTAGGAAGCAGCTGTGACACTGAACATACCACAGTGCAGGAAACAGCTGGTACACCAAGCACACCGCAGCCTAGAAAACAGCTTTTACAATGAACACATCACAGCCCAGGAAACGGCTGTTAGACTGAATACACTGCAGCCCAGGAAACAGCTGCTACACTGAACACGCTGCGTTCCAGGACATAGCTGTTACAATGAACACGCAAAGTCTAGGAAACGGCTATGACACTGAACATACCACAGTGCAGGACACAGCTGTTACAGTGAGCACGCTACAGCTTAGGAAACAGCTGTTACAGTGAGCACAGATATTCCAGGAAACAGCTGTTACAATGAATACACTGCAGCTCAGAACAAAGCTGCTACAGTGAACACAAAAAGTATAGGAAACAGCTGTTACACTGAACACACTGCAGCGCAGGGCACAGCTTTTACACTGCGTTGCAGTGTGTTTAGAGAGCACAGAGAGAGGTGCAGGGGAGCGCAGTGAGAGGCTTGGTGGGTGGCAGCGGCAGCAGCAACGGGGTCATTTACATATAAATGAAAGTTGCCGATCACACGGCGCTGACCCCATTTATTCCAGCGGACAGACAGGCAGGCAAGGCAGGCGCCGGCGAGTTGCCGAATTACTCCAAATTACCGCATTTCCATCTCCACATCGGGCCTGTCAGCCCCGCACTCATCGCCGCCGCATTCTTCGCCGCCAGGAGTGACTCTAATTGGCAGTGGTGAATTTAAAGGACCTGTCATTGCCTGTGCCTGTCACCGACGCGACACCTACCCGCTGGATTAGAAAAATACACGGGGAGAGTGTGTGTATACAGAGAGAGACAGTGCCCGCAAGACAGAAGCGGGGATGTGGTAAACATGAGCACCCCGCCATACAGTCCTCGCGGAGCGGAATTATGCAGCCCTCCTCGCTCTCTCGCAGGATGTCAGCTGTTTGACCGAGCATCTGCGCAGGCCCCCCCGTTCTGCGCCCTGCAGCACCGCCACAGTCATCTGCTCAGCATTAGACCAGGTTTTGTGCCCCCCGCACACCTCGGATCCGTCTGTTTCGTACGTCAGAGCTCTGTGTTTTCGCACATGATAGAACGACAGCTGTGTCCTTAACATACAAACACACAGCATGTAATCCCCTGACAAGAGCTCGTCATTTACAGGCGCAACCGAGTCTCACCGTTGTAGGGCGAAGCAGTTTATTTGGCTTGTAAAGCAAAACCGAGTGCCAGTTTGCCTCTTTGCAGACGGTCTTGGCCAGTCAAGCGAATTCCCTCATTAGTTCATTAAAATAAGGATGCTGCCTGACTTTGGAAGTGAAAAATAAGTCAAAACTACCTCCTAATTGCTGAAGATTGATACGTTCACTGAACATCTCAGTAATCAGCGTCTTTTATTTGTTTAATGAAACGACGGGGATCATGGAGTGACCCTCTGATCATTAGTATAATTATGCAGGGAAAAACACAGGAACCTCATTTCCACGTTTATTGGGAATTGTTTTTTTTTTTTTATGTGAAGCTAATGCATAATCCAGCAAAACAGCCCCAGTGAAGGGGGAACTGTCCCCAGCTGAAAGATTCTAGTGTCTTCCCATTGGAACATTGGATTTCCCGTTACCCTCAGGTACGAAAGAGGAAGATTACTTTTAGTTGAAGAATAAACTGGATTCCTAAAGAATGCAGCTTTAAACAGATATGGATTCAATATTTATGGAAGGGGACAGTGGGGTATCATATCTCTTTGATAGCTTTAGAAATGAAATCTTCATGCATGCTATTATTTCTTTTTTATACTGAGTGTGTGTGTGTGTGTGTGTGTGTGTGTGTATGTGTGCCTGTGTCTGTGTCTGAGGCAAGTCACATTGTATTCATCATTCTGCTAGCACTATCCTAATTACAAGCAGTTTGGATGCATCTTATTGTGGTTTAGGAACCTCACATGAGATGCGGTCATGCAGCCCTGAGCTGAACAGAGGATAATGCAGAGCGCAGTGAGATATGAACAGCGGCCACTTGACAATAACGTTTTCATTTCCTGTTAATTAATTAATGCCCATCTCTGCTGGGGACCCTGAGGGCATCCAGGGACACAAATGGCAAATGTCAAGTCTCTCATGGAAAAGAAAAGAAAGACAGAAGGGAGAGTGAATGTGCACTCAGATATAAGCACTGTGTGTATGCATACAACGAAAAATATTTATATTTATTTATACAGAGCAGGTGGTACTCAGATGAGGAGTGACAAATATATGTGGTCTCTAAAGAAAAGGCATTGCGTATGGTGGATTTTAAAGAGTGGGGGTCTTATGCATAATTTAAACATATAAAATTAAGGGGAGAATGACTGTTAAATATGCGGTATGGAAGTCCTATTCATCTTCATCTGAGGCTTTTAAATCTTTCAGATGGCTGTAGCTTTGAATGACCAAGATTTCAACACCTCACTCATTCCTCACTTTCCAGCTTAAGAACAACTGTCTGTGAAGAGACATATGAAATAATCTCTCATATGAATCATCCCGTCCGAGTCTGGAGGCTAATGAAAAGCCCAAATTGCCATTGCTTCTCCCTCTAACCACGAAATGCCAGAGAACGTCTCGAGCAGGATGGTTGAAACGCAGTCTGCCAGACATTTCATTATATTCAGTGCAGCTGGATAACCTTGGATTTGGTGCATTTGTGATAGAATAATCAGTTTTGACGTGTTGGGCGAGCGATGAGAGAGCTTTCTCCATTTGGAGTACATGCAGACCTCCTACAGCTTGGTGCAGAGTGCTCTGGGGGAGTTGAAAGACCACGCTCTTCTCAGGGGTGTACTCTCCTTTAACAACCGAACAAAGGGACTACCTGGTTAACTCCAGTCAGGTTGTATTTCCCCAGCTGGATAACCTGTCCCACTAATAACATAATCTGTGACCCTGTAATGCCATTAGCAGGCCTAAGAGAATGCTGACCTGACGTCCTTTGATGGACTCATAATGGGTCTGTCATAGGAGGCACCCCTGTCGCTCCCACAGGGGCTGCGTCTGAATCCTCAACACGCCGGGACCCCTGACTTCAACCCCCCCAACCGGGGGGTCTATTATGACAGCGGCGCCAAAATAAAGAGGCAGCAATGATGGCCCGGGTTCGTAATTATCTGTGAACAGTGCGGTTATTTGCTATCGAATTCCGATGGGGAGGGATCAATGAAATCCATATGGGGTGTTTATTCCTAGGCTCAGTCGCCGTGATGGTGGGTGGGGGAGTACGGGGGATGAAGGGAGGGAAGGGGAAGACGGCCTCCTTATCTAAAAGGATGAGTAATTATTTGTTTCCACTGCCAGCCTCATTTGTATTTTTACTGAATTACCCCAGATGTGCAACCTGAACCCACTTAAGCGTGTCACTTAGTGTTTGTTTAGGTTTGCGGAGAACACAGGCCTCATCAAGTTACAATGAGGGAGTCTGTGGTTAAGTGGCCACTTGTCACGTTTATTTATTTCATTTCTCAAATGTGAGGCATACTGCCGCTGTCTAAGCTGATTCAGCTAGGACAAGGTGCAGGCACGGCGTAGGTGAGCATGCGTGCTTCCACCAGAACGCAGCGCGACGTGAGCTGGATCCGCTCTCAACAGCCAGCTCATTTCAACCGAACCATTTCAATTCGAAAGACGTGCTTTGATGCCACCTTGCCACCTCTGAAAACAGACACTGCATCTCATTCTCGGTTGTTACATGAAATGTTAAACAGCAACATATAGTCCCTGTATAATTTGAATAATCTTTAATGTGTTTATATATAGTCACAAAGTACATAATCCTTTTCGAGAGGCACAGTAGGAAGCTGCACTTAGGAACACAGGAGTGTATGTGAATTAACAGTGTGAAATTACAAACAGTACAGAATACTGGAATGGCCCCCACAGGCAATTCTGCACCCTGCTACAGAGCCACTTCTGCTGTATGAGCTGGATTTGAGATGTATGAAAATCTCTCACGAACCCATGATATACATTATAAATGAAGTTTCCCATTCGGCACGCCTGTCATCCACATGAAATCTCATATGCCGTCCACCTCCCCTTCCCCCCACCTCCATGTCAGCGACATGTTGAAGATCATGTGACCAGGATCGCGGAGCGTGTTGGGCCTCTTTGCCTGCGGTCACAGCGCACGTTGATTCGTCTCCCCCGGTTTTTTATTGATTTTATTTTAAACAAGGGAAAAATGTTTGAGAAATGAGAACCCCGAGGGAACAGGGAAAGAGGAGAGAAAATGGGGGGAAGAGGGGGGAGAAAACGAGAGCTGAGAGAAAACAGAGATTTAACTGTTAAATCTCTGTTTCGCAGCCTCTCGGTGGATTAAGTCAGAGGCAATACTATCAGCACCTTGGACAGAGCACAGCTCCCCTTCTGAAATATGAGCATATGCAAGGCAGGCTCTGTGTTTAAGATCTGTTTCAGCTCTCCCTTTACTTTGTGGTTTCTAAATGAATAGCTTAGAGTTGGCAAACTCGTCTCATTTCATGTCATGGTACAGTTCCTACTTTAAAATGATTCCCTGCTTAGTTCAATTTAAGTTGTGCGCGGAATAATCGATCCCCCCATTAATTCTACTTAGCAGCGCTTCACAGTACAAGCATGAGGTTTAGTAGTCCACAAAGGCCACCTGTGCTGAATGGGTGACCTTTACAAGCCTTGGGCCTGCATTGATTTTCAGCAGGACTTATTTCATGAACTGGGTTTTAAGACAGGACTCAGATGAAGATGAACTATGAGGCTAAATCACTTTTCTTGGCCCTTTTTCCTCTCCTCCTTGGCCTTCTTTGCAGGAAAATAAATGCCTCACCTCACACTCTTTTGGCACTCTTTCGAATGAAGTGCAAGTCTCTGAGACACTCATGAAAGGATCTCAGCACTGTCAGTGAACCATGAGGCACATGTTTTGTACAGAATATGGGCAGATCAAGTTGCCTGTGGGGCAGACCCTCTGTATTTACAGGACTTATGAAGAATGCAAAACCTAATGCGGTCTGCTCCAAAGAACCCTGACAGCTCCTAG
Source organism: Megalops atlanticus (assembly GCA_019176425.1). NCBI lineage: Eukaryota > Metazoa > Chordata > Actinopteri > Elopiformes > Megalopidae > Megalops > Megalops atlanticus. The sequence goes on along the minus strand of CM032876.1, from coordinate 30,471,485 downwards.
AACAATGGCATAATTTGGACACACTGGAAATTAGGGAAGTGCAGTGAAATTATTGCTCCATAATGTCAAAGGTTCAAGTCCTGAATACCACTGCAACTGGCTTGAACATTTGTATTTTATTCATGTTTTCCATGGGTAAAGCCCGGCAGTGAAGGATTTGCAGAATATAACCTGCATTCAAATGAAGGGCTTATAAATTGAAAATTGGGGTCTACTGAGTATGTGGTAGAGTCTGAGGGTGGAAGTTCAGAGAGTGCACATGCAGAGAGGGTTTTTACCCCCGTACATCAATGTTGATATGAGACATACCTTTAAATTTAATACCTACCTATGCATATATGCATGCATGCAAATGTTCCAGGTGCCCGGAGGTTGTGAGAGCAGGTGAGGTCAGCTCCCGCTCACGTTGCGCAGATCAGGAGGTGAGGCTGGAGTGAAGCATGCCTCTCTAGGAGGGCTGCATAAATGACTCTGACAGGGACACATCTCTCTCGGCAGCTGATGTGACGTCGGGAGACGGCCCCCAAGCTATCCTGACACCTCAGCTGTGGCTCAGCAGCTGCCTGTGGGGGGTCGCTGCGGCACGGCTCCTCCCGGAGCTGAGGAGGAGGCTCGGGTCCTGTTCAACAGCCTGTGTGCGGGACCGCCCCGTTTCTCATGTCATTCACCTCCTGTTGATCCTCATCCAAAAAGGCAGTGCCCGGTCCTACCTTGAGACAGGCAAGACCCCCTTCCTGCTGGGGTTCATGAGCTCCTCACCAGAATCGAACAGCAAAAACCTTCAGAGGAAACGAAATCAGAAATAGACAAACATTTCCCATGAGCTTTCTCCTGAACTGGAGCTGCTTTCTGCACTTCTGAGTCACTGCTGATGTCAGCGCTTCAGGTTTTCATCTGTTCAGGGTTGAACTGGATTTGAAATGGTTCTGCTGAAGTTACAAGCAGAAACTGACAAATCAGAAGGAATGCCTTTGATTCCTTGGCTGCTAAGGAGATTGAATATTAATTCTGCAATCTCCTTTGCATCCAAGGCATTTCTTCAATATTTAATTCCAAAACAAAAGAGGTATATAAATAGGATTACGTTTGGGTTGTATATTTGAATACCCATTGGGTTGGCATGAAAGAGCAACCCGTGAGACTTCACCTTGCCCACCCATTAACAGCAAAGATAATATCCTCAGACAATGTCAATATCAATATCCCCCGAAGGTTTGAAAAGAGTTGTGGGATACGCTAGGGACGCAAGAGTGGAAACTGTTGGTGGCGGCAGCAGGTGATGTGCGGTGTGACGGGCTGCATTGATATGCCGGGAATGGAGCTCTCGGCAGATGGACAGACTGGCCTGGGCATGCATGGCTCCTCAGAGCTCTGGCTGTCTCTCAGCTCCCCTCAGAATCTGCATTCAGTCAGAGGCGGGCCGAGGCAGCACAGCACACGGACCCTACCCACATTTCCACCCTCCAGGGCCGAAGCTCTCGTAATTCATTGTCATTATTATATTAACACAGATCTGGAGTGTGGAAGTTGCCGGCCTGTAGTGGACCGGAGCTGACGGACGAGTGGAGGTAATGAACACCTTTTGCGTGACCGACCGTGGAGCTGCGTGAAATAAAAAGGCCGTCGCCACAAACACGGTAGTGAAGCAAAACAAAAGGTGAAATGGATCCGGGCCACTGGGCTCTGGGAGTCTGCCCCTCCGCCTGCCTGCTGATGTGTGAGGGAGGACACTGCGCTGACGGAGACAGCGAGGCGCATTATTATTCTGGGAACGCTTCCTTGGGCAGATGGACGGGCGGTTCTGGCTGTGTACCGTTCCGAGCCTCAGGTCTCTCTCTCTCTCTCTCTCTCTCTCTCTCTCTCTCTCTCTCTCTCTCTCTCTCTCTGTCTCTCTCTCTCTCTCTCGATCTCAATCTCTCTCAAACTGACGCTTGTTTAGATCTCCCTCGCTGCCAAGACAACATGCTTCGCTGCCTCTCTCCTTTCTGCTTGGGCTTCTTCCTCTCCTGCACTGCTGTTGTCATCCCCCCAGGAACACGGTGGGGGCGGTGGGGGGAAGGGGGATAAAAAAGTGCAAGCTGTGGTGAATTGCTAATAGGCTATCATGGTGCTCTGGAGGGGCAGGCTCACTGGAGGTCTGTAAACCATTAAAGAAACGTCAACTCTGCATAGGTATGCCGGGAATTATGGGTCAGCGGCCAGGAAACATTGCCTTCTGCCGATTGGTCGAAGCAGCGCCCTGTAATCTGTCACAATCCAGCACTTGCAGTGACAGCACTGGGAACATCCTCAACTCATCACACAGCAGGGGCAAAGGACATCCAGTGTGTATATATGTGTGTGTGTGTTTTTGTGTATGTGGCAGATTATCACCTTAGTGATTATCACCTTACATTTCCTAAAGGGAGAACCATATTAAAGGCCAATAAAATTGCCAATCTTGGCAAACAAGGCATAAGCATTTTGGTTAATATGAACAGTTAATACAAATGGATGAGATGGTAGTATATTTGTTATTTTCTTGCTTTTTCAGTAAGGTTCAATATAAGTAGAGTTCTGTTGCTTTAAAAATGCATGCTATTGTGCATATGGTTGTATAGGCTCATCTTGTGTACATTTCTGAATAATGGCCCCACCATGAAATGCAGCTGTGATTGAGGAATACTCCACTCGGCTGTCTACTTTCCCTCCCCATGATCTGACACCCACTGGCTCTCCTTGCTGTGAGATGACATGTTGAGATTGATGCGAACTACCTTTAGATATGGCTATGCTCAGTCATGTAGGCTACTGTGTTATCAACTGACTGCAATGCTTCAAAACACACTGTACCACATGCACACATACACACACATACACGAACATACACACACATACACACACACACACACACGCATACACACAAATGAAAAAAAAAAAAAAAAAAAAAAACAAATTCCTAATCTTGCATGTGCTGTGAAGATAAGATTCTTAAGATAGGTGGGAGAATGGCAGAGCGTCATAAAGAAGCTGCTGCAGCAGCATTTGTTGACATGGATTTACAATGAGCCTCCCGTTGCTCTGCGCATTACTGTAACACGCCATGTCAATAGCTCTTTGAGTTGAGAAGCGTCGGCGCTCAAGACGGCTGGGAGAGATCCCCTTCCCCTGATAACCGAGCGTGGCTCCAGCGCTCTATTGAGTGCTGTGACTGATGGCTAGGGGATGTTGGGTGCGACCCTCGCCAGCTCACTGGACCTTCTGCCACACCTCTTTACCTCCCACCTCGTGCGTCTGTCACATCCGCGCCACTGTAAGCTGCACAGGAAGCATGCCCCAGCCCTCGCGGGTAAATATTTACCATGGCGTTGGGCGGGCACGGGCATTAGAAAGTCAAAAGCATCAAAACACAGATGAAGCAGTTTAGCTGGCTGGGCTTAAGCCTGAACATGTGCCGGCCTGTTAAAGGGACAGTTTGACATTCACGCTCATCAAAACTGAGTGAATGCTGGAAATAAGAGATGCCTTTCTCTGCAGACAGCTGCAGAATTGTCATAAAGTATGATTCCTAAAATGTATAAGTGCTGTATAATCTAGAAGCTAGAAGAGCAGTTTGGAAATGGTGCTCATGGCTACGTCCTTCTGTATGTCATTTGCGATCAGGTCCACCTGAAGTCAGCAGTGTTGGTTGCATGATAAGATAGGGGCAAAGCCGAGGGGGATGTACACTGAGGAGTACGGGGGACGACACAGGCAGTGTGAGGAACAATGCAATGTATGTGACATTGGGCTGCCTAGACCCCAGACCCAGGTCTGTGAACCAGCCTGGAGCATTTACTGCACAGCAGCTTATTGCAGAACTGTCCAGCGCATGCAAGACCTGGACACGCTGCACAGTGAAATGGAGATAAAAGTTCATGCCACTGGGAAGGGAAGTCACCATCACTGGGTTCCTTTGTTTTCTGCGTGTTACAGAATGTGGCCCCCGAGGAGAGGCAGGAGGAATACTCTCACACTGGCGGGAGCGCTCATTGCCCTTGGAGCCTGTGGCCTGTCTAAACTTCAGTTCTTACTGGTTTGGCGGTGATAGAAACCCCAGGGTTTAGTGGCTGCCACTGACAAGCCTGTGCACTGAAGGCTCTTATCAGCATTACCACAGTGGCGCTAGGAGCCAGATTCCACACACACACACACACACACACACACATACACACACTCACAGAACACATACAGCTCTCCCCATCTTTATTCACAATAATATTTCTTCTTGTTCTCTCATGCCTGTTGTGCTAATTTTATTCTGTATAGTAGATTCTTTATATAAACTTTTTTCCTGGAAATAAAGTCAGTGAAGCCAGGAGGCAAGACTAGAGAAATCACAAGAATGCTTGCTCTCTTTTGCACTCCTCTTTCCCTTTGTTTTTTCCCTGTCTCTTTTTTATCTTTTATCTCCTATACTCTTGCATTTTCTTATTCTTGTCTTGCTGTTTCTCTTCTCTGTTCCTTTCCTCTTGCTTCCCCAATTACATTCTCTGTCTCTCTCTCTCTCTCTCTCTCTCTCTCTCTCTCCCTCTCTCTCTCTCTCTTTCTCTCGGTGCTGTAGATTTATTAGCTGAGCTAAGGCTCTTGGCTGTCACCGCTCAGCACACTTTCAAATCAATAATTGGAAATATTAATTATCACAGCTGGGATGCTCCAGTCAGAAGGTGTTTATTTTCCTATTAGGAATAACAGAGGAACGTGAGCTTTGATGGTCTGGTAATATGTATTAATAATGTGGGGGTAGTCTGTTATTTCTCATTAAACTTGAATAAAACCAGAGGCATTTGCACGTTCCGATTACAGCGCATCTCTTCACAGCCCTCAAATGCCGTTAATGGCAGAGGTCATGAAAATCAGAAAGGATGGTTGAGATTCATCTGACATGTTAAGTCCCTAACATACAATTTCACAATTAACCCTTCTTTTAAGTCCTGCCAACACAGCTTTCATTGTGAGATTTATGCAAACGATGAACACAACTAATTCGAAGATTCCTTTTTTAAAACATAAAGATGTGAGTGGTTTTCACCATGGAGCGCAAACTCCAGCTGGCAGGCGTGCTTCTAAAACCTACACACCCAGAGGTTCCTCTCCCCGCAGATGCCCAGGGCCCAAAACTCAGCTGCGCTTCTCTGGGTTTCTTAATTGAACTGAGGCTTAGCAGGACAAATGAGGCTGTTACATAAACGCATATGGATCTATGGACTTGCACGCCCCTCAAAGCACCAGAATGGCAGTGGAGGGAAGAGAAAGCACGAAGGGGCGGGGAAAAAAAAGCCTGCAGATGGATACAGTGTTACCGGGGCATCGGTTGTACTGGGGTTTCAGCAGCAATTGTAAATTTTAATCAAACGCTATTTTCTGCTTTGTTGTCGGCGGCACAAGCTGAGCGTTCCTGCCTGGTGGAGCGCTGGGTTTCGATGGGCTCCCTGCTGGGAGAGTGTTGATGAGATCCATTTTGGCTCAGTCTCTCTCCCCCGGTGTTCCCCTGACTGCGGCGGCATTACCTCGCCTGTCAGCGGCGCCTTGTTCGCCGTGACCCTTGGGGCTCTGTCACACAAGCGCACACGGGCGGCGTGGGGAGAGCTTACTTCCAATCACACGTCTCTCTCTCTCTCTCTGTCACACTCCCGCTCCCTGCTGCCAGACCGTAGCATACCGCTACCCGGCAAAATGCACTCCGCTATCATTTTCCTTCATTACAATGTTGCTTTTAAGTCCCCAGACAAAGCGGTCTCTCACAAGCCCCTCATAACCTCCCAGCTCTCCACTCCCCCACATAAAGGCACAATGCTGTAGGACGGATATATTTAACGTAAATGTGTGAGCTACGTGAATGACATTTGAAAAGCACAGCCAGATTTAATTGGTTCAGTTTAGAAAATTGATGGCATCTGTCCTCCGTCGAAGGTGTGTTGATAACAATGTGCGGGCCCATGTGCGGATGAGTGATTCAGTCTGTGCAAGTGCATCGACCCGCGCATCATGTCAAATAAAAAGCCTGGGCTAAAAAGCTAAATTCTTTTTATTAAATTTGCTCACTTCAAGAAAGGTACCCATACCATCTACCGGCTTTATCAGCGTTGTGAAAGCTTTCCATCTTAAATGGGGTTCATCTTCTAATTAATATCCTTACAATGGTAATAAACAGAGGCCCCTTTTGGATGGGAAACAGTAGAGCACATTTTACATAAGTGACTGTGAAAGTTTTCTAGATACATTCACTGGAGCATTGGGGTTTATGTTCATTTAGAATTGATGTTACTAAACACCAGGCTGAATGACAGACACCAAAGGTGAAACAGGGATTGATCTAATCCACACCTTTAGCTTTTGTGAGAACAATGAATCTAGCACAAACTGTTAGGCTAACTCCTGAAATTCATACCAAACCCTTGAAAAATACACTACTATATTGTACACAAATTACTGTGTGCTCCCCATGCAAAGCCTGCATTGCAACACTGCTTTTCTGTAGAAATAATCATTATCAGTCCAGTGCGAATCTGTGCCATTGTTGGGGTTGCCACCCACATTTTAGCAGGCTTGCCACAATTTTTATAGTCCCCCCCAATCTTGTTCATTTTTTGAAAGCACTTTCAAATGATTCATTAAATTTTTGACATTTATTGCAACTTGTGACTATAAACAAAATATTCTGTTTTGAGCAGTAACTTCAATATTGTAAATGCTCAACAAAATCTGATCTAAATTAAAACATCATCAACTTCTCTGTATGGTACAGTTTAAATAGTAAAAAATAAACAAGAAATGAAAAGGGTAAAGCATCCTATGTACATGCATGTGGAGGTAACACTTTAGTAAGATGCTCTGGATAAAAGCCTCTGCCTAATAGATAAATGTAAATGTAAGGATTATGCTGTGATAACCTGTGCTCCATGCATTCTCTCTCTTGATGTTGTGGTGTGTGTATGTTAAATATACATGCTGTCAGTGTGTCAGACATAGTCCATTTTTTGCTTCATTCTGTTTAAGAAAAAAAGTTGTACCTTGGTTCAGAAAGTGGTAGTTGTGTGAATCTGATGTCCTCCACAGTGAAAGAAGCAGCATATCCATGACCGTCATCTTGCCAGTACTGTGTGCATTTTTTAGCCTGAGGGTTGTCCGAATTACACTATTTTCCAGCTCTGAATTCCAGCATCATTTGAGTTACATTCCTCTCTGTGCCTGAGTGTTCTGTGGCAGGGTCAGAGGAATTATGGCCACTCCTATTGATCATTTTAGTGGGTCTTCTACTACCTGCAGACTCCAGTGAAAGCTTCAGACGCAGGTGTTTTAACAATTGCAATGTTGTGTACTGTGTTCTTTCTTTACCACAACAGGATACTCTGAATTGCATGAAGTGCATGTCACCTTGCTAAAATGGCCCTCTTTCACTTGAAAACATTTACACTCTAGACTTCTTTTATCCATTTTTCAGGCAATGTCAGGCAATATCCGGAAAAATAAGTATCACTGGACTCTCAAGTATTATTTTCAACACACAGGCCTATACGAGTCAGGGTAAAGTTGCAGGATTTTGGTTCAGCTCTCTGAGTTGCAAGTATTTGGTTAAATCCAAACCCTTCTAAAAAAGGGAGGAATTATGCAGAGTGAATCCAAAACTAAATCCTGCATTGGGTGCTCCTTTCCAGTGGAGTAATCATGTGACCATTATTCCCTGCTCTCTGTTTGTCTGTGTGTATGCATGGTTCCGCCTCCCTGTGTCTACCAGCATGTGTGTAAATGTGAGAGGCAAGAGGGTGGAGCCGGGGCTGGAAGGATGCCACTCAACTGCACAGCAATCTTATCTAAGAGTTGCAGGCAGCCCCCCCCCCCCCCCCCCCCCCCATGGCCCATTCTAGGGAAACAAGAAGAGCACCCCAATGAGAACCTGTGCTGTTCAATGCACAGAATTAACCCATTCCCATCACCGCCCAGGTTTCTTATCAGCTGGGTAGAAAAGGCTGAGAGCATGGGCTCACAAGACATGGAAGAGGAAAAACCCAGCATACTCTTATCTCTTATCTCTTATAAAAAGGAATGGCTTCCCAGACAACAGCAAGAGTTTAACGATTACATTCTTTGTTTACTGTAAATGTATGTGTGTATGTGTGTGTGTGTGTGTGGTACTGCTGAATGGTACTGAACTGAAATCCATCAATACAGAACATACAGCAAGAAGCCACTTTGCTTTTAGGCAAAGAAATGGCCCATTAAACCACCATTTTATTGCCTGAACAGTAACTGGTCTCAAAGATGCATCTTAACGCACATGAGCCTTGTAAACAAGGCCCATGTGTTAAGGAGTTATTTCTAAAAGGTTCAGTATTAAAGAATGGTAAAAAAAAGAATGGGAAAGGGCATACAAAGCAAAGATCCATCATAATGCCTTTCATAGCTCTTAAGTCCTATAAAGGATTTGAAGTGTATTGTGTAAGGACAGGGTGTAAGATTGCTTAAGGAAATTTTGCATTTGCTGTAAAAGTAGTTTGCAGATCCAAATTCAAACTTAGGTAATTCTCAGCAAATAGGAGTGAAATGCTCCATGTTAACACAAGCGCTCTCCCCATCCGTTTAAACACAGCCACTGTGGTCATGAGTCCTCACATGACTAATTGCAGGCAGGCACTTACATGATAGATCCACCTCACTTCGATTCTGTGGGGGAAGGGCAACCCTCTCACTGCCCGAACTGCAGGGCAGTGAATGAGTGAGGCCAGATACAGGGGTCCAAACCTCAACCTTCAAAAGCATAACATCTCCCCTTTTCCTTACAAAGACTTAGCCCTCGCTAGTTATTATTTACGATGGGTAAATTTATGGAATAATTCCAGAGAGGAAGGTTACTTCCTTCCTCAAGGTGAAAATGGATACGTTTAGCACTTAATGAATCTGGCCTGGTCCTCTCCCCCATATATCAGCATGTTATTAAGACGTTTTAAAATCCCATTATGGTGTTTCTCCTTGAACAAGTCACGCTTTTATGGGACTGCCCTGTCTTTAAATCTGACCTTTTTAGCTCTGCTTCGGAATTGGACAGTAAAAAAAAATACATAGAGGGGAAAAAATTGTGAGTGAAAAAAATGTTGATCTTAGATTCTTTCAAACATTTTTCAATGCTTGACTCAGAAGCCGTGAGGGACCAATGTTTTGGAGCAATAAAAAGGTGCTTAATTCCTGGTTACAGATGGCTGAGAGGGCCTTGAAGGATATGAGATTGCTTTGCATATTTCGGTAATCTTGTCACAAATCGGTGCAGATCTTGGTCCTTTTTCATTAAAAATCTGCCTGCTGCTTTATTATTAAAGCAATTTGTTTTGGATAGGCACAGGGTTCCCCTCAGACTGAAACTCAGGGGGTTACGGGAATAGAAAAAGGCATGGCCTCTCTTTAGCTGCTTTTTCCTCTTGATTGACTGACATAATTAAACAAAACAGAAAATTTTGATCCTCATCAAATTTTTCCAATATCAATGCCTTCAATGCTTTTGACTTTCTGCAGTTATCTATATCCCTACTGGTGCTGTCAGCAAACTAAAGTTGGGACATTTTCTGGAGGCCTCTGCTCTCTATAGTAAACACTTCATTCGTGGAATGTGTGTCAGAAAAACAAAAGTTTACGTTGAAGTTTGCAGTAGAGGGAACTATCTAGCCTGAACCAGAATAATGAAAAACGAAAGGAGAGAGACAGTACACAAACCAGGCCAAGATGACAGAAACATCTAATCCAACAAACCCTATTCTTATCAGGTCCTAGTGGATTACTGTGAGCCCTGTAACCACAGTTTCCTTCCCGGCCAGTCGCTCTCCACAGCCCATGGGCCAGGGATCAATGGGGCTTCATCGATTCCCCTTCTCCTTGGGCTCCATTGAGTTTTATTGTTGTAGCGTTGCCTTCTCTGTCGTCAGGATTGTCAGGGTGAGTGCACAAACACACAGACAAGGCAAACAGAGAGCACATTGGTGTTGTATTTGTCTTAATCGGGTGCGAGGCAACTTACTTTCCATTCCGGTGTGTGGCAGAGCAGTAGCCCAGCACCTCCCTCAAGTTGCTCTCATGCATAGCGGTTTGATCAGTATCTGGTAACGGCTGTTTGTGTGGGAGAGGAGCCTGACACTTCAAGCTCGTTACCTCATTGTGTCGCCGACAGTTCCTCACAGAAGGACTAACCTCCTCGTCTCTCTATTGTTCTTCCAGATGACTCGCCCCATCCAGGTGAAGCCTGCTGACAGCGAGAGCCGTGGAGGTAGTTGTCTTCTTTTCGCCATGATTTTTTCTTCCTCCCTCTATCTCTCTCTCTCTCTCTCTCTCTCTCTCTCTGTCTTTCTGTCCCATCTATTGGTCTGTCTCACCTCACACGTTGCTCTCTCGATTCCTGTCTGATGGATGCTCCAAGTATTCATTTTAATTAAGGAGCTGGTGTTACCCATTCTGGAGGGTGTGGGCACGGCTCTGTTCCCTGCTATGCTTCCCCTGCCAAGTGCGTCACCATGGCACTGTAAATTAAAAAGTAATTAGCCAGGATCCCGGCAAAAGAACCCACTCTGCTCACTTCTTTTTTCTCAGATATAGGTGTTGGGTCTGTGCAGGAGTGTGAGTGGTAAAGGGAGGAGGTGCAGAGGAATGTGCACAGCTTGCCAAAAAATCAATAAGATTCCTGGGTCCTCGCCAAGATTTGCATTCCCTTGGTCTTAATTTGGTCTTCTGCTCTTCCAGTTCCCTTTCATTCACTTGCTATGGATCTTGTGCTAACAGGATGCAGAAATATTCTTTTGCGGTGTAGACGCACACTGCATTCTGGGTCTCTTTCCGAGTGTCTCAGGTGTTCGCTTTTCATAGTGTGACAAAGAGCTGTGCTGGGTGCTGTTTTTCTTGAACAATGCTGTATTGAGACAGCTTTGAAAAGAAGCAGGTCTCCTTGATTTGTCGTGGTGGTGAAAGGAGAACAGAAAGCCAATCTGATACAGATGTTGCCCTAGTTCCAGATCTTACCTTAATATCCCCCCTCCTGCTTTGGGATGCATTAGAGCTGCACTCGGCTTGGCCGACTGTCATACCATGTAATCTTCAGAGGATGGACCAAGTCTCAGAGATAGATAGAGAGAGCAAGAAAGATTTCTAGTCATGCACAGTGCAGCTAAACTCAAGGCTCAAACAGAAGAAGTGGACTAGCAGGCCTTGCGCAGCCAGGATTGATGCTCCATAAAGCTCCATTGATTTTGCCATTGTGGTGGTGTGTGTTCGCATTAACAATGACACTCAGCTGTCTTTTTACTGCCCCGTGAGTGCCTGGTTTTAGGGCTCCCAGGACTGCCCTGCCCGGTCACAGTGGCGCTTATTGCCGGGCCGCAGTTGGCCCGGCGAGGATGAAATGAGTGTCAGACAAGGCGTCCGAGTTGCACATCATCTTAAATGAACAGCTTTGAGTGTCGCCGCAGGAGCGATCAAACACAGACATGACTCTAATGTTCGGGGAGGGCTGCTCCACCCCAGGTGTCCGGTCCTGATTTAGCTGCCGTGGCTCCAGACGCTGTGTCCGATCACTCTGTCTCTCCTCTTTCTGGACACCTCCTCATCAGCACTCCCTCCCTTCCCTGCCTGAGGAGCCAGTGGTGAGATCTTAATTACGCTTCACGTGCCAGTAAGACGTCACCAGGGATGGACAAGTCCTGTCCTCAAGGGCCTGGGGGGGAGATGGTTTTTCATTCAACTGGCGGCCCTAATTACTCCTAATTAATCTCATTATATGGAGAAGAGGTCAAAGCACCTGTTCTTAAGAGTCAATTGAAAGGCACCTGCAAAGCTGGCAGGAATCCTGTCCACAAGGACCCATCATCGCTGGGTACTGAAGGCCACAGAAAGTAACCCATAACTCGGCTCAGCAGAGACACAGTCTTTATCACCTGATTGCTGTGATCATGTCAGTTTTAATTAACATCATTGATGGAATACATGTCCATTTTGTTTATGATCAGTTACAGTGTCCTGCCTGATGACGGTTAAGAGCCAAGGCTTTATGAGGGCTTGTGGATAGTCAGTAAGAAGTACTTGTATCAATAAAGATATCACTGAAAATCAAAGGCTAATGTGATCAACATCTACTTTTAAGAAAAAAAAACTGTTAAATTATTCAAAATACTCAGTTGTACAGTGCAGAAAGAACTCCTTATTTAAGAAGATCTATGTATTTGCCAAAAGTTATTTCTGTTAAAATCATGAAAAAAATTAATGTGCCCTTAAAAAGCTCTGGCAAACTGTATTAATTGTTAATCATAGTGGTGTGCAGTAGAAAGGTCAATATGACATTTTTAATAGGGTACTGAAAAAAAAACTGACTAAAATTTCAGTTATATATTTCAAGCCAGTAAATTGAACCAATTTAATCTTTACCTAATGACTATCTAACTGACTAGTATCATTAATTTGTTTACAGTGTAGGCTGTTTGAAGGCTAGTGCATGCCTACTGAATGGAAATCAGGCAAAAGGACATGCGCTATGATGTTTTCTTAGACTTGTGGGATTCAGCCACAGGAGGTGCTTAGGCTGTAGTTTTAATCTCAAATAACCTTCAAAGTGTACTCCATGTTCATTTTGCAGCTATAGTGTTAAACAACTTGGTGAACAGCTTGTCGATGTGGTGATTTCACAGGATGATATGGAACCTCTAGCTTCATGCATTATCTGGCGATAATATGTGGCTATCCAGTTGTGAAATACATGCCAAACCGCTCACCAAAATTTATGAGAAGGGCAAGTTCAGCAAATTGTTCTTAACACGTATGTAACATGTACACATGATTGCACTCAGCCAAATTGGATGTATTCATACAGTAGGATGGCAATGCATTTATGCTTGAAGTTGGTGACAATAAAAAAGTTTTCAAAAAGAGTGGGTAATGGTAAAGAACAATCAATGAAGACCGGTGAAAAAAGAAAAAGGAAATCTCAAAAAACCTTTATATTCTAATGGTTCCATCAAAGATTGTAAGGCATTAAAAGCAAATATTTTTAAATCAAAAACAAGAAACAATATCCTATAATATATTTGATATCTATTTGAACTGTAAGTATTTTTAGTATAAAATATAAATATAAATATAAACATAAATATAGTATAAGTAAGCATTTGTTTAGCTATAAGTAAAAAAAGAATTGTTACTTGGAAGTTCCAGGCACATTGATGCTATGCTCTATGCAGCATCTGTGTAATTCATTACAGGTATAAATGTATGTTTTTCATAATACTGTACATTACTATTGCCTTTCTAATATTGTTATAAAATAGCATCTCCAGAAAGCTGAACCGCTGAATTGTTTCTGAATAGGCTATCAGAGTCTCTGAGGCATGAGTCACAGCCTAACCTGCCTCTCTATAACAGACAGGATGGCAGACTAATCAGCCTGTGGAGTTTTAAAGAAACTGATGAAAGGGAGTGATTCAGACAGAGTTGGCCCACATACTGTAATAGACAGATTAGAGGGGCATTTTTGTTCAAAAGTATTGAAAATAAAGGGCTAAAAGAGCACTAATGTTGTAGTGCTGAGTAGTCAATCATGGCCTCTGACTCCTACAGCTATTACAAGTCAGATAGTTGAATGGACTGAGCTAGCCCTGATGTAGTGTAACAGAAAACGACTTGTGGACATCGGGTCCCATTAGAATGTTAGGCTGTATTGGCATCTGTCTCTTTTGGGCGCTAAAGGGAATGGGGATGGAGGGCCCCACCCTGTTCACACACAGCACTCCCCCGTGTCTCCAGTATGAAATGGATTGATTTTATTTCACACACAGGGGTGATGACTGGCACTGACTGGATGTAAAGGCCATTGGTGTGTCTTTTTGAAGGGCTATTCAGTGTTCCTCTGAGGCCGCTCAGCCCTTACACAGGATAAATCAGCTTTAACTGCTTTGATTTTTTCTTTTTTCCATTCCGGCGAATAGTGTCCATCTTGTGGGCGAATTTCACTTTCACACTCCAATTTCCAATCTTCAGCCAGCGCTGCTAATGCCAGGCCCACGTGACGCGGCGGTGTCTGTCTGCCCAATCCTCACAGCGCTACGCCTTCACTGGGCCCCGCGCGGCAGTCCTCGGCTGGCACATCTACAGCACTCTGAGCACGAGTCCGGGATTAGACACAGACTCTGCCATCGTAAACTGAGCGTCCTCCCACTCACACAAATAAAATGGAGCTGCTCAATTTTCCTCTCAGCGCCTCAGTGGTAGGGCTTGTGTTCAAGGCCAAGTTGCTCTGTTCTGCCGTGTTCACGTTCGCTATCATCTCAAGGACAAAAAAAATTGGAAATTATCAATATGTGACAAAAACATGGTACAAACAGAACAGTCAAAAGAAATAATGCATGGGCAACCATTTACATGTGTGTTGCTTACAATAGCGAGGTCTGTGGGCATTTTGGGTGAGGAACACAACTTGGGGCAATCACACAGCTGAAAGTACAAACGTCATTGGCAATCTCCTCACTTAAGACCAGCCCTGGCTATGGCAGGATTCTACAGTAATGAGGCAATCAGGATTCCTAGCTCCACTGATCCCATACAGCAGAGCTCTACAGTTTTAACAGATGAAGAAGAGAGAGGGTGGGGGGGGTGCATGTCTTTTTTTCCTTTAGAGAAAAGAAAACTATAGATTACTAACATAATATGCCTGGCTGGGCACAAATGGAGAGAGGCTGAAGGGAGAGAGCCTGTACTCCTGGGATAACAGCCTGCTAATCCGCTGATTGGGCCAGAGTGAGGTCACATATTAAAAAACCTTGTTTCTTGCCTAAATTCCCCCTTGTGCTTTGTCATAAACAATATTTATATATGGCCTAAGGTTCCTTCTTAGCTTCAATGCACCTGCCTGACCAAGCACCACTGTAAATGTCTGACTCCCTAATGCTCTTAAATGTCCCATCACTCCTGGCGCTCCTGTTTTTGCTCCAAATCCAAATTGACAGCAATGAAATATCAATTTGTGAAAGCCTTAATGTATTTTTCCTCATGGCAAGAATATATTGAGAGCTCCCAGCGGCTGGGAGAATTGTGGTGCCAAGGGGAGGGACATAGCTCGCAACATTTGTTCATACCATAAAACAAAATAAGTGTATTTAATGAACTGTATTAACCTCTAAATTGAAATAAGCTGACAGGGCAAAAAAAAGCAGGACAATGACATAATGAAGGATTCTTTCTCCCCAGATGATTTTTTTTTTCCACGCCCACACGCCTCGGGAATTCATTTCCACGCGGCAGAGCCTGAACGTGCAGGCCACTAAAGGTTACTGTCGAACACAGAAAGCAAAGGTCAGAAATGATGTTTAGTTTTCCTCTGGCTGTGAGGTAATTCCAGCGAGCAGATTGTGTCTGGGCGAGCGGTGCAGTGATGAGATACACGCGCAGAAGAGGCTCGGCACAAGGTTATTCAGTCAGCGCCGTCGCCGCTGTGCCCAGCGCGGCCCCTCTGCTGTCACCCTCAATAACACCTCCTCCCTTATCACCAAAACAATCACCTTGAGAAACAAACTTGTCTGCTTATATATCCAAAACCCCGATGCTCGCACCCAGCATTCGAATTAAATCCCGCTGCTTTCTGTTGGAACAAATACTGTAGACTGGCGATAAATGTATTAATTCATTTTCGGCTCTGTAAACTGAGAGGCTGAGGGGTTGTATCTAGAGTGCGTATCTATGGAATGCACATGGAAACAGTGCATACACAGACAGGTCAGTGCCTCTAATGTTTTCTCTAACGTCCAAGGGTACTGTCCCGTAAAATATGTGAGGTACAATCATTTCATAGTTTCGACCACCTAGACCAGCTGAAGGTGAACAGTGCAAAATGGCCAGAAGTTATTAACTTTTTTCTTTGTACATAATAAGTGATCAAAAGCGTGTGCAATTAATTGTGATGCATTTGTTAGAAACAAAAGGTAATAGTCTGTCTTAACTGTTATGGGCACACTGTGCAATGAATTTTCAGGGGCAGGCTGAAAATATGAATACCAGGTTGCAAAAATGCAGTTCAGTAATGTTCAGAACTGTGTCAAATCTTTATGGTCTTGGTGCTGAATAGAACTGAGATTTGATTCAACAATAGAGAACCAATACCTTTGTCTGTTCGTTTCCAGTTATACACATTCCCGTGGCAGTCTAGATTTAGATGGAAAAGTCCATCTTGTCAACATAAAACCAGTCCTCTAAAATTATGATGGGGATTGATATCAAATCAAGGAGGAAATATTCCATAACACTTTCATAATTGTAAATGTTCCATAAATGTTTATATGTCCATGTTCTTAATTTTCATTTTGCAGTTAAATTTTTTTCTGTCACAATATTACAACATTACATAATCATCTTATCTCTCTCACAAAAGAAGGAAGCATTGTAATTACAGGGGTTTGTAATTTGTTTCACATTTAAAAATAGTATTCAGTGTTAACCACGGCTCCCCCCTTTGCGTTGCCGTGTCTCACGCTCTGTGTTCAGTGGGAGCTCATGTTAGCGTGAGCGGCGCTGAGCACGGCTGCGCCCTCTGTGATTGCGGAGTCTGGAGGAGACACTTCGGGCCGGCTGATTGGGAGGCTGGGTCAGCAAGAGCACAGCCAAATCACCGCAATCACCCGTCTGCTCCCTCTCAGAGCTAATGACACTCCTCCGTAACGAGCCCTGCTCATCAGGCCTGCCACGCCCCCACCCTGCTCCCCCACCCCCTCCCCCGGAGGTCACAGGCAGTCGTGCGGGAGGGGAGAGCAGGCACCCCAGATGGGGCGGGGCGGGGCAGCGGCATAGCGCAGGGAGAGAGGCTCTGCCAAAAGAGGGGAGGAGATGAGGGGGGGTACGGATTGGTTCAGGAACACTCGCAGGAGATACTGTATTCCCCCCCAAATTCTTTGTAGAGGTAAAAGTGTGTCAGATTTTATTAGGCTGCAGTGTGGGGTGAATAGGTCTGTGAGAGCCCTTTATGGAGCCTCATAACAAACAGAGCATAGAATCTGGATGCTTATTACAGTGAAAGGGAAGGATGTCTGCCTCCACAGACAGAGTGCACATCAACTTCACATTTTGTCCTTTCTTCCCTTACTGGCCCTTTCCCAGCATTGGATTTTCTGCCCCAGTTTTACTGAGCTGCACTCTGCATCCCTCATCGAATTTACAGTCCTGATTTCCAGGAATGTCCTAGTCTATTAAGGAGCACACACACACATATGAGCAGGCGCATAAATGCACACAAACACACGTGCACGCAAACACGTGTACAACCAAACTTGTATGAACACATGCATATACTTGAACACAAATACACTCTGAATGGCACCCTGCTGTCTCCATGGTTACTTTTTTATCATCACTACCACTAACTGAGACCTGTAAGACATTGCCAGTTTATTTAGAGTTTTGCTCTGTGGGGGTTTTATATGAAGTGGGGAAATATTCCTTTATTCACATTTGTATCATTTAAAAATATATATTTTTCTCCTGGTCTAATAGAAAAGATGGAAAATGACCTTGTAGTGCTTTGGCTTGAGAGAGAGAGGGAAAGGGAGGGGGACAGAGAGAGAAAGGGAGGGTGAGAGAAAGAGCATAAGGACCATTTATGCCATAGGGTTCCACGTGAAACTATAGTCTAAGGATAAAATCCTGTTGCATCTAAGTACATCTACAACTATCTATGCCTGCTAGAGGGGGCGGGAAGCAAGCATGCATAAATTCAGAGCACATGCACTTCCTTTTTCATGTAGTGCACAGCAATTTTAGTCATAGTGACTTTGAAGAACTTGGAACAAAAATAACAAAGTATCATTTTAAGAAAATGACATGCCAGCTCAGATACATTTAGATTTTTAGAAAACACTTAAAAATGCACACATTATGAGACTAATGGACTCTGTGAGAGGATTTTCATAGGCAGCCTAACAGCCTAAAGAGTAACTGCTGTTTTTTTTCTGTGCTCTGTTCCCAAATTCTTATTAACCCCTCCACTTTGATGCTGTGGCTCATCAGACAGCTTTAGAATGCAGTATTGCGCACTGAAACTTTGCATTCTTTCCCTGGATTGTGGAATGCCAGGTGAAACCAAAACGCAAGTTTGTTTGTTCGCGGTCCGCGGCAGCCTGCCCAGTGCATGTAAGTGATGTGATTATGTGCCGACCTGATCTGATTCACTGATCATACTGTTGAAAACTACTTTGCGGAACTCTGCTAAAATCTCTCACTCAAGCTAAATCCACACCTGCCCTCCACTCTCTTTGAAGCCCACTCAGTAGTGATCATAAGTACATTATTTATGATCCTCACGATCCCCCCCAAAGTGTACCAATAGGGCTGGCATGATATCTTGTGTGATCACCCAGAAAGGGGGAAGATGATGGCATTTGACCTGTTACATACAGGTCTTACATACAGACCTGGCACATATGGGCCACACACAGGTAATGGAAGAGAGATGTTCAATGCTCTGTAAATGTTGTAGTCCCATGCAAAAAAATATACTGAGGATATATTTTTAGCTTAATCGATATATTGAAAATATGTATTATTGTAAATGATTGTCATTTTGGTATAATGCAGTATATTTCTACTTTGCCTTTATGTGTTTAAAATGTATTGGGTTGACAAACATATATCTCAGTATATTAAAATATATTTCATTTTCATATAGCTGTCAAGGATATATTATGAACCTTGCAGGGATGCCAGAAACAAGACTGCTTGAATATTACAAATAGAAGTATGCAAAGATGCAGGGCTTGTCAGAACAATGACTTCCTCTGCATTTCAGACTTCACCTGCCCTTCCCACAGTTCAACAGGAGCCAAGATGGGATGTGTAATTACAATCCAGACAGTGTCAGACATGATTGCTGAATGACATTCAACACAAAGAAGTTGATAAGCGTATTCCCGAGATGCCGCACATTTGAGCTCAAAGGCGCTATACGTTGATTGGCTCTTTACAACAAACATGAAGGATGGCTAAGAATACAAAGGAACCAGGCTTCAAATGCACACCCCCACCTCTGGCTCCAGGAACTCTGACCTGACACCTGAACTGAATTTATAGAACATGAACTTCAAAGAGTGCTTTGATGGTGTAGAGAGTTATTGGTAAGATCAGAGCGGTGGTGGCTTCGGTCCAGATTATTTTATCACAGGCGAACTTGAATTAATCACGGAGGCACTATACATTGAAATAGTACATTCCTTTGTGCAGGGTAAGAAATGTAATCAGCAGAGAAATCATAGTTTAAGATTACATGCTTATGTTCAATTCTCATCTGCTCCCATGTGTACAGCTCAATAGCTACTGAGCAAAGAGTAAATTCCTATTTATTTCATGAGATTAATTTGTCTGATTTCAGATAATGTCTAGGAACTTTTATTTGGCAGTGCCTCCCTTAAGTTTCTCATTGTACAGTACATTGATCTCCATGAACACTTTTGCCATGCTAAAATATGAGCAGTGAATCTAAATCACAACCCTCAATTTTATCTTCCAATATGTTCTAATGGACAAATGTGGATAGTTGGATTATAGCTGTGAATGTTCTTCTGGGAGTGAGTAGGCATTCTTGCAGGCAATCTGTGTGCTCGTTGGACAGAGTTATGTTTTTAAGCACTAATAACGTGGGTAAAGGACCTCTAGCAGTCATTAGTGTGTCACCAAATAGATGACCTTGCGCATTACTGCTATAATAAAACAAACATTCATTTTTAAGGTATTGATTTCTCTTTTTTTCCTCACCACTAGCAAAGTAAATGGGCTGTCTGTCTGTAAAGTGTTCTTCAGACATATTGTGGTCAATGCTGTGTTCTATTTAAGTCGCTGAGTTGAGGAAGAAAAAAAAACTCCCAGAAGCAGAGATGTGAACATAAAACTTGGACCTATCCGTGGACATCTGCCTCCTATTAATGTTGTAAGGGAATAAGGGAGAAGCAAAATATGCTTAAGGGAGGTTAAATTTAGGAGCAGCTTGCACCTCTGGTAGCGGTAATATCTTGGAAACTGGGATTGATTCCGAATGTTAAGTAGGGACCCTGTGCGTGACTGGATCGCCTTCTGTTGGAGAATTTGCTAGGCGGGCATAGACTTAGGGACGTGCTTAATCTATAGCTCTGTCTGGTTTACACGAGCAATCTAACAGAAAGAAATCACAGACGCTGACAGGAGGCGTCAAAAGCGAGCCATATCGGACGTCACAGGATAGTCAGATCCTCTTGGCTGCAGAGTGGATAATGAAGGCTTAAACCCGTGTTAATAGGAAATGCTCTGATTCCTGGCTCTGTAGAGGATTCTTGCCAAGCAGCAGCCCCGCTCTGATGTCAGTCCTCTGGCCTGGCCAGTTGTCAGTTTGTGTGTCTTACCCCTCCTGTTATTTTAGAAAGCTATTCCTGGCTTCCACCATGCACAATCTGAATTATTAATCTGGAGAAATGGGATCTGTGCACAGCAATGAAACTGGATTTTATTAGTGCTTCTGATTCTGTTTAAAGAGAGTAAACAAAACGCTGGCCTACAATAACTCTCCTCTTTTTTCCTTTTTTTTGGTTCTTTTCAGGAAAATATAATCTGGTACTGTGTGGCACACGGTTAAATGGGTATAACACAGTAGAATTCTCTGTGACCATCATGGCAACAGGATTACATGCTGCATCTTCTCTTACATAATAGTGACTCACCCTTTTGCCCACTTTAATTTTCTCTCAATTGAGAACACATATACACTGCTTTTGAAATTACTGTTGAGTATGTGGTAATGGAATATGGATCCAGGGCGGTGAAAATACTATTTAATCCAGCGTTCTCAAAAGGACAAGTGGGCACCAAATTGTTATTCTGAGAGCACATTCTAATGGTAAGAAATACCCCCCTCTTTGACTCACTCATGTTTGCAGTTGTTTCAGTTTGATCTGGGTGATTTGATTACATGTGAAAGGGAAGGAGTCAGAGATCACAGTATTTTACCCTTGGTGCAGATGCACGCATGGAGCACAGTAACATGAACGTTCCACAGTCAGTTCTGATCTGACATTGGGACTAAATGCTCCATTCATTTCTCCAGTGCGATACTGAGCACTCCTCTGCAGCTAAAGGGTATATGTAGCTACGGGGAAATAGAGTCCACCTCCCCCTCCATAAGAGCCAAAGGCCAGCATGTGACACAGCAATCCAAGCCTCCAACATCTCCAGCCACCGTAATGACCTTTCCAGCTGCATATTACATATTAAGTCAGTAAATGTCGTGTGTACAGGATCAGGCAAGGGTTTTCACAACAGGGGTTTCATTTTACCATCAAGATGTGTATTGCTACAGTTTACACAATAACCCAATGCTGAAAAATAGGAACAACATGTATTGAACAGTAAAATGATCAAAATCACAGCATTGTGTCTTTGCTGAAACATACCAAACGATAAGCTGCCATAAGCTTCCATTTCACCCCACACCCGACTACAGACTGCAGACACAAATGGCTGTAATTTCGTTTGTCCGCAAGAGGAGAATAAGACAGCGCCAGCCAGAGTGCCGCTGCCATTTGAATTCCACGGCTCTAAGACTCCCTGGCTGTGCAAGGCTGAATGGAAGCTCTCAGAAGGCAGCGCTGCCATGTGGTCTGGAATGACTTTCCCGGCCTGTTGACGTGTTTTGAAGCAGGAGGTCCCAGCGGGCTCTGGAGAGACCAGCTGGATCAGGGTGCCAGGCTCGTGACTGGCCAATTCCCCGGTCTGAACACGTGCCAACGTCAGGTTGGCACACATACAAATGCACACATAGGCCTTGTGTTAACATGGGGAGTGTGCTGTAGCGGGTGAGGGCTTATGGTGCCTCTCTCATTTCTGGCTCAGCCACCTTTGTGAAAATCACTACTTTTTAAAATAACACCTGAAATTGTGTTTTACTAGGTACCACAAGAAAAAAATAAAACAGGATTCTGCCTGTAGGTCTGTTCGAGACCCATGGAAATGTGCACGATCTAACTAAAAGATTACAGTATTCAAATATCCCATTACTCCCAGGTGGAGTTGTCAGTTTATTTTTTCAAAGTGCAAGATTTTGAAATTAGGGTATGTTTAGGATTAGCATTTTAGGTCAGAGCGCTCTGTAAATGGGAGGGGTCATCCTAAATACAGGTTGCTTTTTGTTTTTCTACCTTGTTGAAATTTTGATAATCAGGTTTGATAAGTCTAATCTATAACAATATTTGCACACTGTGTACAACTGAATAGAAATCCTCCTCTATTCACTCTTCCTGGATTATTCACTATGAAATACGTAGTGCATTTTTTTGGTTCATAATCTGTGCCAAAACTAATAAAGTGAAATATCAGATAAAAGAATATATACCATAGAATTTGTATTGTATGCAGTCTGTTACTGGCTCCTGAGCTGCTGTTCACCAGTTTAGTTCTGAAGCAGCCCTGTATCCACCAAGGTCGTACATTTTCATGCCTTATTCGAATTTTAGAATAAATGGGTACAGTAAACTAAATAATACAATAGATCAAGGACATTACATTTTGCACAAGGACAGTTGTCAGCCTTGATTTGTACCAATATTAATTTCAGATCAAAATTTCTGTTTAGTTTTATTTATCATTATCATATAAAGCATATTATCTAGCTTTCTTTTAAGTTTAGACTGGCTTGGCTTGGCTGCCAGCTTGCAGAAACAAATACACAGAAACAAGGAAACAGACAAACTCCATTAATAGTCTTCCCAGCTGGCATCTCCCAGAAGGAATATGAAATAAAGAAACATTTTGAAAATGAAAATTAAACTCATGAAGACACAAAGTAAAAACAATGGAAATATCTCCTAGACTTAACGGTTCAAATAACTCATTTCAAACAGGAGCAGCAATTCAACAATTTATCTAATATATGTTTTTGAACATCAGCTAACCATTGACTACGCCATCACAAACCATGGCACTTGTGCTCTTGCGGAATCTCAAGTGCATCCCTAAATGGTGTGAAAGCGCTATAAGGCCAGTGCAAATGAGCTATGTTAAAGTGAATGAGTAAATATGCTTGCTATTGGTCATAGCCTTACTTGAGGCACTTTTATTATCAGAACAGGAACACGGCTGGAATGATTGGTTGCCGTAACAATGGAATTTGGTATGTGTAAATTGTGATTTCTAGATTTCTCATAACCACTGCACATTACTCACCGGGTAATCCTAACCAGAGGCTATGCATTAGTATGTGAAATAACACAACTCTAAAAGAGTCTGTCCATCCAAATGTTGATATTGCACATCCTCCGCATATTTCCTGAATGTTATAGTCTGTGATGAAATTATTTGTTAGTGCTAAATTATTTTATTCCACTTATTGTTTTTACATTATTACTTTACTCAATTCCTATTGTCATTTTGAATGCTGGAGAGGTATTAGAGTATGAAGCATTAGGGAAACCTGACTGATCTGAAATACTGTGCATTCATGCAGTATGACTCTGCAGTTACTCTGCCTGTGGAAACTCCTTGAAGCAATGTATTACTTCATTATTTATTTACCACCAAAGAAAAATTATACTTTGTGAACAAAGTCGTTTAACAAACTTCAAAAAGGCTTTTATGCCACAGAAAGCTGATCTTAGATATGTTGCACAGGATCTGTACACTGCAGCTTTTGCCAGATTTGTTGGCAGATTTCTATCATTTGCATCATGTAGCTCACTAACTAGTCTCAACAGTTCAACCATTGAACTATTCATGGCCATAAGCTTTACTTTGCAGACCTTCTGTAATGTAATACTTTATACTGTAATGTCAGTAACTATATGTTTATGAGTATAATGTTTGTTAGTAATAGTATCATTGCTACTAAGCTAACAGAACTCGACCACACAATTGTTGAATAATTGACCTCGGCAAATTATTTGCTTTTGATTTGTGCTGTCCTGTCACACACAACAATAGCTATGGTATCTCACATTAGTCTGTTAAGGAGAAAACATGAAAAAAATTATGATTTACCTTTGGAGGCAGTACTGTCCAAAAGTTAAAATTTGCAGTTCAAAACTACAGAAGCATTATCAGCTGGGTACTGTATCTAGGTGTTAAACAAGCAGGAACAAGAATTTGCATAGAAATCATATATTTTTATTATTGACATTTGTATAATCTGTTTTGTACAGTAATCTAGCCAGCTTGACCTGAGAGCTGTCTCCTAAACCTTTAATTATATTACACTATTGTCATTTAGCTGACACTCTTAACCAGAGCAATTTACATAGGTTCTGATTTTTACATGTTAACCATTTAGACAGAAGGATATACAGCAACAGCATCCCAACAGGGATTCAAACCAGAAACCTTTCAGTTACAAGTCCAGCTCCTTACCACCATGCTACACTGTTGCTACAATGCACGTTAACTCAGTGTGTTTGTGGTGGTCGAAGAAGAAAGGGAGACTGCTGCTCTGTTGCTTCATGCATGGCTGAGAAAGAAAAATATTGCACAGTGCTGATTTATGACTTCTAGTTTGCCACATCAATGTTTTGTTTGCAACACTGACTCACACAGTTCAACAAGTACTGTAGTTTTTTGCTACATTAAAAAGCTTCTAGTTGGCTGAGTGACAGTTGCGTGCTACCTGAAGACAATCAAACAATATACTTTAATAGTTCTTCAGAAGGCATAATCACATACCCCAGAGTTCCATATGCTTGCCTATATATAAAAAATTACATCATAAAAATGACAATTAATTTGTGGTACCTGTATTCAATACAAATCCCTGAGTCCCCTGGATATGTCACATAGCAACAAGCTTCTTCTTAGTAACTTAGTGACATATTAACCACTTATACAAGCATTTTGAATCATTATAAACAAATAAATATTTAATTATTAATAAAACAATTAACTCACCTTTCTCCAAATAATAAAATTCAATACCCGAACCAGGGGTTGTTGATTTTGAATAGCTGTACAAGCAGTAGATAGATTCATTAATTTCTTTTTTTAAATTTCAACCAAATTGGTTTTGTAGACCACCAAAGAAATGTAATTTTATTTCTAGAATAAACAAAAGAAAAAAAACCCTGGTGGATCGACTTGAATGTCCTCCCTATATCGCCCCCTGTCTTTGAGAGGACCTCACAGTAGGCTGTCCCTGGTGTCCCTATTAGGGGCAGCTTGGCATGCTGGAGGAGTAAATTGGCTGGACGGGGTGTCAGTGGGCTTAGCCACCATGCTGGCGCAACATGTCTGCACTTCTGCTTGGTAGGACCACGGCCAGCTCCACATCCCTTCAAAGCTCAGAGAAAAGCTGTTGATGGGAGCAGCTGTTCCCCCATGGGAATGAGGAAATTCAGGACTCCTGGTCATTAGTGAGAGCCACTGTGCTGGGGAGCTCATCAGCATCTGACAGCTGCAGGTCCTCTCTCACTCCCTGTTTTATTTCATACTGGACTTTACCCTTGTAAAGATGGACACAAAGGCATTTATCTGTGTTGCTAATGAGTGCAGTCATTGGTTTTTGAGGAGTGCTGGCAGTGTATTTTGTTTAATATGTGTCACAAAGGTACATTTTCAATGGTTTTTTCAATGGTGAGTTGTGTCACTAGCTGGAAGTATTTGGATATTCTATAAAAATATTGATTATAACTTCTAATATAGGTTCTGCTCTGGTATTTAAAGGATTCTGCCTTATAGCTAGCAGAGTACAAGAATGATAAAGCTAAAATTCTAAATTAAGAGTTTTCACTAAAGAGCATTATTTAAAATACTCAAAACACACCTTTGTTTGCTCTGTATGAAAATAAATCCCAGACTCCAGGGCAGGAGTGTTCATGAGTGTGCTAAGAATTTGTTTTAACATCAAGAAAGTGTCCAATTAATTTTGATCACCAATTTGAAATGTATGTTAAAAGATAAGTATGTGGTAAGATACAGGTGACTAGAAATGAGATATATTGTGCCAGCCTTCATGCCATCATGCAACAAATTAATTAGTAGAGCTGTATATTGTCAGAATGCATTCAAGGCCATAATGGATATATTTCAAATATTTGTATCAGGTATTAAATTCAGCCAGTTGCAGACTATGTGCACAGTCCCTTTGTGTGCATCAGCTCCTCTGATGGCAAACAGACAGTGCTTATTAAACAGACAGAGCCATGTAAGGACACTGCACATTTGTATTACTATACATATGCCTTAGTGCCTGTATTCAGGGCACAAACATTATGCATATCCTACACGGACAGTTAGTAGGAGTTTTTTTTTCACCAGTGCAAAGAACTGCATGCACAATGATTCTGCAGAGTCTTGTACGTACACTTTACCCCCTCCCTTACCTTGCATGCATTGTTAAATAGGACTGATGGAAGCACCCTGCCCATTATTCATGGCATGGCCTGGCTAATTTGTGTGCTCTTACAAGTACAAAGATGTCAAGCAGGAGCTGTGCGCTTACCTTGGCTTCCCCCGGGACCATTAATCCTTTGGCTTGTGTCGTCTCCGCACAGTCTCACCTGGCTCAGGGTACTGCCAGGAAACTGCTGTTTGGGCCTGTTTTTTTCCTGTTTTTACTCTGTTCTCTCTGCCCCAGTACTATACGAATGGAGTTAGCCTGCAAAAGTGGGCTGATGTGCCTCTGAATCAATTCTGAAAAGGGTAGAGCTGATATTGAAAAAACGAGATTTAGAAAGTGTTTCTTACAGAAGAGATTTCTGAAATGAAAATATCAGTCCATTGACTTCTATTTTCTGAAAGGCAGAATATTATGAAAACAAAAAATAATCTCAGTACTCTGTTGTGGCATGTGACAGATGTGAGCTTTTACTGATGACAGTTACAGTAATGTTGTAAGCTGGTACATGGCTCTTCTGTCTTGAGATACATTTCGGAGATTTTTGACAATGACAGTCATGAAAACACTACGAAAACAGCTGTGTCCTTAGTCACACACATACAGTACCAATTAACCAATAACTAAACACCTGCTTCCCTTCAGAGGAATGTAATCAACTATTACTCTACACACACACACACACACACACACACACACACACACACACACACACACACACACACACACACACACACACACGAGTAATGAAATCTCTGGAGGGAAGGTTAAAATTTTTAGAGAATACATTTCATAGCAGGTGCATAATGTTCCCTGAAAAGGTCAGTTGAAAATTACAATAGCCCTAATTGGTGACTTATCAATAATGCATTGCAGCTGAACTGGATCTGTGAGGACATTGAGACTACAAACCCACACACATATTTTCATGCCAGTTATTTAAAGAAAAATGACAAGCCACAGTAGAAAGAATGCAGGGTCTGAATTCCCTCTGAAAAGAAAAAGCAGTAACTGCTGCTAAACTTCAAGACCTGCATTGATCAAGAAATCAATTACCTTATCGATCACAGAGTGAAAATTAGACAAGGAAATAAGAAAGAAATATGAGAAAAGAAGATATTCTGCATGATACAGTATATGCACAAAATATTGGAATTTTTCAGGCTAGAATTTATTTTCTGGCTATAACCCCCTAAATATCTTTTCTTGGCATTAATTCGCTAAACTGTCATCAAACTCTGGAAAGGTTTTACAGGATCTGTGTCCAGTCTGTCCCATGGAAGGTATTTTGCATTTACTAAGGTATGGCAGTAGTTTTTTTTTTTATTATTATTTCCTGCACAGATACACGTGCACAGACACACAGATACATGTTAAATTTCTGAGATCTATTATGTATGTTCACCCAGTACTGTACACAAGACTGCAATACATACTGGGTACATGCATTTTCCTGTACGCTCTGTAAGAGACAGTCCAAAAAAATCTGGGTCTTTCCATCATATGTGAAAAAAGTGGAACAATTCAGCCCTCTGCCCAATACCATTAACAGGTATTGTACCTAGGTCTACTAAATGGGGACCATGTATTAATTGGGGTCCAGAATAATTACCACTGTTAGATTTAGTCAGTATGGAATTTCAACAGCTCGGGGTTAACAGTAAGTATGGTAAACTCTCTGATAGGGAGGGAGAGAAGGAGGGAGGGAGACATGGAGAGGGAGAGGGAGAGAGAGAGAGAGGGAGAGAGAGAGAGAGAGAGAGATTTGTATGTGTGTGTGTGTGTGTGTGTGTGTGTGTGTGTGTGTTGCCTTGGAAGGTAGAGGGGTTGAAAGTCAGAGGTGAAGATACAGGATGAAATGAAGACAAGAGACAACAAAGGGGACATGAAGAAAGGAGGGCAGAGGGAGGAGAAATATGAAACAGAGTACACAGAGACAAAAGAGAAGGAGAGGAATAGAAATGGGTTGTGGGATGCTAGTGGCTGAGAAGAATAGGAACAAGATAAGAAGTCAAGGTAGTAGACTGTAGTATGCTTTCAATTGATATTATTTGAAACAGGCAAAAATGTGATTTTTTAAAGTGTAAAGCGTTAATCAGGTAGACTAAAATCTAGACCCGGCAGTGTTCGTGTTAATGTTCAAGGTCTTACGTTGTTGTTTTATTCAAAAGTCCAATATTAATAGCTTTGGACAATTTAGCTAAGATTATACTTTTTTTCAGACAAATAAAAAAGATAATCATTTGCATGTAGCTGGAAGCACAGAAACTCAACAAATGTGGCTACAGAGTGCTACTGCATGTAAATTTCCATCTTGTACAGCGCAAAGACAACATGTATTATTTTCTAAGATTAGATTAGGGAGCAATATTACTGGGGCTCCACAGTCAGGCTCCAGTCCTATCAGCAGAGCTGGTGAGAGCGCACTGTCCTTCGCTATATTCTTCTGAGGAGGTGAACTTCACATAATAACAGATCTTGATTGAGATTCTGTACACATGAAAACACTGTTGATTTCTCAATTTTCGAATGAATATAATTAGGGCCGTAGAATAGGATTTTCTGAAAATGGAAGTGGTATGTGTTCAAATGCTGGGTAAATATATATGGTTATTAATGCTGGATATTTGATAGAAAAAACATAAATCTTTGAAGCAAAGAATGTCACACTGGGTTTAGCATTCCTTTAAAAAAACTGTATAAAATGCCTTCTAAAAAGAAATTTAGTATAGGTGGGAGAATGAAGTGATTTTTTCTCCTCAAATTGCTTCAGTGTGTGGGCATTTATTCACTCTTAGAACCACATGCCCTTACTTCACTGGTATAATGTGACCGAATATACTGGATATACTAAAGGCACAGGGCACAGCACACGTGATGGCACAGAACACTTCACAGAATACTAATTTTCTAATAGTAAATGTTGTACTTCTTAAATTTGTAAATCCATTCTGCATATAATATGTGGTATTTTTTATATTTGATTTGTCTACAACAGACCTGATAATATATCCTCTAACACAGAGAACATGTCAGGATGGATAGAACTGATAGGAAAATGAAGACAAAAATAGGTCTTATGTTATGTTATGCATCATCTGTCCTCTTATCCTCCTGTCCTCCACACTTTTAACCAATTGAATTCACCGGCAATAGACAAATCCTATGGTAACAAAAAAAAACGAAAGCATGCTGCACATGTGCAGATGAAGTGGTTCCTATCAGTGCATGAAGGCAGTGAGAACCTTGAGCGTCCGAAGGAAGAGGAGAGGCAGGGGACTCAGGGGACCCTGCCTTCACAGGGCTGCAATATGGGATGGGGGGTGCTGTGTTTGATGTAATGATCCCAGTGCTTGGGCCCCAGCCTGTTGATAAGTAGCGATGCGCGCAGGAGCAGGGAAACAGGGGAGCGAGATGAATGTGATTGGATTGCCGGCCGACCGCAGCCTTTCCCATCTGTCTCGGAGTCTGCCATCCCATCTCGCAGGCGGCGGGAGGTAATTGGGTTCATTGTTCTCACCACAGGATCCCCCAGATTGAAAGCTTCATTATCTGGATAACCATGAATGTAAATGAGGCACACGTATGCAGCAGGGTAATGGGAAAAAAATAGATCATCGCTTGCCACCCCCTGCACTCTTAACACCCCTCTCAACCGCTGTCTCTCCTTTGTGCGCGCCTGTGTGTGCGCATGTGCAAGTGTGTTTAAAGGCAGACCATATGCCTTCACGCTTAAGTGTGTCATTCTGTGTGGAGGATGCCATTTCCATCTACAAGGGAGTGCCTTGATGTGGTCCCCCCTGGAGGCTGATTGGATGTCAGAATTTATGTGTGTTTGCCTATGTATGACTGTTCACATGTGCGTCGCTTACTGTGATATGTACAATTCGATGTGTGCAGTTTGAAAGCTCTGGCAGGCAGTCATGCCTCATCCTGTGTGCTTTAAGCGTTTAACCACAGAGTTGACCACAAGACAACAGTATATCTCATAATGGAATTGACATGTGCATTCCCGCTCAAAAATAATTAAATAAATAAAACAGTGATAGATATCTTGTCATTACAGTTGTGATGGAACAGCGTTTGAACCCTTTGACAGCTGGGCCACAGTCCGGCTGTGGTTGCATCCATGTTGTCTGGTAGGGTCTTTGCGTGGGATGGACTGCAGTGAGCAAAGAGTTAAAGAGGCTGTTTCTGAAAATAAACACCAGTGCACACTGGAGCAAGCCACTCTCAGATCCTCCAGCAAATCCATCAATTAGCTGCAGATGTGATCTGCATAGGAGATTACGGCAATTTAAGCATGTCGGGAAAACGGCCTAATCCGGTCTCTGATGGGCGCTCCCATTTTCAATTTGCTCTCCAACGGGGACCAGGGATCTGAGACTTGGGAACGTGTAGAGGAAAACACATTAATAACGCTCTTCCACGCTCTCTCCGTCCTCTCCCTGCAGAATCCCTTCCTTTCTCTTCATTACATTTTGTTTCAAAGTGATACATTAAGAGCTCTGAATACATCATCATGACGCCCTGACCTGAAATGACAAAGGCGGGCGGATCCGGGGAAAGTGACCCCTGCTGACGGGCTGTGAGCTCTGTGTCTATTTCAGTCCGGCTTGAGTCTCTGCAGCTGTGTCTGTCAGAGCCAGTTTAGTCTCCTGAAGGACGGCTCTACTCTGGAAGTGTAAGAACCAACGGCGGTGCGCTTCTCCATCGGGGGCCAGGCGATCACTCCATCATTTTGTTTCCCTGTGGCAGGGAGGTCTCCCACGCAGTGAGTGCGACAGTGGGGACTCAAGGAAAACACAGCCAAGCTTTATGCAGTATAAGGCGAAGCCTCATCAGCACAATGACCTGTCAAAAACCTTAATGAGGTAAGACAAACATAGATGGCAGGAGAGCATTCACCTGTCAGAGGATGTGTAAAATTCAAAGGACCATTGGGCAGTCCTGGCTGCCGGGACTCCTGCTGCAGGTAGTTGGCTGTGAAGACAGATTCTGAGAGTGTCTCCTGTGACGAAACAAAGGAACTCTATTTCATGATAATATAAGGTCTTCCGTGGTGCAAAATTTTGCTGCATGGTGTGTTCCGATGAGGGATTGGAATTGTTTGACTTTTGTTGCATTGATTATTTAACAGAGGATAATTAAATTAACAATGAGAGCTTTGCAGTGTGAGCATGTGCGGTTCACGTAAATGAATGGATTCCTAAAATGGAAGAATCCAAACTTGCTGCATAGCTAATGTCGTGGCTTCAGGTGGGCAGATGGCAGGAACAGTTAGGGATCTCATTAGACCAACCAAGCGTCTATGCCTAGCTGCAAAATCTTTCATTAAGGTTCCATCCCTGTAACAGGGCCCTGCCCAGGATCAGGCAAAGTCAAGAAGTGCTGCTTCTGTTTACTGTATGTGTGGTTGATTGTGTGTGTGTTTGTGCATGGACTCTGCGTGTGTGTGAGACAGAGGGAGTGATAGAGTAAAAAGGGAAATGGAGAAAGAGTGAACGCATGAGCATAGTTTGTTTGTTGTGAAAGGGCAAGGCGGCAAGGCGGGTGGTGTTTGCTTGCTGAGCAGAGCAAAGGGGATTTTTATGGTCACGGAGTGCATTTCGTACCATTTACATTATAATTAGCTGAAATTTGTTCAGCGCAAATGCACTGTGGAGTTTGGGGAATTGAAATAAATCTCAGTCCACGGATGATGCCCATACATTGATGGTGAGGGTGGGTGGATTTTGGAAGGGGGGCTTGAATAGCCTTCATGTTAGCAATTTCGTTTTATTAGTATTATATTTAATGGCACAAAAGTGAAATGGACCGTACTCTGAGCGGATGAGCAGAAAGCGCCAGCATGGCAGCCCCGAGTCAATATTAATGTTTTATGGGTTTTTAAAGGACGTGCTTAATGAAATTTTATTTATGGGTAAAAGCAAAAGGCTAATAATAACAAGTGCTGTTATTATAAATAATGGTCTGTGCTTTGGGGCTCCAGGCTGCCCAGTTGGCAGCAGTCAGGAGGTGATGGGCGTCACCGGGCTCACCAGTTTTCACTGGAGAGGAATAAAGGAAGGAAACAATCCCAGGAAACAGCATGGTGGGTTTAAATTATTCTACTTACAGAACCATCCTGCTTGGCTCCAGTGTCTTTTCATGCAGATAAATGTCCCTGCCTCCTCAGCTGCAGGCCCACTGAAAAGTCAACTTGCTCTGCTTAAGGGAACCATTTCACCACCCCTACTTCATGGCTCACCATTGATTTACCATAAATCTGCATTCACTTTTCACAAGCGTTTTTATAATACATTGCTTTCGTAGGGTGTGAGTACTGCTCCCTGCATTTATATAGGCAGCCAAATTAAACATGAGCTTCCCTGTACCCTATTAATTACATCATATTCTACTGAGAGCATTTATAAAACCCCCTCCTTTTTTAAACCCCTCCACACTGGGTTTATCTCAGTGTGGCTTAGATTCGCCATTCATGTTACACTGTGGTTATGATGTCCCAGTCATCCCCATTTCTCTGTCCTCAGTTCCCTTCAGTAAATTTTTGATCTGTTTTATTGTCCACTTTGCAGTAGCGGGCTCCCGTTCACTGGTGACACTTTCAGATGGTTTTCACGGTTTACAGGGTGGTTTATCTGGCCTTGTCATGCTTTGCCATGTTTTCTTTCTGTGTTTGCAGCGCTTTTACCATTTCATTCTGAATTAAAACTTGAGCTGGTTGCCCTAAAATCAAACTATCATGCTATCAGGACATGTAGGGTTTGTCAGAAAAACACACAAGGGGTATTTTAATTCGTTTTTTTTTTCCCCAAATTGCAAGGGCGCTTTTGACATATTGAGCGCGTTGAAAGGCAGTTTTTGGAGAAGTTCTAAAAATGAAAAAAGGAAGGATCCACAAACACTTGCTTTCAGTATTAATGTGTACTGATCCCTTATTACAGAAGCCATTTATATGTACACTAATGTTTTTTATTGTTATTTAAAATATGAAATTCAAAATGTACAATACCATATAAACAATTTATTTGAAATAATACAAAATAATATTCCAATATTATAATTCTGAATGAGGGTATGAAATAATCCATAAATATTCTATTCTGTCCTGTTTTTGTAATTGACATGTAAGTATCATCTTCAGAATTATCAGTGCATTTGTACCAAGTGTGCATAGCAAAAATGCCTGTTTTATTAGTGTTATGTATTATGTTTAAGCAATTGGTGAGTAAAAATGGGCAACATTCAAAAACTAATTAAAGCAAAAACATCTAATTGGATTAGATATTAGAGACAGAGAGCCTGCATGCTCACATTGCCATTAATTCTAACTACCTATTTATTTGTAGACAACAATTATTGATGGAACATAAAAAAATGGGTACTTGTATGCAGCTCATTCAGAACACACATGTTCAGAATTCTAGAGTATTCAGAGTAGTGCCTGCATGAAAACATGGACGCTGTAAAATAAAAGTCATAATCAAAATAGCTGTAATCCAGTTTTTACTGTAAACATTCTTTGTTACTTGCACAGTATTTCAGTCCGCATACGTTTAATATTGTAAGGGTAAAATGAATCTGTACCTTCCCCAGGATTCAGTGAACACTTGTCCTAACTTTTGACTCACAATTAACGCTAGAGAGTTATGCTTTTCTTCATAACACAGTTCAGTTCAGTGTTCACCAAAAATTGCTTGTACTGAAAAATGTGATGGTTGTTCTTTTTTGAAATCAAAGTGAAGGATAATTTTTGATTGAATCTAGGGGTAAGTCTCAGTTTGTGATCGCCCATTAATATGTAAAGGATAAGATTAATAAGGATAACATCTAACCTGTAACACTTCAATTTCACACTACATCCAGCAAAGATGAGGAGCTCTATCTAGCAGAACACAAGTATGTGCAGCAGTATATGTTATGTTTCTCACTGGGGAACACCTGGAGTAAGGCTGCAATCATTTCTGATTGGCATCTTATCAGAGTAATCAATAGGTCTGTTATGCACAGTCCTGTTTCACTTGCCCCTCACCCACTGGTGATAACAGAGCTTGTAGGTAAATGAGAGATGAGTGAGGAGTGGAACTGTTAAGGAGCCGATGCAGAGAAACCCAAACTGTTTACAGGGAATACAGGCTTCAGAACCACGTCTGCCTCAGGGCAGAAAATACTTGAAAATAAGCTCCCGGTTTCTTTGATGTTTGCACCAAATCTAAACACATTTCAAGTATTGGTGCCTTTGAGCCAAGGACAACTGGAAATTGTCTTAAACACCCTTTGTAAGAGATGGGAGTGGGGGGTTAAGCGAACATCAAGAAATTATGGGTTTAAAATGCCTCTATTACCATAATACACTTCTCAAGGCCCATCTGACGAGTGCAATCTTGGTGTTGTTTCTGAGATGGCTGTCTATTGTTTGTGTGGCATGGGTAGGGGTTTCACTTCACACCCATGATAAACACATGAAATCATCTTGGGAATCACTCGTTCCTTGAAGATTAGTTTCTTCTTTCTTTTTAAATGAGATGTAGCATCTTCATCGTGCCGGCCTGCTTAACAAGTCTAAAATGATGAAAAAAAAGCGTGTCGCAGACAAACCAATTAAGTGAGTGGTTTATAGCCTCTGCCTTTCGCAGTGATTTCATTTTTTCTTGTTTTATGTTGTATTGAATGCACTGTGCATGGCAATCCAGCACCATTTCTGCTCACCCATTATTTGTGACACCAGATAACAGTTCCACCAGTGTGGGCTCTCACTACACCTCACAGAGCTCAAGGGCAAGATGTGCCTCTGTCTGAGAGAAACAGAGGTAAGATGCACAAACACACAGGTGGATGGCACTAATAGATGTGCACCACCAAGGGATTCCCAAATGAACCTTAGCTAAGGCATGTGAAACATGCTTATATAGATATATAAAAAAATTAAGCATACAATATTGGCATTAATTCTGATTATGTAATTAACACTTAATTAAATTTATTCATTTATATTAATATGATGCTAAACTTGTTTATAAATATGTTATATATTATATATGCTTTTTGGTTTGTTTGCTATACCTGTGTTGACTAGGTAGAAACTGAAAATTAAAAGAACATTAATTCTAATACAGAGGTGACGGCGGGGGTTGAGAAGTAAATATGCTATGCATGCACCTGTTTTGTGTATATTTCAAATACTCAGCTTGGTACTTGGGTTTATAGCTTACCTCCTTTTCTTTACTGGAATATGAATTGGCAGTGTTGCTGGGCACTGGTTGCTCATGATGACTCAGATATATTTCTTGATAAGGGTCAAAAGAATCATTGAACCATGGGTCTGAGAAGAACAGCATGCACATGCACATGCACAGTAACCTGACATGGATGGATATGCACAGGGCCATGCAGAGACCTTTAGAGGGCCAGGTGTTCAAATTTAAAAAGTGGCACATGGATGAACAAGGGGCACATGGATGAAAAAGGGACACATGGATCAAGATGCTAGAACACCAACTACAGCGTAACATGCCGAACTATAGCAACCAATATTCAAAGAGAATGTAAAATGGAATCTAATAACAAACTGAATCATACTTTATGATTACACCTTAGAAGAGTTTGGTATTTATCAGAAAGTATTATTGTAATTATAATTTGAAGATTACTCAGTTGCAGACTACTCTCAGGCTGTTAGAGGACATGATCAGCTGGTGTACCTGGACATTGCTGTTTCTTGTCCGTGTCTGCTGGGGCTGTAAGCAGACAAGAATACATACCAGAAAGCACTGTTGTGCACAGAGCAGTCCTACATAAGTTAGGTAAGGCTGGGAATGTGTAAGGCTGTTCAGTTATGAATCTGTACTGTATATGTAATATATAATGAAGCAAATACAAAACAATAATATATTTTAGCTGCAGTTTATTATTGAAATAGACACAAAATAACAAAATAAATAATAATAACAAATAAAATCTTTGGCGCCCACTCAAAACAGCCACACATGCAATGTTACTGTGAGTTACTGTATGATGTTCAATAGATGCATAACAGAGCACACACACACACACACACACACACACACACACACACACACACAAAAGCTGACAGCTATTGCAACAACAATGTTATGGAACACATTTTATCACTAAACACATGCTGTTCAAACTAGCAAAACAATCAGAGAACTAACTAGCCTAAAATGTGACCTTCAGAACCAGGCCCACTATATTGCTGGCTGGCTACTATGCTACTTCACGATTTCCCGATGAAGTGTAGTACTGCAGGCCTAAATATAACGTGACAACAAGCAAACAGGTGAGAGACGACCTGACTGCTTTGAAACACAAATTAAACTCTCCATCTCTCAACGTCACAGAGTAGCCGTCTCTGTATGAAGTATGCAAATAGCTTACTTGTTGTGTCAGATATTATAACAGTTCAGATTTTAATTTTAACTTGCAATTATGGAGAACAAGAAATTACTGACCTTCCTGTTTGCCAGTGTCACTGACTGCTGCTTCTTCAAATTCATGGGCACACGCGAGCTGGTGATTGTGCGCTTAATTTCTATTGGCTAATGGGCCCTTCATTCAAAGAGGGAGAGGGACGCGCAAACAGATAACGTAACACACCCACGACTACCGGCAACTTCACCCTTCATCTTATGGATGGCAGCCAGACGGGCATTTTTAACTTATAGTTTAAATATTATTAATTGTTAAAATTCTTCTTGATAAGGGCCATGGGCAGGCAAAAAAAAAACCCATCTTGCCAAAACGGGCACCATGGCCATTGAGGGGAAAAGGGGCAGGTGCTTGAGCACCTAAAGCCCACCCCCCCGCACTTGCATGGATATGCATGAAGAGAAGGTTCATCACTTAGAAGATAATAAATAATATAGTATAATATCATACTATATAATAATATATATAATAATATACTATATATATATATATATATATATATATATATATAATACTGAAATATAAACAATATAATATTGAAAGCATAAATGCAAAATAAAGTATAAGGACTTGGCACAGATGCCAGCTGTGGGTATACTACTGTGGACATCTCTTTAAAAGCAGTGATCTGCCATGTGATCTGCTCAATTATTTCCTTCCACTACATTTTCCTGGCATCCAGCAAGAGCAGCTGGGTTACCATGACAATTTTCAAGTGTACGCTTTAAGATTCTACACGAAGTGGAAGAGCAAATGACAGAGCACAATACAACAGACTACCAGGCAATAGTAGACCTGAATAATGAATATCATTTAGAAATCAGCATTTTATTTGTTGGCCTATTTGTACAATTAACTCATATTAATTGTTAATCAATACAGCAAGTATTAGTCACATTTCTCTTTCTGGTACAGTATGCTGGCAATACATTTCCTTCTTGTAAGTTGTACCTGAACGTACCACCTGTGCAAGAAACACATGGAAGAAGAATACTAAAGAGTACTCCATGGTGAAACGTTTGCTGTGGATTTCAGGTGTCTTTCTGAGAATTCATGTTTTCACCAGGAGCTGTGACCTTAAATGTGATTTGGAGGACATGATAGGAAGCTATGTCATTTATCTTTAAGGCAGCAAATGTATGCTGTAGCTTTCAACTAATGTGAAACCAAACTTTGTACAGTTAGTTTTGCAAGCAGACAAAGGCAAAAGGGCTAGCAATTGAATGCCAAATGTGAAAATGCCCTTTTTGAGGTCTAGTGCTGAGAAGTTCTGGTGATTGAGCATTAGGTGGCAGGGAAATAATTTTGAAATTGGACTGTCCGATATCTGGTTAGAGTACCATTGAGAATGTAATGAGACACCAGTGAGATTAATTGCTTATTGTTCATGAGACTACACTCAAATTCTGCTTTCCCATATCCATTGTATTAGTCATATGGAAAAAATATTCCTCCACATATGTTATTTGACCATTATGCAGCAATAACATAAAAAAGTTATCCAGTCATTCATACAAAGACAATTACATTTGTCATAATAATGCCACAGCCTTTTTAATTTCACTTTGGGAAAAAGCTATGTGATTTCATAGAAGGTAAAATACTCAATTTCTTCAGAAATTCTGTAATAGATCCTTAAAAAGCTCCCTTTTTATCTTCACAGAATGTACGAAATGCATAAAGTGTAGGCAGCTATGATGTGCAAAGTGTTGCATTGTGGAGACAGCTCTTTGGTGTGCTGATGCGGCGGAGCCCATCCCGGTGAGGGGAGAGAAACTCTCTCCCGCCAGGGGATTTTCCACTCTGGAGCCACAGCGCTGGGGGTCTCAGAGGGCTCAGGGCCACACACATCTACAAAGGCTGCACTTCTTGAAATGTGACGGGAACTAAACTCGTGTAACCATGCTTTTTAAGGTCTGTGTGTGCTTTGGAAACGTCTCAAAATGGAAATAAAAATAACTTTTCACAATCCTCAGACCCTTTTTTTCTGGGAGAGAAAGAGGCAGCATGAGAAAGAGAGAGAGAAAAAGGAAAAGTAAATCCTGAGTCTTTCACGCTTCAGAGGTTCTTTGGCCTTTACTGTTCAGTGCCCACCCTCTTCATCCCCCCTTTCTTCTCTTAGATACTTTAGAAGCAGAGGTCTCTTGACTTTGACCACTACGCAGACAACAGATGGTTGAAAGCCTGGTTTGAAGATAAAAGCACAGAGGCACTATAATCCATATTTAGGCAGGAACACACAAGCTTAAGAGCTACGTGGAATGGCAACCAAATTCAATCCATGCTGGTACCTTCCAGCTGCCTCTGGTGTTTTGAACTGGAGCTTCATATTGGTGCTTTCCAGTTGGCTCTGCGGTTTCACCTCAAGTGTGATTGGGTGTCCCACTCAGGTTGACAGTAGTTTGATTGCTTAGCGGTCATATGCTGGTGTTATATGTATGTTGGTATCCACAGTCTTGACACCTCTTCACAATATTTTGTCAAATTATAAAATAATGCTATTGGCCTTTTCCATTGCCATTTCCATTGGCCTTGTTCCGTTATACAGAAGTGTTCCTCACCAGTGAGGTGCAGGTAAAGGTGCTGATTAACATTTTGCTTATCTTTCTGAACCTGCAGATAACTGCATAAATATTGTAGCCTTTAGGTAGTGAGCTGCCCTTATCGTGGTTGATGTATACTTGGTTGTCAGAAATCTATGCTGTTGAAAAGGGAATCTAAATATATATTCTAACCTATACATTATTTCATCAATGGTGAGACTCAAATAGTGTACTGGTTTCACATGCTGCACTGCACCTGTAATAGCAGTGCTGTCTTTCATATGGATTAGCATAGATACCTGCTTTGTTTTAAGCCAAACCATACGTAACAACGGCTAGCTGCACATGTTCTTCTTCATATATTTTATTAAAAAGAAACATTTCACTTTCACTTATTTTTTGCTGTGCACAATGTATGTTTAGCCAGTTGCTAAACTTGGCTATAGCCAGTGCAGCACTCATATAAGCATGAACTGTACTCCTGTTTTTTCTTACTGCACGAAAACTGGCATAAGACATGACTGAGATGAGCTATGGTGGCTAGACAGCTTTCTAGAGTTTTTTCTAC
Organism: Megalops atlanticus; assembly: GCA_019176425.1. NCBI lineage: Eukaryota > Metazoa > Chordata > Actinopteri > Elopiformes > Megalopidae > Megalops > Megalops atlanticus. Next base: position 30,431,569 of record CM032876.1, on the reverse strand, counting down.
AGTCAAAGATTCTTAATTTAAGAGTCAATTTATTGTTTTGTGATGAAATGCATGCCTAAAAAGATGCAAACTTTTGAAACTGTTGTAGGAATACTATCTGAAACTATTTGTAGGAATAGCTACAAACAGATAATGAATAACAACAGACTACTATAATATGGACTCATGGTAGCTGGCAGTGACAAAGCAACACAAATATGACTATGGTACCTCTGGCCCATAGGGTATTGTCAACGTGAGTCTGAGGTAGTCAACTGTAGCTAAATAGGCGTGGTTCCGGCCACAATCAGGTGTCCCTGAGATAAGTGGAAACACATGTACTGGAAGGGACCGCACTGAGAGGAAGGTGGACTTGGTCTAATGGAAGGCATTAACCCTCCAATACCAGTAATCTATGTGCTCAGGTCAAATTAAAGTACAAGACAAGTGCTTTTCCTAAGGCTGGAGTGGTTAATATTCAGGTGACACAGGATGAGAATAGAGGGATGAGAAAAATGGGTTATATGAAACATACAGTGGGAAACACAAAATTGCATTGCATTATAACGAAACAAGTGAGAGGCCACAGAGAGCAGAGGGTTTACAGTTCATACCTGACCACTCCATCCTCCCTGCTCCTACAAGGAACTCTGGTGTCTCTTCTGATCTGAGCTGTTTCAGAGGCAATCCTACAGAATTGGAGGGCCTCAGTCAGGGAACATCATTATCTTCTCTCAGCCTCAGCACGATCGTGATCTGGACTCTGGCACCCCGTTTAAGGGGAGCTTGTAGGAGCGAGGGCGTATTAATCACAGGTAGTGCTGCGGATCAAGGGTTTCATTTGGGGGAACAGGATGTGTGTGTCAGGATCAGACACGTGAGATTGTCACTCTGACATCACAAGTGATGGATGGAGTTTGCCTTGAAAAGGGCCCGCCATCGTGCTGTTCCGAATCCCCTACCCCTGCACGCATTGATTTCACTACTTACCACAGGTCAGTGGTGGGAAATTGAAATGGAAATCGTACGAAACAGGGGTCTATTATTTCTTTTTCTGGTGGCATTTCATCCCCCCTTCCCCAGCCCCTTGCTTTCCAGCAGACAGTAAGGCAGCTAATGGGAATGACAGTTCCTGTCAGGACACTCTTAAATGACTGCTCTGGCCTCTCTAACGACATGGTCTTCCGATGCAAAAGGTTACATCCACCCCTGTGGTTTTAAAGCGTATCGTCGTGCATTTGTAAAAGCCTCTTTCTGTTTTTTCACTGACGCTCATGGGAATATTACGGCATTGATGCACGGAAAAAGAACATGCATGAAGCTGGTGACATCCTAGAGATCTTTTTTGGTGTTGGATACTTGGCTTCACTGTGATGGGAATGGTGTTTTTATGTATTTACGGAGTACAGGAGGGTTATTTTGGGCCATCCATTTAACAAGGGGTGGGGTGTGTGTTTGAGCTCACTTGTGTTGTGTACTTCAATATTTCATTGCAGCTTTTTCCTTGTCCTGTCATAGGGAGACGTGCAGTAGTTGGATGTGCTGTGCTGTGGTGGTGTTACATTTACAATTCTGTTTTTAGTTTTGAGAACTTGGAAGAGTTTCCTCCCCCTATCCCCCTTGGGTCTGGATTTACATGTCAAGTATTTTATTAATTAATTGCAGAGCACAAGTAAATAATTTCATTATTTGGATGTTATCAAAAGGGTTTTCTTTGCTATTGTTATAAGTAAAATCAGGTAGAGTACCTGATTTTTTACACCAAAAAGTGAGTTAGTGAAACTAGACTGTCATCATTGTTTGAAGAAAAAGTACATTGGTTGAGATTATGACGCCATGGCACATAATACTGCGGACAGATTTGAGATAATATTAGCAATTAAAGAGTACATTTCTATGTCCCCATTTAATTCAAGTACATTTTACACTGTGGTTCTGTTCTGTCATGCTGTCAAATCTTTCTTCATTGCCATAGTGGCAGATGGTCAAAATTAATCACAACTGGATATTTCAGGGCTAAATGGTTAATCAGATAAATAGTTCTGTACTTTTAGCACTTACCATGACTGCATTTACGTACGAGGAATCGGAAGAAGAATACAAGAAGAAGGAGAACCGTGACATGTCCCTTTTTGTGTAAATATTTCTAAAGAGCAACATTTAAAACCCTTTCTTACTTCTCCAGAAATTACACCATTACAGCAAGGAGAAAATTTGTATTGTTGTGAACTGATTGATCAAAATTGTGTACAATGCAATAACAATCAAGGATAAACCTGCAGTGAAACCAAGCCCAAAATGTCAGCATGAATGAATACAAATACAAAACTGTAAATCCTCATCCATAAAGATCATAAATCTTACACAACATAAACATTTGGGAACTGCACCTATCTGTTTGTTGTCTGTTTGCTATCCAGACTAAGACTATACAGCTACACACACACACGTGCACACACACACACACACACACACACACACACACACACACACACACACACACACACACATGCTCACACACAGAAATACACACACACACATATACATACAGAGAGGTGTGTGGGGAGGGAGGATGCAGCTAATGCGCAGCTGAACATCTCTCTCTCTCTCTCACACTCTCTGCCTCTCTGTCCCTCTCTCTCTCTCTCTTTTCTCCTGCTCTTCCTGTATTTTATAGCAGGCAGAAGTCTCCACGACGCCTGCTCTCCAGGGAGCCTTAATTGACAAGTGTGTACAATAACTAATCAGCACCAGACCGACTGCCCTTTGAAATGATGAATTGACTAAACTAATTTCAGATAATCCTTCACATTACTGAGCTGCGCTGACACCGCCAATTGATATTTGAAATACAGCCGCCCCCAGTTCTGCAGTCCGACAGTCATTTCAATATCGGCCAAACCTTGTAAAAAGGTGGCATTGTTAATAAACCGCTGACAGAGCTCCATGAAGATTAAAACTTTTTTCTCCTTATCGACCCCCCTCCCCAACACATACACACACATATACACTTACACTCAAGCAATGATGGATTCATATGAAAGGGCAGGTTTAAGTCCGTATTTTAGACTCAGGAATTTCCTCATAAAGGTTCATATTTTAGAAGAGGTTTACAGCCTCAAATCCCATTTTACTGTTGATTTGTAACCTTCTCCTCTAAAAGCTTTATAATGTTTTCAGTCAAGGCTGTGCTGTTGGAAGGATTCTCTCTCACTCTCTCTATCTCTCTCTCTCATTCTCTCTCTCAGATGGGTACTCTCAGAGGGCTGTAGTGTGAAAAGGACAGCTTATTGTTTCTCTGAAACCACAGTGTAAGGCTTGTAATAAGCCAACCCACAATCATTCAACACTGCCGCAAGCAGAGTAGACACAGCCAGTGGGGAACCCAAAATGGCAGGTAGACATGAAGAGAGATGAACAGCTGAACATGCACTGTATTAAACATTAGAAAATGAGTTCAGCTTTGCAGGTTAAATGGGCATATAATTACCAGAATTTCCTAATCATTACATGGCAGGATGTTGCCACAACTGGTTCCTTCTGGCTTGATTAGATGATTGTTCTATAATTAAGGAGCAAGAGGCGTTGAAGATTTGCGTGGGTTTGGACGACAGTATCTGGCATTTATGCCTTCAGGCTTTCATTCCTTAAAGCTCAGCCATATTTATGGTATTCTGTTTCAGTTTTTTGGTCACTCATACTGTTGGACGTTGGAAATGTAAAATTTGGAAATGTTTAAAAGATAAAAGGAGGTGAGGAAAGTGGAATGGTATTCTTATGGACGCTGAAAAAAAAAAACAGCCAAAGCACAGATGGAAAGTGTAGAAAGAGGAGGGGGCCTCTGGGAGGCAGCCTGACAGTCACAGCAGCAGGAGAGAGACAGCAGGAGAGCTCCTATCTGCAGGAGCTTCCTGGAGGAGCACAGAGTGCAGGGAGGCGCGCTTCCTCTTTCTCCTCTCATTGTTTGTTTTTCGTATTATTTAGCCTTTCGTCCCCTCTTGAGCTCCTCGTAGCGTGTGCTGACACAGCATTGTGCTCTCTGCACACAAAGCCCTGTGGTGAAGTCACTGAAACAGGTGTACTTGAGTGAGGGGTCTCACGCATGCAGCGCTGCTTCGGTGGGGTGTGTGTGTGTTTGTGTTTGTGTGTTTGTGTGTGTGTGCGGGGGGTCTCTCTGATAAAAAGGCATCTTCCGCACACCAGCCCTGAGCGCATATGGGAGGAGCTCAAATCAGCTCTTTCCATCCAGGAGCCCTTGGAAAAGTACAACTCAATAATCCTCAGGAGGAGTAGGCTTATCAAATCATTTTGTGCCCGAATTACTGGGCCATCAACAGTGCGGTGCACCAGAGCAATGTTTTGAAAGGTCTGACAAATGAAAACGCATATGTATCATATCCATTGGCATCTTTCAGTAGGACCACCCAGCTTTATTGTCAGGTGAAGAATGACACAGCAACAGCTCAACGACTCGCAGTTATTCCGAGGGAGGGAGGAAAACAAACAAAAAATGATTAAACTCTCTTGTTCCTGTGAACCATTGCACTGTCTTGTTTTTGACCTGCAACTGTGCATCCAGAAGAGAAGCAACTTTCTTCCCCAGCAAAGTGTATTTATAGTCACCGAAATACACATAGGCAATGACAAATGCCTGGCTCCATGGTTCAGAACTGGAAAGTGTCAAAACGGTTTTAAAAATCACAAGCACCTTGGTGTCGATTCTGTTACAAATTACAGCTCCAGGGTTGTGATATTCTCACATGCATCTTTTTTCAAATGGCGAGAAGTGTGGATCACCACTCTAACATTTTAAACTGGCATGGCAACACAAATGAAGGAGTATGCATCACAATGACTGTTAATGCCACCCACTCTCAATAACTTCAGCCCATGGCAAAACTGTGTGGAAAACAGAAGTGTTTCCTGTTTTTATTTAATACAGGGTGCATTTTATCTAACATATATATGACAGTGAAATAAAGGTGTCTTTATTAACATTGATTAATAGATTTAATGACCATTTCCTTAACTAACAACTTTACGCTTATCAGTTGTCCCTCATCAGTCCTTGCTACCCATATTTTAATTAAAGCTGAAGGAACCAAGCATTGCCAAACCATAATAAGCACTTGATAAACTAGGACTGGGTCCAAAGATTAACAAACACTTCTTTAAAGTAACACAGTTGGTGGAACAGGAACATCCAGTGGTGTGCAGCGGACTGGTTCGTTCCAACATTGACTCTAGTGCTGGGGAGAATTACGACAAAACTATAAGGGTAATAGCAGTAGGGGACACTAGCATTCCAATCTGTAAATCAAAAAAAAAATTCTCGACAAATTTTAAGGTTTTCCATCATAATTATTTCTCCATTTTAAAATTGTATTTAGCCTTTATTTTAGGAAAATTAAGAACAAATTCGTATTTATAGCGACAGCCTGATAGATTCTCATTGTCATCTAATACTTTGCCACATTTTTTTTTTTTTAAAATCCTCCTCAAAACAGTTATGCCTTGATGAGGATATGAGTGGTACTGAAATACCCAAAACTAAAACCTTAAGGATAAAAAAGCATACGATCGTGGGGGTAAAAGTAATTGCAGAACTCAGATGATGTAAAGCGTTAGCACAGGAGTGTATGGTGGCATAAATCTAATGAAAAGCAGATGGGAGTAAACCAGCACTGCTGTAAGTGACAACCGCTGAACAATTCCACCCCACACTCCTGATGCTTTGCTCAATATATAGATAGTTATTTCATTAGATATCGAGCGAAACATCCCGAAAATGAAAACAAATGGGGCTGTCAACAAGCCTGGGAAGGCAGGGGAGGGGGAGTTGGTGCTGGCCATGTCTCTCCCTCTCCCTCTAATCCATTTTTAATAAGCGGTAAGGGCTGCTCCACAGCAATGGGGCTCCAGCACTCCCCTTTTCCCTGTTAGAATCCCCAGGATGGAAGAAGCAAATAGCCTCCCCCATATGAGGCCTGAGTGCAGCAGGCCGGCTGTAATGTCGAGTGGGAGGAGGGTCTTGACTGAACTCAGGGCCGGCAGAGCGGCCTGCTTCCTCTCCGTGGTGTTTGGGATGGGGGTTGGGGGAAGGGGAAATGGCTGATGAGTAATCACTGTGCAGAGGGCACTAAGCACTCCAGAGAGTGCCTGTCCTAATTGGTCTCTGTGTCAAGCACGAGCCGCGGAGTACCAATGAAATTGCCGTTGTTCTGTGTGTAGTTGCCATCGAGAAGATTTTCAAAGCTGCTTGCCTTTTTGTGGCCTGGCAACATTTGTTCCCGGTTTTCCGACACTACTATAAAAAGGTGCATACGGAAGCAAGGGACATTGTAACGTTCGAAAGAGAAACCGTATCAGTAAGCTTTGTTTTTTTCACGCCCAAATAAAATATTGGAAAATCAGCTGGGGTTAATATAAAATCACGAAACGATCTTTGACATGCTTTAAGGCTTATGTATTTATTTATGTATTTGTAGCTTTACCTTATACAGCATTTTTTTTTACCCATAACTGTTAACACTGCAGTTTTGAGAGTAAAAGGTACAGCAAGAAGCAGCATGCTAACAGACCCTAAGATTACCGAATGAATATGGATTAAGGAATACATCCAAATGAGGGCTGGAGTATAATGCATGTGACAGATATAAACCTAGCTTCACCAAGGTCTCAACCGGGCCACTGAGGTTACTGCATAGGTGGACCCCACTCACCCACTCCACACCCACAGGAGGGCTGGCTCGTCTCAAACTCTGTGTGAACGGTGAGCCACTTTGATCCACTGCCAGCAAGATCTGCTAGAGACTCAGCTCACTCCCACACAAAGCTGTACCAGCAAATCACTTGTTCTTGCACTTTCTCCCTTTCTGACAAGTACCTCTGTAGCTCCTCAGCCCTCCTCCCTCTGTTCTGCCCTAATTTAGCTGTCTTTCTCTCTCTATCTCCTCTCATTACCTCTCTGTCGAACCCCTTTCCTCTGGCTCCTCCCTCCAGCTCGCACCATGCTTCAGTTTGCTGCAGTTCTGTAAGGGGAGAAGTCTCAGAAGGACAGAGCATGGTCTTAGCTTCTCCTTTAAGAGGGATGTTACCGGCAGCATATTAAGCACGTTGCCTGTTTGGGTGGACTGTTTAATGAAGTTTGTTGTCTCTTGCTGTAGTCAATTTTGTCCTTCGAAAAAAAGTTAATTACTTGTGAGCAACCGCTGCATGAAGGTAACTCATTAGGCCTCCAAGATCATCACAAGGTAAGAGAAGAGGAAAGGAGAGCAGAGCAGACACAGTGAGGAGAGAAGAGACGAGGGAGGGTTTGCTGTTACTCTCATGAATCAGTGTCACTCCACGGATGAGAAAATAATTAAGAAACAGGCCAGAAAGGCGTTAACTACTGCCAAAAGGCTGGGTCTGATAATGTACAGGGTGAGAGTATAGCCAGGCTATAATAGTCACACTACTAAATAGGATGGGAAAAAAATCCATATCATAACTGATGCCAAAAATCCCAGCAAATGCCATTATGAAAAAAGACAATATAAATAGCCCTGCAATACTGTGAATGTTTATATATGGTATGTATAGATGTTGCACAGCAGTTTTAGGATTTATGACCGGCAGAGTAATATGTTGAGGCCAATACAAGGCACTGAGTAATATTTCAAGTTTGTTATCATATTGAGTGTAAATTTGCTGAGACGTGTATAGCAGAGATAAAATATTTAAGCTATTTATAGTTTTATTCTTTCCCCACTGCAATTTTAGGAGAGCACAAGTGCCGTCAGTTACAGTATCTCACAACACCAGTACCCCCTGAGATTTTATGTGGTGTGCTCAGGCAGTAACCAGTGCGTGGCTAGTAATTGTGCGTTCAAAGCTTGCAGCGTGGCTCTGGCATGCTGGAATCGACAAGCCGCGCATTAAAGCCAGTCGATGCAGTTAATAAATAAAATCAGCGGAGGGCTGAGGAGACTGCGTTATATCTCAGGCCCCTTCATCAGGGCATGCAGAAAGAATATCTGATCACAATATTTGTAATCCGGCCGCAATATATGGTAACCCTTGAGCGGCCTGCCACTGCGTGATTTGTGCACTCTGTCTGATCCCTGCCTCTGCAGCGGGCTGTTTCACAGGGATGATGCAACAGTTAGTGCAACTATCCCTCTCACTCGAGTGCTTGTTTGTTTAAAGTCAAAGGGTGTGCGTGCGTGCATGTGTGTTTGTGTTGGTGTAAATGGGTTAGCATTAAAGTGGTCTGGGACCGCTGCGTTTTATTTTGCAGAGTTAAAGGCTGAGTGTTAAAGCACTGAGGCCTAATTCATCCCAGAGGAGTGTTTAGTGAAGGATGTGCTGATGCGCTGTTACCAAGGCCCCGCGAATAGCGCTCCCTGGCATTTATACTGATGGTTTATATAGGTCCTTGCCACAGAAGAAATGACCAGCCTTGACACAGAGATGATGAAACTTGTGACAACACCAAGCACAAAGCAGAGCGCCTGCAGACGGGCCTCATTTTGGCAGCCTGGCCCCGTTCCAGCTGAGAGGGGTTCCAATCACATGTGTATGGAGAGGGCTTAAATTCATACCATGGCAGACAACAGTGGTGCAGTAATGTATTATCTCTTGGTTACATTTCACCGTTTCATTTTGGGGTTTTAGTGGGACATGCAGTTATTCTTCTTTATGAGATTTTTTTTTTTTTTGTTTTTAAATACACGGCAGCAGTGTGGCCTAGTGGTCTGGCAAGAGGGCTTGTAACCACAAGGTTGCAGGTTTGAATCTTTCATCAGGGTGCTGCTGCTGTGATCTTCAGCAGAGAACTAAAGCTTCTTCATTTAAAGCATGTGGCTTTGTGCATGGACATTAAGTGTACTGTAAGATGTGCAGGTTGCTGGATATGGGTAACATAAATTGTGTAGTTGGAGGACAAATACATAGAATAAAGCACAGTGATTCTGAGGGCACCACACCAATGCGTTCATTTTCATTTCAGCCATTCTTTGCCAACGCATTGATATATTAGGCAGGCAGAGATAATGAGAACTCAATTTTCTGTCATCATTAGGAATATAAAAGCACAGCACCGTCCCAATTTCAAGTTTCCTCCTTTGCCACAAGGTAAATGTGCATCCTCTGGGATGTTGTTCCAGCGCTGTGACACTAATGTGTACCCATCCGTCACTCAGCGGTGAACACAGAGCACATAAAAGAGTAATTATTCAGGGACTGTTCTGGCAGCACTCACTCACACAGTAGCACTGCCAAACCCTCCTCTTCTCTGTAAACACTAAGCGGAACAACAGCAAGAATCCAGATCAAAGTATCAATATAAGAAGATGTTTCAATGAGGTAGAAAAAACAGTCCTGTAATTGGCATGTAATGACACAATTTTTGATTTGTGGGTGCAAATGACATTGGTCCAGTGTACCCATCTCCTGTGGTTAACTCATTCCTCTTACCTTTTTTCTGCTGCACATACACAGCATGTAATGACAGGTTTTCAGCATTACATCCACTACCTAAAAAGCCCTAGAGATAAGGAAGCGGGTGTTTGGTATTCTGAAGTAATGTTGTGAGTCTTTAGTCCTGACAGACAAGTGTGATAAAATGGACAGTGAATGTTACTCTAACCCTCCCTGCCTGCCCAGCTCTTATCGCTTTCCAAATGAGAAAAACAGTGCGGTTTATCAGAGCCTGGCTCTTGCATGGTATCATATTAATTTTAATATATTTATTCATTTGTTATTATTCTTTTTATCAAGCCTCTAATATTGTTCATAATTTGTCCTTATCTCCATGGCTGACAGCAGAATTTACACTGTAAGTCGGCAAGCAGATGGAGGAATGACCCCCCCCACACACACACGCGCACACACACACACACACACACACACACACACACACACATTCCCTTCCTCTCTTTTCCAAACTCCAATGAAACATGACTGACAGCCTGCTGTATAAGTAGTTGTCATAGCAACCCATCTCTCACACGCAAGCCTTCGCTCTGTCTTTACCTCTCACATGGCTGGAAATACGAGAGGGCGAACAGGATTCACTGTTTTTCCCTAATGTTCTCTCAGCTTGCCATGGAAGGACAATGTTTTACAAATACCAAACACCACACTTTCTTCTCCTGGTCTGCCTTATCAACGTCCACAGGATGCCACTGCATTTAAGGTAAACGCATAGGCTGACTTTGCAGCCTCTCTTTCTCAAATAATTCCAAATGGATTTTCTTATCCTGAAATGCCTCCAATTGCTACTCAGTGGAAACAGTCTCCATTTCCCTGTCAAAAAAAAAAAAATGCATCCACTGTGTAAACCATTGAGATTCAAGCGTGAAGCAAACACTGTAGGTCTCACACATGGTGCATAGTTGAGCCATGCAAGGTATTTTCTCAAACCTTGAAACGGTATTATTTGACAAGAGATATTTCAATTCAGTGATGTGATTTTAAGACATTTTTGTGTCCTTTGTTGGTAAACCCTCAAATCTGGACAAGCAGCAATTCACCGGAAAATGGCCTGGGACACATAATCAATGTTAAACCTAATCATGTAAAATTATTATGTATTACCCATCAGAAGAAGGAGGCAGAGACACATTAAGAATTAAGGAAATATTGCTTTATGTCCTTAAAAAAATTAACTTGAGTGCAAAACTGCCTGCTATTCTTTGTTGATGAAAAATGACAAATCCCCTTAAATTTAATCCTAGAGTATATTCCCCTAATAATATTTTCTTGCTTAATTTACATTGAATTATAAACAAAACAAACCTCTGCTTGTCAAGTGGTGTCTGACTGAGGATGTGTGAATGCAGTGTAATGCAGTAATCCCATTTCTCACCAGCTGAGACAGAATGACCCAAAAGGATTCCAGCTAAAATCCCAAACTCTTTGTAAACTCATGTATACTTCCACTTTGAAGGTGGGGTTAGATTATATTTGCTTTGAACTGTCTGCTCCTTTACACTCAGGCCCTGAATTGGCAGTGTACCTTTCTGGTACTAACCCAGTGTTTATAGTATATGAAGTCATCCAGAATGAATTAACAATGTAAAATAGGGGACTCTAACCTCTCCACAGTGGAGGCACTCAGGTGGTCTGCTGCACTGTAATCCATAAACAGCTCATGATAGGATAAAACAGGATAAAACCAAATTCGACAAACATTTTTCCCTTAGTGTGGAAGAGATTTTAAATAGTAACATTAGCATACTCTTTTTAATCATTTAGTAGCGTTGTTGCAGGGAGAGCCTATCATCAATCAGGGCTTCCCTTAAAAGTATTTACTTATTTATTAAGTGCGTGTGAGTTCATATCTATGTGGAATTACGTATCATTTTAGGCACAATTGTGTCTTGTAGATGAGTCATAGCTGATATCCCAAGGTGCAATTTTATTTCTGAGCCACAGCTGAAACCCAGACTAGAGAAATAAGGAATGTACGAGGTTGTGATGAATTTTCATGTGTTGTTAGATGTATTGTCAAACCACGCAAGATCTCTGAGTGGAATACTCTCTGCTCACTGCCGGTGGAGGGGACCCTGTGCTCAGAACTCAGCACATGTACTGATGAACATCAGTGTAAAACCTTATCTTGTTATTCATGCCATGTTCTTATGTAACAATACAGGCACATGTCTTAGACAAACAGCATGTGAGAATTTCTGATTACCTGTCTTTCTTTTTGATCAAACACAAAATCAAACGATGCATGTAGACACCACACAGTTCACTTTTGATGCAGCATTCCCCTCCATACCAATGTAGACCTGTGTTGTTATGTGATATACAGTGTGTCCGTATATTCCTGATAATCTCTGACTCCAATAAATATTAATCTTAGAAGCAATAATGGCCCAATGTTTGTCCTATTCTCTTCACCTTTATGATCTCCCAGAGACTAAGGTGTCATTTTTAGGACAGCAGAAATATTATATATTCAGAGGTGCCAGAGGAGGTCTGTTTCTGGTATAAATATCACAGTGCAGTACATTCAAAATAGGACGGCTGTATAGGTCCTTCCTACTCAGACGCTACACTAACAGGTCACACAAAGCTGTATGAGTCACACAAATTACAAGGTGGGCAGGTGGGTGGAAAGAGATGCCAGCGTGTTTGTGTGTACAGGGGTTGGAGAATGGGTCCACAGCTGATGAACTCGCATTCCCCACCCTCATATTCAGAAACCTCCCCCACCCCTAGAGCAAAAGGAAGGACCATCTTGGCCTTTTATTTTCCAGTTCAGTGCTTTCTTTTTTGCAGATAAATGCTCTCCAATCCACCGTGACAGATGTCACATTGAATCGCTTCTATTTTGATACATACCCTCTGATCCTGCCACTAACAATAAAGGGTGTGCGCGAGGGCCGTTCGTCCCTAGACTTAGCTCTGACACTGGGGATTATTTGAAAGGTGCATCATGGTCTGCGCAGGGTGAGAGAGGTAGCCCAGGCCCCACGTCCGGGAGGCCTGCTGCAATCGTATGGATATCACCATGGTCAGGGTCACAGCACTGTTTGGCACAGCTCAGCCATGAGCAAGGCAGCCACGCTTACTGACATCAATACTACCAGGAGAGGAGTTACTGGAACCAAAAAGTTTATTGAAATCTTTTTTTAATTTGGGCATGTGCATTGCTAAGTTAAGAAATCATGAAGAGTTTGTTGTTGGCACAGGTCCTTTGTGTCCTTAGATGGTATGCACAGGTCAATGTAATGTACAAGCACCATAGTTTTTAACATTTCTGCAGAAAGGTAAAATCTCTCAGCAAATAAAACTGTGAGCATCATTCAAAGGCTTGAAATATGTTAGAATATTCAATATTGCTTGCTTAGACTAAAAACATTGTACCCGCAGCTATCAAGCCTTGTGCAAATGAGGGATTAGGAAACAAATAGCCTACATCGAATAATAATAGTAGGTTGGCCATAGTGGTCTTGCAAGCCTGCCTGGAGCCCATACTACAGTACATCAATGCCCACTGCTTTTTCTCCATCATGCCACTACCTCTAGGCCTAAGCAGGGGAGCTCATGCTTAGATTCCTAGGTCTGCTGAGGATGAAAACATATAAAAAACCCAGTTATCTCTAAAATGAAATTGAGTAGCCTTGGTACATGAATAAATCTCTGTGGCAAAACTGCAAAGGCTACATGTGGCAGACAAATACAGTCACCACAACATCCTGAAGCTACCCAAAAGCACTCTGATTATTCATACATTTCTCCATTAAACATCAAGAGCCGGAGCACCAGTTTAACCCCATGTCTGCTTTTTGTTCCAGAAGACAGGAAGCTATTTGTGGGGATGCTGAACAAACAACAGACTGAGGAGGATGTATACCGCCTCTTTGAGCCCTACGGAGTGATTGAGGAGTGCACCGTGCTAAGAGGTCCGGACGGAAACAGCAAAGGTATGAAGTCAGTTTTACCTGCACCACTCTCACCATCAATAGTTGTAACTGCAGTTGTCATTATTTTCTTGTACTTCCCATTCTATAGTTATAGTTTCTTTAAAGTCATTTCTATTTTGGTGTTTCAACTGAGGGGATAATTTTCCCATTTCTCTTTTTTTCTAAGAGCATGATTTCATAGATAAATTTGTAAATATACCTGTTTAAGCAGACCATATTAGTGGTTTTGTAACATTAACAGGCTTCATGCAGCATAAAAATGTCTTTTGTTGGAGAAAGTGGTTTAGGCTAATAACATGAGTATGAGATCTGGATGTCTCAGCTGTTATAACAATCACAACTATTTCAAAAATTATTGACAATAATGTCATGGTTTAAATCCCAGATTATCTCCAGCATAGTGTACTATATATAATTCTTCAAATGTAAGAGGTTTATTTAAAAATTAAGGCTTGACTCAGACTTGGCAGACGGAAGCTTATTGGTCCTTCAAAGCAGCTGGCATTCTGCAAGGCAGCGATATTACTTGACATGCGGCTCAGTGTGGCAGGAGTAGTGGTTTGTCATGTCTTGCACAAGACAAGGTTCCTGGCCAGTCCTTATGAAAACTGTAGTAGAATTACTGTGGCAACATCTCTCCGACTCTGTGGTCACGTGGAATTCGAGGGGAAAAGACGGATGTCAAAACAATCGCCGTGTGGTGTGTAACAAGCGGGAAACAGGACACGCTTCACTTGGGCTCTCTGTTTGTGTTTCCTCCTTGATTTATCCCACATTCATCAGCTTCTTCAGTTCAGTAGCTTCTCCTATGAACAGATACCTGAATAATACTTGTGCTTAAGAATGACTCTTCACTTCCCACATAGAAAGTATGAGGTGAATGTATTGCTCTGTTTATGCATAGGAGCACATGATTATTATATAAAATAATCATTCCCTTGGTTTATCCCTTGTTCCAGAGGCAGCAGATTCTGTCTCATTCGTACGAGGTGCTGAAATACGTTTGACTTATTTCTAGGAAATGCAGAGTGTGATGTGTGATGAATTAAAATAATATCAGTTCTATTGCTTTTGTATTTAATATGCATAGACAGGCATGTGGTGCTAAATAGCATGCTTTTCTGCTTCACCAGTGCAATATGTACAAGAGCCTGCAGCTTGAGAAGCCTGAAGTGGAGCAGCCTGCTGTGCAATGGGAATCGCTTTTCCCTCCTTGTAGTGTTTTGACGCCCGTCTCTACTTCTCTTCACTGTGTTTAATGAAGCTTTCCTTTGTGTGTATGTGTCTTCGTGTGTGTGTTTGCCTGTGTGCGTGTGTGTGTGTGTGTGTGTGTGTGTGTGTGTGTGTGTGTGTGTGTGTGTGTATGTTTTTGACAGGCTGCGCCTTTGTAAAGTTCTCTACACACGCCGAAGCTCAGTCTGCAATCAGTGCCCTGCACGGCAGCCAGACCATGCCAGTGAGTACACCTCCTCCCCAACGCACACATTCTCACACCACAGACACACACACACACACACACACAGAACTCAGGTAGACCCTAAGGTTCAGTGGCTTGGGGCATAGCTAATGCTAGACACAATGTGTGGCACAATCTGTACCACAAAGATTCAAATATGAGCAAAGGGAGGCCTCCCTTTAATGGCCATGGGAATAAGCAAACAGATATAGCCTGAGCCCTTCTCTCAGCCTTATCAATCATCATTGATATGCACCCTTGTGAGCATATGTTAGAACAGTGCAGCTGATATGTATGAAGAACTGCAGCTACCTTTATGGAGCTTATAAAAACATCAGAATAGACAATATATGGTATAGCAAATGCATGGTGGGATTTTCAGCAGCCAGGTCAGTCAATGCAAGGCCTTTGATGAGGGAGGCATTCCAGACCGAGGTATAAGGTGACAAATTGAATTCTTTCAACTTGAATGTTACATTTATTATTCACTCCATGCATAAACAGATCTGAAATTTTAGCGGAAGAATTTTAATGTTGTGGGCAGTATGCAGGCAGCAAGATTGCAGTAACAGAACTAAACGTATGTTATACAATTCTAACTGAATCCATAAAGGTCTAAACTTTTGACCTACTCATTTGTTTTACACTTAAAATCATAGCTTGCCTCTTTCCTGAAACAGTGTGTTGCTTACTGTACGCTGTTCTGTACAACAATATGGCGGCATGCATCTGTCATCTTCCATAAAGAAATTTTTATCATGAGAAATGTCTTACAGTCCAAATTATTCACAGGGACCAATAAGCACCTCAGATCTATTTTGGTCATATTTTCATACTTGGTGCCAGTAGTGCAATTCATACTTCTTTCAGACTCAGTTGTCTTCAGAGTCATCTAATGGTAAACTTAACTGCTACTAATCTATGTGCAAGCCGGTATGGTGTAGCAATACTCATTTTCAGTGAGAGTTGTGAGCCTATATTTTAGTAGGTTTTACAGCCCATTAGACAGGAATCAGTCTATTTTTCTTTGCTGACATTTTGTGGTTGTATTTGGAAACTTCAAGATTTCACAGTCTTTTCTTCATGTTAAAATATCTTTGACCTCAATGAGAAAAAAACGTGGCCTTACATATTATGTTCTAAATACTTTTGCTGTAAAGAGAAAGAGCCCGGAACTTTGTTCTCAGACTGTGGTGTTATACGTTGTGATTTTATTATTTACAGCTGGTGGCCTGTGCATTAAGTGAGTGGTGGAGTGGCTGATGGCGTCATTCATTTTGGTGCAGGCTGGAGGTCAATATAAGTGCAAATGACTCTCGGACAATCCCGATGCTCCGCTTATGTGCTCTGGCGTAGCATTAGGAGGTCTGTCTTCCCCGTGTCTGCCTCTCTGCCTTGCTCCTCTCACTTCCTCAGCCTCCCGGGATATTAGGTGATAGACTTGTTTACTTCACCTTTCACCACATTGGCCGGTGAATTATTCATCTGCGTATAAGCAGCGGAGGGGGGGGGGGAGGGAGACAAACAGGACCAGAGGAGGAAGTGGACAGAACTCATATCCTTCCCTCTGGTGAACTGACTACAAAAAACTTTTTATCAACAGTGTCCTTGGTTTTGATCCTAGGTTGACCTTTGCTGTGCCCCTTCTTGCAGCCTCCTGAATGATGGTGTGCTAGGGCACTGGTGATTACAGAGCACAGCTTTCAAGTTTATCATATACTGTGTACTACAGACAAATTATAGACAATCTTTCAGCTGTCTGACATCACACATCCCTATTGTTCATTTGATCATGACCAGCACAATTAACCAGCATATCTAATAATAAGTGGGTTTTGTGTGAATTTTGGCATGAAGTTTGTGGGTGAAAAGACACAGCATACTATTTTACCACACACAAAAGTGGACAGAAGAGTACAAATACTCAGCAGGGACCTTTACTTGGCAGTTTCGTGATCTCAGCTAGGGGCTGCAGCTTGCTGCGGCAGCTCCCTGCTATATGAGTCTCTCCAGGCATCTACGGGCTGCTCTCACACAGGGAGCATGCACGCACATTCATGCACGCATGTGCACACCTCCCTCTCTCTGTCACATGTTCATACAACCATGAGCATAGGTCACTGGCTCAGTGACTGATCTTATTTTCCGGCTCAGAGGCCTCAGGCCGAACACGTTTGCAGTTTTCCTGTGGGGGTGGGGGTGGGGGGGGTTGGGAGTGATGACGGGTCAGATGCGGGAGCTCCGCGGCCTCTCCATTCCACTCACGATTCGGCGCTGCAGCTCCCTCCCCGCACCTCGGCTCGGACTCCGGACGCCACGCAATTAAACATTTAAACGCTGAGCTGTAAAGCAAATTGCTGAGATTCGGGAAAGCCATGTAGGCAGGAAGTCCTGGGACAGAATTACAAGGAGGGAGGGTGTGGGTCAGGACTGGAGGGCGGCCTCATTTCCACCTGAGTTTTGGAGCTGGGTTTTATTTGAGTGAGGAGGATTGCCATAATGAAACTTAACTGGTTATCTGATATTAATATCAGCTCTCTGTATGAGAACAGCCAGACCAGGCTTCCGTATCATGATTGTGTTGGTTTTCGTCTGCCTCTACACATATTTGATTAAATGCTTATCTAATCTAATAACATTCGTAAGAGAAGAAATATAATCTTTTGCGAGCATGATTTGATCTTAATGTTTAATGGCATCCAATCATGTGATTAGCATTTTCATTACAATTTATGCTTATTATTCATATCATTGCCATTCCTTGAGAAATTTTGGATTTCTGCTTTCGCCTCAGAGCTCCAGTTCCCAAGCAATTTACATTACAAACAGGCTTTCTCGTATAAGCAAATCTGTTATTTCACACAGTGAGCTTAGCAAACACTGTTTATTAAGATATTTTATGTTGCTGTTTGATGCAGCCTGAAGGTAACGTGCGTCATTATTTGTAAACCACAAACCAAGTAATGCGAAAAGGAACATGAATATACGCATCTTTAAAGATGCGTCATGGTATTTTCAAGAAGGTTCTCCTCTCTTGTTCTTTTGTCGCTGTATTAAAACCGAAAGGACAAGGACACCACTAAGACACTGTGCGGCACTTTGATCTGTCACAGGTTTTATGAGCTTCGGGCTCTTACATAAGACATGGGCAGGCGCTGGATAATTCAGGCTTATTATCTTACACTGAAGTAATGTGCAGTGGCAGATGTGTACTTACAGTGGTATCAAATATATAGCTAAGGTTGCTTGCAGCTTAATTCTGTAGCTTTCACATGAGAGTCAGCTACTTCGAAATGCACCGAACTGCCCGGTCTCATCCTAAAGAGGTCGCCGCTGCTCTGGTTCCGAGCCTCTTTCCCCTGTTTTCCTCTGAAGAACAGCTGCACATTTTATTCCCACAGTTTTGCTCCCCCTTCCCGAATCCGTTCTGGAAGCTCTGAGTCTACGGGGATTCTCTTGCCGCTCGGCAGCTTAAAATTTAATGAGAGTTCTACTTCATAGTTCATCCACCTCACTTTGTACCAGTGACGCTGTGCAGCACGACCTGTACAGTAGGAATGAGATGAACTGATATACAGATAAGTGAATAAATAAGAGCAGAGTCAGGCAAACGCTGGGCATCTTAGGAGAGGCAGCGCTGATGACGAAGCCGTGATAAGGAGCAGAGTGCTTGGAGCACTTTGGCTCCGCTGTCCTCACAGAGAAGAAAGAGTGCCACAGTCTCTGGGATATACCTGACCTTTCCCTTCTGCGCATTACACGATTTGGGTTCCGTGAAAAGGACAAGCCCACTGCTGGAAACATACCGTGGAGCGGGTTCACGGGGGGACAAGGGGACAGAGACGAAATAAGGGGGACAAAGAGGTTAGAAAGTTTCGGGCAGCAACGTTTAGGAAGGAGGGAAATGCACAAGAGTTGTTTTGGGGGACAGAGCCTGATTAGCAAGAGCAGGCGGAGAGGTCTGAGCTCTGTGGGCAGGGTGAGGGATTGCAGTCCTGGGAGGAAAAACCGAGGGGCTGCTTTGGCATTGCGCTCACACACCGTCTGCAATTAACAGCATTTACATACGCAACCAGACTCCAGATTGCACGACAGGAAAGAAGTTGCAAAGTCCTCGGGCTTGCAGACAACTTAATACGGTCAGATTATACATTCCGGCACTCCCAAGGAACCGGGGCGCGGGAGCAGGGAGACGTACGCAGAGGCTCATTACCACACCAGCTAGGTCTTTAATAGCTTTTTTTCAGTCCTGCAGAGTAAGAGGTTCACTGTATACCGCGGATTTCTGTATTCTGGTCCTGCACAGCTGTCCCAGACTACCCTAAAGTTATACCCAAGTTATAATTTTAATAGTGCCGATAATAAAAGCAAGACAGACACAACACGAGCCCTTCTGCAAGACTGTGTAACCTTGTGCTGACTTGCAATGTAGACCACGGGGCACTAGAGACTCAGGAAACATCAACAGAAGACAGGCGTGCACCCTCCCCCTGTGCTTTCCTTTCCCCCACTCGCCCTACCTACAAGCGCACTGCATTGTTTAGTCATACAGTGCACTTAATGAGCAGGGGCCTAATGCAGCGCCGGTGGCAAAGCTACTTTGTAATGCTCTGACGTCCAGTCAGGAATCAGGAGCAAGAGGGCTATGTGCGAAGAGGCAGAGGAGACAGGAAAAAAAAAAAATCTGCATTCATCTTCCACTCCACTGCCTATCTTTCAGCATCTCTGGCAACCTGCAAATCTCGCAGACAGAAGCTCGGAGCTAGACCGTAGTGCCTGGAAAGGAAATGTGATTGACGCATCCACATCCCTTGCTGGGCCAAATTCTTAAACGTGCGAAAAAAAAGAGAAAACTTCCTCACCTCATCCTCCGGCTGAATCCAGGCCCGCTGCGGCTCGCTGCTCAACCCCCAGCCCTTCCAGCACAAACACGGCGCGCGGCCTCCGCCGGCCCTGTGCCACTCGCTGCTATTATTGACAATCTCACATCAATTTCTGGGAGCCTCTTATCTCGTCTGACGCACAACCTTTCCCCGCTGTCAGATCAGAGTAATATTTCGGCCTTTTATCGGGATCGATTGGGCGGTTTTAGGGGGCAGGGAATGCAAGGCAGCCCGCATGAAAGGTCAAGCATTGTGCTAAGTCATTTGAAGAGTCTTAATGAATGGTGTGTGGCAGACGCACCTATTGGTTTGATTATTGCGCTGTGAGAGAGATGATGAGAGGATCAGATAGAAAGAGTTAGGGAGTGATTGGCAGACTTAGAGGATTCCTCCTCCCTCTCGCTGGCACCTTGGACAAGGTCACGACACACTTATGGGTGACCCATGTCAGCATCTTAGCCAATCTAAAAACAGCTACATATTGTAATTTGCCTGACCCTACTTCGTGTATCTCTGTAGATATAGGTGCATCAAGTAAACTAAAGAAAAAAAGACAACACTGGGTACTGAAAGGACATAAATGAATCAGTTTGAACAATTCATTCATAACAACTGTCTTTTACAGTAGAGCGAGCAGCCTACTGTACATAAACGAAGTTTATTTTTGCCAATTAGTTTGACCTCATTACTACAGTAATTTAAATAGAATGCAATATACAGTTGACTTCATGCAAATGAAATTAAATGTGAATAGAATGCTTCCAATAGGACAAAAAAAATGTTTTAATACAGCAGCATCATTTAATAGCTAGAAGTAGAAGTGACCTTGTATCACTAATTATGATTACTTTTTCGTTAGTCAAATTTTAAATGTGGTAAACCTCAAAAATATACTTCCACATTGGGTTATCACAAAACTTTAAACATTCTGCCAAGAGTCAAGGGCTTTGGGTGTGTCTGGGTGCAACATTAAGATTCTAACCGATACTGATGTAAATATCATTCTGTCATTGCTGTGGGGTCTTTCTGATGTGGACTGACTTAACATAAACCTCAAGCTCATGTCATACACAATTTCATGAATAAGACACATGTCCACTCTTGTATTATTTGTTGTACAATAAAACGTGCCAGCTGATGGGCAATAAGCAAATTTCACTTTGACTGATGTTTATGATAATTGCACATTAACAAAGCACATTGAACCATGAAATAATACAAATAAATGCTCATACTATTTATGAGCTGTTACTGCAGTTTCTTTTTTTAATCTTTGCTCTGGCCTTGTATACCTAACTTTTTCACGTTCTTCCCAAGGATGTCATAAATATGGAATCAAGACTTAAGTCCAGTTAAATTGATTACTGCGTGGCTCGTAAACTGCTTCTTGTGCCCATGAAAAGCTCGCTGATTGATGCATGGCGGTGTTGCAGAAGAGGGTTAAGTGTGCATGCCCCGTCTCCTCAGATGGGTTCTGATTCTCTCCCCCCTTCCCCAGGGAGCCTCCTCTAGCCTGGTGGTGAAGTTTGCAGACACCGACAAAGAGCGCACCATCCGCCGCATGCAGCAGATGGTGGGCCAGTTCGGCATCTTCAACCCTGCCATTGCCCTGCCCTTCAGCACCTACAGCACCTATGCGCACGCGGTGAGTCCCCCCTGTCACCGCGCCGTCCCCGCCACCCCCTCCCTTAGGGCAGAGTGGCCCGCGATCCTGCAGATGTGACTGAATATTCCGCGGGAAAAATTTTTGCGATTCTTCAGCGTGCATATCGAGCCGCTACAGCTTGAGGGAACTGAAAGGGATTTCAGAAAAGGGTTCCTTCAGACGCCGATAAATACCTCAACTCCTGTCACAGCAGGCTGCATAAATACACACCATATATGTACATATTTATATACGGTAGATATATATTTATTTATACACACAGCCAGATCTTTTTCCTTTTTAAATGTCAGGATTAATTGTTGAAGCGGCCCCTGTCTCAGGGGCTTATCCATTTCCCTCATTTTCATATCACAGGGATGGGGGCCGGTGTGAAATGTGCAAATTGACCGTCCCAGAGTAATTGCGAGGCCATGCCTGCGCGCTCTCCAATAAAACTCTAGCCTTCATTACAATTCATGAAATGCAGGCCGTCCCCAGGAAATGTGGGGAAATGCTAATGTTCCAGGAGTGGCTGTGGCAGTGGAGGTCAGTGGGGAGTCCGCTGAGCCCCGCTCGGGTTGGCCGGGGTTCTTATTTACTGTATTAGAACCCTGTACGCTGTTACACATGGCCTTGTGTCACTAGCTACACGCTCTGCACCAACTGCCGGCCTTTCTTGCTGCGTTTCTTGGGGCATTTTAAATTCAGGCCTCAGTTCACTCTAACCACAATCCACACTGCCCATAACTTTGAGTATTTAACATGTATTCCCTTTCAGAATTTATTCCCTTATACAAGTCACTGAAATTAATGAAAAAAATGGCACTTTGTTACTCAAAGTTACTCAAAGGAAAAAACACATTGTAGTTACATGGAATAGAGTACCCTGATAACAACCATAGCAATATTTGCACTGAGGGTTTGGGTAATGTTAAAATAAAAAATAACAAATATGTTTAAAAATAAGTAGAGTATTCAATATTTCATTAAGTGTTTGATATTTTCATCAAGAGAAAGTGCTCAGCCTTAACAAAAACAGACATCACAGAATTTGTTACCCATCATCTTCTTTTACAGGTGGTCAAAAGTAGCATGTATAAAATGACAAAAATGCCTGATACAGCAAGGCAACTTGACTTCTGTACAAGCACAGTGAGAAGCTCCATTTCATTCACATGTATGGGGTCACTGTCGTTGGAATTTTTCGGTGGATAATAGGCTGTAACGACAGAATAATCATTTCTGTTGATGAATACTTAAAAATTAACCCAAGGTCACATGTAATTTTAATTTGCTTGCAAATCGGAGGAATTCCTATTAGCAATCAGCAGCTCCATTGAAAACAGTGTATTTATATGGATATTCAAGGCCACATGAAGGTTACTTTCCATAGTGTGTGAATACACATTATATATTGTGGTCCCTTAGGTGAGTGGGTAAGCATACAGCATATAATCATAGCTTGCAGAGCTATTTGGTTAATGTTTGACAGCTAAATAAATATTCACTCAGACTTCAATGATTTTCTACCATTTTTCTCTACAATGATCTTTAAGAAAGTCCTGACTTTCGAATATCTGATTCCTTAAGTATGAACACAGGTATGTAGATGCTCTGCATGTATTGATACTGACAAACCAAAGAATGCACAGATGAACAACAGATGAAAACAATGATAATGTAGGAAGGGAGAGGCCTTTTCAGTCTAAATACAGGACAGTGCCATTTTCAGTATGATTATTAGTACACAGCCTACATCAGTATGGTCTACATTAGCACGCAGGTATGCTGTATGCTGAACATTGTCACTGCAACACAAGGTGTTGCCTATATGCCTATATAAGATCGTCTGCTAAATGACAGTAATATAATAGAGGCAAGAGGCTGTTGTGATGCCATTTATATAGCTAGGAATTCATTTTTAATAGTTTAACATCATATTAGTTCTTTAGTCTCAATAGCATTGCACAGAGCAAAGTCATATAGTTCACAAGACAAAATCATACAGTATACTATATGTTTTTCTTTGAATCTCTCCAGAAGACTCCTTGAAAGACATTGTTTCTTACATTAATATGCCCGTCTGCAGTTTGCTGGTCAGTTCTGTTCACCACTTGGTCCCTTCCGAAAGCATGGCCGTGGAGATCCCTGTGTCACATCCAGTGTTGAATCAACAGATGGAGGCCTGCAGGTATCTTCCCTCTTCCCACCAGTTCCCTGACCCTGCAGTGAGTAAATCCTGCAGAAAGAGTCTGAGAAAAGGCCCTAAGAGCCACACTTCATGTCTGCACTCTACCATTCTACATGAGTTTTTACTTGTACATTTTTAACAAGTTTCAACGTAATCTTATGTAGTATCACTTGATCTACTGCCTCTACACCTTCAAAAGCAAAGCTGACAAAATGATGTCTAATCAAGGTGATGTGTAATCCTATGGGACGGAATCATTTTATCGATAGGTTTGGTTCTGTGACAGATTCCATCTATAAATGCAAACTCTCAGTCAGTTACAATACTCTGTATCAGGTTATCATTAATCAATAGGAACCTGAAAACTACTGCTGGTTTTTCCAATCTCTACCTTCCCCTGGGCATAGCTTGGTATGGTATTACCTTTCAAAGGTAGCTCAAGCAAAATATGATACATGCATAAGGCATGCCTGGTGAGTACAAATATTCCAAGTATCAAAACAGTGCATACAGACAACTTTATCCAGACAGGACAGTAAATTTAATAGTAAGGTATACTCTTTTTTCCCAGAGACACTGTACAGGAGTACAATATGTAACATGATGAAATATCAAATATAGCAAATATAGGTATGGACAGGTATGGTATGTACAGAATATTGTAGATGGAAAATTTAAAGAGCTACTTCACAAATATAGCAGTGGATAGGATTATAGAGCTGAGCTGACGGGCAGTAAATTGGATTTCAGTCAAACCGTAGGAGGGGGAGGGGTTTTGCACACAAATTGGAGGGGGTACCACATTGACAACATGCGCCAAAAAAATTAGAAAGGTGTATTTCTCCAAATAGGCCAAACACTACTCTGACAAGTGACATCCTATACGTAAAGACAATCCCATATAATACGAAGAATAAACAAAGCAAAAACACTGTAAATACAGACCATTTCTTTAAACAATGTAAAAAGCGCAACCCAAAATTGTGCCGACAGTTATTTCTTGCTAACCCACACAGAAGTCTTTCATGTCTTTATGATGTAACTTGATTTTAAAAATTCTCAGTCTGATCCCTTGCCTCATTTGTCTGAAGCCAATGTTTCACTATGCCACACTTGATGTTGTACCATTAAGATGAACAGAGCAGTATAAAAGACTTTTAGCTATAGAGACATATATGCTATATGATATAAAATAAGACAGATAAATTGGTTAAAGGAGCTGCAGTGTGTTTTTAATACACAGTTAATGAATTACACAGTTTGTGTGTGGGTGGGTGTGTTAGGACAGCTGATCCAGGGTTCTAAAAGGCTAACATCGCCCTCTGTTGGACAAACAAAGAACACATACTGTGATAGCTTTACAGCGCACCCTCAAGGTGCGCATGTGAATTGTGGATGTTAAAATTTAATTTTGCAAGGATTTCGGCATAGAATGTGAATATATTGTAATATTCATGCTGGCTGCACCACTCACTGACGTTTGCTATTTAAAACCTTACAAAAATGCTTCTAATCAAATCTGCATATAGAAATTGTTAAACTGTTAAACTGTTATAACCACAATACAAATTTGAAAGCGGTAAACGTAAAGCGTTTGGGAAGTTCTGTCTCATCCCTGTTTCACAGTGAAACTCATTCAAATTCAGATCATTTCAAATTTTGAAAAATGTGACTCATTTTTACTGTCTTCACCCAAAGTGTAAGAAAATACACAATAAAACAAAGGCAAGAAATGACATCCTTTATCTCAGTTAGTTACACAAATGTTAACCAGTTTAAGGTTTATCTGTGCTAGAATGCACACCAGAGTGACTCATTTCATTTGATGGGATGCCCCTGCACATTTCAGGACCACGCATGGAAGATAAATCAGACAGCTCTGTTTGAAAAAGGCCCAATTTGCCATTCCACAGCTCTCTCTCCCTCTCCCTCGCTCTGTGTGTGTCTCTCTCTCACCTCCCCCTCTCCCACTATGCCAGCGCAGCACTGTCTGGAAGGGTCACATGCGACAGCACTGAGAGTCACAGAGTCACAGAGCAGTGCTACAAAGATAATTGGCATGTGATGAAGAGGTGATTGCCTGCTGGCACCAGGGGGGAATAATGCCATCAGGTTGCAATAAAAAAGCAGATGCCTGACACTAAATGGATGTTGTAGGGCAGGCTACTTTTCCTGTGCCTCTCCTCTCCTTTTGTTTTTTATTAAGAAAGAGAAAAGGTTACAGCCATGATGATGAAAACTCATTTGCAGGCAGTTTAGTTCCTGTCCACCGCAGACATTTGCAATCTACTTCAAGCGATAAGTAAAGAGAGATACGAATGGTTCTAAAATATAATGCTTGGTTGGGCGGATAAGAGCAAAAGCAAGAGGAAAAAAATGAATGAATAAATAAATGAATAAATATGAATACTAAAATGGGTATGAATACCCTTATCAAAACAGCCAGTTGCTGGACCTGGGGTTTTTATAAGAGTGAAGTTGATATTACTCCCCTCTACCCAACATAATTACATGGTTGAGCTTCCAATTTGCTACATTTTAATCCTGAGAGAGCATAACTGAATGCTCTGTGGTTATCCATGACAATCTGGTGGCGGCCATAAAAGGCTGCATTATCTATGCGGTGCATGTATAGAAATGGGCATGTGGAAGCTTTCCCTCCTCTCCGAGCTCTGTAATTTAACTGTACGCTCTCTCCAGCTTTTATACCACGCTGGCAAATGGGTGATGCGCGGGTTAGTCAGCCCTGTACTTTACTCCCGGGCTCCCACAGAAAGGGGACTGCGCTGCGTGAGAGGGGGACAATAGCCAGTGATTAGTGTGACACTCCGTGGGCTTTAATAGGGGGGCGTGCCAGGCCCTGGCTCCCCGACCCCGTCCTCGGTGTAATGAGAGCGCTAAAAACCAACTTCATTACAGAGATGCCACGGCGCTCACATCCACTTTTTCCCCTCATTGTTTGTTTTTGTTGGTGCCTTTTGTTTCTCTCCCGTTGCTGTTTCTCCCCTCTTTCCTAAAAGCTCAATTTATCTTCTTCGGTGCAAAATGGATGATCCCCATTTGTCACGTTGATAAAATTATGCAAATGACAAAAGGAGTTAATAGATAGTGGTGGCAAGGCATGTGGCTAATGGATGAGGTGCCAGCGGCGCCCGTTTTGTGGTGGGACAGCCGCTTTCAGGTTACCTGACAGGGGCATTGAGGGAAAATAATTGGCTTTTCCTATCCAGGGACTCCATGCAAATACAGCTGGAGAACTGCATCGTGGGCCTGGCAATATTGTCATTAGCATTAGAGGGAGGAGAAGAGGCATTTGATTTTTGCTTAGCTGAGCCAGTTTCAGCGCAGACAATTTCTTCAATTGTATTATGGGCCCATGTGGTATGGAAATAAAAGGGGGAAATATAACACAATGGAATTGTCCAATGCTACCAATGTTTTTCATGCACATAATGTTCCGCTTGATCAGCGGTGTCAGGTCCTACTAAAGGATCTTGATTTTCCACAGTAAACCTAACATTCCACACAAGGTAGGGACCACCTTTTGACCACCTTTGGATCACTGAGTATGGTCTTTGGTCCATAAGTGTGCCTCTGTGAGCATGTATATGCTTGTGTGTGTGTGTGTGTGTGTGTGTGTGTGTGTGTGTGTGTGTGTGTGTGCATGTGTGTGTGTGTGTGGGTAAACTTTCTGAGTCGCGTTCCTTGAACTGTTGTCATGGAGTTAAACAAAGGCAGATAGATGACAGCAGAATGGTTCAAAAGTAATTTAGCTCTGTTCTTTATCAGTGTTTCTAATACAAATGGACTGTTTGGACAGGACATTACAAGTCACTGCTCTCAATACAGCAAAATCATCAAAGTATATGAAAGAGTACCAAAGACTACAGTGAAATGGCACAGCATTCCAACACACTAGAATAAGGGCATTGTATACTGTACATGCTATGATGCTATGGTGTTTGAAATAGGAAACAATTGTGATTCACATGATATGTGCTAGAAAGGAAAATATATGAACATATAAGACTCCTGATAGCAGCAGTAATATGTAGGTGTCAGGCCCCTAATATTAATTAATTTGGTGTGGGGCACTAAATATTTTTTGCTCATAGTGAAGTAGCCACTTGAATGTGAAAGATGTACATGTTCACTACACACAGGGCTGAGTCTCAATCCACATTCCTGGTCACTTCCCCTAATCAATTCTTCAAAATGGAGTCAAGTGGTCCAGGGTATCCCAGTCTGCAAAATGAATTTTCACTTGTCCTTATTCACTCCCTTTAAGCTTGTACAAGCTTGTACACTCATTTTAGATTAGCCATTAGCCATTTCCAGGGTTTTTTTTGGATTGTGCATTTTTTTTGAGTTGAGCTTGTTTTGTCACAGGCCGGAGCTTGAGTGATGACAGTACAGTATGTGTCTCAATTAGCTCCCTTCCTCTTCCTTTTCAAGTATGTAATTGTATGATGTCACATGAAATATGGACTCCCTCACTCACTTGTGGATTGGGACTCAGCCCAGGTGAACATATTTGCCTCTTTTTCTGATCCCCTCTACTTTGTCCACCTCTTTGTCAGACCCCAGTCCCTTACATTCGACTACACTCCTATTGCCCCAGATCATTCTTTCATTCACTTTTCTCTGCTCTCACTTTGAACCTGCCCCACCTTGCTGTTGTTCTGATTCCACCCCTCTCTCCTCTCTCTGTCTTTGCCTCCCAGCTGATGCAACAACAGGCTGCCATCATGGCCGCCACCCACGGGGGTTACCTGACACCAAGTGTGGCCTTCCCCGCTGCACAGATCCACCAGATGGGGGCACTCAATATCAATGGCTTGCCGCCCACTCCCATGACCCCGGTGTCGGGTGAGTTGCACCAGGCCCTGGGTGAGCACTGCTTTTTGTTCCCTTGAGATTGTGGGACTACTGACTCTGCTGCAAGGCCAAAACCAGAGGAGATGCCTGCCTCCTAACTCACTGTACTCCCAAACATGAGTCATTTAGGCAAATCTCAGTGGAGGAATTTGTACATTTGTATGCAGGGCAGACATAATGTAGGTGTGCTGGGTTACTTCAGCATATTAAATAAGAGTAGAGATGTGGCAAAAATCTCTCCTGTACTTTGACCTTGTGCTTTGTTAGATGTATATACAGTTTGCATGATATGCTTTTTGCATTTACATTTTTCACATTACAAATATCCTTCATCAGTCTTCACAGACACATTGAAGGGGGTCTAAGTGACTTTCAGGTCTACAGTATACCATTTATTTATCCTGCAATATTGGATTTTTCTTGATGCGGGTATGTTGTTGGAATTGGCTCCCACAGAGCATGAAAATGAAACTAAATATAACCCTTAACTGTTTTTATTTAGTTGATAATGCTAAACAAATTTGGTGACTGCTTTCCAATGAGTTGAATCAAGGACAAAGCAATCAAGGCATGCCTGAAAACCATTTTAGTATTCCTAAAGGAATAACAGGGTGTAACTGCTATCTGAGACAACTTTACCTAAATCTTTTGGGTAAACCAGAATTCATGTATCTGAAGTGCAAACACACAGAGAAATTAGAAATTTATGTTCTAATTTGTACAGTTAAATAAGGTGGCTTGGGGCCATCTGTCAAATAGTTTGCCACGACATGGGGCCAAAATAAACAAAGCAGTGTTAGGGTCATCAATCAAGGACAGAATTCAAAAATCTATACCAGTCAGTCTGAAATGCCTCATTTGCTTCAGCAAACTGAACCTTTGAAAGTTGTCTATAAGTTGAGGAATATTATTGCCTTTGATGGACTATGCAACAATGTTATAGCCCCATTCATTCATTATAGCAATATTAGTTTTGGCCACTTTCATGAGGTACAAAGAGTGATTCTTCCTGTAGATGTCCAAAGTCTCTTGGGTCAAAACAGAGTTGAACTGTACATGTATGTTCCGACATCGTATTGACATTAAAATGAACACATGCCAAATGTGTAGGCCATACATTCACTATGGAAAGATTGCATGGTAATGGCTTTCTTCAGTAAGACCTCTGAGATCAATTCTAAACCCAAACCAGTCCTTAAAAGAAAACTTGTCTGACATTGGTTTGGAATCAATGTCATATTAATGTGGAGCTGCTTTGTTTCAGCTGGTCTCACTCACTCTGATTTGTTCTCTTTTTCTCTGGACACATGCATTATCTGTGCTTTGGACAGAGTCTCATGTAAGCTATAGGTTGTTGATCAGCGTGTTTCTGAAACCAATATATTATTAATCCAAGACAGAACTTCCTCAAATTTTCAAGGTCTGTGGTAAATAAAGGTTTTTCTCCCAATCATTAGCTTTCACTGTCTGATTCTGCTCAGCTCGTCTCTCCATTCAAGCTGTGAATTAGTCAAAGTGCTTTACTCCATTGGAGAGGCACACAGCATCATCAGCAAGGCACTCTGTTCAATATCGGAAACACCTGAAACACACTGCAGGCGTTCTGAAATCCTGACTAATAATTTGACATTGAGTTGCAGTTAATCTGAAGGTCTGCACCGCCAATCGTACGCTGGAAGGACACCGTCCACTGGTGATGGTTTCTGACGTTGCCCGAAGCCTGCTTGAGACGTTCTTGTAACAATGTGTTCATGCTTAGAAATACAAATTAGTGTAAGTTCAGTGATGCCTCAGGAAGAAAGCATTTTTTTAAATGCAGAGAAACCTAATTAGAATTGCTTGATGTGCTGTAAGTCCTTAACCAAACCCAAGGACTCAGATCAACTACAGCAGATGGTGACAACACAGCTCAGTTCATCAAGGCACTGTGTGGACTCAGTGTTGACATTTAAATAAAACACAAAAACTGTTTACAGCAAGTCATCACTTGAGTGGAAATGGACTATTAAGCTGCATGGGGTTACATTTTTTTAACAGTGTCCTTCTAACCCTGGGGCCCTCTCCTTCCTATTGCATTAACCTGTGGTCAGAACTGCAGAGCTTGTGCATGACAGCAACAAAGTTAAGAGGGATTTTCAAAGGTTAAAGGTGTGCTCTGAAAACAATGAAACATCCATTTGATCAACAGATGTAAGCATTTTAAGCCTGATGATGCATAAGCAGCTTGCCAGATGGTTCACTTGATTAGAGCATGTATCCTTACAATGATGCACGATGAGGCTGCACGAAAATAATATTTAGCAGGTGCAGTTCCTGTGGTAGAAAAAAACAGCTCTGATCAATTTATTACTTTTTTAGTTTCTACACAACTTTATGAGTTTGTTGGTCCTTGAAATCGAATTCCACATTTGTTACTGCAAGTTGAAGACGAATCAAATTATTGTTAGATTGAATGGAGTCCTGAGCCAAAAAAGCTGAAATTACTGGGAGTGGTGCATTCAATGGGTAGTGTGCCTTGATAGTGTACCAGCAGAGCGCAGGAGCTTAAGTTACACTCAAAGTATATTTTAATTTCACTATGCGCATCATTTGTTCAGGCCGTACATCAGGAAAGTATGAATGATCTTGGCAAGATCGGTTTAAGTGCAGAGCGCTGGAATGGTTCAGTCAAATACAAGTCACCGCTAATGGGGTCCCCAGTCCTTCACAGCCCTGAGAGCATTACAGACTGCTCTGCCTATTGAAGGCCGGCTTGGTTACATCACAGATACAAAGAGGGGAGGAGGTGTAGGAGGTGTATTGAGGTCAAAACACATGAGGCAGGACTATTCCATTGTGACTGATGCTACAGTTCAAGGTAATGAGGTGTCAGATGTACGCTACTCCCTTTGACCTGCTGAAAGTCTCTGAGTCCTCGTGGCCTCTTGAGACTACTTCACCTTGAATTGTCATACGTCATATAAGTGCCACTGTGGAATATGTCCACAGTGGTTTAAAGGTCAACTACTGCACCATGTGTTATAAAAAACACACACACACACACACACACACACACACACACACACACACACACACACACACACACACACACACACACACACGCACACAGTGTATATGTTCCACCGAATATATGTTCTGTTGAATACAGAAAAGGGGTTATTAGGATCAGCACACTGTAAAGGCTATCTTTGTTATTATAATAATCTTACTATCAATAAAACTACTTATGAAAACCTGAACAGTAGCATTACCAATAAATTCCCAGTTTCTTTCAGCAACACAAAGTGTATTTTCTCCTTTTAAATACCAACCCTAGGAAGTATATTGACATATTTACTATGGGAATTGACTTTATGTTGTTGAATATTTGGGATGGTTTTTAAATGTACCCAGTATTAAATAAAATGATGGAAAACATCTGTTAATTTTTTTTTCCTTAATGCTTCACTGAAGCATGGTCTTAGTTTTGCTGCATGTTTCGGCAGTACATTTCAATATGATCTCCTGGTATGGTTCTCCTAGTTGATTTGAATGTATAAATAGCATAATAAATACTTTTGTTGCATATGGTGAGGTGTTTCTCTGTGAAACCATTGTAGAGTGCAAATCAGCACTTTCTACAAAGCACAGGGTACGCTGTTAAAAGTGTAATTACACATCCATTATATGAAATCAGGGAAACTATACAGATTTAATGCACTAGCTACCTTGATAAAAATGGTCTTTTCAGAAATATGAGGTTGATTTTTTATGCATGTTGTACCATATGTAGGTAAATTCCTTTCACATATGAAATTTATAATATACTGTTGAAAAACAAAATGTCACCATTAATGAGTGTGTATGCATATACATTTTGTAAATAATACTTAAAAGTTGAGGCTGTTGCCACTGAAGTGTGAACTAAACATTAATTACTCTACAGCATTTCTGAAGTAAAAATGTACCACTTACCAAACTTTTCGAAAAACTGCATTAAAGTGGCCTTGCTACATTTCCTGTGCTGAATCAATGCTTCTGCTCTCTTTCATTAATTTACATACGTCCATTGTGCTGTCTACCATTTCCCTTTTTTACTTACAGACATCCTTTTTAAGACTGTTGCAGCTGCATATTTTATAGATTACAACAATTCCCATATAAATAACCAGCCTTCAAGGCAGAATAAAAGCGGCTGAAAGGTTTCACGAAAGCATTTACATTTTATACTAAACTAGCAGACAAGGATGGATGACATATACATTTCCTCTGTGTTCAGACAAAGGTTTACCTAATTTAAAGCAATTCTTGCACAATTCTGATACAAAGTTCATTCTTGTAATTTTCTATCTATTTACAGCTTTCCCCTTTTTTCATATTAGAAATAAAATTTCAGTCACACAACAAGGCCACAGGTCAGATATGACGATTAACATGCATTCTGCAAATTTCAGGCTCCTCCATGTCTTTCAGGGCTCTGGACTGTTAATTCATTAAAGGTTGCGTGCCCACGTCTGTCAAATATCTGCGCTCTGTTTCCTCGCACGGTCTGTCCCTCCTGGTCCAGCTCTTCTCTGACACGCCCTGAGGCCCGTCAGTCCCCTCACCTGCACGCTCCCCCAACCTGTGACTTTTCTAATCTCCCTCCTCTGCGCTCTTATCAGGAGCCCGCCGCGTCCGCCCGCTGACCCTGGAGCGCTCAGCCCAGTATTAAACCCTGGAAAATGAATTTGCCAGATGATGGAGAGGCTGCATTATCGTGCGGTACAGCGTGGTGCGTGTGGTCGGCCCGGCTGGCTGTCTGAGCCTTCAGAATGGGAGCAGTCTCCTGGGCCCTGCAGAGACTGGGGAAAGCTGCAGTCTAATTCATCA
The DNA here is from genome assembly GCA_019176425.1 of Megalops atlanticus. Lineage (NCBI taxonomy): Eukaryota > Metazoa > Chordata > Actinopteri > Elopiformes > Megalopidae > Megalops > Megalops atlanticus. The sequence continues at coordinate 30,398,265 of CM032876.1, read as the reverse complement.
CTAGTCTGTGGGACATAGGCAACAGAAATAGCCCTAAAAAAGAGAAAAGAGTGCAAAAGACGAAAGAGCTCTCCCTGGGCCTGTGTGTTATTCCCCTGGCCACAGCAGCTGGACACAGCCCTGCCAGCCTCACCACTGCTTGCACATACATGCCCAGGCTACCCAGAGATCTATATGCTATTCTGAGTGTGGTCCTGCCACCCACTTCTTGAGCCAATCTGCATAAATCTGAGCGAGTGTGTTGTACACATTCATATATGGAGTTTTCTGTAGGGTCTTCGTGAGAGCACCAGATTGCTAGGGTGGCATGCCTGAGGGTTTCCGTGACAACCGGTGTTTCCGTCCAATCACATCTCGGCTGCAGATTGAAAGCTGGTCTTCGGGGAGCTGTTCTTCAACTCGCACTGATGCTCAGCCTCAAAGCAGGCTCCTCAGCAGTCTGCCAGCGCTCAGGCAGCTCCCCATATGAAACCGCATGCTCTGATTCTGTTTAATAACCACACCATTTCCAAAAGGCTTCAAACCTGTCTGATGTGAAAAATGCACCCGCTTTGATAAATGTACTGCGTGATTACAAGGTCCTAAGGTTCAAATGTCAAAGTATCACTATAATGGACAGTATTCCACACTGTTGGCTTACTTCGGTAAGTGGGAATTTTCCATGTGGCACGAAGAAGCCAGTTTGGGACAAGCTAACCTTGTTACCACAGCCATTAAAAGCATGCCGTCCCCATTATTTCTGAAGGCTGTAGGTGCTTCGCTGCAAATGTTGCACTGTGTTGCACACGGTTTCATCATGCGAGCGCTGAGGAGCAGCAGGCTGTCTGACAAAGGCAGCAGACAGGCATGCTTCCCACAGGTCGACTGAGCCCGGAGTTGCGCAGTGCGCTGCGGAGCCGCTCTGACTGTGGGACACGACTGCTGCGGAGCAGGAGAGCTGCCCCGTGCCTGAGCGGGTCTGTCATACCCTGCTGTGTCCCTGTCCCCCTCAGGTCTCAGCTCTCCGCCCGCCAACATCGCCACCTCCGCTGTGCCGAGCATCGTCACCCCCATCGTCAACGGCTTCACCGGCATCCCCCACCAGCCCAACGGACACCCTGCCGTGGAGGCTGTCTACACCAACGGCCTGCCCCCCTACTCTGCCCAGAGCCCCACAGCCGCCGATACTCTCCAGCAAGCCTTTACCGGCGTACAGCAATACACAGGTATCTGTCTTGGGGCGTATTTCCTGGTTCTTAGGCTTAAATAGGCCAGGATAGATAAACATGGTATGGGTTTCAAGCATTGCTTTTTGAGCGATGCATCACCAGTGTAATTTCCTTGCTACTTTAAATTTCAGATGTTAACAGAACGATGGCTTCCTCATCCTTTGTTGTCTGCCTGTTTACATTAATATAACCTGACATTCTGTCCTGCAAAAGCAATTTTTCGGAGCTACAGCTGTTTTGGTGGTTACTCTGTGTAAGGCCAATGACACAACAGAGTGATATGATGCTGATTTGACAGATATGAACTATTTGTCACTGCAGGGCCCAGTGATTTATTCAGTTTCATTCACTAACTTTTTTGTGTGCAGCTATTTACCCAGCAACCACACTGACCCCTATTGGCCAGACACTGCCACAGCCACCCCAGGTCATCCAGCAACAACAGCAGAGGGAAGGTGAGGGTGAGAGAACAATATTAAACTCTTTTTTAATGCACTGTTACTGTATTGTGCTACCTGGGACATAAAGCTTGAACCTACACTCTTTATAGGGGTCATGGGAGCTATTACTATGTACATTTTATATGTGCATTTTATCTTTCACCTCAAGAATATTCTCATAAGCACAGGAATATTGGACTTCATGTGTGAACATGTACACATATCTTAAAGTATAGGGACAGTAAATGGGGTTCAATGCTTGAGAGTTGTAAAGAAATAAAATAAAGAGCAATGGTGAAAAGGCAAGCCTATAAGGCACACATTGCTCATTTGGAATATGCAGTTAAGAATGATTTGCCAGTGTGCAATGCACAGTTGGATTAAATTATGAAAGTAGGTTGCTGTTGATATAATCTGCACACACAATAAGACACTATTGTGCATTGTCACTCACATAGGTATGTGCACACCATACAGTGGGAAAGTCTGTTCCAAAGATTTGAGGCTGTTTACTGCCAAGTATCTTTGAATAGAAATGGCCTTGAAATAGGAATGGCTGGCTGCTTTTGCAAAGCCCCAATCCACAGAGACTCAGCAAGCTAATATCAGTGGAAAACAACAGGTTCTCACTCTTTTTAAAATAAGGACAAAACCATGCCTTCTTCCACTGTTTTTTTAGCTTATTTAAATAGCACAGAGAGAGATGGACAGAGAATTAGACATCTCGGCTGTTGCCTTTGTTGGTGATCGATCGTTATTTCACTGTCCTACTGTCCCTGTGCTATTTAAATAATGTCCAGAAAAAATCGAACAATAAATGAGAATATGGAAAGAAAGTTTTGTGTGGTGTTCTCATTTGAACAAGAGTCCAGACTTATATTTTTCCTCATTTTCTGCTTTTTACATCAGCTTTCACACACCATATAGAGTATGGGCTTTCAGTTACATGGTGGTTTTCCCTGTTCTTTTATAAATACTGCTAAAATGACTATTATCCTATGAGTAATACCTTCTACTGAGCAATGCTACTGTCATAAATTTGACATTTCATCTTCATTTGTGTAACAATCACAGGTGTCCCTTTAATGAGAGAAAGCAGCAGGTCTGAAAAGGTCGGAAACAATTAGGAAATGGCTATCTGATGGAGTTGTCTGTGTGTTCCAGGACCGGAGGGCTGTAACCTCTTCATCTACCACCTGCCACAAGAATTTGGAGACAATGAGCTCATGCAGATGTTCCTGCCCTTTGGAACGGTCATCTCCTCCAAGGTCTTTATGGACAGAGCCACCAATCAGAGCAAGTGCTTTGGTGAGTCAGGATAGGAAATGAGGATAATGATATGAATATATATGAATCTGTAACATTGCGGGGTTCATGAAATAAGTGTTCTGGGTTCAGAATGCTGTTAACCTAGTGATCTAATCAGTTTAATATGTTTATGAAGGGATTACCATACACACAAGGTTTTTCAAACACATTGAATCTTAAGCATATATAATGGATAATACAATATATACTTCTTTATACAATGTGCAATTTAAGCATATTAAGTGTCAAACAATTACCATTCTGGAGAACACATTCACCATGACAGTCATGTATTGCTGGACTGTATTAACCCTGCCAAAGTTTTGGCACTGGGGCATTGACAGTAAGTCTCTGCAATATACTCTGACCTGCTAATCCCCTCCCTGCTGCCCCTCGCACTCAAGAAAAAGCACAGCCTTTTCCTCCTCCTTCATGAAAGGAAACAGGTTTGTGTGCATCTCTTCGTTTCTTGCAGAGGATTTGCTGAGGGCTTATCGGGTTTCTGTCTCTTTCCAAAAGAGCTTGTTGCCAGGAATTTCATGAATTTATACAAAGCCTCGGCGCCTCTCGCTTTCTGTTTGGCTGCGGAATATGAATTGAGAGGCTGCATGGGAGCCACCGCTGTATCAGCGCACAGATCACCGCTCCTTAACCCTGCTGCCCATCAACATCCATAAAGCAGCGTGGCTGGTTGGCGCTGCCAGCCGGCTCTAATCCCACCCGGCCCTCTCACAACTGCCTCACTAACTGTGAAAAGGGGGGGGGAAGAAGTTTAAAAAAAAAGAATGCGGAGGCAAAAGACAATTATAGATCAGCATTTGTTTTCACTTCAGGGAACGGCGCAGCCCTGTGCAAAATTGATTGCTGCTGGGTCTCAGGGGGGACTTAATAACATATAAATTCACGAAAGAAGGCCTATTTGTGGTATTGACTAATACACTATGCATTTACAACGTAATGTCAGGTCTGGGGAATGGACCCTCTTTGGGGCAATTAATCTAGACAGCACGCACGGGGATAAAGCCAGACTGACGGTGCTGACGGTGGGAGGGAGGCTGACGTGGAGAGCAGCCAGAGTCTGCATCCCCGTTCACGACCATACCCCCTCCCCATGGCAAACAGCTGTACCCCTCCCACAAAGTGTCCCAGCGGCAGGCGGCTCCTCCCCAAGGTGCCAGGGGACCTGGGGAGGCTCCCTCAGTTTTTCATGGGTCATTGACTGCTCCTGATGACACTCCAGACACCAGGGAGTGCATCAAGCGGAGCCACACTTCACTGCGGTTTCTGGTCACTGACTTTTAGGGCTTTATTTTTTACACTCGATGGTAACGGGGTGCCGTTTGCGGGCTCCTGTCGCGGCGTCCGGGGCAACACACGTGTGCCTGTGCATCTGTCAGTTGTTGTGCTCGTCTCTGCATGCCTGCGTGAGTGCCCGCATCTGATCATGCATGTGCTTTCCCTGTGTGGCACGGCAGGCAGGTCTACGTTTTATTTTTATCCCTCTGTGTTCACACAAACATGGATTACTTTAAAGGAATGATCCAAACAAAACTTATACTTAAATATATATATTGAATAATGTTGATACTTATTTGGCATGCATGCCGGACAAACCACCTGCAGTAAAACAATACTGAAAAATGAGGCTCACAACAACAGTATCTATATTTTTATATCTGAATACTGTCAGCATCAATAGAGTGCATAATTCATGTAGCAACAAGCTGGTATTGATCAGCAGTGTTTCCTATCGTAAGACAGAGCAAAGCTACAACAGATTCATTCACTGGCAGATATGCCCAACACATCATCAGCATTAGATATTGCCTCAGTTATGGTACTAATGTAATGGCTTAGACTATGTTTGTTGATGGTAGTTGTGAGTACTTTCACATCAAGTTATGAGTTATAAGACATTACGTCCCCACCCAGGTTGTTTGTCATACCTCAGTTGTTTGTATCTTCCATTCATTAGAAGGCAATTCCATTTATGGAGATGTACTCTTCATTTCTCCACAGTCAGGTTGTGGATATTAGGGTCATAAAAATATGTATGTTTGTTCTGAATCAGGATTTTTTGTCTTTGCACTGTATCAGGGCTCTTTTTGCCAGTGCCCTATCGGGACTCGTTATTTTTGCTGTGTGTCAGGACTCTGCGTGCATGCTCTGTGCCAGAACTCTGTGTCCATGTGTGGCCTCACAGGTTTTGTGAGCTTTGACAACCCAGCCAGTGCACAGGCTGCCATCCAGGCCATGAATGGCTTCCAAATCGGCATGAAGCGGTTGAAAGTCCAGTTGAAACGACCGAAGGATGCTAGCCGCCCCTACTGACAGACCCTGCCACTCAGTATTAACTGCAACAGCACAGGTGAGCTACTACCAAATAACTAGAGGAAACCAGTGTGATACCTCAAATTACAACATAGATTTGTACTCACAAGAAAAAATAAAAGAACAGCAGAATGTTGAAATGTGAGATAAGCACAGGAGAAAATATTAACAAAAACAAGCATGTTATTGAGGTTTTTCATCCATAATTCAATGCTGCTTGAACATTCTGCTTGAACATAAACTAACTTTCACAGTTGCACAGGTATTGTAACAATAGGGAGCATACAGTATGTGTGTTTAAGAAATCAGTAACTTCTACATAGTGAAGTACTCATATAATCTGCTGATCATATCAAGTTTAAACAGACCCTACAGTAAAGTAGACATCTGGGATAAGTGTTCTGTAAACAGTTTTGATACACACAGATTATGCATGTAACTACCTGATTTGGATTTTCATCAGTTCATTGCAGAAACCAATAAAGCAAGGTTTCTTTGCAATGATTCAAGCAATGATTTGTTTTGTGTTTTCAAAGGCCACAAGGGTCTAAATACAGCTGTTCACCCTCTCCTTCATAGGTTTTGAAGAGAAGTGAAGAAATCCTGAAGGAGTTAAACTTTTTCTTTAAAAACAAACAAAAATAAGTTAAAAAAAAAACAAAACCGTGAAAGGGATTTTGAAGACATATCAGCATTTACTTATGAAGAGAAACTGCAGCAATGAGAAGTGCTAAGAAGTTTGCACTGTATCAAGGGACGACACCAATAGCAGCAACAGCAGATCAAGAAGGACGAAAAGCATTAAACAAAGCGTAAATGAACAAAACGTGAAACTTTGAACAACAGAGCTTTTTTTCTCGTTGAGACTTGAATTGTTAATTAAGCAACAAACAAACAAAAAAGCAGCAACAACAACAAATAGATTTCTATATACATATTATATACACATATATATAAAGAAAGAGGCGCTTGTGGCTTTTACTATACTGGACAAATGAGGGTTAAAACTTGAAGATCAAGGAAAAAAAAACAGTGGAAAAAAGAAGTTTTTTCTGCCCCACTGGTGGACTTGCCATTTCTCTCTTTCTCTTTCCCTCTTTCTCTTCCTCTTTCTCACGTCTCTCTCAGCAAGCGCAGAACTATGACTTTCTGAGGTCACTGAGGTTTCCATAGCTACAGTACAACTGAAAATCTCGCACCCCTTAGGGACCAAAGGACCAAACATTTTTATTGTTCTCAACAGTAATGTATAATATTAATATGAATAATACTAATACTACAAACTACTACTAATAATGCTACAAGTAAGAATAAGAAGAAATACTAGCTTCAGGGTGGAGGAGGAAAGGGGTTTTGGTTTTGCCTTTATGCTACTGGGTTTCAGAATATTTAAAGAAAATGCAAAAAGAAAAAAAAAATATTTTAAAAGCTATAATAGGAGAATATTTTAAAGCTGTTTTAGTGGCGTAGAATATGTGGATTAGAGATTGTTGCGGGCATGTTCAGATCTGCAATTAGCAGTCACACCTCACCCATGGAAACAAGTGTCAGATCCGGAGGCTTTATCTGGGACACTCGGCCATCTTAACATCCTGGTAATATTTTCTTTTAAAAAAAGCAAAAGGAGAGATGCAATAAAGTGCTTTACTGGGGTACTGGATACAGCTTGGCCTCATATGAGCTGTTCGTCATACAAAGCTCTTGCATTTTAGAAGCATGGGGCAATACAATACAAAATTCTGTTTATGCATATCATCATATTTAAGCCACATCCTTCTGAGATGCTGTGCCATCATGGTTTGCACGGCATACTGTGCAGTGTTCAAGGTTTGTAATACCACACGGACATGTTCCAGCTTGGCAGCAGGCCAGAAGGTGAACTGCAGAACGCTAGTTGAATGGGAAAAAATATTAGCTGTATAACAACAAATTTAGCTTACTTGGTTGACCTTGCACCATATATGAATACAGTAATGAGCCACCTGGCTCTTTTTTCCACCAACTACCTCCTCACAGCAGATTGCTGTGGTGGGGAATGACACTGTAGGCTACCTGTATTGATCTTTGGATCACACAATTAGAGTGCATGCAGTTACAGGCCCCTAGGTCTTCTCTGCCTATGGTACACACACCCTTGTGCCAAACGCATAGTACACAAAGAAATCTCCTTCCCTTGAACATTGATAACATATCCTGAGGCAAGCTGGCAGAACCGCAAAGATATTTTGCTCCTCCATTTTCTATCACAGGTGCTCACTGTGTGAGAATGTACTTGAATAGATTGTGAAACAGGTTTTCAAAACAAGGGGGGGTGCATTTCTGTACGCTTCTGTACAGAAGAAGAGCAAGCATTAATTGCCCCCCTCCTTTTTATTCTGTAATGATCTTGCCTGCCAAAAATGAGGGCACTGCACACTGCCACCCTACATTTTAGGAAGTGATATATTTTCTTTGTGGGCAACTGATCTGATCCAGTGCAGCAGAGGTATCCCATGTCAGGAACACAAAGGCAGCATCATTAAAGCGCTGATAATACAGATAATCTGACAATAAAGCACAGCGGTAAAAGTGCCACGCACTACCAAGGTCTTACCGCCGTAAAACGTGCGACAGCTTTAACTGGTTAATAAAATACACAAATTACCCCGACAGTGGTTCTGTAAGTGCCGCACGGACGTTGTGGTGCCTGCCGGGTGTTGGGGGTTCCTGCCCAGCTGTTCACGGAAGGGGGGACCCCTTCTCAAGCACATCACTTTTAATAGGGACCATCACTTCACAGGGACCTGAGAGCTAACTCGCAGCATAATTAGGATAATGCTAATATTGATCAGACGGCAAGCTGCTCTGCGGGGCAAAGAGACGCACAATCAATTACACATTGGCATTTCCAACGAATTGACTGACTGACAGAGTTCATTTTTCACGCACCAGCTGACGAATGCTGAGCGGCCCTGCTAACATCATAGAGGAGGGGCTGCACATTACTGGAAATATAATATTACAATGGTTTATGTTTTGTAACTGATTCTTTTCATATTGAAGGGACAGTGATAGGTGGAAGGAAACTGTGATGTGGCTTAGAGCAGCCTAAAGTGCCCAAACTTCTTGCGATCAGACAGGCATCGTGTTTAAGTGCATTGCTGTAGCTTACCGAAAAAGCAGAAGCTTTTGGATCAAAGGCAGTACAGGCAGGCAGATTGTGCTTCCCCCTTGGGAACAGCTTGGTTTTAAGAGCCTTATGAGGTCAAATTAAGAGCGAAATGATCCATCAGACCTGACAGTAAAGATGGGATGTAGTTAAAACAGCTGCTGTTTAAAAGATGCCACCAGCTCCAAACAGGCGTGCAAACACATAACACCCTGAAACCATCACCCATGACAATGGGAATGCTCTGAAAGCCAGGCTGAGCATCTCTATATGCTAATTCAAGGGAAGCTCAGTAGATTGTCAGTATGTTAATTTTGGCAAAAAAAAAATCAGCCAAGGAGTTAACTAAAAACTAGTCACAAATGTGTCCTGGGTGAAGTCTGTCTGAAGGTATTTGTTTTCCATGATATTCCTTCTTCTCCATTTATGTCTGTCCTCTTGTTCTAATTTCCTCTCTTGCTTTTGTTTTTACTGCATGTTGTTTTGAGGCCACGCAAGGCCATGTCACCACCCTGTCCATTCTCCTATGAGGTTCAGGGCTCAGCCTCCTTTCCAGCTCCAGCTCCAGCGGGGCTCCAGTCCGTAGCCCTGCTGCTCTGTGAAGGAGGCCCTTGGCACTGCAGCGGAGCCATTTCCTGTTTCTCTGCATATCTCTCTGACTGCGAGCTGTCAGCATCTCCCTGTATGGAACTAGCCATTTTCAATAATGGGAATGAATGAGAGCTCATATCCCCCACCAGCAAAAAGTCTTTTGTACTCTCTCAAGGGTATGTATGCATCAGCATTAAAACCCCAGTGGCATTGCCTACCAGACATAGCACTGACAATGACAGCGACATTGACAAAAAGGTTACAATTGTGGCATGCAGTCAGCAGCAAAGCTTATTAATGCCTTTATGGGAAACAAAATGTGTATGTATATATTATACTATCTCATAACCACTGAAATGTAAAGGAAAATGTGGTATTTTTTGCCTACAAACCTGAATTATACTTTAATATTCGGGTTTTTGCTTTGATATTTTATTGAAAGCAAACCAGACCATGTTTGGTCCCTCCGTCAAAAATCATTGAAAACATTTAAACATGTAGCTCTAGAGAGAAAACTGCAGAATACTGTACAGCTAAAGACTTAAAGGTGATGAAAAGTACAAGGTTACCGATGTCCACTTGTTGCATCTGCTAACCTTGAGGAAAATGTACAAAAATTAAATTGCAATTTATAAAAAAATATTCAGATCAGCTGTAATTCATTACACTGGGAGGCGGTTTCCCATAGGAAGCAATCAGGCACTGGTATGTATTTGCCAAACTTTTCTTCTCATGCGTCATACCTTCCATTGTTCCTTTCCTGTGCAGGTGGCAGCTGAGGGAGCAGTGATATACAGATATATACCCACTGGGCATATGAAGCTTTATTATCCTGCTCACAAAGTTTTTCATACAGGAGTTCTTCAGGAGGGATTTTTTACGAGGTCACTTTTTTAATTATTAAAATCAAATTAAATTTGGCCTTCACATAACAGCTTGGGTACTACAGGTTAAAGACGGCAACTGCTGCAGGGGCTTAATGAGTCTGAGAGCTGTAAAGTCATTTCTGCGCAAGAGAGCAAGTATACACTAGCTGGATTAAAGGCACTTGGATGGAGGCTGTTTGCATGAGTTCCTGATTGCCCACATAGCAACAGATGATGCGAGGTGGTCATACCAAGTGTTTGTCTTATTCTGAACGAAGAGCCGTCGTTCTCATTGCACTAAAAGACAAGTTATGTGCCAGAGCCAGTAGGTGTGTTCACGTCTTTGTTCATCATTGCTAAATTAAGCCATGTTCATTCCTATCATTCCACTTCTCCATCCATGATGCCCACTCAATCTCTGAGCATGCTCAGTAGAGGGGGGGAAGGGGGTTAAGATTATTATAATGGTAATACTCTTATTAATAATACGATTAACTATGGTTTGAATGCTAAGAAAAAATAGCTTACTATTAATATGAGATCTGTATATTAGGGAAAACTGTCAGCACAGGACCTTTTTTGGGATAATGGGGTGGGTGAAGGGGGGAGGGCTGGGAGGTTGAGGGATATTTTTAAAGATCATATTAAACTTCTGGTTTCTCAGCACAAAGCATACAAAAATGTGACAAAAGTGTTGAATCTGTTTAATATGTTACTGAAATGCTGGGGAAGGATGCAGGGGGACATTTCAGTGTAATTCTAATAACCTGTGTCAGAGGGTGATGTTCAAAGGTAAAAAAGAGCGCCACCTATCTTCTAGGTGGGCTCTTGACAGCAGGCTGTAACAGAAAGTGGTACCTTTTTATTCCAAAAAAAGGAAAGGGGTGTGCAGTAATAGCCTGAGAAACCAAACATTTGTTCCCCTGTTCAGATTTCTCTAATACTTGCTGCTTAGATTATTTCATATGGATTATGGTTGTTTTGTTGATTTTATAATTATTTATTTGATCTATTAATTTATTTGATGAGTCTATTTTATTTGTTTTGATTATTTATTTACATATTTATTTATTTATTTATTTATTGATTTATCAATTATATATGTATTGCTTTTTCATTAATTTTAAAAATGTATGTATTGAAAAAAAAAAGAAATGCTTATTGGGGCTTTTCTCTTTCTCTCCTTTTTTTCAATTTTACAATAAAAATTCAAACTGGATGTTTACTTCTCAAATACATGTCTATTCAATACCAGAACAAACAGCGGGACAGACAGAACAGTTTGTCCCAACCTGTTTCTGCAGTGACTGTACTTATGTTGATGCTGCTGTCATTAACTTTTTGCTTTTTTTGGTATAATGAATGTATAATGTTGCTAATACAGTCATACCCACAGATGTATACTCTCTCCGGCCTGGACTGTCTGCATGACTGTTCTAAGTCTGAAGTGCTCACACTGAGCTTGAACACTTTAAAAAGATTAACGGCTGATTCAAACTCCCAGTACCTACTGCAGTCTTTTTTAATACAGCATCGAGAATTGAAAAATGTATTCTCCTCTGTACAAATGCTGGCAAAATGAAGGTGAATGCAGAAGAGGTTATAGCTCTTTACATTACAATGTACACAAACAAATAAGACACAGACATAAGGAATAACATATGTGTGCATTTAGACTCTCATATAAGAGCCTAATAAGGCAGAATATTGAATTTTTTAAATTATCCGCCATGTCAAACACATGAATGACTCATTGGGATACTTCCAAAAGATGGAATAGATCACCTTTGTTGGAAGAAAATGGACATGGGTTACATAAATGGTGCATTTCTTCCTTTAGGCAAATAGGAATAACTACAGAGGGGATGACAGTGCAGACTCAAAAAGAAATATCACTGTTTGACTATTTGCACTCATGGCTGTGAGGTATCTTGCAGAAGTACAGTTCTCATGAAGATTTTTTTCAGAGTAATTCTGATGCATGTGTAAGTTATATTGGGCTGGCAATAATGTGCAGGGACTGAGGAAGGGGAACCTGCAGAGGGGGGCGTGTGAAAGTTGATTTTTACCTGTTTCAGAGGGGAGTGACAAAACTGAATGGAGTGACCACCTTGTATAAGAACCAGTATATAAAACACAACAGAGCAATGTCTGCATAAAACAGTATGGGGTTTTTGCTTGCTCAAGCGCTGTCACACACACACACACACACACACACATGCACTCATGCATGCACACACACATATAGAATGCTGTGATTGCTGTGATAATGTTATGTACAGAATTAAGAAACCCATAAACTATGCTGATAAATCAGTTGACTAAAAATTATACTAAGGAGTCAGTATGGTTATAGTTTAAAATGTGGCAAAAATCAAAATGGAGGAAACGCTTTTTCAAAAGCAGAAAAAAAGAGAAGGACCAAAAAAGTAGAACCACTGGCTCATGAAATAAATTGGCCCAATTACAATAAAGTGTGGCTCTTGGTCAGTGTGCGAGCCCGGCAGTTCATCTTTATTACAATCAGTTAATGAAAATCAATCCCTCTCCTGATAAACTCTTATCTCCACGGCCTCTGTGCGGCCCATGCACAGGGAGATAATAAATTAGGGTAATATTGCCTTTGATGAGGGAGTGAATTGCAAATTATTGTAACTTTCCAAGATTTATGATGCAGATGCCTCATTTCCGAGCCGGGTTTTTCCAGGCTTCAGGGGGCTGAAGCATCATTTGTTAAAAGTTTGGTGACACTGCCTCGTTAAGCAAAATATATACTGAGCTGTCTGGGTGTCTCATACAGTGCATTACAATACAGTACAGTACAGTGGGAAAGTGTGTGCCTCCTCTCATCCCTAAAAAGCACATGACTGCGTCTGCAGAATGAGCCAATGTGCTCGAGCATGGCTTCACTGGAATGTAATGCATCCAAGTTAAAACCCTAAGTAAAAACCTTAGAGGGAGAACAATTATAACATTGTTAGTATTCAAAGATTAGCACTGGTTATGATCCACAGTGGATATCAGAGCCCCTGAGTAAAGAATTAATATTGTGTATCTTGCACGCTCAGCAGCACAAGACTCACACACAGCATTTCAATTTCCATAAACATGTACTGTACTTAGGAACTGGAGTTGTCAACATGCATTACAAACAACATTCCCATGCCATATTATGAGAACCTTTTTTATACTCCTGAAAAGCCACAATCTCTAAACACAGCACAGATTCCATCTCACAGCAGAGAAGGCGGAAGTACGTGACAGAATGAATAAAAGTGAGTGTCTCCAAAAGATAAAAGACAAATTGGATGGAAGGCTTGGCCAAAGAAAGATGAAAAGCCAAGCTGAGAGGGTGATGTCGATGAGACCAGCACTGACCCATGCGCTCTACCATTAGCATGACATCTCGGGGTGCCCTTCGTCCACTGAGTAATGATTTTGTGCAGTCAGGTTTGTTTTTATGAACTAAAGGATGGATGGCCTTACCCGCAACATGGGGATGTCAAAGGTTGAAGCCAAAGGACAGCAATTAAAGAACTGTGTTTGAAAAGCTGTCTGGCTCCTGGAGTGTGACAACCCACAATAGAAAACATGAGTCAGCACTTTACTGACGAAGCAGCAAAAGGCTGCCCTATACCTGGGCTTGGGGGCAGACTCTGACTTTGACCTTGTCTGTGCAAGGGGTCATCTGACAGCCTTTTTCTCATTAAGACCATTATCTTCAGACAGATAGCACAGTACCTTACACTGATCTGTGTTTGTATTTGCAAAGTACTCACTGAAAGAAAAAGTAGCTGAGCTTCAATTCGGTGCCGCCCGAAGGTAAACAGTTACTGTTGCTACGGTCATTGAGCTTTCCCTATACACTGTAAATAGCTAATCTTTTTTCTTCTGATTCTGTGTCAGCAGCTCCTACAAAGGTGACATTCTATAATCTGAAACCACTGAACTTCCTGGGTGAACTTCCTGGGTGAGAGCAGTCCAATCACCTGTTATAAGTGGGCTCAGTGCCTCCATGGTGGAGCTGAGAGTGAAGTATCACAGTCTAACATCTCTAAGAACAGCAGCATTGGTATGTTTGTGTCCGCTCTGAGGCTATCTGGATGGCTTGTTGCCACTGATTATATGCCAGATTATATAATGCCACTGCTTGATTATTTTTCTTTTTCAGAACAGTTTGATCAATTTCCCGTTGTACATTAGCGCAAATGGGGGGCTCGATATGTTGCGAAGGAGACCTTTGATTAAGAGGGGTTGTGCAGTTTCACCGTGATTTATAAGTCCGTAGTCCCTTCTGTGCTGAAGTTGTGATGGCAACCAAGCCAAGTGACATAAAAATACGACTACTGCAGATATTCCTTTTCCACTTCATTGGTGCAAAGACGTGATCTGTTTATGTCAACATTTTGTGATAGAAAAGTGAAAGGCTGTGGATCTCTCTGGCATAATGCATTATGACACTGATGCCACATACACCCGTTTAATACTGCCAGTGTAATAGCCTTCACTTTTCTTTGTGCATCTCTTTTGCTGGAAGATGTCATTTTGATGTCATTATCCTCAACTTAATGTTTCAAAAACTAATGTGGCTCAGTTACATCAAAACCTAAACCCTCATAATTGTTGCTTATAATTGTTGCTTATAATACCAACCATTATAATACCAGGTAAATGTTTTTAAGTTGAACTTAATAACTGTTGTGTTCAATGTTTCCCACTTTTGATGAGTCATCTTGTCGAAGTTGTGATTAAAGTCAGAATTCAGTCTATAGAATGTTCATCACAAAGGACGATCCAGCGATCTCATCAGAGTAATACTTCCGGAGAGTCTAAACTCCTGACCTGCATGTGGAAGCCACTCAATCTCCATGAGAACCGGCTCATTTTAATCTATGGAAACGCACTGTATACTGACACGGCCATCCAACTAACTGCTTATCAATCTAGAGGGGGACACACACAGTGCCATCTATTTATCTTGCCAACCGCTCTATTAATTCTAAATTAATCCCTCCATCACAAGTATCAATCAATCTTGTGGAGGTTTTCTTATTCATTAGCAAAGTAATTGTCCTTGTTTATCTGAGGGAAGTGAAGAGCAGGTGGCTGTGTTACATGAAAAAGAAAGCTGTTCCTTGTGGTCTGTCCTAGAATCATTCCATTACATACTACAGCCTAAATATACAATGAATAAAAAACAAAATCAGAGCTTATAAAGGCTGCCATTGTTCTTTGCTTTAATTCAAATAACACAAGAAAAAACGGAGAATCCTGTTCAGTAAATGGGGTATATGGAGAGCTGGTATTCTTTTTTGTGTATTCAATTAAAAACTATTTTAGGTCCAATCAAGACCAATCAAAACCCCACTGCGTTTCAGTTACTAACTGCAACTCTTCAATGAGTCGTCTCTCTGAGAAGAGGTCAGTTTCAAGAGAAGCTTCCTTTTTCTGTGCACACCCCAATCAAATGTCTATTCAAGCAGTTACCACACTCCTGTTTTCCATCACTAAAAATGAACTTGCACGAGAGCAGACATCTATTGTGAACTTGCATTGTACTGCACTGCTAGGCAAGGGGTCTCCATTCCCCATGTGTCTCTGCAACGAGGGCAAAGATATGAGCAGGAATGGCTTTTGATATATGGAATGAAAAATGATAAGGGCTCAAACCAGGAGCAACTCTACTGGGAGGTTTGACAAACGTCATAAAACCAGGAAAGGCCAAAGAGAAAGGGAACCATTAAAGCCCCAATTGAAGCCGTATTCCCGTCAGCGTGTTAACTAGCGGGTCTGCCAGCGCTGCTGCCAAGACGAGATTGCTTGTGTCAGGTTTTACCACCTCCGAGCAATTGCCTCTCTTTCTCTTTCCCTCCAATGATATTAAAAAAATAACAGAGATGAAGCGTGGTCCCCCCAAGAACACATGATTTAGGATCCTTGGCATATGCTAAGCGTATAATGATAAATGTGGATAAAACTGTGACGCGTTTCATCACTCTCCTCCCTGTCACCCACACTGTGCGGATCACTGGCGTGTCCTCCGTATTCGGCAGCGGAAACAGACGGGGAGGGAGGGGGTGCCGCTGATAAAAAGGCTTACTTTGCAAAAATAAATAAATAGAGAAATAAATAAATAAAGCCGGTGCATGCCAACTCACTGAAGCTGCGTTGCTTATATATTGCATATCTCCCAATGTCCTATGCTGTCTGGACTTTATTTATTGGTATTTTTAAAATATTGTTAACCACAGGCCGAATCTCATTTGAAGCCCTCCGCCCTGGCAGGCAGGCACAGATTCGCAGTCTGGCTCAGCAGGCAGAGTGAGCTAACATTTGCACAGTGCTTTCTACACAGACACCCCCCTGCTGATGCACAGCCAGCTGCTTCAGATAGGGCCGGTTATCGCCGGGACACTGAGGAAGCCAGCGGAAGGGAGGACTCGTAAGAAGCACAGGTGATGCAACCCACAGCACCTCGGAAGACTCCCAAAGCAACCTGTGCCATTTCAGGTGCGCTAAAAATGAAGTGCTTTCATGTGCACAATAGGTTTTTCTTGTGCTGGACACCATGTCCTGGTAATATCAGAACTGATGTCTTTATTGATAGTCTTTTTTATGTAGATGGGTGTTTAAAAGTTTAAAGATGTTCCAGTTAGTGATTTCATGCTTAGTCATTATCATCCAGGAAAAAAGAAACAATGGCTAAAATCGCTACTTCTGAGTGCTAATGTTACATAAAAAATTACAATATTCAACAACAAATTATGCTAAATGATACTGAATAATTATGAATAATAATTACTTAATAATGAACAATTACAGAATAATAATTACTTTATATTCTGTAACATTTATGCATCTTATGGATAATATCACAATAGCCATACAGAAAAAAGTTGTAAATTCACAGTACTGGGGAAAAAAAAAATCAGACCTTCAGATTTCTGCCTGTTTTTCAAACACCTCATTGAATTCTACAGCGACTCCATATCAAGCCCTGCAGACAGCTATCCTGTCTTCTTCACAGTATTTCTTTTGTGTGTGCGTGTGTGCGTGCATGCGCTTGCTATTATGTAAAATAGAGATTGAAATTTGACCATATTGTTTTGGGCATTTACAGATACGTCCCGTTTTGTATCAAACAAATCAAATTTACATGTCATGCCAAACCAACAGTTTAACGATCACACTTTTCCAATGGAACAGTTTAATTTACAAAACCCAGGTGGAGAAAAAGCAGAAGAAAAATAATCCACCTATGATACTGCTAATCAATCTTTGTTCATCTCTGTATGTTAACAACAAATTGACAAATAAAGTTACCCGGTTGGCTGTATTCCAATTACTTCTAAAAGCCACTGTCAAAACATGGACACTACAATGATGAAACTCCTATCAGAATTTATGTAGATTGAAAGCTATTAGATTTTCCACCACCTGTCAATCCCTGAAACAATGTTCCCAAGATGCATAAATTTGGTATACCATAGTTGTTACGAAAATTCCCCAACTGCGGTTGACTACACAAGCTTTTCATGTGCATTTTAACCTCATTATGACTACAGCATTTTGCAAAGTTATTTTCTCATTCTGACAACTTCTCTCAAGCCTTCTGAAACTGTAGCGGCCTGTCAATGTTAAACATATCCACTTCAGAAAACACAGGCTACCACAGTATGAACTTGACGTGCCACATACCTCGTTGCAGTTGTACTTCATCACATGTTCCAAGTTGTTTATCGGTTTTATCAGTTTATTTTTTTTATTTATCATTTATTCCAATTAAGTATTGTATGTCCAGAATACTACCTATTGCAATTTGAACACAATTTACTTGAAGATGAAGCGCATTTGTGATTGCAATAAACAAATAATGTGCTGATGTACTCAGTCCTATTGATTCAATCTGTAAATCACACAGTTGGCTAAAGCAACTTGTATATGTCATATATAGAGTAACTCATATGAGTGTACATCAGATACTAAGGAGACCCTTAATCCAAAAAGTTGCAGACATTAAGCACTTCTACATAGATAACTTTTTTAACAGCAAAAGGGTTTTAAACTCCATTCACTTACTGCATTTGTGTGTTTGTGTGTCAGAACTGGCATTTCATTGCTTTATAATTATATTAACATGTATCATTTTTCCTGCCTTACATGTTTATACTTTATCTATGTGGTGACCCCTGACTGAAACTGGAACACATGAGGAAAATAAAACTAGGCAAAGTCTACTGTTCCCCAAAACACTGAAGGTCATTGCAACAATGCTCTTCAAATCAAGACCAGAGGGCAAATATTCATGAACAAACACACATGAAACAAAAATTGTCTCATTATAAGATTAAATATAAAACAAAATTTCATTTACATTAGTTATTATAAATTTAGGATTTACCCTCATTTTGATAAATCAAGGCAATGTCTGTGATTAATTGCTCACCAACTGTATGATGGCAGAAATGTATGTGGCTGCACTGGCTCTCCATTGACAGAGACAGTACATGTTGCCAGATATTGCATCATCTCCTATATTGTGTCGGAGTCCTCATGAGAACAGAAATCAATATAGAACAAAGTCCATTCCAGTGTAAGGTAAATCTGAAAGGGTCTCGCTAAGATTATAAATAAGGATGATTTGGGAGCACGTATTTCAAGTCGCTGGACCCATTGTAAAGTACAACCCTGCGCACACGAATAGTTACCCAGCTGGGGGCCATAATTGTCCAAGTCATATTTCAAGAGGGATGAGGTGCAAAAATAATTGGATTCAGATGCCAGATTTTGCCGTTTTGCAAGTGCAAGATGCTAGCCCAATTACTCCCTTGCTAATGGCTAGTTTTAAAAGCTTAGTAAAACAAAGAACAGACGGTACGTATCCAACACTTTTTAATATGGAAAATAAAGAATAAATGGTAAACGCATATTAGTTCACTTTTCTCCTCTTACAAATAGCAAAAAAAAACTAACTGCAACACACAGGTGTAAAACAAATAATTGTTAAAACAACTATATACAGGCAAATGTACACATTATAAAACACATATATACACTCTTTTAATATATTATTATATAGAGGATTTGTTTCTTTACCTTAAAAATAATGCTGGAAGAAGAGCAGCTTGAAGGAGGAGTGTTTTGACTAGGAAACAGCAATTTCTGTGAGCCATCATTGATTCTGATCAGTTACTAACAAGAGGTAAAAATACACAGATAGGTAGTATTTTCATGTAGTTGTTGGATGCCATATGTGTACAGTCAACTCCTGATTATCTGGCTGTGGATTATCAGTGCCAGTGGCAAAAAATGTACGCATGTTCAGTTTACTTGTGTCTATGTTCCCTCCCGACCGCTACGCTCTCCTACCAAATGGTGTCTGGTGCTCCCATCACCTTGCGGCACAAAATCACTATCCAGAACTTTCTCCATTGTCCCCTGATGGTGGAATGAACCATCACACTTCATCTTCCAAGTCCCTCACTATCTTCGAGAAACATCTGAAGACACAGCTCTTCCGCGCTCACCTGAAACAATACCACCTAAAGCAACTTCTTATATTGTAAACTTTGTTTTTCGTATATATAAAAAATCAATTTATGGTTTCATGCACTCATCCCTACCAGCTAGCTCGTACCTTGTCTGGCAAACTATTGAAACTTGGTCATGCCGCCCTTCTAATTTTGTTGACTTCTTATGTGGCTTTTTGCTTGTGTTGTCCTCTGCCTCACTTGTAAGTCGCTTTGGATAAAAGCATCTGCCAATTGAATAAATGTAAAAATGTATTTTTAAACACTTTTTTTAAGCTCAATACACATAGTGGGGTAACACTCATCAGATATTCAAATGGATGCATTGTTCAAAAAAAAAATTATGCTACCATTAAAATGGTAGATAAATGAGAGGCAATTGAAGCAAGCCGACTGTTTCACAAATATAGCTAGCAGCCTGTAAATATGTAAAGAATGGCAACATTGGTTAGCTGCTGCTAATTATCTTATTTTGTATGATGTATACTGCTCTGCGCTTTAGAAGCAAATTAAGTTCTGTATGCGGTACTTGTTCAAGTTGTTGGCTGTCCAGCCAGCTATCAGTTTTTCTTTTTTGTTGGTACATTATGTTAAATATTACATGTTGATTCAAAAATGTGAATAATAATTACATTTTGCAGATTACTAGCTTATTTGATCATCCATACCACAGCTCCACCAGCCAAGGTCATTGGAATTTTGTTTGTGTGAATGTACCAATAAGAGGTATTCATTCTGGGCTGTTAACCTTCACTCAAGCTAACTGAGGGGAATTCTGAGTATCCATCAGTATTCAAAAGGTTTACATCTGCCATACCGTGTTCACTCTAACAGTTAGTGTTATCACTCAGGTCTGTGTATGTGTTCCATTTCCAGAACAGGTGAAATATTTACAAAGATTCATTGTTAGTTAGCTGCCTTCACAGCCCACCCAGAAAACCATGTCATATGGAGTTTCACATTTTAAGAGTGATGTATCTCTGTTAATCTGCCTCTGTCCATTAAACAAAAAAGAGAAGGGACACGGGGAAGAGAGGAGAAGAAAAAGGAGGCGCTTCTTGCACCACAGACTGATCCAATGGAAGTAATGGGTTTTGGATTTGTCTTTGCAAAGAAATGTGTAGGCTGGTGCCCCATTGAGGGGAAACCATAGGTGTCCTTTAAAAGTTCCCAAGCCTCTGAGACAGGTGTGAAGACAAAAAAATATCACAGCTTATCACAGAGCATCTGAGCGCAAAATTTCCAGTTTCCAAGCACTCCTTCCTCAAGCTGAAATCACCTTCCTCGTGATCATTTTATTTTTTACAAGAGCAGCAGAACAAGGGCCAGGAGGGACAGCAGGGAGGGCGTGTGCAGCACAGCACTGTTGGAGGGCTGGGGAGTCCTGGGTGAGTTCTGCTTCAGTCTGCTGGGGGGAAGGGCCTTGAGGTCCTCCAGGGCCCCATAGGCGGCCATGGAGAACTCCGGGTCCCCTGTGGTGAGCAGGTCGAAGACGCAAGACTGGAAATAAACGTCCTCCACTTGCAGGATCTCTCGACACTTGGCTGTGGCGCGCTCCACGGTGTAGGCCTGCCTCGGGGGCGGGACGGGGGCGAGGTCTGCCGTGGCCGCGCCCCCCTGCAGCCGCGGGGGGAGGCTCTGGCGGCCCAGCGTGTGCTCCTTGATGAGCTCGCTGCGGGGGCAGCCATGCAGGCAGAGCTGCAGCCCACCGTTCTCCTCCGCCAAGTCCAGCGTGTCCTCGGGCATGCGGATGGCGAAGGTGAGGTAGCGGCCCACCTGCCGCACGATGATGGACGTCCCGATGTAGCGGGCCTGGATCTTCACCTGCCGCCCCTCCGCCCCGCCCCGCTCCACGATCCACAGGCTGCCGCCATCCCCGCCACTGCGCGTCCCGTCCAGGAAGGCGGACGGCAAGTCCTCAGTGGTGGCCTGGTACACCTTCTGCTCGGTGCAGCCGCTGAACGCCTTGAAGATCACGGTGATCTGGGGGAAGGAGGAGAAAAGAAGGGAGATGGCAGTGAGTAAAAACCTTGGGCAGTATTGTGGATTTATCTGTCCCATTCATCTGCTGCCCAGACACAAGGTGCATTAAGGGCTTTTCTGCTTAAACCAGTCTGTTTGCATGACTTGAATAGCATACACTAAATACTAAACAATGGCTACAGCCATTATAGTGACATGTTTATTGATGTAATGAATTGTCATGAGAAGCCAAACTCAGCTGATCACTACTTTTGACTCAAAGAAAAAAAAACTAACAAGGTAAAAAGATAGAGCAATTCAGATTTTTGAAAGTAGTACCCCGAATACCACAGTTTCCATTGGGTTTGCCTGCTTGTGTTAAAATTTGGCTTATGTGTAAAACATGATAAAGGACATCATCTATTACACCGTGTAATTCCATGTGTTTAATCAGATTGGACTGAATAGACTGAATCTAAATTCACATTAGACATGAGACCAAGGTTTACTTTGGCAAGGGAAATGACAATAGTAAATGCACTACCAGGCTGCACCACAGGGTAGCACTGGAGAGGAGGACTCACAATGCTTAAGCAGAAGTGCACCTATTTTTAACCACGTCTGAAATGATCAAATAGGCTACAAAAGCCACTGTTACTCTTCTGGTGTCAAATAAATTGTCCTGTCTTGAGGTATCGTTCTCTAAGTGCTGAATAGACAAGACTGTAAGAGAGGCCTCCAGAAATGGGAGCTCTCTCTTTTAGCTACTCCAAACCGCTTTACAGAGCGTCCTGATGATGTACTGAATGACGAGTGACCAGAGGCTCTCCTCCAGTGGGCCTAATTCCTGAGCCTGAACCGCAAATGAAAACACAATCTTCTATATCGCTTCTGACTGGCCATTTCTCATTATCCTGGGGAGGCAGGACTCGGCAAGGATTTAGAGTTGCTAACAGGTTACATCAGTAGTTCTGCAGTTAGAAATGTTAATATTTTAGTTCCTGTATTAACAGTATGAGAAAACAGCAAGGTGGCAGTTTCTAAAACAGTTACATTTTGTGTAGTCATTTATCTTTCTCACTAGCTCCCAGATATTAAAATTAAACATAATTCTGATGAGTCTGCTAACAAATGCTTGCTAATTGCTGGAGTGGAACTATTATTCATTACTTTCCAGTTCTAAAATACTTAAAGTTATGACTGGCAACATAGCTAGCTATAAATGTACACGTTGTTTTGGTACTTGGAACCAGAAACTGGCATGCTCTAGCAGCATGACTCGCGACTCACAAATAGCACCATACCATGACATAATGGTGACACATCCATAAACCATACACTCCAACTCATTATGACAGCAGACCCTCTTGTTCCCATGGCAACCATACCAACAGCACTGTCATATAAACCTTATCACTACAGTTAACTAGGGCAAGCATCGATAAAATAAAAGCAAATTACAAATGGGTTACACGCCGTATGTAAAAAGTCAGAGGCATGTGGAGGGAAAACTACAAATGCATGTTGCATGGATGTAAGATACAATTCCACTGTAAACACTAGGTCAGGCTCTGCAGGGCTGACTTTCCCTCCTTACATATCCATATGCCATGTTCAACCTAATATTCATGTTTTTCAACACAAACTGAAAAGGAACATTAATTAATTAAGTGTAACAATACTCAACTGCAGTGGACAACAATTCCTAAAAAAGATAAAAAGTAAAATGACACTGAAAACTCTCAAGAGGGTGCACTCAAAGAGACTGTAAATTCTTTACAAATCTGTTCACTCTGTGCATGGGTTCACTGACAACTTCAGTGAATGGGCGCCTACATCATGTCAACCCATCAGCCTTCAACCTCCCCAATGAATGAATGCTACAACATTTAAAAGAAAGATGCTTCAAGGTAGATCAAAACAGTATCAATGCCTTTTTGTATCCTATTCAATCATTTCAATCCTGGTTTAAAATGGGTGAACCTCAGCTTCAAGGGTACAAAAACAAGCTCAGACTGATGCAATTAACAGATAGTCAAATGTTAATGCTGACATCAGGTAAGTAAATCATTACTTATACTGCTGAATGAAGGTTCTAAACATGAAATAAAGCACTGTGTGTTTTAAAATGGAATGAAAGGGAAGGAAAAGGAATAAAGCACATTTAAGTTTCTGTACCAATTAACATCTTTCCACAGGTGAGTAAACAGTGACCATAATGATTTTTTAAAATATCTGTTGATCTAAACTGCTCTTCTCCTACCTCTCTGGATGCTCTTTCAGGGTGTCCTGGAATGGTGGGTTGTCTAGACCGCTCAGCCTGTCTATGGGTGTCCCTCAAGGCTCTGTACTCGGCCGCCTCCTTTTCTCCCTTCACATGCAATGTCTTGGGTCTATCATCTCCTCCCACGGCTTCTCTTACCACTTCTGCGCTGACAACATGCAACTTTTCCTGTCTTTCCCTCCATCTGACACATAGCTTTCTGCACGCATCTTAGCTTGCCTGAAAGATATTTCACAGTGGATGGTGGACCACCGCAAAAGCTTACCTTGGTTAAGACAGATTCTTTTCATCCCATCCAGGTCCTTGCCATTTAGACCTCTCCATCAGACTAGACTCTGCAAGCCTTTTGACAAATGCTACAAAAGGCCTTGGTGTAACACTTGCTAGAAAACTGTCCTTCTCTTTTCAGGTTGCAGCGGTGAGTCGGGTGTGCAGATTCTTTTTGTACAACATCCAAAGGATGCACCCCTGACTAACTATGTATTAAACGCAGCTCCTAGTCCAGGCCCTGCTCCTCTCATGCCTGGACTACTGTAACTCCCTCTCTGCCTGTATTCCTGCCTGTGCATTAAAACCTCTACAACTAATCCAGAACGCTGCTGTACGACTTGTCTACAATCTCCCTAAATGTAGTCAAGTTACTCTCCTCCTCACTTCACTTCATTGGCTTCCTGTTATCACCTTGCTGGCATACAGGACAGTGAATGGGACAGCCCCCTAATACCTACGACTGGTCCTCACACCATATGCTCCATCAAGATCATTATGCTCTGCATCTACGGGGCAACTGAATGTCCCATCCCAACGGGGTTGTTCCTCTCAGACACGATTCCTGTCTGTACCAGTCTCTCAGTGGTGGAATGAAGTCCCCACAGAGGTCAGGACAGCGAAATCCCTGACCATCCTCCATTGCAGACAGAAGACCCGCCTCTTCAGACTACATCTTGGTTCCACCTGAATCCCCGCCCCCTAACACCCGCTACCTCTAGGATTTATGTTTATTTCACATGTAGTATTTTGATGCATTTTGGATTCTGTGTGCTAGTGCACTTGGCTTCCGTTGCCTAGTCAGTGTTCGCAAGTTAAGTTGTGGTAGGGCTTAAATGGTTTCGTGCTCACACTCACTGGTCTGTGAGTGTTGTTAGCCTGGTCTGACACTGGTCTGATTTAACTTGATTAGATACACTTAGATCCTATTGTGCTGGAAATTACTCTGGATAAGAGCATCTGCTAAATGCATATAATATAATATAAGGTAATGTAAGTAATCATCTACCTCAGCCAGAAACTCAATGTGTCCTGTCCAGTAAATTGCTCTTTTCATATACTGTCCTCAAACTGAATGTGGTAAATCCATCTTCAGAACTTTGTTATAATCCAAGATCCTTTCATAATTGCCACTTTTTGTTTTCCCATGCTGAGAAGCATTCCCTCTAAGTATGCAGCAGTTATCTTCTTGCACAGTCAATTGTACCATCTATCTGACTTTACTTTTGCATCTTCACTTCTCAAAATTGTGCCATTGTCTCACTACCACTAGGGGGAGCTTTTGACACATGAGACCAGCTGCCATTCTTCAGTTTCCAGAAAACTGTCTCAGTCCTCCATTTAAATCCTTACAGTACCATTTCAATATTTAAATATGCTGTTCCATTCTTTCTGATCTTTCTGCAGGAGCTTACATAGAAGTGCAAAGTTCTCCTGCAGCTCAGATTCAGGAAAGCCTAAACAGCTTGAACACATAATCAAATATATTAGATCTTACAAATGACCTCTGCAAGTACCAACCAAAAAGTAAAACTGACACTACTTACATTCATCCTGGAGTCATATTAAGACAAACAAAAGTGTTTGCTACAGTAATGCTCAATGTTATTTTGAGCGTTCTTCAAACATCACTTTGTTAACGCTCTTATGTAAAATCCCGAGACATGTCAAATGGTTATGCAATTGCAGTGTTATACATAAAGGTACATTACTTAAGTCACTACTAAGTAAAGACATTACTTGCCAATGAACATATCCCTAGCAAGTCTTGGAACGCACCATGTTTTTACACAAAGTGGTCTTTCAGAATGTCTTATATAATGCTACAAAGTACATTTTGCAGATTTTGGCCAACCTTGGGAGAAGCCTTTAGAGAGCACTGATGAGAAAAGTAAAAGTTTGCTAACAAACACTTGCACATTTGCAAATACCAGTATGTGAAATTAAAAAGCAAATTCTGAGCACATGTGAATACAATGTACTGAATAATATTTAGCAGATGCCATGCCCTAAATTCTCCTATGGCATTATTACTTTTATCAAAAATGTCTGTTACCAAAAGTGTAAGATTGTAAGCAGGATCATTCCAAAACGTCTGTCTTTTCCTGTTACAAATACATAGGAAAAGGATCATTTTTCAGTCTTTACCCATGGCCAGTGGTCCATGATCAAGCAATGATATTACAAATAACCCCTTTCTAAAGTCACATAGTGAGCACTGAGAGTTTCAATGGTACATTAACTAAGAAATTGATTAAAATGACATCTGTGGCTCAATGAGAAACGTGTATTAGATCTGGTTATGGGCTCAGTGTTCATCAAGCCACCTTACTGGCCTGTCAGTGATGACAGTGCTATCAAACTCTCTCATTCAAGAACTGGCCTAAGAGTGAAGCCCAATCAATTACATTGGTAGGAAATTAGAAGATTGTTTTATATTTCACACTTAAAAGCACTTTTATGTCCTACACAAAGCAGGTGAACAACAGGAATACACAAAATCTTAATATATTCAAACCCCCTCAAGATGACAGCTAATGAAACGAAATGTCTAATGCTTCGTTGCTAGAGCCACTGTGGGAGACTGATGTGAGTCATGGGGTTGAGGGGCTCCTAGTTTTGACCTGGGCATGTGGAGTTCACTCAGACGATGTCAGTGAGAGGATGTATGCACTATACCTTGCTTGTGGCAGTAGCACTGGAGCCCAGGACAACAGGCACGTTGGTCACCTGCACCGACAGGAAACGGTTGTCGATGAGGGGCCAGGCGCCCTCCACCTTGCAAGTCTGAAACTCGTCGCGGAACGTCCGCAGGTGGGGGTCCCCGAATAATCCACAGTGGGCGTACTTCTTATGCTGGCTGGCGGGCCCCGAGGCCAGCGCCCTGCTCTCATAGTCGCAAAGCTCGGACACGGCCGGGTGGGACGTACTGGGAGCCTTGGCCGAGGACGTGGGGCCGTCGCTGGAGCAGTTGTGCTGGGAGAAGAGCTCCTTGATGCGGAAGACAGCGGAGTGGTAGACCAGGTCCCCACGGCAACTGCGTGCAGTTCGGCGGGTGCAGAGGGAGTAGGCCCGCAGCGCAATGCAGTAGTCCACGTCGGCCGGGGCCTCTTCCTGCAGGCCACTAGAGGGCGATGTAGAGGCCACGTATTCAGCATTGCAGCGCTGAATTCGGCATTGCTGGCAACATGCTATGGGGGAGAAGGGACAGATATCACACAATCACTAATACAATACAAATGAATTTCTCAAAACAGGGGAAAAATAAACAGCCTAAGCAACCACTTCTAGCAAGATAATGTTTCATGCCAAAAAAACACTGACATTAAGACCCCCTTCTTTAATCAATGTTTGTAATATTTCCTTTCCAATTCTGTTAAGCCCTTGCGCTGAAGCCTATTATGGCTCCTAATCTAGAAATTGGTCTTTCAGTACAGCTCATTAAGCTGAATTGAAAATATTGTATTTCCAATTCAACTTGATCCAGTTTGTCTTCAGACATTGGCAGTTTTTTATAGCAATAAGATTTATACAACTTCAATGACACTCCACTCAACACTCAATGACACTTCAAGGCAAAGTTTTACTCAACAAAATTGTTTTCAATGTACCCAGCACATCAGAAATAATAATACAGGTCTAAGACTTCCCAGAGAAGAAACAAACAAGCATTGTGCTTGAAGGTGAGTGCAGTGTAGCAACCTTTGAGACCAAAAAAAAAAAAAAACAAACCATACATGAGGCAGCTGCAGTATATTTCTCACCACTGTCCATGAGCCACAAGACTGGACATGTAACACTGGATATGTTAGCTTCTGACCAATAAGGGTCAAGCATGGGAAAGGAGAGTTAGGTATCTGCTGAGGAACAGCCTGTAGGCACCAATGTTACATTGGCAGACCTGAATTAAGTTCTTCCATTAATATTTAGCCAGTCCTAACAGCACATGTGAGACCACTGTGTGTATATACTGTCAGAGCTACGTGCAATTCAACTTTCATCTTTAGCCTCAGGTCCAACAAGCTATTTATACACGTGTATGAAACTGTGGAGCCAAATGCCACAATAAAAACCATCGAACCATGAAGCTGACTGACCTCCTCTAACAGGAACACGTAGCAACTCAAACTGTGAAAATACAACGCAAGTCTTATGCATGGTATTCTTCTGTATTGCCTATGCCATGTCAAGGAAGCCACGCACAAAAAATTCAAATGCACCTGTACTGTCCGGTACCTGTGCAAATGGCAATAAATCTCTTGAATCTTGAATTATTGTACACCACGTGGCTATAGCCATCTAGAGAATGCTACAGAGGATTAGTCAGACTCAAAGGAAACACATACAGAAAAATTAAAGAATGGGAAATCTGCCTTACAAAAGAGAAAAAAGCAGCACTGTTGTTAGGTATGCTTTCCTGCTTCCTTAGTGTAGAAAATTGGAAAACTACAGATAACAGCTGACTATGGCATCACAAAAACTCCAGCTGAGTGGTATGGAATTTGCCCTGAACACAGGAGACAAGACTTCTATCATTTATGATTCCTGCGATGCCGATACATGTTTATTAAATGTATACGGAATTTTTCTTTTTGCACACCATAGGGCTCAATAAAGGCTACAACCATTTTAAATCATGTCTGAATTACACCGCAGTGACAGAGACCAATGTATTGAGGCATATGATATTTACTAAAGAGCAAGACAAGCTAAATCCACCTGCTTAAACCCTGATAATTCTACAGTTTTGTATATGAAATCTTGAGGATATTTGCTAGAGTTGTTTCTATTTCACCAAGCCCATAGCTGTTTTCAGTTTGAGAACAATAGCTTTTTCTTGCTCAAGGCACATCCATCGCTCTTTTATCATGCAAGCAGGCTAGCAAATCTAAAAGTCCTGAATAAGGCTTGTACAAATTTTATCCAGTGTTAATTAGTTAAATAGCTAGTTAGCACACTTAAACACAGATCATCTTAACCACCTTCCTTTCTGTTTAAAAGTTGGACATTTAGCTACATAACTAGCAATACAACTAAGAAAGCTCACTGCAGTGCACAATGTAACCATTATCTTAAAGTTTCTTTTTTGCATCCACCCTGGCAAACAATAAAATTGTACAAGTGCAATACATGAAAGTACAGCATTTCAAGCACTTCACTATGACTAATGCCATTATGCGGAACATGAAAATACAATGGTCTCCACGACCTTCCTTGCATTAATTATAATGGGCTATTTCCCATTAATTAATGTAGGAAATGAAGGGAAGGCTACACTGGGAGCCATAGGGACAGCTCTTGTCAAACATCTTGCTGGAACATCTCCAGCGTAGGTTAAAACAGCAAATAGACAATGAGTGCAAACCAACATTCTGAAGGACAATGAGACATGGGTCTCGCATATCTACACATGACCAATGCAAACGTGACACAACAGTCACAATCAAAAAGGAAATTCCACACTGTGACATCTTTTAGTCAGATATTGTCACAACTGCAGGTAACTAAACAAGAATACGCCAACAAAGAAACCAATGTCCAACAACATGGTCTGCATCTCCCAGCATTCAGACCTTTGTTACTCGTTTCTGATGTCTCCAGAGAGTAGGAACCCCCAGTCAATAATACCTTGTTCTCACTGGCCACATTCTAGTGTAAGTAAACCCTACCAGAACGTCTACTTATGGCGTCAGTATGGTGGTTTGAGTTCATTGAATTTCTGCAGCTATACCTGACCCCAAATTCATTCTGGTGGTATCAGAGGTCAACTGCCCTTTATCCCACCATGCTAGCTGTTAATGCAGTGTGATAAAGCATAGTAACTTCCTGTTTGGATATACATATCATTTAGTTATCTGTACGGATGACAGCTAAAAAAAACAAAACAAACAAGAACACTGAAGGATGTAAAATGATAGTTTCTTCTTGTCTACATGATTTTTGCTACTACTTTGGATGGTTGTTTTGATTGATTATTCCAGCCATTCTCCAATTCTATTTAGGTTCAAACAAGTCCTGTGAAATTAGCATTCGAGTACAGTTTGTAAAAATGTTTGTTTTAAATAAGGTGATATCCTGATTTCACAAAATAAAGGGTTTAATGTAGGGATGTAAATAATTGAGTAACGCATCTGAATAACCCATTTCAAACGTTAAGCAGGGTTTTCCTTACCACTGCATAGGCCAGGCAGCATTCCTGGACCAAGAAACCACCAGGCCTGGTGAACAGTATAGAAAATGTTATTTTTGTCATTTCTGGAGGCCATGTCTACATACTCAGATCAGTAATATTCTTCCCATCACATCTGACTAGCAAGTTCTTAATGTGCTCCACAGTCCCATACAAAGTATACCAGTCAATATTGAGACATCCCTGAACAGTCATTTAGAATAAGCTCTTCCAATCCGAATCCTTCACTTAACCATCAAAGCTATTAAAATAAAACTCAGCCTGGACCCACAAGGCTCAGAGAAGCTCTTGAACATCATTGGCTACACTGTGAGTACTGTGATTCTCCAATGTAATTTTAACCACAGCATCACTCTCCAGCCAATCCTTTTTGAAACCAAACTATTAAACTGTCACTGACTTTGGGTTCCACAGACTTCATTTTATTTAATATTTTATTTATTTATCTGTAATGTAGAGCAAAATAAAAATAACTGCAGTCAAGCATGTTTTTGGGGGAGAAGGTGAGTGGAGGGAGCTTCAAATAGTGAATTTTAACATGCTTACAAAAATGCATGAAAAGTACAGTCAGAAAAATTGTAACACCAATAGCTGAAAAAATACAACCAAGGCTACACAGTAAATAAATCTGAAATATATTTCTGTGAGTAAGACTACTGTACTTTTGTTATTATTTGTAAACTTTACAATTATCTGTCATTATTTAAAATGTTACGAATGGGAGTGATATTACTTAAAGTCTGGCCTAAATCAATGTCACTCACTCCTATCATGTGACAGGGTGTCCAACTACAGCTCCACCTGGCATACAAAAACTTCCAGGAGAAAGACAATGAAGGATAATGTGGTTCATTTTTAAGAATACAACTTGAGCTCACTACTTAAAACACAACTCACACCAGCATGTCTGGCTTTCTGTCTCCACAACGGTTTAATATCCCTTGTCCCTGGTGGCCTAGACCACGCAACTGACCACCAAAATTACAAAAGAAATGCTATTAGGGTCATGTTATGTTAAGGTAACATAAAGGCTATTTTATCAAATTGTGACTAGACTCAAAATTGACTCTTGCCCTTTCTTTCTACCTAGTGTGTTCACACCATATATTCATGGCCTTATTCTGATAAAATGGACTCCCCTTAAGACAGTCAGTCTTGGGACTGATAAAGATCTTACGGTATGTAACACAGTATCAACATTATGTACGTTTTCAGTTTTATGTGTATTATTACACCATTAATTGTTACTGGTTAGACAGCCAATAACGGTTAACCAAACATGGAGGTGCTGATAGACAGCCCTAGTTTAAGGTTAAAGAATTAGCCACATCAATATTTTAGCAAATATCCTCCCCCCACCACCTGATAATACACACCACTCCCACACAGCAATCAATCAAATTATGTGTCTATAGCTGAATCTTCTATCTGCAGACCCTTGAACAGAACATCCATAGCAGTTTAGATTGGCCTCCACCTTTGCAAATGCACCTACTTAGTATATTGAACATCATGGTGTATCACGAGAGAAGACCAGTGTCAACTCGAGCTGACGTAAACCTGGACATATTTTTTTGTTATTATGCTAATTAATTAAAAACATTTAAAAAAAAAAAAAAAAGCCTCACAAGGCTGAGGTATAGCTCAACCTGGGCATGTATAAATGACATATTACCACTTTTACAAACATCATGATTTTATACCAGAAATTCTAATAGTTTGCTGACTAGCCAAGCAACTAGCTTGCTTTCTCGTTTGGTAAGTAACCCCTCTTGGTATTGTAACTAAGCCTAGGTGTGACATGTAGAAAGCTATTCTATAGAAGAGAACACCGAACTTTTATCGCTTGCACTTTTGTTTTATTTAATTTTTCCTAAGCCACTGCGGCTTAATTAAATGTAAAGTGATGACCCACAGGGTTTGACTTGAATGGTCATGTGTTTTCATGTTTATTGCAGCAAAAAATATTTTTACTTTACAACACTGTAGCAGTGTGCATTTAGTATTTTTGCTTTCAACTTAATTGCTGACACTCTAGAATGTTTAGGAAAAGGGCATCAAGATCTTATTTTAAATTGTACAAAACAAATCAATTATACCTGCATAACTGTCAACATGAAAATTATAGCAAATCATAAACTTACATTTTTTAGCAGGGGTTTCTCTCCCCTGATGCTTAAGTTAGTAAGAAGTTTGTTGAAATTTTTAAGTTTCGGAGAGCTGTTTAAGGCAACTATAATATATAGACTATCTAGCTATGAATCAATTCAGAGTTACCGTTTTGACTGACAAAAACTGGTGAAATGGTGTGAACTGGTGAAGCCAGCAGAATTCTACATCCCTTCTTTGAATTCCTCCACTGACCATTGGAAGCATTTTATTTCCCTTCCATGACAGTCTAAGATTTCTGTTTATCTGGACCACACCATGACTCATTGAGTAAGTAACAAAAGAAAAGAACTATTAGCCAGAAAGTAACTTTAACTATAGGCACATAGACACTGGCTTGGCTCACTCCCTCACTGTCTACAAAGTGTCTGCTCCTTGAATAAGTAACGCGGCCCCAGCCGTGATAACACTAATTTCCCCAAAAGGCTAGCAATGTGACCAATCTCACAAATCAGATCAGAAGAGGTAATCTGATGTGAATTATCTAAACACAGCGTCTCACGAGATGGAGAGACATGCCCACTGGCTAGCACAGGTGTATAATTTCACCCAAATGCCTTGCTCACACAAAGATTTGGATCACACCACTGCATGCTAACTCACAATAAAAGTGTTATTTTGGTGTCAACTTGGTGTTACCTTAGCCCCCCCCCTCCATTTTGTGTCTGAGAAGAAGCCAGCGACCTCTAATGGGAAACCTTGACTGCTTCTTTTTGGTAATTATTATGATTGTGATCTGTGATAAAAAATATACTTTTTTCTTTTTAAGATAAGTATTTATTAACCCCTTATTTATTAAAAGACACAAATGTATAATCAACCACATGCCCATATGCTCACACACATCCCAACTGTACACATACTCCATCAACACTTTGCATAAAAATCTTAACTGGGTACTTGTAAATGTTTAGTGCCAACAAGCAGTACAGGAGATGATACATGTTTAATTGATGTAGTTAATTTACACAAACTATTTTTCAAGAGCAAGACATGACCTATGTTTTAATGACATGTGAATAACAATGGTACATACACACCCACATTTGTAGAGTATGGCTGCTGAGCAACAATTCAAGGAATAAAACTAAAACTCCTATAAACAACTTGTAAAAGTGATCATTACACTGAACCGTTTATTCACTTGTGAAAAAACACATGTGCATTGTATGTTCTCTATGTGCATAATGAACAAATTAAACTTACAGTAGAAATAATGAATATTCATTGCAAATAATATTACTGCTTTGCGTATTCACCCTGCTGAGACAACTTGTTGACACTGGTGGAAGTTATGCAGAACAGTAACAATATTTAAATTCCCTACTAACAGTGGTACCGCATATTGCAAGCATTTCCAGCCAAAAAGAATATTTAAGATGAATCAAAATGCTTTTCAAATTTCAAACTGTGCAATCTACCCTACTGTCATGCTTTCTTAGCTTTGGCCAATATTTGCTGTAAGTGTTCTCGGACATTTTAATATACAATGAGTTTGTACAGAAACCCCACATCTGCGTTATCCCACTCAAAATCCAAGCAGGACGTCAAGGTATAGATTTCTTTAAAGGTAACAGCATACTTCACTTGGGAAATCAACGGGAGAGTATGTGATACTATGAAAGAGCGATGCTAGATTGCGTAATAATGGGAACCAGTCTGGTTGAGATAAATCGGGGTTTGGGGGTTGTGTGTAAGGTTAGAAAGCCTATTATTGTTTCAGAAATTCTTGATATGTATGCAAAAATTATATATTAAAATACACGATCTCAAATGAATTGTGCACGTTGTTCAAATAGATACGACAAATCGTTCCTCAACCGGACAAGGTACCGACTATCTACACAGTATCTACACAACACTTACTGCACGTTCACTTGGATGTAGCTAGTTAGTTATCGGACCTATCACGTTTGGTTCCTTAGAACTTATGGATTCTGACTTTGGACTTAGAGGGAACTTTGGTTATTTTACTGCTAGCCTCGGTTAACTCTTCAAAAGAGTTGATAAACTTTTCTCGTTGTATTAAACAGTTGGCTAAGCCATCATCAGTCACGTTCATATGTCTGACACTGTAAGAGGTCTGAACAACTCTACGCTATTTAACTGGCAACTTAAATAGCTAATATCATACCTAAACTGAATAAAACTCGACAAACATGGTGACAAGTATTTCACGCACTCAGCAATTAGATATGCGAACTTTAAAGGACTAGGACTAACTTTAAATAGTAGTGGCCAATAAAACCTGGCAAAGCGCGATCATTCGAGGTAATACGATAATACCTCCAGGCTACACGATTGCTTGCTGTTTTGATTTATACTTAGCTAGATAACGCTGTTCAACTTATTCACAGATCACATTCGTCCACAATAAAGCCCATACCTTTGGCTTGGGGGTTGAGGAAAGTTGAGCTAGGTAGCTAGCTTACCTAACAGTAACAACATCACATAGAAAGGTTTGGTCAGCTAATGTTAGAAGGTGTATTCCCTTAAAACGTGACAGCTAGCTAGCTAACCGAGGGACTGGTGTGGCTGGCCATCTAAGTTAGCAAGACAACGGCAAGTAGCCTATAGTTTATAACTACCTGGCTTGCTTAGCTATGCAGTGATAGCCAACATAGCACCGTAAATAGCGAGTTATCTCAGTAACTTTAGGTAGCAAACACGTTCTAAACAATTTGCCAGCTAGTTAGTTAGCTAAATATCTACCTAGATTTGTTTTTACAAACTAGCGTTAGCGAGTCGGTTACAAAGACGTACGTTTACTCGTTAGCTAGCTAGCGACTGTTTTCAGCCGGCTAGCTTCTTAGACAACCAATAACGCTAGAATCAAATAGTAGAGTAAGAAAAATAGGGAGGCGACGTTAGGTTACCTAGTTTCGCAATACAGAAACACAGCTATTCACACTGGTGTGAAAACTTCATCTGATCGCAAACTAACGCTAGCTAGGTGGCCAACTTAGGAAAAGGGACATTTAGTTGGTAGGCTGTAGCCATTCTGGCGCAGTATGCTCAGTCGGGATGTCATCAGATAGCTAGCAAGCTATTTGTGTGGACATCAATTCTCATTTCATTTAGGTGGCAACGTTAACAAGAACTAGCTAGGCTGTTGTAGTTTGCCTGCTAACATCACCCATTTCTTTTGAATTCTACATTAATAGCTAGTGAGCGGAATCCCTTCCCAGTTAAATCAGGATACCGTATCCAACCGAAGGGGGCTGCAGCTCATCTTGGCTAGCTAGCTAGTCGAGTAGCAAAGTTTGTCGCTGCTCCGTACAGCGTAAAACCGTGATTTGCATGCAAAGTGCAATCGTATAAATATAAAGACTTACCTGGTTTGAGCAACAGCGAAAGTAATACCATCATAAAAGTAACAGAGTTCCAAAGCCTCTGCTTAGCCAGGTTTTGAGGTCCGCTTTTCCCCATACCAATCCATTCAGTTAGAATGGAGTTCCTCGACTGCTGCTGGACGACGAAGTAGCTGCAGGAAATTAAACAAAATTCACATCCCTTCCCAGGCGCTGTCATTCAAAAGCAACACTTCGTTCCGTGCACCCTAACAGGGGAGGGGTGTAAAGGCGGAATGGGTCGGGTCATAGAGACGGCTACTGGCCAATGAAAGCCCAACTATTCGACAACCATCTAATCAATTTGCATTGTATCAATCATAAATGAAAATCAATGAAATAAGAAGTAGGCTACGTGTCAATAAAGTTGTAGAAGGTGCCTCAATGAAAGTGCAAAGGAGACAATCCCCAAACTATGGAGGTTGTCTTAGGGGACATGAATGACATGGACTGGATTTTGAAAGAAAGCAGTCATTACAAAATTTACATATGAATGTCTTACTAGTGGAGATTTTGAAGCTCTTAAGTTAGCTCGTGTCAAAGTAAAATTTAGCGGTGCTAAAATCCTTTCGGAACTGAAGTTTTACCGCTGCGTGCGCTATAAAAGAATGCAATCAGCTGTGTCAGCTGTACTGTTTGATCTTGCCAGGTCTTAATTGAAGCTGTAAAGCAAACGGCCTTATGCAAACATTTGCATTTGTTTCTTGCAAGAGCATTAAATTACCTTTCTCAACTGCATGTTAAGAAACGGTACACAGCACACTGACGTCTGATTAAAATCTTAATTGCAATTATTAAACAGTTAAGTAAATCTCTATAAATACATTATTCGGAAAAACTACATTTTTATCGATAAAGTAAGGTTATGCTCGCTCTCTGTAGAATATATACATAAATACAGTGGTGGGACTCTGTTTTGTGAATTTGAGCAGTACATTAAAAATGTGGGAATACACAACAGTAATCAAAGGGCTCGTAAGTGCAGGTTGTAGTCCCAGCACAATGAACTGTCACTGGACTTTACAGTGTGCATTAAAACCATACACGTGATTCTGTTAACTTCTTGTTTAAAAGAAATACAATTCAAATAGTAAAAACTCTAACTTTAGCACAATCCTTGTTGGACACTTAAGTAAGTTTTATTTTTCTGAATTATTGCTCATGCTGCATGATGACCTCCATTCACGCATGTGGTTTATTGGATATTGGAGGCATAGAACCACTTTCACCATTATTATTGTTGAAATATATGATAACATATGATGTACATGCAGTATCAATGCATAATTCTAGACTGGAGAAAGCATTTTCCACAATCTGCCCTTTACAGGTTTTTTGCATGGTGTATGCTTTGTATGTACGTGTGTGTGTGTGTGTGTGTGTGTGTGTGTGTGTGTGTGTGTGTGTGTGTGTGTGTGCGTGTGTGTGTATAATGCTATGTATCCAGTAACCAATAAATATATTGCCAAAGACATTGGGGAGCAGAGGAAGACGTAGTGAACTGGGTATGATGTCATGAAACATTAAACTGGAATGGAAGAAAGCCATCCCAACAGCTATCTTGGTTTGATTTATGAGCAACGTGTCTCCCAAAGTGGACCTCTTCATTCCTCTATTTGTGTAATGCAGAGGAGAAAAGATCAAAACTCCAGTTTTTTCTCTTAGGCAACCCCTCTCCTTTTTCCCTTTTACATTACAACCTGTTATTCGCTTTCTGTGGAGTGCAGCCAATTTTCCATCTCTACTTGTTTCTCCTTTCTGTGGCTGGTAGATAGAGCTGTCTGAAAGATACACAGCTCACACAACTGTGTGATTCTTTTGCATATATTCATCCCCCCTGTTGCTCTGTGGCAGTGACACACAAAGATTTAATCTTTAGTTGTGATGAATGTCTTCCCACGCATGCAACTGTGGGATGTTAACTGTGTTAACAACTATTAGAAAAATGAACTTCTGTGTTTTTCAAAGAAGCACTCATAGTTTTTCAAAAGCCAGCATTCTCAGATAAGTAGGTGAGTCCTTAGAACAAAACCTCAGCCAGATCTGAGGTAGTCTTTATTACTGGCGGCTTCTTGAACTTGCTGTGAATCAGCTCTGAAAGGTATTAGATGCCCTACAACAAAATACACGGTAGCTTCCTTGTGAACACATAATAGTGTAATTCAGGTGGTCTGTAAGCCTAGTGAAAGGTCCAAACAATTCTTGATAGGGGTTAAAATGTATTGTGAAGCGGGAAATGAACAAAGCTCAATCCAGCTGAAACACTTGCATTGTTTCATCATGCAAGGAGTTCCTCTCTTCATAGAAAACCAAGTATGCAGAGGCAATCCTCTGAGGAAGGCTTTGTGTTTTTTCAGATAATTTGGGGTCTATCCCCTTTATGGTTTTTGTCCAGATTACACTCTAAATACCCTGTTCTTCTCTTCCACTGTGCCCACTTGGCTAGATTTGCAAAGTTATGTAGGTAACATAAATTCAAGATAAATGGGTGTCCATTCTCACCTGTCACAACACTTTTTGGGATCCATCATGAATATTACCTATGGGAAAGAAAAAAAGACAAGTGTGAAGGGGTATAAAATAAATGCTAATTAATGCTAATTAATTTCCTAAATAGCACAGAAACTGAAAACACCTTTATAACAATCCTGCTGATTATGAATTGACTTGATGTTAGATGGAGTAAACCTATGGATTTTTTCATGATTCAGGATTTTCAAGAACTAGTTACTGGATCCAATTAACATTTGTCCTTAACTTTGATTCACAAACATATTTAAGTGTTACAGACAAACGGTGATTAAACCCAGGGGTAGTTGTCAAAGTACTAAATTGACAGACTGGCACAATACATTTTATGATTCTGTAGAGGTATTGATTCCTGTAAGGAGGCTTATGAGGTAAACCTCCTTGATACCTCTGAAACATTATTCAAACATGGCTCACTGAAGCAAAAAGTTAATACATCCAGGTAGACAGGAAGAATTCTCAACATGAAAGAGTACCCCTATAGAGGGTTCGTGAGAGTTGAGGGATGGAGAATGATCCCTTTATTCCCTCTCTCCTTTGGAGCATATTGCATTGCATGACCCAGCATACACGTATATTCTTTTGCTTGTAACAAGGGGGCCAGAGCAAATTACTGGGATGCATCAGGTAAAAAAAATCTGAGGCCAGTACATTTCTTGTGACACTGAATCGCTTGTTCTAATACAATAGAAAAATGAGGTCAGCCTGGTAAAATTAGCCACCCGCCTCACGGCAGGCCTGAATGCCAGGCCAGCGAGAAGGAACGGCTGGTCTCGATTTGTGAGCTGGAGGAACAAGAGAGCAAGAGATCAGAGGGAGGGGCAATTTATGAGAGAGGCACAGATAGAGAGACAGACTGAAAGTGAGAGAAAAGATAGAGGAAGGGAAGAGAGGAAAGAGGGAAGCCCAGGCAAATGGAATGGAGCAGGGAGAGAAGCGGGAGTCTGAGAGTAAAACAGATGGTGAGAAAGGCCAGAGAGGAAAACAGAGGAAGTGGTGGGGGGCATCAAAAGAAAAGTATGGTGAAAAGAGTGAGAAAGAGCGAGAGAGAGCCAAAGAGAGAGATTATAATAGAAAGAATGAGAGAATTGGAATATCATCATGGCAGAGTGTAAGTGCTGAACAAACGGGAGTAGGAGAGACGGAGAAGAATTGGGTTTCCCTTGGCTGTGTGACTCGGCAGCTCCACCTGTTCCTCATTAAGGTCCTCACATTGCCAGACCAGCTCTACACCAGGCTGCTTGTTTGTATTATTATTATTATTATTATTATTATTATTATTGTTGCTGTTGTTATTGTTGTTGCTATGAGACCCACTGTACTGTGGTCAGGACTAAACTTGGAATCGGGGCCATCAGTCACCTATAGCCAAGCACCCACCCTTCCCCCTCAAACCCAAAACAAAACACAAGCCCACACCTAGAGTTCCTCATAAATATCTGAAACAACTCTAAACAAGTTCACACCAAACAAAAGAGTTCATTTGTATTTATTCTAAATTCAATAAAGGCAAATGATATACACTTTTTATATATAGATGAAAAGTCTGGGAAGTTATGGCTTTGCTTTTTTGGAAAGTGTAATCAGTGTGTAATCCAGAGGCAAAGACATTGTCTCCATGTCGGTGGTGTCCCCCTCAGAGGATATGATCTTTCAATGTTTGCTTTCATTTTAGCACTTTGGGCATGGGAGCTGATAGTTAAGGCTGAGGGCAGCTCTACTGAAAAGTGAGCTACCTGACTGCAGAGTGCAGCCTGAGTGTGGCTTGGGTAGGCTGCTGGCGGTGATTGGGCAGTTATCATGTGGAAGATAAGAGGCTAGGAGGTGTGAGTGTCTGAGGAGCTGTTCTGATAACATCTCCTCTTAAGGATCCCACTGACAAGCCCTGAGAGATACCTGACAGTGTACACACGGGGAGGGTAGTCCTCTCTATGCGCATGTGTGCTTCTCTGTAGGAGGGCGTGTGTTCACAAGCTTTAGGACTATGTTGTGCTTGCTCATTAACCAAATGGTAGAACCCTCATTTTCTACCTTGTGTATGTGTGAGTTTCCAATGGATTTACGACCATTCAGGGGTAATGTGTTGTGATTTCCCTGCACTGACATCAGACCAAATTCAGGTACGGTAACCCCTCAAATTTCCAAGAATGTTAAAAACCAATAATCTGTATCTAAATTCCACCTTTCTATCTAAATTCTTTATTTTCATCTTCGATGGTCACCCCCTGACTCCTTCTCCCATCTTAAGAAGAAATGTTGTTAACACTGTCAAGCCGTGTCAAGCCAAATGTGTTTGAAAAGACCATCAACAGACAGGGAAACGAAGCACTGAGGTCACAGGTGACACTTTTTGTACTGATGAAGGAAGGTGGGTGAGGTAAAGGAGAAAAAGGATTGGGGGAGCCTTCTAATCCTGTCTTGTGGGGGTGGGGGGCTGGTTTGATTTGGGTGAGGCGCTTCACCTTTGGTCACCTTTGGCCAAAACCTTTCTCAACCTTATTCTTTTTTAAGGTGGTCTTTTTTGGTGAACAAAACCCTGTTGGTCTGTGATGCCGATTTCTCAGTGTATGATAAGAAAGCTGGTTGCCAAAGAAGGTAGACAGAGAGAGACAGACAGATTTACAGAGAAGCAGAAGAATGAGACATTTTCCCTTTTTCTCTGTCACACCTGCTCAGACTCTCATAATGAGCTGGGGCAGAGTGGGGAGAGGCAGTGTGCCAGAGTAAAAACCCTTGAAATAATAACCTCCCTCACCTAAACTCCATTTTTCCCTCCATACCACACTTCTGTCTGATTCTAATCATGAAAACACTGTACTCAGAAACACTATCATATGAATTACTGCAAATATTACTTGTCTTAGTGTTTTGCAAGAGCTAATTTTCTTCCAGATGAATCATTATACAATGTCTATAAGTGTAATAAAGGTCTGCACTTAAACAAGTGAAAGCTGATGCTTTTTTTCCGCCCCTTGACCCCCACTCCCCTCTCGCAGGAACAATCATGCAAGCCCCCAGCCCCCCTCTGCCTCCCATTGGTTGAGTGTGAGCTGGGCCTCATGCCCCGCCCCCACCCCAGGGATAGGCAGAGCAGAAGAGACAGACAGCCGACAAATTGCATTGTAATGACTCCTGAGCACAGCTTCCACCACCTACCTCAGAGATTACAGACAACACTCTTAAAAGTCTTCATTAGCCACTAAAAAAGATAATGGCAAAGACACCCTAGAACACATTTTTGTAACCTTTTACAAGCTTGCTGTCTGGATATTTATGGCCTGTGAGAAGGACTTGCACCACGTTGTTATAGCATGCTGCTTCTGGTCAATACTGCCTTTCTTTATATGAGTAAAATTAGGAAATTTATGAAACTTATAAAGATAATGGACAACATAGACTCTTGTTATAGTAAAATGTAGTCTTCACCTGTGTTGAGTAGGATTTTGTAAACTACGTCAGACATACAAAGACACTCACACATGACAGGGTGAGTGCAGTCTGATAAAGCTCTTGCTAAAGAGTGCCCCTCTGATGACTGTATTTATTAACATGCAGAAGTGTAGTCACACTGTCAGCACGTTGTTTACAGTAAAATGCTAAATTTTATGAAAAAGCGCCTTTTTGGGACAAAGATGAAAAGTTTTGAGGCAAAAGAAATCTTGGTGTCATTAAAAGGTCATTTCAAGTATTTGAGCTTGGTTTTGTTTTTTGGTTTTTGGTAGGCCCTATCTTCATTTTTGAGGGAATAGTTTGCAGATTACTGTCTGCAAATTTGTATAACTATTCAAACAATGCTTGATTTTAAGTGGATGTGCCCCAAAGTGATTTTTGATATTCTAAAAATGTATGACAGAGAGAATACATTTCAACATTCTTTCAATAAGCTTATCCAAAATAATTAAACATTTGCAATGGGAGCACTTTGTCCACTGTCAGTGTGGAGAGGAAACCTAGATTACTGTTGTAATACATACAGTTTGTTTCTAAACTTAATGAAAAACTGAGTATTTTGCTGGATTTTTTGATCAGCAGTACAAACCAACAGAAAGACCTTTGTGGAGCTTAATTTCAGAAACATCAACATTAAGGCTGTAACTGACACAGCTCAATCACTGTGAAACTGTTCACCACAGTTTCAGTTATGAATGAGTTATTACTATTATTCTTTTTAAGCATTTGTCTTTATCCACAATGTCTTGTGCTACTTATATTTTGCTTATTATTTATTCCTATACTTTGACACCTTCTGAACCCATGCAGAGCAAATTGCTGGAGGGGGCAACAACAATGCCATACTCTGGAATCAAACATACAACAAGACAAGTTCCTTCACCACTGTGTCATACATTAAATGTGTCCCTTGATAACTGAATATGCAAAGGAAACATAACATAACCATGTCAAACTGAGAGTACACGTAGGTTCTGTCTCTTATTACACCTTGACATAAATGGACATGTTCTGGTCCAGTAAGCACATTTATTTTGAAGACAGAAAGAGAGTTTGTTTTGTTTCAGAGAGCTCAGAAGACTCAGAGCAACCCACATCTGCCTCGCACTGCCAACAGCCCACAGGATTCCTGAGCTGCCTTCGTCTAACAGGACCTCTGCTTTTTTCACTTCACACGGAAACTGTAAACCTTCACTGACTGCAATGACACTTCTCTGTGACCTACCCACAGCTGGACAAAAGTTAAACAAATGCAGAAGGTAAAGACACTGTGAAGACATTTTTTTTTTCTTTCACCATCTTCTTCTCTCACACACTTACCTCCTTCCTCCCTTACTAAACAGGAGAAGCACTCAGCAGAATTCTGTCAACCAACAAGTGATATGGGAGGCCTTATACTTTTAATCTGAAAATGATCGTGTACATGTAAAAACCTACTTAAAGGGTTACATTTGACTGAAAATGGTTACATTGGACATGTTTACTATGGATTGACACGGAATGTGAACAATTAGTACCAATATCAGTACCAGATATTTTTAGAGTTTGTGTGTTGAAAATGTCAAGGTCTTAAACACCTGGAAGTGAGATTGCAAAGGGCAAGGATAAGGCTGGGCTGGATGACTTCATCTCAGTTTTATTCAGACCAGTTCTGAGCTTATCCATCCAGGTGAGTAAATGTTGTGCTTGAAGACATTAATCATACAAACAGCACCTCAGAACCAGGCACAGACCCAGAGACAGTAACTCACAAGACCAGGGTGTAAATTTAGAATGCTGTTCCCTATTCACCAAGGTTTACCACAGGAGGCATTTAAAGAATTTTCCTTGTGGCGCATGAGATACAAAACAAGGAAATGTTCATACCGTTCAGGACTGCTGCAGCACTTAATTTAATAATCTCCCCCGAACACTTGTGCTCGAGGTAAATGCAAGGAATCTATGCACCCAGCACTCAATGCCAACAAAGTGACAGCAATTCTTTTCTCAGCCACAGTTTTTGTTTTTTCTATGTTAATTTCTGGAATATCTAAAAGAGAATTTGCCAGAAAACAGACAGTGTGAATACCAATAGATGTGAAATTTACCATGTGCTGTTCCGACACATAAATTCAGAAGTGTTTGGCATTTCCTTTTAACAGGCACCACGCTATTGTCTATGTTCAGGGACTAAATTCAGATAAACAGTATGTGGAGATATTTAATACGGACCGTGCCACCCTTCAGTAGCCAGAACTCAAATAAAAATGATGAAATGGGGGTAAAAAAATAAAAACATAAATTGCAAAATATAAGAAAAAAAAACAATCCTTCAAATACAGCCAGAGACAGGGTATGTCGATATCTACTTTGGCCTTGATTTCATGAACAAATGGAAAATACCTCTTTAATGAAGCCACCATCAAGACAGAAAGGCCAATGCTTTGCTTTTGCCCAGCAGACATCTGAAGCAATTTGAGTATCTTATTACCATGAGGGATTGGATGTACTGGAAAGTCAACGCAGAATCAACAGGAGAAAATGAAGGCAAACTTACCTTGGAGATAGGTGTGTGTGATGTATGCTATATGGGTGGGTACAGCACAGCACAGCACACAGAGGGGAGCAGATAGAGACGGTGGACCCTCGTTCCCAAGCAGCCCCAACTGGCCAACTAAGTGCACCGCTGCTATACGCGGGGAGATAGTTGTGAATTAAGGCACATGACAGCAGTTGTCTTTTTAAAGAATCGGCACTTTGATTAGAGAACGTTGCAAGTGAGCAATGTTTCCTAATGCCTGGATATCAGGGTAGGGCAATTAAAAAAGAAAAAAAAAGAAAAAAAAAACACACACACACACACACACACACACACACACACACACACACACACACACACACACACTCTTTCTCTCTCTCTTTTTCACACACCCCCACACACATACACAGACACACACACACACGTGTACACATTCGCTAACAACATGTGTCGCCTTTGGACAATGTCCCATATTCTCTTAAGGCCAGTAAGGCAAACAGCCACAGGGTTGTGGACGCCTGGCATTGGTGTTAACTGTGCATGTTTATCGCCATGTAGAAATGAATGAAAGCTTTGTTTTGCAGTTTTGGGCTCCTCATGTCTCTCTCCTTTTCTCTGTCTCAGACACACACACACAAGCACAAATATGCATGCACACCCGTGCAGTGGATGTTGGGACTTGGATTTACACTCCTGGATAACATGCAGTCACAATTTGTTTTTTTTTTCTTAATACACTACAGCCTCGTT
Organism: Megalops atlanticus; assembly: GCA_019176425.1. Taxonomy (NCBI): domain Eukaryota; kingdom Metazoa; phylum Chordata; class Actinopteri; order Elopiformes; family Megalopidae; genus Megalops; species Megalops atlanticus. The sequence goes on along the minus strand of CM032876.1, from coordinate 30,353,374 downwards.
CTATTGCATAATTTGAATAAGCACCCCTGTGCTCTCATGATGTAACAGGTTCAAAGACATTCAGATGTGCCAATTGCAACAAACCAGTTGGATTGAACCCTCCATTTTGGCTCCTCTTTCTCAAACATTCTTGGGTTACTTTTGAATGCTCTTTTGAATGCTCTTGAATGCCCTGCATCCTGCAGATACCTACTGTATCTTTTGAAAAAATATATTTCATTAGTTACAAAAAGACTGTCAAGCATATACCTTTGAAAGCAACTAAGTATGCATATTTGTTGCATTTTCATTAATGACTTGTTTTAATAGGGATGAAATTGATTGTCATTAATAGTTTTTCATAGGTCTGCATTTTCAACCATGACTGACCAAGTGGAGTTTTCCCCTTGAAGGTGCACCTGGGGGAATTATCACTGGCAATAACCAACTGTTATTATTTTGTATGTAAGGACTAAGAGACACTTGAAACACAGCTCCTGGGAGGAATGAAACATGGGCAGTATGTTTGATTGGGTGCACCAGGCACACATCAAGACTGTGGCCTTTAAACAAGTCATTTATGAATACATGTAACAAAATATTTTCTATGGGTATCAGTTTTTTTTTTTTTCAAAGAAGACCCTAACGTGGCCTGTTAAAAATGTATGGTTATTAGTCAGTTGCTGAAAACAGGAAATAAAGGTGCTGTGTCTGGTGATAAACTCTGCCAGGATATGTTCGTCAGGATGCTTCAAGACAGAGCTTCACCAGTGATTTATTAGGGGTGTAACAGACAGTAAGCCTCAGGCAATGTGTTCTCAACAGGTCTCAACTTCAGTCTGACTGCAGTACACTACGTCTTACAAGAGGCCCGTCTGCACACTGCCACAGAGCCACATCTTCTGCAGTATCAGCCTACGCATTCAGCTCGGCAAATTGTTAGAAAATGTGTAAAGCTGCAAGTACATTTCAATCAGCCACAACAAATAAGGGTTGTATTGTCATTAAATTGAAAAATGTAATTGTATGGTCTGTTGCAGATAGGTGTTTAACTTTCTGAGTGTTGCCATTGTAAAGCATTTGAATAGCCTGGAATGCCAACAACGTGTATGAAAACTGGTAACTGAAAATGGTTTAGTACATATATGCGTGACCTTTATTTTGATTATTTTGTTTGCAATGCCTTTGTATTCTTTTTCTGATGTCTTTTTTTTCATAAAAGTAGACAGTTGCATTGTCCATGCATCCCAACTGACGTGAAAATCAAGTCAGTCTGGAATTTATGTTCAGTCTATACTGTTAACACACATATTCACACACATACACACAGGGAGACACAAAACAGTGTTACTAATAAACTCTCCATAATGCTCCCTCATTCCAGATTGTGTGAGAGCTTGAGGACAGAGTGGCTATACATGGCATATTTTCCAAAGTCTAAGGGTCCAAATCACAGCAACATGGCACCACTGGATTTGGGGCATTACTGGACCCCGAGCCCCCAAGGAGACATGTAATCTCCTGGTCTTTTTACTCCCCGCATTTTTTCCAAATCTCTTTGTGCAAAACTATGCGGGCACGTAAAGCCTCGCTGGCGACAGGGCGGCATGGGGGAGAGGGTTAAAAGAGGCAGGGGCTGTGCCAGCCTTGTGTGCCCCCCCCCCCCTCCTGTCACATGCACACACCCACTGCCTCCAGCTCACTGCAGTTGTTCCCTCACTCTCACTGCATGCAGCAGGTGTTGTAGGAATCTGGGGAGGGAGGCCTGGGGGATGAAGTCTACACCCCCTTTAAGAACAGCATTCCCATTGTTGCAACTATGTGAGTTGTTCCATTATGCAATCCCGTGGATTGTAATCAGAACATTCAAAATGAGCCATATAAAGCAAATGTATATGGATCTATACACCATAGTTACTTACTATACAAGTCCTTTGCTACCTTTACATCTTTATCATACTTTATATGTAACATGTATGAGACATTGTTGCTTTATGCTTTATCTACTATTACATAAAGAGAGTATTATAGATTTGGTCATTTGGAAATAAAATTAAGTTTGTTTTCATTTTATTTCCAAAGAGCCTTATTTTAATTCCTATTTCCTTCTTCAGTTGGTATGTTTGCTGCCATACACTTTGATTTTCCAAATGTATAGGTTTTCCATAAGCAAGTGTGTCTGAAAATAAGGGTGAAGACTGTAATGACACCTATATAAAACATCACAATGATCTCAAAAGCTGAATGCCCAAAAAAGAAGATGGCATTAGAAACAGTTCTTCACTGCTTTGCCTCATTCTAGTTCTGAATTGTAAGCTACAGGCCATACCAGTTGCACTCTTGTTGGAAGCAATGTTTCTAATGCCACATGATGCAGCCATAACTCCAGGCCTGGACGCCTTCTGTAATGACAAAGACACTATCTTTCTTTCAGTAAGACCACCTGGTTGTCTGAGTGCCACCCTTTGCCAGCAAGTACCAGGCATATCACAGGAAAGGAGGAAACTATAGTCTACCCGTGACTAGCTTTGTTCAACGTCCTTCTTTGAAAAAAGGATTTTAATTGAGCTCTAGGAATTTCATTATATATTTTTGCTGCCCTCACCCTCTTGTGGCGTCTTATTTTTGGCAGCTGGGGGTGCATTGCCAATGCAAAGTGTCAGATTTTTCTCCCCTAACTGGAGTTGGGCTGCTCCCATCCCGTACAATAAAAAAAAAGCCTGGCATCACTTACAGCACAGCTGGGAAGCATGAGGCTCATTGAGAGAAGGGATATATATCTTTGTGGCCATTGTTTCACTCCATTACCACCACTCTTTTTCCGCTTGCAGCAGAGAACATTTTCATGTTTATTTACATTTATAAAAAAGTCAAGTAGTTGAAACATGCAAAAGATATATTTAAAAATTATTCACTAGAATGTGTGCAATAAACAATTGTGTGACAGACTTTAAATACAATGGTGGATCTTGTAGTGAAAGCGGTGCAATCAAAAACTGGTCTTTGGCTCTTCTGAGCTGAAGCGGTTCTAGGGGAAACCTGAAGAACCATCTCCTGTTTGATGATTCCCCCTCCATAGGCCTCTGAGTCCCATGTCCGTGTTGTGCCAGATGTGTTCCGCTCAATCTGCCGTGTCTGGGAATGGCGAGATGAGCCGCCAGTCACCGTGTTTAACAAGGTTCAGCTTTGTGTTTGATGGCTGGGCCTCTCTCTCCCTCTCTCTCCCTTCAATCTCTCTGCCATGATAGCATGTCCCTGAACCACCACAATGGCTGGAGTGCAAACCAGCCCCTCGTGCATTTGAACTGCAAAAAAGACACCTTCACAAACGCATAGAAGCGTAGCTATACCACAGGGTGGTTAGGGAAGGGAGTTGCATTTATCGAAGAGAATACATAGAAATGAGAGAAACACAGGGGACTGGAGACAATCCTGGGCCCTCCCTCCTGGGGGTTCGTGATGTGTGAAACGTCTTCAGCCTTTTTTCCATTTTGTTTTCACTGTTTTTTCACTCATTGGCTCGCAAGGGGTGAAACATGTGCTGGCCAGGCTGTGCTCCTCATTGCTGCTGGGTAATTGTGTGCAAGAGGTTTTTCAAGTCCTGAGGGAGTTATTCATCTTATGTGCAGGTCAGTTCTGGCCCATCAAATCCATGGCAACAGGCAAAAAGTTGTCCTTTTCCAAAACACCTTTTTCACATTTGGAAAAGGTATGGCTGGACATAAAAATTACTCTCTTAATGCAGATTTAGAGTAGCCAGATATTTTCATAGTGCAAACAACTGTCTATTTAATGAGCAATTCTGCCTTTGCCAGAAAAACAAGTAGCTGTGCTTTGTGTTCCCTATTTAAAGGCTAACTTTAAAGGGTTTTGGTGCTCATTCAGTAGACTTCACTGTCCTCAATTGCTCTGGTAATTACTAGGAAAAAAGAAACTACACAATGGCAATTATCTGTACCTACAAGTAAAACCTTGTACAAGTGCTTCATTGCTTTTTTAAACATTTTCAGCAAAAATCTTCCAGAGATCTGGAGCTTGTGAGGTCCAGAACTACTGATACTCCTCTTTCTAATTTGGGAATAAAAACAAAAAGAGACCCATAGGTGGCTAAAGGAAGTCTAAATCTATTGGCTCATAAGTTTTTTTGTCTGTCTGGACACAGCATGTGACAGCACAGGCAATGAGGAGGGAGGTCGGCTTTTACAGCTGCTGCCAAGCAAACTGAGCTTAATCCATCGCCCACCTGTCTGCACAGCGGCCATGAGAGATCAGTCAGGGCTGAAAGAAAGGGGGAAACACTGTCCATGTTTTATTTCAGGGGGATGTATTTAAATTTTCCCCTCCCTCGGCCACCACCTCACCACATCCTTTAAAGCTGAATCGCACTTTTCTATTGGATTTCATTCCAAATGTTTGTCTTTCAGTTTGTCCATTCTTACAGCAAATGTGATTGCAAGCTAATTCAATTGTCCCCCACCCATCCCATGATCTCAGTGCTGGAGAAATATAAAGGAGGAATTGCATGTGTGTGCAAGGTTCTGTGATGAGTGACTGGGTGTAGGTTTGTGTGTGATGTTTGTTGATGTGATGTGTCAGTTCAGACCCTCGGGGCTCTCAAAGAGTCACAAAGCAGACAAGTTGATGGTGGTCGGAGGGTGGGGTTGGGGGGGGCACGTTGGGTTAGACCACTGTCCTCGTGGATTTCATTTCAACAGGGGGTCCAAAATCAAAGCTCCCGACGATATACAGCTTTTAGTTCCATTCCTGGCGGCGAGAATTCCTGAAATTCTGTCCTTTGTTGTGGGCTGTGGTGTAAAGTGAGTGTCTGGACTTGTGTGTGTCTTCACACCACTCCCAGCTCAACGCAACATCTGCACACCTTCCTGTCCTAATAGCTGTAAAAATCCTAAACAGAATAAAAAGATTTCTGGCAATGCATACAATACAATATTGTGGATGTTGCAACAGGTAAACTGAATTAATCAACTGATACTTGTATATGTGGTATTTGATGTACTTTTGATTTGCCTCACTAAAGCTAAAGTAAGTACTCTTCAATGCATTATCGTGCACACCCCAAAGCTGACTGGATAAATCTTTTCAAACATTTACTCCTATATGGAGGACAACAATCATTGTGCTTCAGAATTTTCGATTAAGATTTTGTTTTTTTGAAGCGTACAGCCTGCAGTCAGTTTAGTACTTATCAAAGTATCATTACATGTGCTTACAATCTGTGACTGTTTTCTTGGATCATGTGCAATTGCAAACATTTTGCAGGTCCACAAATCTTCTCCCGGACATGTGCATTATACACTAATAGCAGTCTGCCTGGAACCTACTGTAATTGCACAGACCCATGTGCCCTGGAAACGCAGGGCAGGGGCCAACGGCTTCAAAGGCTCGAAGGTCTTTCTCTGAAGACGGGAAAGAGGAAAAAGAGAGAGAAATACACATGGGCATACACACACACAGGGAGGTCAAAACTGAAGCAGATGTGATATTAATGGACAAGATGGGGTAAACGGATTCTCCCACCTTTTATTCCAAAGAAGAAAAAATGGGGGTGAAAATTAAGAATAACAGAAGGCGGTGACATCATGGATTATTAAATTGGGAGCTATTAGGGGGCCGGTCTACATATTAGTTTTTCAGGAAACAGAGGAGTCTGGGAGCTGAGGACCTCTGCAGCTGTGTCTGTAATTTTCTTGCAACAAAACCCATATACAAGTGACTGTCCCCAACTGTTCACCCTTGACCCCCCTATGGTCTTGAACTTTATGGGAATGAGGCAGGTGTGACCAACTGCTTTTTTTTGTACGATGGCCTTCTTCATTACTTCCCAGTTACATTAGAACATATTCTATTAAAATCCATCATTAGAATAATCCATCATCAACAAATCAAATTTGTACCCCTGATTTCTCTTTGCTTTACTTTACTTCAGTTTGCTCACCTTTGTTTTTCCATCTGTTCACACAGTATCACCATTGAATGATGATAATAGATGTTTCTAATATGTCTGCAACACATTATTCCAGGCATTCAATCAATAATAATTGCACAAGGCCATATCCAAATAGCAAATTCTGGCCCAAAGAAGAAAATTAGGCACAAGCTCAGCAATATCTGATGGCTTTTAAACCATATGCACAAGCTCACTCCCAAAAGGGGCACTTGGCCATTTAGTAGTAATGAGTTGAATGTAAGCCTCAGTGATGCCAAATACAGGAAATTTGCTTCACATCTTTTTATCTGCTGTTTTGAAATTTGCCAGCTTGCAGAGCCTTTGAAATGTGCAGCACGGTCATGGTATTCTATTCATCTTTGTAGGCGTCAATTAAAACCTACTGTTAGTCTAGAATTGTGTCAAACGTTCAAGAATGTTCTGGAAAGACATCTGTGAAGCATCAAGCCGCCTATCCTAAACCCCCTGTGGAGTAGTGAGCGGTCGTGAGGAACATCTCCTCTCTCACTCAGCCAAAAAGAAAATGTGGCACCAGTCTGAGGCTGTTCAACACACAGGGGTTTTTTGAGCTTCAATCACAACCAGATGTGCCAAGCGTGTCAAAACAGGATCGGCTGCATGTTGGCAATTTTCAGTAATTTGTCAGGTTTTAGGGCTTATTTTGGTGGTTGCTGATAGACAGATTCAGCAGTCGTAGTCAAGACAAGTCAAGACTAAATTGTCCACATCAGGGGTTGTCAGACATATTTGGCTTCCATTTTTAGAATATTTTGGACAGGATGAAAAATGCTATATTGCTAGAGTAGCCATATGAGAAGTCATATGACAATACAGCAAATGTTGTTAGACATTTTCTTGTCTACTGTTTGTACTTGGTATGGTTGCATGCTCCAGATTTTTATTAAATGTAATCAATACACTTGGGGTTTACCTTATCTTTGGGGCTTGTGAATGTACACCAAATACCAAAGTAGAATCTTATGCAGTTTCACAAATTAATCATAGGGTGAGGAGGAGATGAGATGCCAGGTCCTGCTTACAGCCATTGCTTAGAAAAGATAAGAGAGCTGGGTGGGAGACCATCATTTGCAGAAATGCATAGAAAACTAAAAGGTTCTGTAGCCTTCCATCATTGTTTAGGTAGCTGTCCTCCAATGCCCTGAAGACTATCCTGCCACACCCTTTTTCAGGTGTTCCTTCTTGAGAATTACCCTGTTGTAGCTTGTCTACATGAGGCAAGGCAGACCTACGGTACCACATGTTAAAAATCTATGCCTTGTAAATCCTTCATTGCTTGTCTAAAACTGATATCCTGTGGACATCAACATTTTTCTTGACAAATTTTCCTGAGCAATAAAAAAGCCTGGACACAGTTCACACTCACTAAATCCATCACGGCACAATTAATACAAACATAGCAAAAACAAATAGATAAATAAATTAATAAGGAAAGCAGTCAGTTAATCTCCCGCAGGGCATCTCATAAATTAAACCTTCACTTCTTTGACCATGAGGCCCTTTTAGACACGTGACTGTGCTTTTTTCCACTGACTTTTTCTTCAACATAAATATTTTTTAAAAATAAAAAAGAGCTTGAGCCCTTAATAATAATCACATTTTCCTAGCAAAATGGGTGAGAAAGAAAGTGTCCTTTGTTGCCTGTTCCCAGTTTAGGCCTCTTTCATAGGAAATTGAGGGCAGTGTCTCCTCTTTATGGCAGCCCTGAAACGTGTCAGCTGAGTGGGGGTTGGAGTTGGAGGGGAATGAGGTGGGGGGAGGGGGGTTCCCCCCTTCGTCTCACTCACAGTGCTACCTATACTTATTTCATAACATTACTGAAACACATTCTTCCCCCTTTGCCCTCCTAACCCAATCTTACAGTGCTATGTCATGGAAAAACCTGCAAATGAACACCTCCATCATGTTTTTAAAAGGGGCTGGGCCCAGCAAGTGAAATCTGAATTGTGGAGAAAGACCTGAGAGACCCTCTTCCTTATAATATGACTGCATGGTTTACAAAGAACTGTGGTGCGTTGTTTGGGTGTCTCCTGCAGTAACTTTGGATGCCTCATATTCAGAGCTATGGTTTCTTATACTGAAACTGATCTTTCTCAGCAGCACTCAGATAACAGCAGTGCAAGCAGTACAAGTTGGTTATACAGTCTATTCCACAGTCCAACTTGTGAACTAATTTGCACTGGTTCCACAATTGGCACATTGCGAAAGGGTCAGGCCAGGTCTGATTTTGTTAACTAAGTGGGTAATGGAGCTTGTGGCTTGACTAGCACATGACTGAGTCACTAGGCAGCAGACATGTGAAGGGAATTGCAGCTCTCAAAGTGTCTCAATTTAGTGTTGCTTGTGACATCTTTTTATTTCTGGGGGGTTGTAATCCAGTTGAACCTGACAAATACCAGAGTGATTCGTTCCTATCATGTGGAATTATGTCCAGTAATGAGCACAGAGATAGACAGCATCATGCAGTGGAAACTGACATTAGGAGATGCACATTTCAAATGGTTACTTTGAGCATTCATTTGGCTTTTAGTGGAAACCATCAATGTTTGTAATGAATTCCAAAGAGAAATATTATAAAACCTCAGTTACAGATTCATTTACATATTTACAGAAATAGTGTTACATATGTGATAAATTCACTTATTTTATATATATATAATTATTTTTACTGATGATTTCTAATAATCTAATGGTGTCCTTTTTATTTTACAACTATAATCAGAAATTACGCATTCAGAGTATGGTGTGTGGCATTTTAAATAGACCCAGAGTTACTTATTCTGCAGGTATCAAGACTGTTAGTTATGTGTAAGTTTGCTTGGAATTAATTTTCTTTGGTCCATTACATTTTTACTGAAGCATGAATAGATATGCAAATTGCAAAGTGGTAACTGTGACATTGAATTCATGTCTGCTCTAGACCATACAGTATGGATCATCTACAGGCTTTTTGTCCTGTGAATAATGTTTAACTTTAGCTGATGCTTTGCAGCCGTATGACCGTATCTGCTGTATGTAACTGGCTACATTCATTAAACAGTTCTTTTTGCTGTTGCCTGAAATTCAGAGCCCTTATGCCTGCCTCCTCCAGTGTTTCATTCCATTCAGGACAGGAGTTGTACCCTGAGCCGGCTGGTGAGCATGTGGGCTGAGCAATCGTCAATGGGCAGGGTTAAGTCTAAGATCCACAGCCCATCTTCCCTTTTGATTACATTACGATAGTAAGCAACACGTCAGATATGGTCTACATGTAACAAGTTTGTGCCACAGATTTGAAGGGGAGGGAAGCAATCCACTTGTTCTTGACCTTTCAGAGCATCAACAACAATCAAGTACCTTCCTGCAGTTTGGCTCCAGCTTGTATGGCTGGAGTCACTGGCTGCTCTTGTTGTGGTACGTTTTATTCATTTAAACATTTGTGAGCCATGACAACATCAAAGGACTCTTATGTTCATTAAAGATTACTTATTTAAAAATGCAAATGGTAGCAAACTAAAAACCCATTATTGCCAAAGCAGTGTCCATTAGTGACTACAGTATCAAATACAAACTAGTATCATGCTTGGTAATTAACTAATTATCAAACAGGATGTGAATCAAGGTTGAGACAACATGGTCTGTATGGTTTTACTTTGTAGAAGACTGGGAATTAATGCCTCCATGTAGGGTCATTTTAGTAGCACACTATATACTTGAAATCAAGTCAGTTCCTGATTTAAGAGACCAGGAGAAATTTATTGAGAGAAACAAGAAAGTATAAGAAAAACATTTCTGTAAAAAAGGAATTTAGGCACTTCACACACTCCCTTTAGTCTTCCTCTGTGAGATTATTTGTCCTAAGACAGTTAAGAACATTAACAGCCACATTCCAGGTCATATACATTCAGTGTTCCATTCTGTAATTTACTTTTGCACTCACTGTATTGCATTGATTTTGTATGCTTGCTAGTTTAATTCAGCTACTATTGTAACCCAAAGCTCAGTCACATCTGAGGTGTATTTGAGCCAATAGCATTTTGAGCTTAGCAGGCTCTGGCCATGTTTGAAGGCTCAGTATTGCGTTGCAGCTGAAAGGAAGTTTCCTCTGAGGAATCTGTGTGGTTGAGAGAATTGATGTATTTGTAATGGCCTGCATTTTGAATATAGTTCTGTGTATGAGTGTGTGTGTGTGTGTGTGTGTGTGTGTGTGTGTGTGTGTCTGCTTAAGTCTCTGCATGCTTCACAGTTTACATGTGTACAGGTATGTGGGAGAATATCGTCGAGCAGTGATCTGGCTGTAGACTAATGTTTCTCAGGACGCAAAATCACAGGAAAGTCAACAGTTTTACACTAGATTATGTTTACAACAAATTTACAACAAATGTATCCCTATATTTTAGTGTGAGACCATTTATGTGTATATGCATTTTTTTCTATCTGTTTTACATGTATTTGAGCAACAAAGATGTGAAAGAAAGACAATAAGAACGCTTTCGTGAGTATGCACGCATAACTCTGCATGCCTGTATGTGTGTGTTTGTGTATGTATGACGTGACAGAGTATGTGTGAGAAATATAAGCCGTCCTGAGTGTGTGTGCATGACGCCCTGGAGCAGCTGGCTGGCACCATGTATGGGGCAGGAGAAGTCCTATTTCCACCGGCCCACCCCCACCGTGGTCCTGTCCAGTATTCCCAATGGATCCCAGCTCTGTGTGCTGCCCCAGAGGCCCATCCTTGGGCCAGCCTGGATCCCTTGTTATGTCTGCCCCCTCACAAGCTTGTTTTCACTGCTTTAATGCAAAACAAATTCTTTATTAATACGCCATGTTGCTTCTCTCCGCTGCCATTTCCTGCCCGTGCCCGAGAGCACATGGACCTTATCCAGCACTCTGCTCCAGGTTTGTTTTTCCTTTGGCTCATTTCCCACCGGCTGGCTGACAGACGTCCATCAACCCAATGTATAATCCCCCCAAACCCTCTTTCTTACATTGCTCCACAGTAACTGCCATCAGAGTGAGGGAAAAAGAGAGAAAGAGACAGAGATCAAATAATCATGTACAGTGAAAATGGGATTACTATACTCCAGTGTTTCAACGGTAATGATTCTGCCACTCTTTTACCATGATGCACATGCACATGAAATTTAAGCACTAAACAAGACTTTTCATTTAACCCCCAAAGATGAAAATGACTATTAGGTGTAAATTCAAGCAGCACGCAAAAGGACTGAGATAAACAGAGCTGTGTAACAGGTGTAAAGTGACATATAGCACGTTAGCACAAATCAGATCTATGGCTGTTGAACTCACCCACCAGCAAGTATGGGTCTACACTCTGAAGGGTTTATCAGCGTCTTAGATCTTCATTTATACAACACACAATATATCACTGCAAAATTTCCAGCGTCCATAGTGTTAAGGTAAGTAAAAAGGGAATCATTAATACACACACAATTTTATCAAACACTGGAGAGGAACAGGAAAGAAAGAAGTTCACACCGTATGTGTCTTTATTGGTATAAATTGCCCTTTTGCCCATTGTTCTGAATGCCATTTTTGTCAAGAAATAAACATTTCTCCCAGAATACCACAAGGGTGAAAAGCCAAAAATATTCAAACACTCATGTTTTTTAATTTTTTTGCAATGCCAACCCGGGAAAGTTGACTGTTCAAAGTTTATTGCAAGTGTTACTCAGACGCATATATTTTTCATCAAATGCATGATATAAATGCACACATATGAAAATGAGCTTTATGTGAAATACATGGTGGGCACAGTCCCTCTTCACATAATTTGTTGCATTCACAATGCAGACATTTTCTCTTTGTGTTATTTCTTTCCAACCCTCTTTTCCTGTGGAGTAGCTACATCTTGTAACTAGTGGGCATAATCACTAATAACATTTAATTAGCCTTGTAAGTGAGCAAGTGCTCTGAAAACAGGAAGGGGGAGTTTGAACACAGTGAAACAAATGGTGCACTATGGCCAAAGAATCTTCTCCAGTCCCACTGGTTTATCACCCAGAATCTCCAAACACTTTCATGACTTATTCCTGCTGTTGTTTATGTTTCATTATCTACCTTCTTTACATAAATGTCTTTGCTGAGTTGATGGACTGATGGTCCTTGACATGATAATGTCTCAGGCTTTATCAAAATAGTAAGCAGGGCAGATGCAAAAAACTAAATAATAAAGATTGTAGCCATAACACTATAAAAACTGTAATTCTCAATTTTTGGTACTGTTGAACATCATGTTCTGATATGTTATTTTTATAATCTACAGTCTGATTGTTTAAGAGAAGAGGTTTACAAACATAAGGGAAATTAATAAATAATCAATCATGAGAATGAAACACAAAAAAACATGTAAAATGCACATTGACAAGCATCTAACATTTTAAGTAGTGTCCATGAATCACATATTAAAATGCCAATTCCTTAATAATATTCCAAGTCTGATGAAATAAAGTGCAGCATCAACACTTTGTAGCAACAGATAAATTCGTCCAAAGTTGTCTGGACATGTTCACAAAATGGCTGCATTATTGACTGCCTGTGTTGCTGCATTCAATAACAAAGTCAATTAAATTAATAAATTCCTTAACTTGATCCAAAGAAATCTTCAAATGAAGCAATCTAGTCAATAAAAAATTAATAATGCTTTACCCAAGCAATTCTGATTTACAATAGGTCTTATCAACTGAACTTCAGGTGAACTTTTTTCTAGGAGAAATTCTCAAATTGATCCTTGCCAATGATGCCTGTTTTTTATTGTTTTTGTTTTGTTGTCATTGTTTGTAACATGTAGTTTAAGGAAGGTAACATAAAGGAGTATGTCTTAAAGAATCTGATGAAAAGTAATTTGATCGTTTAGATCTAGCCCCAGAATTTTCTGATTATCACTCTGATAGAGATTCATGAAAGATCATTCTCTGCATATGGGAAGAAACCTTGTTTCAACAAAAACATTTTTAGCAACAACAAAAAAGTGCAGCCCTGTATGTGTTAGCAATTTAGAGACAAAGTTGTGGAGAAATGGGGGGGTCTTGCTACCCCATAATGCACTGCGGAATTCCTTTAACATATGGTGCTTCAGGAAAGGGGTGGTTGACCTTTGGCCTCCCATGAGTCTCCAGGGACAGCCAAGCTAGGCTGTTAGAAGGGGCTAGGTTCAATGCATGCAGCCTGCCGATTTGTGACTGGAATTGCAATTATTCTCCAGCCTTTCTTCTTGCCTGCATTTCACTCAAATTCTGTTTCCAATTGCCCTCTGCTGTCTTCTCCACCATTCCTACAGTTCCAGTGATCTTTCTCCTTTGGCTGATCTCACTGTATTCTAGTGTAATGCCTCACACAATCTCACTGTGGCCACCGATCTGGTTGTTTTTCACTGTTAGTAAAGCACACGCCATCTCCACACATGTGATCCATTAAACTAGGCAGAGCAGGGAGAAAGTGCAGGAAGCTCCACAAACCCTGTTGCTCCACTTACGGCTGTTTCCTGTTTCCAGAGGCTGTGTATTCAGTGGCCCCAATTCGCCAGCCCAGCTATGTCCAGAGCTGCTTGTAAAAGACTGCAAAGAAATTTCAAAGTGTAGTTACAGATTGCCTGATGAAATTCACAAACTCTGTCAAGTTAGGAGAGTGTTAGCATTAAGATTAACATTAAGATGTTATATTAACTTGGGTTGCGCTGGTAGTATCATGTAATGCGAAACCGATCATGTCAGTTCAGATACTGTAATACTGTTATTTGGATTCATCACTGACCCTGACTCAGTCAAAAGAAAATGTCATTATATTTAAAAATGATTCTTAATTTTTTATGTATCTATCAACAGCTTTTTACAATGACAGATATGTTGCCTGCAGTGCAGTACCCACGATTTAAAGTGTGCACAGAATCAAAATAATGCATGTATAAAATTATAGCTTTCCAAATGTATCTGCATATCTAAGTTATGTCCTTTAAACCTTTTTCCATTCTATCTCATATAAAAACAAAGCAGTTTAACTGTAAAAATGACAAAAAAAGGAAAAACAGTTCAAACCTAAAAGCAAACCACCCCGTAAGATTTCTGTTAGACAATGACATCTTAATAGCTCCAGTAAAATGTGTAACTTGTAATGTAAATGTGATAACTTGTAGAAGTGCTGAATACACATTTAGGACTTCCCTAAAAAGCTAGAAGAGTGGTGTGGTCCCTCTTCTTCTCTTATCTCCTCCATCACCCTTATCTAACTCCAGTAATCTCCTGTCACCTATGTGATGAAGACAGCACAATGACAGTACTGATTCTCATGTGGTGGTACCACTACTCAGTGGAGATAAAGGTGACAATGCAAGGGAGTTCCTCTGCATGATACAGGTGTATGTCTCAAAGGTAAATGGGTCCCTAACTGGCAATATTGCAGATATCAAAGGGGACTAATAATGCCCTGAAGCCTCCCCTTGAAGTCAGTAGGTTCTTGGGGGGTAGCAGAGGCTCTGGGTCAGGGTCAGGGGAGGGATGTGCCCTGATGGCTCTATTGTGGCCATGAAAGGGTCTGTGTTTGGGAAAGGATGGGTCGTCAGAGAGCCTGCAGGGGGACCGATGGTGGGACTCAGGGTGAGGGGTACAGAGATTTGGGAATGTGAATGGGACAGCTGCACAGGGGTGAATAGGAGTCCCTTTGTGTCCTGCCAACAAAAATCTGTGACCAATTATTTGTGCCTGTCTGTCAAGGGGGATTCTTGTGCACTCAAGGGAGCAGGAGGGGGTGGGGGTACCCCTGTCTTCTTCTTTACCTCACATACACAGGCAGAAAGGCTATAGTGCCATCATTTTTGTAACATAGAGCTTTGCGTACAGGGTTATTTTTTCCAGATTCCAGAAGAGGGCATGGACCAGCATAACAGTGTTGTCAGAGTGCGACACAGCATGGTCATTGGCAGCGTCTTCACTCACAATAGATCAATCTATCTATCTATCTATCTGTCTACTCCTATACATACATATATATACATATATATATATATATATATATATATATATATATATATATATATATATATATATATATATATATATATATATATATATATATATATATATATATACATATATATGTACCTACATACATATGAGAGAAAAAAACACAAAAAGAGATCTGCTCCTCTCGATAAAGAAAGAGATCTAGTATAGTCCTCTTTTCAGTCACTCCAGTCCTTCCAAATGTAAGCTCTCTGTTTGCCACAAAAAACAGGTGCCTGTATTAAATTTGAATACACATTGTATGTGCCATGCATTCATTTGAATGATTATATGTATAAAGGAAAATCCATCTGGTAATCACAATCTGACACCCAGTGTCAGTTATATATTTTTTTCCATGCTTTCATGTTCAGCCCCTACGTTTTGATCTGTTGATGGTGTACCTTGGTATGAATGTTACTTATTTATTTTATATTTTTTAAAAGACATTTCCTGAAGTGTGTTTTCCACACCCTTAAAATGTAGATGTGAAACTGAAGAAGGAACTGAATAAAAATCCACTTTAATTTTTATTAAAATAAAATCTGTAACATTTATCTCATTTTATGTTCAGCAAAATTGTACAAATAGACGTCAATAATATTCAAAATACAAATGTATGTCCATGCAGAGGAGAGAGCCATAGGGATGGGGAATTGTGTTTCAGAGATGTATTGTAACCCATGTGTTAAGCATTAAGGGCTAATTAGAGTTAAAAAGCCTTGTATTTACCACTGAATAAGGCCTTGTTAGGTATACTTTACTGTCTCCACTGAAATTATTCATCCTTGACAAGCAGAATTGGCATTATTATATGTATGAATGTAATTGCTCAACAGCTCACATTATTTCATCCTTTGAAGTCACTGGGAGACTAAGTAGGGATTTAAAAAGTGACAGCTGTCACACACTGCTTTTTGGCCTTTTGGATGCAAAACCTTTTGGAAAAAAGAATAAACTAAGTAATGGCTCCACACTGAGGCAAATCAAAATTTCTCAAAGTTGTAGTTAAGACAACATTTACAACTGAATCTTAAAATAAACATCCTTTTTCCTGGACATAGGGAGTAAAATTAATTACTCCAAGTCTTTTGTACATTCTAAATTTTAGTATGATTGGATTTGGTTACATTTAGGCTTGCTCTGACAGTAGTACACCATTTATAGAAATTTAGCTAAGGTATGCTGTATATGGCCTTTGACCTCGCAGGGGTCGGGCGTGTTATTGCATGGGTATTGGGTAACTGAGCTGCCAGTGACCCTGGTGCGACCTTTCCCTCCAGTCCCACATGGTTGCCAATGGCGATGGCTCCAGTTGATCTTCACCTGTCAAGGCAAAGCTCTGACTAAAGACTTGCAGCTTCAGGAGAGGAAAGCAAAACAAAAAAGAGGAAAAGAACAAACAAAGAACTCACAAACTGGCCTTTCACCGATGCGAAGAAGAAAAGGCCTTTCAAAACAGAAATGCATGAAACTGGCCTATTAAAAAGGAGATGAGGGGGAGCAAATTGTCCATCAATCAAAAATCTGACAGAACAATTACATTTCTTTTATATATACCATATACATACAAAACACACACACACACACATATATATATAAGAAATTTAATTGTTTTGTCAGATTTTTAAATGTTTTTTTTAAATATAAAACTTACTTTTATTGTAGCATGTGAATATATATTTTGTCTGGAAAAATGCATCTGTGGCAGATTCTCCCATAATGTTTGCATTGAAAATTTTACAGACTACATGCAATCATTCCATTACGATTCAGAATAGCACCTTTGTTTCCATACTACAGATCATGCTTGCATGGTTTGAAAATTCCACTGAAATCTGGCAACAAACTCACAATAGTAAAAGAAGCACCTGAATGTTTCTTCCATCTCATCACTGTCTCCCCAGGTCCAAACCAAAAGGTATGTGAGGGGCCCATCTTGTGTTTCTGTCTCCTCTCTTTTTCCCTCACTTTGTTTGACAGGAGTTCCTGTGAGGGTGCTGACAGTTGAAAGACAACACAGAATCTTTCAGCCAGGATTTCTCACCCGGTCTCTGTTGTTCCTTGCTCTTGTTTGGTAGATGTTTTTTTTCCTCACCTGGGCCTTTTGTGAAAAGCATACAGAAATAATCCTCTGCCCAGGACAAGACATGACACTGTCACTCACTGACTGCTCATGTAGGGACATTCTACCTATGGAACCAAGGGAATTTTAGTGATTAAGGATATTGATGACAGGACTGGCTATTGATAGCCTGAAGTTTGAATTCTCCAGTCCCAGGCACTCTATTATTACTACTGTTGAACCTTACACCTTAATACCTCAAATTACTTCTATGCCTACTTATGTTCCCTCATAAGCAGGGTGTCAGTATAAAGCACTGTGAGCCAGAACTGATAAACACAGACATAATCATTTGTCATTGTTGTTGCTGTTATTTAATATAATTGATTTTAAAATGATAACAGTATGTAACAGTTCACTTTGCAAAAGGCTTTTGAGCTTCCTGAGTGTTGAATTTGATTAAGGGTAAAAACTATCCTAATGGGCATTAATGTGAGGACATTAAATAATATACAATTTAAACGAAATACTTTGGAAATAGCCATAAATGGACAAGCATTACAGTCGACATATATGGTGAGATGTTGTTAACTTCTCTCTTTCAATCAACTGCCAAAAAAATCTGAAATGGTGGACAATGAGCTTTACTCTGGTGACTCCACCTTGCATCCCTACAGTATTGGACCAGTGTAAAGACGTCACTGAAAACTGCACTAAGTTGTGCAATAAATTAAACAAAGTCCGAAATGTGTGAAAGTTCCTTGTGGCTGCAGGACAGGACGGCCCTGGGTTTCCTTGACACATACCTTGTTCAAACTCAGCACTTTCATCTGAATGTTTCTGGTTTTTACAAACCTCTCCAAAAGCTATTCATTTATAAAGAGTCTGTGCCAAGAATGAGGTCTGCTAAGTATCACAAAAGAATAAAAAAAGAAAAAATACAGTATTCTTCATTTGCTACAGAGTTTTGAACGGGACAGATACGGCTGTTTAAGACATTGTCCTGTTTGAGTGCATAGAACTTATTTAGGGATTTCTGCTCTCATAACCCTGCCATTGCCTTAAAATACCCAGTTTCAGACAAGGCTTTTTTACCATATATGATTTTATGCACATTCAGTACATAAACATACTTTTATTATATTATTTACTCTGTTTCTATTTTTGTCAGGGATGATGTGAAAGGGGGGTTAAAGAGTTTGTTTCATCCTCATATATTTTTGTGTCAAATAATTTCAGATAGATAATTGTTCAAATAAACAAAGGCATTATCTATTCATACTATATTTTAACAAACAAATCATTCTGGAATTTATGTAATATTTAAGCAAGTAATACTAACACACACACAAATACACAGACACACACATCTATACAAGCAAAGAGGAGGGGCAGTCTCTCATTTGAATAAAAATAGTGGCAGGAGATCAGGAACAACAATTGAAGATGAGAAATATGTTGGGAAAACCTTGAGAAAACATTCTGAGGAATGAACAAAGAATTCTGCAGCCAAGCCCTTTGGATAACACGAGAAGCCCCCTTATAAAAAGTCAGTAATCCTTACAGTTATGCTTGACTACCTTAAGACCCCCCTTGGTCTTTAGAAGGGTGGGGGTCAAGAATTCCAAGCCAAAATATCCCCCTAGGCAATCTTCTCTGAATTAAAAAACAAATTTGGCCCGGATCCTCTCCCCGGGAGTTCTATTTTTCTTGTTACGGGGTTAAGAAAATAACCTCCTGTCTCACCTCACTTGGGGATGGGGGTGGGGGTGGGGGTTTGATGTGTCTTTGTGAATATCTGTACTTCATTGATACAGTATTGTCAGAGTCAGAGGGTGGCAGATCTCATCTGTTACCTCTAATTGTTTTGTCCCCTCAAAGAGCACTACTAGAGACTCCCTCTATTTGGCCCTCCCTATTACACAGCGCCTGTGAAAATGGTGACCACCAGTTGCATGAAACAGTTGTGCTATTATGCATGGCCACTGCTCCCACCTGGGGAGAGGAAAAGCTTGGTTACCTCAGTGGGGGGACGACATCTGGTTGAAACACGGCTGATATTTAGAGAATGCAGATTGTGTTAGAGACTGACCTTCTCTGCATTCTTCAAAAAAAGGAGCTAGAAGGATCCAAAGGGAAGGAATTTTAATGGAAAACCCCCTTTTCATCAAACTGGTTGGCCTGTGGTGGAATAAACATATACCTGTTCACATCCTAGACCATCTCTGTATTGAGGCCTGGACCATCAAAAAGAGGCTAATTCAGGGGGTTTGTGATCATGGCTCCAGCTGTAAAGTTGGGAACATACAGTAATAATGCCACATCTGTGCTGCACTCTGCCATACCTTTCTTCCTGCCAGTGTATTCCAGACGGTGGAGGTGGAGAGCTGAGCTGGTTCCCCCTCTCCGCCCTCCTTCTGTCAGTGGAAAGTGTAGCCGTCGGCAGCCGGAGCCCTGGAGATTAGGCAACTGCCCAAGTCTGTTGACTTTGGCCCTCGGCTCCCTATGTGCCTCGCTCCGTTGGCGTGTTCAGGTTTCGCCCCTGCTCCACCACACCACATGGACTGACTGGCGGCCGGCACCTTTCACTGACTCACCAGACCCACTGCATGGCAGCTGGGCCAATGGAATATTCTCACAAATGTTATTATTATGTCTTTCCTTTACCTTCTCTTTAACACGTCCATTTGAAACTAGGGTCCAAAACGGCTCCCTGGTTTACTGCTAAGTCTGTGTCTGCACAGAGTGGGTTTAATTCTGATGGGTGGAATGAATTCAAATGAAATGTTGTTTACAAATATATCTAAGCAACTACAGAAAGCAGGGAAAACAGGATGGACTGACCATTTGTCCAAAAAGAAAAATCTGCACTGACATTGCTAGTCACTAACTAATGCAATGGTCAAATGTTCTCCAATTGGTCAATGTTCTCCAATTTACCAGCCTAGACTATCAGATGTTGATCTAACTTTCCTCTGCTTAAAAACACAAAAAGGTACTGGAATTCAAAACAAAAATTCTGCTTAAATACTGTTTCTTATGTTCTTTTTTTCACAAGCTGAATAGCAGGATGTTATGCTTGAAAAAGAAAGTGACATCACTTGTCATCAGACAAGACATGGTCTCTCCCTCTTTTATGAGGGACACAATTATATAACATAATTGGAGCCTTGAATCTTGAAACTCAAACCTATTACTTTAAGCTCTGTGCATTTTTTCTGGCTTTTAACTGGATTCTTTTTCAAATGATGTGACTTGCATAAGCAGGATCCGATGCAATAACACAGATAAGCTCCTGGAATTTTGACCATTTTCTCTGCACCACCTGATGGGATTAGGCTCATGGAGAGGTCAAGGGCTATCCGAGGTTGGAGACAGGGTCAGAGCTCAAAGCGCAGACCAATCCTCTCTCATCACCCTTATGAAATAAAGCCATCAACATTTCTCACCTCTGAACCACATCAGCATTAGGGCCAGTATAACCTTCCTTAAGAACAACTAATTTTATCGATCTCATAGACCCCTGGTTGTTTGATCAAATGTTTCTTTCCACCAGAGGTTCACAGTGGAAACCCCGTTCACAGTGGAGAAATACACTGATATGTTTTGCCAGCTTTAAAAGCAGTTTTGCCTAGTGCAATGTGTACACCTCTACACCAGCAATTTGCCGATATTTTTGTGGCCTTAGATTTTGGGTAAAGTCAGCTTCATAACGATGGCAGGGTGCTGCCATCTCTGATGTTGTTCAATATTAAACAGGCTAATGAGTCTCTGAGCATCTGGTTTAATGTTGGCAGTCCTTGGAAATGAGTGTTTGAAGGATTTGTTCATGTTCAGGAACTCTAGTCTGAACTTCAGCAGAGATGTTTGTGTAGTCATGGCCATCTGTCTGGAAGTCTATGTAGTCTAAGAGTTTCACAGATGCCCATATTTCCCCATTGATACATCTGATTGTCATAATAACTGATTTAAATTAAAGATCCAACAAAAATGGCATTCATCATTAAAGTATTAAACAAATGTCATATTTACAAATGGAATTTATTCAGATTGTGTGCTTAGTCCTGATCTTGTATATGAAGTTGTAACTGTATTAAAGACTCATCTTTACCTGAGTAGAAGATGTTGGTGCAGGTCACTTTGGGTTTCACAGTTCAATAGCTGGAAAACTAAAACACAGAAAGTCTTCAGATGACAAAAAACAGACAAATCTGAACTCTATCACTGTAAGACACAGACACAGAAAACATGGAGCATTATGGGTATGATGTGTCTGTCAATTTGCACTTTTCCAAAAAATAAATGAGCTCATAATGTTAGTGCCCTTTATATGACAAACTGCTTTCGTTATATTGTATGTTAGGTCACCACTCATCGCTATTTTAAAGGCATTACTTTCTGGTTTGCCTTGTTTCCAAACCAAAATAATTAGAGACTCACCACAGTTTGTTGTCAGGCAACATTAGAAATCCAGTGTCCAATGAGAGGGACCAGTTACATCATTGCTCCCCACTGATGGAAAAAGACGTTCAGTATACAGTACAGTTTGACTTTGTCTGATTAAGATGACGTTTTTACATCTCACACCAGTATAGCCATTGGCTGGAGACCAGTGTCCTGCTGGTCAAGCCAGGCTGAAGTATCTCCCTGAGGCAGAATCTGCTGACCATCTGTAGCTAGCCATCTGACTGTCTGATATTCAAACAAACACCTGTCAAGAGGCAACCTATGAATTTTTGATGGCTCTTGGAAATGGGCAACCTTCCCTTTCCTCATACAAAAAGAAACCCACATCTAACTCAGTCCAACTAGCTGTTAATGTCAAATATAGGTTGCTTGGGGAACCTCTGAGAGTATGAAAGCACTGAACAGAAGTTTCTGTTCCTGATTAAAGTTATTTTCTCCCTGGGATCTTTGACCCTCAAAAGGCGCTCTACTGGAGAAGAGTCCCTATAGATGCCCAATAATTTGGTATTTCCTTGTATGTTCTTGAGCTAATTTGCTAATTAGCTATGTATATACTTTTGTAGTTTGAATCAATTTCTTTATAAGATATGGTTGCATTTCTGTCCTTCTGTTATATGTTTGTATTTCAGGGGCAGTTGTCTCAGAGTGTTTCAATCTGCATTCAGCTCTGCATCTCAAGGGCCTTGTGCTGGTCAAGATCTGACAGATTTCAATTTACCCCGACCTTTGAAACTCTTTTAAATTTATGAAAAGAGGAGGATGGAGTCTAATTCAACCACCTATATTTTACTGAATTTACGGTGGAAATGTTTACATTTGCTTTTTTCATTTTTTTGTGTTCAATGATTTATTAAATGCAAAGATGTGTGAGTAATGTGATGGAATGAAATACTTAAAATACCAGAACTTTATGTTGGGATTCATTGTATGAATTGCATTTTTTAAATGCATAGAAGACATTACATTCTTCATACCTCAATGCCTGTACATCTATGTCAGAATGATGAGACCCAGTTAAGCTTGGCAGCTGGTATACTCCAGGGTGCTGGCTGCAGACGTAAAGCACTTTCTGTATTCCCTGAGATATGGCTTTCTCTCAAAGATCATCATTTTGGTTCCATCCAGATTTCATATCAGTGCCTGAGTCTGACAGAATTTTTCTAGGAGCTCCAGATTCTGTTGTAACCCCTCTTCTGTGGGTGCCAACAGAACCGGGTGTCTGCACATAAAAGAATTTAATTTCTTTGTCATAGGGTGAAGCCAGAGGAAGCGGACTGTTCCAACACTGTGGCTAACTCATTACTACAGACGTTGAATAGAGCTGGACTTAGATTGCAGTCCTGCTTCACTCCACACCCAGGGGGGAAGAACGCTGTTCTTTGTTCCTGTTTAGATGCAGCACTTATTCTCAGTAAACAGTAAATTTTATGCTGTCATAGACTGCACCTCCTACACCATTTTCTAAATGTTCAAGGAACAGTCCTTGTACCTGGATGTCTTTTTTAACTTAATGAAGCAGGTATTGTTTACCTTTTGTTGACATACTTGTTTAGTACGGTGTAAATATTATCAAAGCTGTGATGATGTGATGAAAAGGCGTTTTGGCTCTTTTATCAAGAAATTGTGTATGGTAAAGAACTCTCTCTCTCTCTCTCTCTTTCTCTCTCTCTCTCTGCTTGGTGCTGCTGAGATCCTGGGTTTGTAGGATAATGGGGCCCATTCTGGCTGGACTCCAGGTTCCACATCTGGCTGGCTGCTGGTGCTCCCCTCCCAGCATTCCCTCTGTTCTTTGTCCTCCAGCTCCAAGACCTGCAGACATAGACCTATAGGCAGGGCAGGGCTTTATTCCAACAGAGGTTTCATGTATGAATGCATGACAATATACAGGGCCAGCCATGGTGCTGTTAGCTGTGACACAGCTGTGGGCTACAGGTACAAAACACATGGGACTTGTGGGTGTCAACCATTGTCTCTTTATGTCTTTACATGCCATAGTTGCTTAATCCTAGCATAGGGGTGCAAATTCTTTAATCTCCAGTGTTAAATGTGATGGGGTGTCCAGTATACATTTTTCTAGGGGCCAAGAAGGGGTGTGTGTGTGTGTGTGTGTGTGTGTGTGTGTGTGTGTGTGTGTGTGTGTGTGTGTGTGTGTGTGTGTGTGAGTGTGAGTGTGTGTGTGTGTCCATGTGTGGCAGGGGGGTGTGGGGTGTTGAGGAAACAGTTAACGTACATCTAACATAATGAAGCGAAAAAGCAGGGCAGAAAATGTACAGACAATAACCCAGGCACTGAGGTTTGTGTGAATATTCAAAAACGTGGGGGAGGGGGGTTCGAATACGAAGAAAATGAAAACGGGAGCTGACAATTAGGGACACTTAATCAGTGAGTGTTTAGCCAAGCGCATCCCCCCTCTCCAGGGCCAGCTATGCACTACGCTTGAACCTGCAGCGAATGCCAACCCCAGATAATTATAAACCCACAAGCCCCTTCAGAGCGCGGGGAGGGATGGAGCCAAACCTGAACTCCTGACCCTCTTCACACACGGAGCGTCTGTTGTGGGCTCTGGGAGGTGCGAGATGGGTCACAACCAGCAGCGGGAGAGAGGGGGATGGAGGAGAGGGGGAGAGAGGGGGATGGAGGAGAGGGGGAGAGAGGGGGTGGTGGAGAGGGGAAGAGATGTGGACCTGTGTGGAGTCACTCTGCAGCAGCGATGGTGTCTTAAGCTTTGGCTGGTTTCCAATCAGTGCCCAGTGAAAACCAGAGCACAGAATAAACATAGGAATGAGTGGAACCTCGCTATGTAATGCTTATTATTATTATTATGGTCATGTGGTTGTTTAGCAGGTGCTTTCCAATTACAAGTTCCATATAAGGTGAAAGCCTTTTAAATACCCGAGATTTAATGAGGAGAATTGTGTTGATCGTGGTGTGTTTCATGATTGTTAATACACTTTAACTGAAATTGTGGCATAAGACATCCAAACTATTAACTTGATGACCAAAACCATATACTATCATACAAAGCGAAAGCCAATATTTCCTCAGAAACACTAAAAAAGTAACATGTTTCAGCCCATTTCTAGACACGCTCTTTAAATCCATGCATTTTAATATACTCAGAAAAGCAATACCATAGCACCATACCATGTGAGTGAGAAATATCCACATGATTCTGGTCATAAACACATTATGGCTGAAAGAATTATTAACTCATGTGGTCTGCAAGAAGATTTGCCATGGTATTTAACTTCAGGGCTTGCAGTTGATGGACTTGCGGATTGCTCCGTAACACAAAAGAATGGAAAAGATTACTTTGTGTCAATTCACTGAGCAACATTTCTATAAACATGCTCACACCCAACTTCAGTGCCACAGACGTACATGTAGTAAAATATAATTAGGTTGGTGAACACAGTGAATTGCACAGTTACATGGTTCATTTATATTAATTTCCCTTTGCGTACAGTATCTTACGTCAGTGTTACTAAATTTTCACTAGTCTGAACCTTCTCAGCTTCAGGAGGACCCTTTCTGTTCAGAATAATTTCAATCATAGAGGCTTGTGTGTTTCTGGTTTTGATGAAAATTTTTAGGATTTTATTAACATAATTTTTAAAAAATACCACAGTATTATGAATATTAAATATTTTATATGAGATGAGAAATGTATGTGTGTGTGTGTGTGTGTGCATGTGTGTGCGTGTGTGTTTTCTAATTTCAGCTATAATGTCCACTTAAAAATAATGGATATACCACAATAAGCATGTAACTATAAATGCAATGTTTTGCAAATGACAATATCACCCATAGGGAGAAGGAGTATCTGTGATATTATAGAACACAATTTGAAAAAAAAATGTAACAGGAACAGTTGTATAAGTACTTTGCTGTTAGACTAACCCACCTCTGAAATATATTTTATATCTGTGATACAAATTGCACAGGAGATATTCTTGGGACAGTCAGAGCTAACATACTTTCATAGTTCAACCTCAATAACCTATATAGTTCATTGAACAGTTTCTGGTTTTGGTGAATAGAGTGAGCCACAGGTGAACTCTGTGTTGTGGCTATTTGTGTATATTTGTGGATATGGCTGACCTCATTCTAATCATATGTGGGAAGTCTGAGTGAAAGCTCATTGGTCATTACAACACAGTTGTCCTGGGTCCTCATGGGGGAAATGTCACCAAAAGTGCAATTCTTTCATAACCTTGTAATTTTGTCATAACCCTGAGACAGATCCAGCAGTAGAACAGAGCACGCAACTGCCCTGTACCTGTTCCACCAGAGCAGATCCTCTAACCGTCACAGACAGCAAACTTTGTTATGGGATGTTGTCTGCTTCCAGCAAAACCTTCTCCAAGACAATGTAAAATTATATTTTAGTTTAGTGGTCTTATGGAAAGAACAGCAAATAATTGCCGCAGTTTTGCAAAGAAGTGTTGGCTCTGGTTGTCAAGTTTTTCTGCCTTCAGCCACAACTACAATTTGAATATCAATATGAACAGATTAAATGTATTCTCTGTTTTGATTTGAAAATCTGTCTTTCAAGATTAATTTCCACTTGTAAATGCATGCATAGTTTCAAACCACAGGAAAACTGCATGGGTGTGTGTGCTTAGATGCAGACATCTGTCTGATATTAAACTGATTGAGGGAGGCGCTGACTATCTGAAATTAACAGAAAGCACATCATTTGAACATTACTCTCATTGTCCTTATGTTGATGAATGTTGATGTATCCTTGGTAAGGAATGTCATGACTTTTACACATAGCTAACTTCTCGTGGGCAGTAGCTGACTGAATAGGCAGCCCCTTCCCTCCCGCAGTCTCTCCAGCTGTCTGACCTCAGATCCAGAATAGTGGGAGACAGATGCGTGCACTTAATGAGAAAAGTGGAGGGCATCTCAGTCAAGGAAATGAAAACGCCCATGTAGAGCAACCAAAGCTCCCTACCCTCTGAAGTCTCTGAATTCCCCAAGGACTACGTGATCAAGGCTCACTCCCCGCTAATGTCTGATCCCTCTGCACAATTTGCCCTGTTTATTCCCATGATTTGATCTAATTAAGACCAGATAACCCCACCCCTCTTCACTGTTGGATAGCTCTGGGCTTGGGTTAAGCACCAAGCTGACAGTGAATCATTCCTAGCTTGGCTTGTGGTGATACTGAGAAGATGACTTTGGTGGTGGAGTTGATATTGGGACTGATAACTGATATTGACATTATGCAATATGGAAGTGCTTCGGTTTTACTGGTGCATGTGTCTCTTTATCTTTTGTGTTTGCTTCCAGTCAAACCTCAGCCAAGCTTTTGATCATGTAGCTCTAGCCCATCATTGTGTTTATGTCTCTTAGATTTTTTTCATTGTGTGTTTGCATTTGTGTATGTGTATGTGAGTGTGTCCATCTGTAACTGTGTGTGTGTGTGTGTGTGTGTGTGTGTGTGTGTGTGTGTGTGTGTGTGTGTGTGTGTGTGAGAGAGAGAGGGAGAGGAAAGGGGGGGGTTAAAGAACAGAACAAGATGTGTGTGTGATACCAAATTCGCAAATCCTGGGCAATTATCATTTCTCTCTGTCCCTCTTTGTTTTCTTTGAAACATATCTTCTGAGGTAATCACTCCCAGATGCTGAATATTAGATGTAATCACTTCCATTGCACTGCGCTCCAGCTCTTTCAAAGAGGTGACAAGGCGCCTTCCCATGATAGCACTACATGATGCCAAGTCACAATGACCTCACCTTTTAGACACATTATCAAACAGCCCTGTTTTACATATGGGTTTATGGGAAGTAATCACATTTGAGGAAATTTGCACAAACCTAAAGTGGGCAGTCCTGCTTTCTTCTTTCCACTCCAATATTGGAACTCCTGGATATCAGCTGGATCCTCAGCAGTGGAGACAATTACTGAGGCTTAATTATATATTGGAGCGGGATTTAAGTCCGGGATATATTGAAATCCCCTGTGCTCTCTAGTTATGGACCCGGCTCATATGACATTAAAATGTTATTATGGTCTAGCATGGTCCAGCTGCAGGGTTAGAGCCGTGTGTTCTGATTTAGAAATGAATATATACAGCTAGAGAAGAATCTTCTTCTCTTCTTCTAAATGCTATGCTGGCTGTAACAAAAACCACTGATACAAAACTGTAATGTGACCACGTAACCGTCATGTGCTTTCCAGTTTACACAAACTCGAGTCTTTGTAAACATTGGTGCCATTGTGAATGCTATAATGTAAAATGTGATTCTTGCTCATAGTTATATAATGTAGCAGTCTCCAAGCAGGAGAACATTCCTTTCAATCAGAATAAAAGACATACCAGTATATTTATTGCAGTGACTATATGCTATAATCTAATTGAGTCAAGAGTGTAATACCATGACACCAGACACAGAAAGTCTTCCCTTATATGACCAACAGAAACTGAAGCACCAACTGAGGGGTGGAGTGTACACAGCACAACCAAACTGGTATTGTGTTGACCGCGGGCACCACACAGGGCCTTGAGTCAGAATCTGGTCCAGACTGGTAGAAATACCACAGTTGTAAAAGTTTTGTGGGATTTGTGTTTAAGGGCACATAGCTGAGAGGTAGGAAACCTCAGTGTCATGACTTTGTAGGAGGAGGATTTGTAGAGATTACTCAGGAGAGGGGGAGAGAGGAGGAGGAGAGGGAGGATGAGATTTGAACAAGGGAGGCAGGGATGCCCCTCCCCACCAAGGCTCTTGTGGTAGACTGGAGACAGGACAGCCTCTGCTGGCTGACCTCTGTTTCACCCCTATCTCGGCACTGTCCAAAACCCCAGTGAGTTACTGCCCCAAGTCCTGTGTGCTTTGGAAGCTTCCTTTAATATCCTTAAGACTTGTGTCCCATGGGGCTCACGGCCCTAATGACCGCACTGTAAAGGTCACGGACACACCAGACCGGCATGGCTCACGTCAATTCACCGTCTTCACCCGAAAGTCTTGGGAAATTGCAAATCCGTGGAGATGCAGAAAAAAAACCCCCTCTTGATCCAGAGGGGGAGTCTTGCTCCATTTTGGCAGGATTTGTGAAAAGAACACCCTTGACATTCATCTTGTGCATGGCACGTGGACTTCGCTTTCTCACGATCCCTGTTGCTCTGAGACAGATCAATGGCTCAGGTTCTCTTTGCCTGACCAGGTGCAGTTTTAATAGGTGTCTGAGTCTGAATGATCATTCACTTAATTGTGCAACGGGGATCTCAGCACCTTCTCCCAAAATATAGATACTTTAAATAAATACTTTAAAGTGGAGGGGGAATTTCATTTCAACCACTACACATGTAGCACCTACCTTTACATGCAGAATTGGTCCTCGGAAGAGTCCCATAACTTCATCATTCATGAACTCAGGCTTTTTTATCTGATTATTTGTTTGTCATATATATTATTCTTTGATAAAGTTAAAACAGTGCTTCTCTGTTGTTAACTTTCATGGATGGGTCAAGTGAAGTGCAAAGGTGAAATTACATGTCTGGCTGATTCTTGCAGGAGACACTGGAATACATTCCAGCTGATAAGCTGTGAGGCATCAGACTTGTTATGTACACGCTCTGGTTAAGTGGATAGCATCACCCTGGTCTCAAGTTTATACCGTTACAGAGCTGACTGCTATGTCTCTGAAATGATCAGCAAAGCAAGGTAAGCT
This sequence comes from Megalops atlanticus, assembly GCA_019176425.1. Classification (NCBI taxonomy): domain Eukaryota; kingdom Metazoa; phylum Chordata; class Actinopteri; order Elopiformes; family Megalopidae; genus Megalops; species Megalops atlanticus. The sequence goes on along the minus strand of CM032876.1, from coordinate 30,324,201 downwards.
CAAGAATATCAAGCTCACTTTTGAACTCATCCCACGTAGCCATGTAGGTCTATCTCCAACCTCTGGTTTCTATAGCTGTGTGGTAACTACACTATGTGAGGCAGTTCCACACCAGTTCCAGCACAGTCTCTCGTGAAGTGCCTAGAGAATTACCACTTTGGAAACAGGAGGAAAGGGACAGTGCTCTTAATGTGAATACACAGATCTAAGTCTCTTTTTCATACAAACAAACAAAATCTGACCATGGTGCATTTCTCTGTTAGCATCCACAAACCAGGGCTGTTTGACCTTGCTGGCAGAAAAAAAAAAACAGAAAAGATATGCTTGTGTATCCCAAATGGGAACAGTGATGACTCATAGGCAGTGCAGTAGAGGTGGCTGAGACCTGGTAGAAACCTTCTGAAAGAGTGTGGAGGTCTGGATTTCTCCACAGGTTTAACCCTGCTCACCCCTCCCTAGTCACTGCTCTTTTATTCATGCTGCTGATTTACTGGCGCAAAGAGCAGAGAAAAATAGCCATGCCTTTGATAAACGACCAACACCGCTATCTTCATCTTGACAGTGACCTTAAGCTCCAGTGGGAAAGTAGTGTGTGTGTGTGCGTGTGTGCGTGTATGCGTGTGTGTGTGTGTGTGCGCGCGTGTGTGTGCGTGTGTGTGTTGTGCCAAGTGCAATCCTGTACTGCATGCATTGTTACTTATTGAGGATATTTGCAGTAGGAGAACATGGCGAGTAATCCATATCAATAGAATTTGTTTCTGAATGAATCAGCAAACTGTGATTCATAAATCTTAACATATTTTATACAGTTCACATGTGTTGGTAAAACTCAATGCACCTGAGGACATTCTCCAGATGAATACTTGGCACAGCAGACAGTAACCTTGCCTTAGTTTTCATTCTGTTCAAATGGTGAATCAAACAACTCCAATATTTTTCTCTTCGATTGCATCAGCTAGAAGTTCTTCTTAGACCAAGAAGACACAAGCGCCAATAAAATGATTGTCACCAAGACTTATTCATTGCTAGGAGCATGACCCTAAGCCTCAGATTTGTGGTTCTGAAATGGAACATCAATAACCAGGAAGACAAGGGCTGTCCACAGAGGAAGAGTCCCCTCGCTGTCTGAATGCTTTGTTCTCCTGTGTTGTTTCTCTCCCCTCCCCCACCCCGCCCTGTTACTACCCCTACCCCTCTCCAAATCAGCCCTTCTTCTCTCCCCAAATGAAATTCTTTGGAAAGTCATTTTATATCACCCTTTGAACGTGCATTGAACTGTAAAACCACCCCATTGGAAACAAAATAAAAGGGTTGGGGAGGGAGGGAAGGGGGGGGGATGGGGGCAAGAAGGAGAATTATAATTCTTCACAGGCCTTTGGTATTAACCCAAACACCAGAGCTGTCAGCAGCTTGGAGAGGGAGGTGCGAGGGGCAAACATTCAGTGTTAATTGGCACTTTGTAAGCCTAGGGCCTTCCTTTTGTGAGGGCAGGGGAAGAGAGAGCGAGGGGGAAGAGAGAAAGAGAGAGAGAAAGAGAGAAGGAGGGAGGGAGAAATGGAGGAAAAAAGCCAGCTCTTGTTCTTGCAAGTTTGTAGGCCCTGTTGAGAGTGTTTACGGTTCACTTCTTATCCTTTGTTAATTGGGCTTTCTCGTCTCTCTAAAAAAGTTAGAAAAATGAGAAATCACTTACCCCCATACACTCAGACACCATGACTAAGCTCCCTCTATCTTCCCTCAGGATTTATACTTTGAGACAAGGTTGATCGGCTAGATGGGAGAACATTACAAGAATAGTTTTCCAAAGAGGACACAGATGCATATAATGCAAGATACACCATGAAATGCAAAATGCAGACTAATGTAGATTTTTTTGCTTTATGAAGCATTACATCTTTTGTTTAGCAAAGACACATAACCTGAACAACTTCAATTTTTTACATGTTGTCCACTTATATAGCTGAATATTTACTAATATGATGTGGGTTAAGCGCCTTGCCCACTTGTACAACAGCAGTATCCCCCCTGGGAATTGAACCAGTAACCATTAAGATTATGAGCCTTGTGAATTACATTGTCTGAAAATATGAATCTCAGATGCTTGCACTTCTTATTATTCTTATTCTTATTCACTATTTTATCAAAAAGTATGAACAGAAACATCTTTCCTTTTCCCAAACACAAATCACAGCATGGCAGGATTCCTCCAGCCATGTCAGCTCAGATCCTTTGGAAATGTCAATTTTTCATTAAAGTGCTTGTAATGTGTTAATGCCCTGAGGTGAAGAGAACAGAATGACAAGGAATATTTTCTGGTTGTATGCAATATGCAGAAACACTCAAAATACTACATCTTCATTTAGTACAGAAAATAATTCATTGTGCGTCATATTTTGCCAGTATGAAACCAGATACTAATTGTTCTGGTGCTATATCTGCCCAGTCTTCATCTAATGATTGAATTATTTAACTGTTAAATGGATTCCATTTTTTCATCACCACCTTAGGAAAAAATAGCTAATCTAAAATAGATAGAATCATTTTTATCAACAAACTGCAATATGATCTACTTCCATCTTTAATAGCAAGAGCAGTTATGACAACATTGCAGTTATTCTCTCCAAAGCTGTTTAACGCACCCAGCCCCCCTCACCCTATGTTTTTATTAGCTCTCATATTCAGCATGTCCTGATAGATTTATTTTCCAACCCTTCCAGACTTGTTTTTAATTAATACCAACCAGGAGTCTTTTTGGCCCTTACTGAAACTCCCATTCTAATCAGAGTTTATAAAAAGAAAGAGTGAATAGAACTACCGGAAGAGAGACAGAGCGAGAAAGAGAGAGAGGGAAAGAGAGAGAGAGACATTGGCATACACAGGCCCCTCAAAGCCAGACCTTCTAGGGCTTGGAGTACTTTCCCCGCACTGTGTCCATCTGTCTGAGTTGAGTATGCATGTGTGCGTGCACAACTTCTTATAATTAGACTGAGGGATATAAAAGGATGGAACCCTGTCTTTGGGAGGAGGTGGTAGTTTTGGGGGTTGGGGGGTTGTCCTGCTTCACAGAACCTCCGGCCTCTCCCTCTCCCAGGGAATGATGTAAACAATAACAGTGCCAGGACTGAAAGGACACAGGTGTCGGCCATTGTGTTTGGGTGAATAGGGGCTGAGGCAGGGGGGGTCAGGGGGTCTAACTGGGGGAGCGGGTGGCCGTATACCCTGCCGGAACACCTCTCACACACACACACACACGCTGCTCTCTGCACTCCCCTCGTCTGCTCCTTTCCTGCATGTGCCACTGTCCCTCCCTCTCTTTTCTACATTTTTATTTGTTTCTGTTGTTTCTATCCTTTCCCATCCACACTCTCACGTCTCTCAAGGCTGTTCCTGTGGTTCAGGCGTGTCATTTGAATAACCCCCTGATGTTTTAAAACCCAACATCAACTGAACCTTATCCGCTGACCCAGCTACAGAACTCAGCGGTCTGTTCCAAGTGGTCCACTACAGTCAGTATGGGCTGTGTTGTTAGTCTGTTACAGTATCTCAGTGTGTCCCAGTGTGGAGTCTTGGCACCTAATCTTTGTTTTAAATGGAGGTCTTCCTACTAGACAATTTGTCTTGCTTGCATGTCAGACTGCAGTATATGACTTGTACTACTCTCATTCATACATGATGTGGTATATGTCTAATTAGCACTGCATCTGTCTTGATGTTGGATTTTCTCAGATGGTCTTGATCTTGGTCTTTGGGTGCTGGACATAGTGTATCATGGTTTCTTAGTGTCTCACAGTCTCTGTATGTCTCACATATGTGCTTCAGTGTTTCATTGTCTAAGCATATCATAGTGTGTCTCTACATGTCTCAGTGTGCTTTAACGTGTCTTAGTTTGTATCAACATGTCACAGGCTGGACAAATACCTCTCAGTACATTTTAGTGTTTCATTAGTTCACTACATTTCAGTGCATCTCAGCATGCCTCAGGGCATTTCAATATATCTTAGTGTGTTTCAGCATGTCTCTGTGTGGCTCTGAATGTCTCAGTGTGTCTCAGTATGTCTCACTGTTTCAGTATGTTCTTGGTTTTAATCAGCATGACTCAGTGTGTCTCATTATGTCCCAGTTTGTCTCAGCATATATGAGCATGTCTCAGTGTGTCTCAACAGAATGTCTCAGTGTCTTGCATATCTCAGCATGTCTCAGTCTCTCAGTATGATTTAGTGTTTAATTGTTTCAGTGTATCTCATTGTGTTTCGTATCTCATTGTGTTTCGTATCTCATTGTCTTACCGTATCATGGTGTATCAAAGTTTCTCAGTATGTCTTGGTGTCTTAGCATATGTCAATGTTTCTCAGTGTGCACCACTGTCTCAGAGAACGTCAGGGTGTCTCATGGCATCTCGGTGTGCCTGCCTGTGTGCTGCAGTTCTCCTCTCCCTGGCTGTGAATACACTACGTAGTGATGTTTGGAGAGGTGAGGGGATTTATTAGCAAGCATTAGGAGTACTAATCTGTTGCAGGTGTTACTGGCTGCCATCCCATGCTCTGGCTGTTCCCCTCCCAGGAGGCTCCACCATGAGTGTGTATATTTGTATGTGTGTGTGTGTGTGTGTGTGTGTGTGTGTGTGTGTGTGTGTGTGTGTGTGTGTGTGTGTGTGTAGGGAGGGGGTAACACACTCTAAGCAACACCTTCCCTCTGCCAGCCTCCTGTTCCCCCACTCAGTCTTACATACTCTGTCTGCAGCATGCCCTTTCTCTCTCCACAGTACATATTTCACTCTTTCAGTCTAGCACTTATGCTCGGTCAACTCTCTTCTTTAATCATTATATCATATATATATATATTAGGTGATCACACAGATATATATACATTCATCCTTAGCTCTATATTGAGGTTATTTCAACACCCTGACAGGTTTGATGTAGTCACATTGAAACTGTCTTTTACATAAACACAAAATTCCTAGTATTCTGGTCTACGCTTATTTGATAGAATTACATTACATACATTATTTGTCATCTCCTGTGTGAACAACAAAAATACTTAATATTGTCCTCACAGATGTATAGTTTTATTTCAAAACCATAGTAAAATCCCAGGAGTGGATTTATTCCCAAAACCTAAATTTTTTTGCTTGCGTTTGGTACTAACCATTCCTTAGGGAGTGCTGCCCCCTGGTGGATCATACTATGAATAGCTCAATTCAGTAGAATTTTTTCTTATAGCATAGCAATGAACAAATTCAACCGAAATTCAATGACAAAACAATTATGTAACAAAAGCATACAATGAGCAAACATAGGAAATTAGTTCTGGGACTGACTCTCAGTTTGAGCAACTGTGAGCTTAACCAATTGGTTGGTATGAGCCATGAACACATAAAGGGGGCAGGGGTCAAAGTTCATGCTATCTGTTGAATAAAGTGAAGGAGAGGTGGCACCTGTTTCTTTCTGGAAGAGAAATCTTTAGCATTTCAGAAAATATGTACAATTTGACATTTGGTCGAAGAATTTCTCTTATTTCTACTTTGTGGTGTCTGATGTACATTTTTGTATACACGACAGAAATACAATGTGTATAGCCCAAAATTTGGCAATGTAGACATCCGTACTGCATGCTTTGTTAGTGATAACACACTTATCTGTATCGCATTCAGATAGGGTTATTTTCAGGCAAACTCAAGTCCACCCCTGCTGGCTATTTATTACCCTGAGGTGATACCAGCAGACAGAATTCTAGGAGGTTGTATTCCCAGCCCTGTGATTCATTTGCTTTTCTGTTCATGGTGAAGATATGGTGTGTCGAGAGCTGCAGGAATGCAAGGAGAAAGGCATTAGACACCGAGAGAGTGACCAATGCATTAGCCAGGAGTTCAGAAGCCTCCATCAAACATCCTCTTTGTCTGCCTCGTCTCCAGACTGGTGAATGTGAGGATAATCAGGCCTCCAGCGAGTGTGAAATTATGTGCAGTTTTCAAAGCAAGTAATTTCAAATGTACAATCTGATGCCTGGCAGTATTTTTGTCTCTTTGCTTCGTGAAAGAGTACAGTTGGTTTCTTCATTTGGGTTCATGGCCATTTACATGCTCCGCTAGAGTAATCGCATAATTTAAAAAATGTTTCTCCTATTTTCTATTTCTTTAAAGCAAAAAAGAAAAAAACACAAGCAGAGCAATTGGTGTGAGTTACAACCACAGCCAGTAAAAGTGCTAATTAGAATTTCAGAAGCTGCGTTGAACTTATAATGAAACTTGACAAATGCCAGAAACAGAAAAACCCAGTACAAATCTGAAAGAATGCTGCACTGCTGAAGAGAGGAAATGTGCTTTATCAATCTAGAATAATTAGAAAGTAATGTTGGGCCTCAATATGTAATGATATTAAAATACTACTTAAGACATTTTTTCTTCACATGCTTAAATGTTTTCTGTAAATCACATTCTAGAATTGTTTGAAATACCACTGATTTCTGTTTAAAAACTGCACATAGGAATAGACAGTAAACATATGAATGTTTCAATTCTAATTCATCATTGTACATTGTACAAGTGGTAACGTAGAAACAATTGATGCCTGACAAGTGCATAAGGAGGACAGATATTTGTAAGCAAAAGAAATGATAAGAGAGTACGGTCAACAAATAGTAGTAACATTCATGTAACACATAGCAGATGGCTATCTGTCACAGTAACAGTAGTTACAGAATGAGATCTGGAAAGGCTTTTCAATGTGTCTTTGACAACAGTGACACATATTACAATAGCAATATATGTTCCAGTTCGATTTTCTTCATTCATTTGTCCGAAAAATAAAATAAAATCAACAGAAGGGTATTCTCATCAATATTCATGATAATGATAACTGACTTATCCACTAACCACACTGCACAGTTATCATTCAAACTGTACATATCCCCTAACACTCTTCTCTTATATGATAATAATGACATCTGACCCCTACATAAAGCAAGAGCCAGTTTTTTCCAGCATGTGTATAATCAAGGTTCATAGGAGTAGAAATTCTGGATTACAAGGTCTGTGAAATAAGGAAACCAGTCCTTGATGAGAGTGACGTAGAAGGTGAACCAAGGGTAGAAGACCTCCCTCTGCCGCATGACCCCAGCTTTGATTATCTGCAGAGCTGCCTCAGAGGCTGGGTAAGCAGTGATGTTTGTGTAGCTCCTACAATTGAGCCAAACAAAGGATCATATCAGAATGCAGGAATTACATGGTCAAAATCAGACTGCTTGGTCCAAAGCCCTGTAATAGATTTAAAATCAGTTTCATCTCACAGCAACATACTTCAGAATTCGACTACTAAAATTAAGCCATACAGAGTACAGGAGGAGCTGAAGTTCAGGCGGGAAGACCACTCCATCTGTGACCATCAGTGTCACTGCAGTTAGGATGTAAGTCCTCTGAAACCACTGTGCTGCACTGCCTTTGTGCTCCTGTTAATCCTAGAATGTTCATCTGAAGCAGGCTGAGGCTTGGCACATCATGTGGAATTGTGGTATGTGCCTGTACACTTTGCCCTACGGCCTTGTGTTTGGAATGCCCACCCTAACATTGGAAGGTTGAATACAGCTGACGCCATTGCAAAGTCTTGGAAAAAAATGGCCCCTTTTCTTGGCCCTAAATGTACTCAGTGTGATAACCCAGAGATAGACTAGTGCTGCTGGACAAGGGGAAAAACTGCAGGCCAAAGCGCTTCATGCTAATAATAATAAGATCAAACCAGACTCACCTGACTTTCTCCATTGCGGACTCTGTGTCGATCAGCCCCAGGGTACAGATGGTCAGTGATACGTTGGCTCTTTGCATGGCCAGTTCATGATACATTGTCCCAAAGAAGCCATTCAATGCACACTTGGTGGCAGTATATGGTGCCACAAATGGTGTGGACATCTTCCCTGCAGCAACAAGTCAATCACTAATCAATTAGATCTCAGTTTGATCTAATCTTTCACCCTTTCTGGAATAGGATTCAGAGCCTCTCACTCACCAACCAAGGAGGACACAACAACGATGGAGCCGCCACTCTGCTTCAGGGAAGGCAAAGCTGCCGAGGTCATCTGAATGTAGCTTAGGAAATTCACCTTTCGCACATGAGAACAGACTTCATAAAATCAGCCCTTGTAAAAAATCCTGTCAGTTCACTTATTCCCTCCAAATAGAAACCTAATTCAAAGAAGGATTTTACACACACACACACACACACACACACACACACACACACACACACACACACACACACACGCACACAAATGCTTGCTGTGGTTTCTTAAAGAGAAACCCTGCATAAGTGGTTTCCAAAACTAAGATGACTCTGAAACAATGTTGAACTCCCATGTTGTCTGAGGTTGCACAGAAATCACTGAGATCTCCTATTTAGCATTATCACAAGAAGGGAAGTGAAGGCTTTAGAGCACTTTGGGATGTTCAGGAAAATAAACTATAATTTGCATGTATGTCCTCTGTTTACAGACACTGATGACCACTTTGATGGTGCACTGCCAGGGAAGCTCCTAAGCAGGTCTTAGTACAGCAAAGATCTATGTTTTTTTACAAATTCTAAAATGTGAACAGTTTCTCTCTATAAAGCAACTGCCACAATCTGTTGCCTGTTGACACAAATGGGATGCTTATCTGACAATATTCTCTGTTTACTTGTGAAAAACATAAAGTTTTAAAAGCACAACACAATGTTCTTTTTCTGTGAAATTACTGTAAGCCTGGAGCAAACTCCTTAGATACCTGTAGTAACCATCTAGTATGTTCCACATCTCCATCCCACATTGCAAACGGACTAGATCCAATGTGATTCAGCACAAGGTAGTCCAATCCCCCTGACATCCAACATGGAAAAAAGGGAGTGTCTGTTAGATTGTGTCCATGCCTCCAAAACTATCCAAATCTACAAAACGTAAACATGCCCCTATGCAAAACCTCATGTTGTGTCCAACAAAACTTTAAAATGGAAAACCCCATTATCCAGAGAGATAGACTTTTACCATGCTCCACACCTCTTGCAGTTACTGTCATGTGATCAAACAGCAGTAGAAGAGCCTGTATCCTGATAAGACTCTTTCACATGTTAAACGGTTTCTACTTGGCAATGTGCTGCTTACCTAGTTTATCCACAGCAAACCTCACCACTCTGGCGGGATCAGACTGATCTGCCATGTCCCCTGATATGTACAGCACTTTCTGTGCTCCCATACTGAGACACTTCTCTGCCACCTGCCAAAAGGAAATGACATCGCAACAGAACTGTAACAGCTAGCATATTTTAGCAGACATATATACTAGCACATGTGATACACTTTATGCCGAGTTCATTTTTACTCGAAAAGTCCAAGCAACATGTAGATGTCCATAATTTTGATCTATAAAGGGTCAAGATTTAGAATTTAATACGACAAGGTCAACCTAGAAGATGTAAATAGCCCTAAATGCTCTGTATAAATTTTAGGCCTTGGGCTGTTGTATGAATTGCCAAGTAAATAAGAATCTAGAAAAAAACTAAAAAGGCCACGTAAGAATTCCAGATGCACCAGAGTACCTACCACATCCATTATGATAATACTGAAAGGTACTTAGCAGTATTAGCAGTATGTTGACAAACGTTTAGACCCAGCAAAATGATCCAAATCAAAGAAATCATTCAGAACCCACTGACCTGACGCAAGACATTTTCTCTCCTTGCAGTGATGATAATTTGGGCGCCGAAACGGGCGTAGTGATATGCCATCTGCTCACCAATACCCGCACTGGCACCTGTCACCAGCACCCTGGCACCTCGTAAGGACTCTGACCAAGATGCAGCACATCCAAGTCCTTCAGTAAAACTACTAGACAACTTTCCAACTCTTGACTCCAACTCTTGACTCCAGACTGCACTGCTCCCTCATAGGGCTTTAGTTGACTGTACTATTACAGCTATGCTGTGTATCATAATGGAATATGGTAGAAATGAGAGCTGTGCCATAATATTTTCTGTGAAGAAAATTTGAAACACAGATACATGAGAGACCAACAGATGGTGACTTGGTATTATGCATTACACATAATCCATAAGAAAAATAAAGGAGTCATGTCTAAAAAAAGCATGTTAGCTAAATTGCAGATCAGAGTTTGACAGGCTTTTGAATAGACTCCATTTTTGCTGTCAGGGCAGCAATCCACTGTGTTTCGATCTCATAACCCTTGCAAATTAATGCTCTGAGGAAGAAGCTAAGCTCTCTTTCAGTCAATAAAGCCTGTGCACTTGATATGTTTTAAAGAGATTCCTTTGATCGAAATGCAAATTTTATAGCTTGGATTTGAATATTGGGAGCTTTAACATTTATCACTGGGTATCAAAGTGTATGCTAAAGCTTCCATTTATCTCCATTCCTCTTGAATGTGTAGCCTACAGGTCCATCACAGGGATAGCTTCATTGCAATAACGATGGGACTGCAAGGTGAGTAAATGACGTCTAGGGGGAGCAACCACCTCAGACTTACTCTAATCAATCAGTTTGTTTCAGTAAGTATAAAGCCCCAGATCAATTAGCCCATGAGCATGACATGCTAAACATTATATGCAAGGATTATAGAGAAGTCAGCCTCAATTACATAACTGTGGACTAAAGGCCACGCATGTATTGATTTAACTTAGGGGTCCATCTTTTGACCCTTCTATGAGTTGGGAATTAGCATGTATAATGCGCACGATCATGCTGTGAACATGTCTTTTCAAATTCAAAGCTCTCCCAGGGAATTCTCAGGTAACTCTGGCAAGCTCACATATAGAACAAATATGAGAGCAAAGTTAAATTTCTTAAAGACACAAACTTTTATATCATTCACAACTGAAATAGACCACAAAAAAACAACATGACAATGACATTCTCCATTCTATCAAGATGTATTAATATCTACTGCATAAAACAATAATTACAGTGGTGGTGCTGATGCAGGATCATACATGGATCATGTCCATTGATCACAAATGGCCTTCTCAACATAACCAGATCACCATTAAGAATAAGATGACAAAATTATCACTCAATCAATACAATTAATTTCATAATTGTCTGTAACTGGACCTGCTGAAAAACTGAAAAGAGAAACATAAATACCAAAATCCCTGCTGCGTAAGTCTTGGAGCACTTTGTTAATATGAAAACACCTAAAAACAATGAAACCATCACATTTTCTTCCATGTGTGCCATTTTTCAAAAGCTGTTCAAACACAGTGTGTTTTGTGTGCCTCTTATGTATGCCTAAAAACCTGACACTGAATTCATGGATCAGGAAGTTGATGCCAATAAAATTTGAGTGGAGCTCCTGTATGTGATACAACTGGCCTTGTAACTTTTGTTATTTTTTGTGTGTTAAACTGAAGTATAATATTTTTATGTGGTTTCAAATTCATATGTCCATGATATTTTAGGCACGATATTTAGGTCACCATTACAAGAGTCTGTAGAATTAATCTGGGATATTTTTATGCATGGAAGGTAATCTGATCTGATGTCTTAATTTTGTGTCTCTTAGTGCTGCCTGGCACTGTTATAATTAAAGGTCTTCATAATCAGGTATTCTGCTGCCAATAGTGCAATAAGATTAATCTTTAAAGATGAGCAGTGTACGTTTCCACCACATATACTGTGCACATCCAGTAAAGGATATCAGTATAGTCTGCCTTGTGTTACGCCAATCGAATACCTTTATCCAGGGGGTTACTTCATTTCAGTGTTTCCTGAGTTCCCCCTTGAGCGAGTATTAAGCGAGTTAATTTGTCTTAAAGCATTACGTTACCAAAAATCAAAAAACATAAGGTTTCTTTGAGTGAAAGACGCTGACAGAGAACTTGAAATGGTAGGGTACAGCGGCATGCATGTAGAATCCGAAATGTAGAAAAAGTTTAGATCCCACAGATGGAATTGTGGGGGACGCAACCTCGCACTTACAAAAAAAACGACAGTTCAGGATCAGCAATGTCAAACACGCACTGTCTGTCCATGCTTGAATTATTTTGCGTATATAACGTGAAGACAAGGGTCACTGCAGCAAAAGGCGTTGGACAATGTCGGTTGTTCAGGGCGTAATAAACCTCACTCACCTGCCTCAAAGGTGTCTCTCCATATGAACGCCATCAGAATTGCACTGACAACACTAATTATTAAGAATTTAAAAAGGAACGTCATCCTTTTTCTCTCTGTTACATTAACTACTAGACAATTAAACTATGAGATTCCTTCGACTTTGCTTCTCTCGCTGTATTCGTGTGAATGGTGCAGTAATGACCTTGTCTTTTAGTGCGTTACAGTGAAGTATAGCCGAAGGTCAGTTCGCGTGGCAGTAAACATGCATTTATTTAGAAGATGAAATAACGCGTTCTTGTTTATAAAAACAAACCCGTGTACTGTGTGCCCCCACAAATCTAATCGGCGTAAATATTCATCGTGGAGACAAATCCACCATTCCTGTAAAAATCAGGACGTTAAAAATCAATTTCAATTAAACGTTTCACGGTATAACAGCCTATCTGATGAACTGATGACTGTTCTTGTGTGATTTGGCTTATCAAATTAATAACAAGCGGACACTTGACAAAGATGCAGTGATTAAAACGTATCCTCTATTTGGCGGTACTCACGCGCCTTTCACTCCTTTAAGTTAGTCTGAAGTAAATGTATGTAACCGTTATCCAATTCAGTTTCTTTAAGCCGTATTGAACAATATATACTGTGTATATACTGTATTACAAACATTCTTCCCTAGCTGTTCTCCTCTCGTGTTTTCGGTCATAAATTAAACAGACGTTTTGACCATGTTTTGCAAATTAGGAAATGACGCTCTTCAGTATTCTTTTGCAGATCAGGCCTACAGAAGTAATTTTTCACTAGCAAGACACAACATACATACCCTATGTTTGCTTGGTTATCATGTCATAACAGTCCTGAAACCTGCTCTTGCAGAGCATAAGATCAAAATGTATTTCCGATTTCACAAGAAACACAACCTCAGAATATGTGAAATCGAGCAACTGGCAATATTCCTCTGAACGCAGCTGACCTACAGAAGCTGCTTTGTGTTCACAGGGGTGCAATTATTTATTAAATGAATACATGAATGAAGACCAGATCAGTGAGGATTCAACAGAGGGTCTGTGAATGACAAAGGAACCACAAAACAACTGAAATTTTTGGGAAGATAATAATAAGGTATGTAGAAGGGGGACCTGTGTCTCTATGACTTTTGAGCAGACAGGACAGCAGCAGCAGAGGAGCTTCCCCATGTTCTGTACTGGTTCCCTTTCAAACTGTTCTGTTCCAGGCAATTATCACTGAGTTTCTTCTTACAGTTACATTTATCTAGTTAAAAGCTGATGAGTATATTCTGTTACATATACGTGAAAAACACAGTCTTGTAGAGTTGATAGGGTTTGTATGGGCCAGGTTAAAATGTTTTGGTGTGAGTTCAACATCCAGGCGGGTGTACAGTTTAATAATATATGGTGCAATTGTGGGAAGCATTTTGAGCTCTCTTTTTCATATAACTGACAACTGATCTACTTTAATGATTACATGTAGTTACAACTGTACTGAATTTGCCTGATATGCAGTTAGTCAGATATCCAGTTAGTTAGAATGCAGCTAGTAGATGATCAACAGAAGTTATAAATGGGAAAAGAGGCAAATATAACAATTTTTGCAACCTGCAGCATAGGGTGGGGAAGGGGGTGGCTGTTTCTGGGTAACATTCAAGAGGCCAACATAGCAGCAGGCACAGAGGAGTTCCCCTGCATTGATTCCCTTCAGAATAGTTCTGTCCCAGAATGAATCAGAAATGCCTTCACTTACCCTACCCAGCTCACAACGCACACAAACCACCCCACTACATAAAGATTACAATAGCTCATATTATATGAGTAGTGTGCTTGTGTGGTTAATTCCAAAAACCGCAAGGTTTAATTTTAAAAAAACCAAAGGTGGTTTTGATCTTATGCTGCACTGCTGTTGTTACCTCCCCCAACAGTAGATGAAGCAGAGGTTAAGTGGTGACCCCCTACATTTGTGTGTGTGTGTGAACAGTGATGAATGGAGTTGGATGGAACTTGGTGAAATGCTTGGCGATGAAACAGTAAGGGCTGAGCTACTGTCCAGTGATGCAGGACAGAGCAGTGGACTATGTGCAGTACCCTTTCCAGGTCACTTTGGTACAAGGCTGGATATGTTCTTCCCTATAATTATAGAAATGCCTGAAGGGTATTGTAATGAATGGCATTTTCTAACTATGTGTGACTGCTCTTCACTCCTTAGCTAGCTGCAATCACATATGTGGAGGTGATGATAAGTGCATATTTTACAGACATGCTGCTGTGGGACTGGCCTCTTGGCAGCAGGAGGCCTGGGTAGTGCCACCAACAATGCAATACAGACACTCTAAACAGTGATATGTAGCTCAGAGAGTTTGCCTTCACAGGGACGAATTCAAAACTGTGGCACACCATAAGATAATGACCTATTGGCTTTAAACACCTATCCTCCAGCAGGGGATTCCTGTGGTTTGTAAATCTCCTGTATTTTGAAGCAGTCTCTCTTCTATGTATTTAATTTGGTGTTCTTAATATGCCCAATTACGTTTGTGATTTGTCCTTCAGTAGATATTCCCTAACTATTCCTCTTAACTACATGTGAGTGTATGTAGCACCTCTCTGCTGTTCAACAAATGTAATTAAATGGTCTTCTCAGAACAAATATGCCACGTTTTCCTTCACTTCAGCTTCCTTCTTGACCAAACTGCCAGGCAACTGAGACAGTCAAGAGCAGTGTTGACTGAAAGTAAATGGAATGTATGGTTATTTTGGCATCGTCAGACGGCATTTACGGACAATAGCCAACACACCACATTATCCAAAACTTGTGACAGTATTACAGTGACAATTAAGTAGTCACATTAACAAAAATTATAGAGGCGATACAAGACTCTTTTAAAATCACAACAATTACACTGGAATTATTAAAATGAGGCGGAATATATTGCTAGGTAGTAACCATAATAAGAGTTGAAAATGGAACAACCACACCTGCCATTACACATGATTATATAAACCTAACCAGATTATTTCCAACATGACATTCGAAGTGTACTCGAATTCAGACTGCTGATTCAAGACGGAGATAAAAAGATTATAAATAACCTATGACTTAAAGTTGTCGATCGAAAAGACGCTACCAATCGATTCATTACCGATAACACAGGACAAGCTTAGGTTGAAGATTAACGCTTTCGCCATTATGACACGCCCACGAAACCAGAAAATCTTGCAAAACACAGACGAATATTATAATGCAAGTATAAGGACAAAATGTGGTTTATATTAATAGAATAATAAAAAATAAAAGTATTGGCTACACAAATTGTGGGTTCATACAAATAAAATCCGTATGTGTGTAGATTTAGCATGAATCTGCTGAGTTCGTTATTAAACTACTTTTTCCTTATCAACAACGTCATTTTCAAGATAAAAAAAAACTTTATTGCTACTCCCTCCTGATGACACATGGGTCGTCCTTGTCAATGAAAGTAGACAGCGGCAGTGCAACGTTAGCTAGCTACAAAATTCCGGCTGCATAACCCGTAGCTAAACATTTAGCAACTTGAAGGTATTCATACACTAAAGTATTGTAAGCTTTTCCTTTGTTCGTGATATGGCGGCCAGGATTTTGCCTGTAGCAAAGTAAGTGTACTCCGGCCTGTTTTAAATGGGCAAAGTGTCCTTTTCCATGAGTGGACATTCTGTGGTCCTATGCAAAACAGCAAATGTCAGTTGGCTTGCTAGTTTAATTACATGCATTAGCGGAGAACGACAAGTATTAATATTAAAACGTATGACACTGTAGATTTTAACGTGAGTGAACAAATTGTGAATCATCGATAATTCGAAACGATCTGGGTAGCTACTGTCAGCTAGCTGTTAAACAACGAAGCCATAAGTTACACGGAAACAATCAGGTAGCAAATCAGTTACACTAAAATTAGGTAAAGAAAGAAAGAATATAGCAAATCCATTGACGAAACATGTGCGTGTCACTAAAAGCATTTAATTGTCTAATTTTAATTAGACAGCTAATGTTGTCTTGCTAACGAGATGGCTAGCTTGTTGTGATATGAATAGCTAGCTGCCCCATGCAAGCCAGTTAACGTTAACTATGCTGAATTGATGAACCGTTTTGTGAGTGATGTCAGTTTGTTCTGTCCGTCTGTGTAGTGTTGTTTGTAGGGTGACAGTCATTAGCTACGTTAATATCCATACGGATGGATTTTATCAAATCGATTACAAGGAAATATGTGCAATAGCAATATCTCACCGTGGCTTCAGACCAGTAACGTTACATCTTTTCTGAGCTTTGAGCCTAGTGTTCCATGATACTGGCTTATATTAATACATATAGTCTCTTCTCTTCATGTACATACATTATAAATGTGACAAAAGAAGCAAAACATATTTTTTTTCTGTGAACACCTGAGTGTTATATGCATCTGTTTACAGGTTAGCCACTAAAGTGACTGTTGCTGGGGGAGCTCTCTATGTAGCCTATGACACGGGCCTACTAGGGGGAAGTGAACAAGGTTCAGAGGTCCTCAGCAGGGCAAAAGCTGCCATTCCCCCTGCCGTGGACGAGTGGATGAAGTACTTTGGCTTTGAGGTACTGACCATAGTAACTTAACCTGTAGGTACAGGTACTGAAAAGGTATGCATTTTGGTGTAATGGCGTAGGTCCATTTTTAAGACAGTCATGCACATTGTCGGTTTATCCACAGAGTTCCTCAGCCACAGACAGGAGATGCTTCATCACATTACCACTTTCTGGTTAATTATTTTTACAAACATACCTTTTCACAATATGGATACATTTGAGACAGTACATTTCCATCAGCAAATTCGTGATGGGCATACCTGACGTAGGAGGGATTGACACGCATCTTTGTGAGTTGTCAAGGCAACTGACGTTTTCAGCTAGACATTCATTATTCTAACACATCATAGATGTGCTGCAGTGTGTATGTTTCCTCCATTATGACTGTGGATTAATTATCTGTATATCATTATGATTGTCTGTAATGGCTGTGCAACATGTGTAATAAATATGAATTGCATGCTGAAGTAAAATAAGGGGAAGGCTTTTAAAGCAAGATTCCATAATCATGTTCGCAAAGTGTATATCCACAACATTTGTTAGTTATTGTAGACTGTGACCCCTAGTTTTTAGGGTTAGATTAGGTATGGTTTATGGTAAAATATGTGGTTTTGCATTGTTGCAGCTTCCTGCTCCTCCGAAAATCGAGTTTTCTCTCCAGGAATCATGGAACTCAGGTGAGAGCATACAAATGCGGTTTTCAGACAGTGTTTGTGTTTATTAACTGATGCTTAATCATTTAAAAGGTCTTCCATCATTAGTTTTTTGAGCTGATTTTTAACGTCATCCTTCCAGGGGTGCAGAAGTCCATATCTGCTCTTTCGGTCGCCCCCACCAGTGTGTGTGAATACACCAACCAAGGCATTCAATACCTGAAAAACTTGACCAAGTGAACACTGACGCCCCCAGCTCATACATCAGTGTATCAAGTTTCCATTTTGAATGGGTGAAAGGTTCTTACAAAACATGGTCAAAACATAAGGATAAAATTGAATTGGATTCACATAAGTGTCAGATGATGCTATATATTTGTTCTCATATGAAGGTCCCTTGCTTGATTTGGAAACTTTCCAGAGAAAAATCGCAAATGATTTGGAGCCCAGGTGTAAATTATGAGGGAAAAATTGTCCATCAACATCACAGTTCTCTTACTGATACCTTGACACAAAATGTTTCAGCAGATAGCCTGCAGCTTTCTTGAATGTATATGTTGCCACAAGCTGCTTGGGGGTGAAAATAACAAATGATAGAACTGATGAATCATGAAGCAAGGCTTTCTGACCAGTGGGGATTGATATATGATATGTGAAACAACGCGTCAAGATATGTGTGTGAATCCAATGCTCTTTGTCTGAAAGTCACTTTGATTTTTCTGTTGTTTTATTTATTTGAAAACCTTGCAGATATTTAACTTGTTTTGGCTTGGAATCTGTTTTTCACCCATTTGCTTAAAACATCTTTTATACAGAAAAATACTGTATTTTTTGTATGTAACCAATTCCACCATCTCCCCATGACAAGTTCAAAATAAATACCAGAGAACATTTGTCTGTGGCACTGTTTATTTTATAATTGGTGGGAATGCCAAATAAGAATGAATGTTAAATTCTTAAGATAATGAGTTAGTGTTGTCATACTAAACATCCAATTTCAGACTAAATCTAAGGAATTTAGAATCTAGAGAATCTACATTGTATTATACAGTTAATGATACACTCAGTGCAACTACTAACATGCCCACTGCTTAAAGGGGCAATCTGTTAAAAAAATATAGATTTACATTGTCTTTAACATAGCAGGTGTATATACTTTCATCTTGATCCAGTAAAATTGTAACTGCTAATTTGTCTGTTAGGGCCATCAAATGTTGTCCACATTTTTGGAGATTGTGGCTGTGTAAATGCTTTAAGTTTCATGGTGCTTTCATTCAACCTGTGATACAACAGTCTGGGTCAGTCTGTATGTTTGTCTTGTAGAATGACTCATGTGCTAAAACTGCAGTAAATTCTGCTTTTGACAGGAGTCTGCATCATGCTAGATAGGCTGTTAAAACACCTACAGCTCATTTATTTGTGTAGATACATGCAGTGCAGTATTGCTGTTTGTAAGCATACTTTCACTAATTCAACTCATGCAGTATGGTCATCAGTTAGGGGTGTTATGTGACAAACACCCAAAAGTGTGAGGTTTCAGATGTATTCAGATTTAACCATTCACAGCCATATAGCAACTACTATGCCATAATGGGGGGACAACACAATAGTCCAAAAAATATCTCTTTATTATTAAGGATGCCATCATAACACCAACTGGATGGATAACACCACACGCTTACCACTACTGAAAAGTGAGCTTTGGTAAAGAGCAGTCAGATGAAAGTTATACCAGGTATGACATTGGTGCTCAGAGTTCCTGCAATCTTGCAGTCAACACAACAGCACATCACAGAAAAATAATTGCCAAAAGGAATATTACCCACAAATACCACAAAACATTGTCTATATATATATATATATATATATATATATATTGCAGACAAATGTCAGCATTTATCAAGATGATTTTCCTTTGTTACAGCTAAAAACATTTACCACAACTGTGTTAAAATGGAGTTATAGTGAATAAATCTCTTTCCCAAATACACTCACTCGTGTTTGAAGAGGCTGTTTCAGTGTAACCGTTTACAGAAGACATTTTACACAAATGGCAATCAGTGTACCTACAACTCTTTCCAGATACTAGAGAACAATGTATCTGAAATACTGATCAAACAAACAGGGAGGTATTTCTTTATGTTATTATAGATGTATTACTGTTTTACACAAATATTGGTGAACTGAACTGAGAGCAAATATTTCACAATTAACAGGATACAAAGATTTGTCTTTGTGGTGTTGAATGTTACTGGAGTATGAGGTACAGATAGTCATTTAGAAATACAATCTCCCAGGTTTTTATGACAGGAAAGGTCATAATGAACACACAACAGAATAAAAATGGACACAAATGCATGCTTATACGTCGTGCCCTCTGAGCAGACACAATAGCTTAAGTGATGGAGTTCCATTTAATTTACAACAACCATATTTGTTTCCACATGAATTGAAGTGATTTACTTCCACCCTGTATAGTTGTCTTATAGTTACTGAAATATATATATGGTTGTCTTGATTATAAGGTGACCCTTCTTTTCTAAGAGGGGATTTTTTAACTGGAAAAAAGCACACTTTACCCAACCAAAAAAATGCTACTTCAAAAATCAACGGGGATCTAATGTGTGTAATCCAAAAACAAGTTGTATCTCTTGTCTGTCTCTTCATACTACAACATATAGGTCTGCAAAAATATTTACTCAGGGAGTCATCATTCAAAAGGTACTTTCTACCCATGCCATTTAGTCACATTATATTCATTGATAGTATATTTTTAGCAGCACAATGGCTGTTTAGTGCTTCTGCTTCATTAGCTACCATGATTTTATACTTGACATCGTAATTCATTCCAAGTCCCTTAGATAATTACCGAGTGTTTTGATTGACTTTTCTTCATGATTTCTGCAGGTAACCTTATCCATTTTTCCACTGCTCTGATATGTCCATACCGCAATTGCTAAATAAACATTCTGTCCACTGACATTGCATAACCAGTGGCCTTCTGTTTTGCCTTTCAGCATTAGCATTTGACTTGTCTGCAAATACAGGGCATGTTGCACTTTGAAAACATATATTCTGGGGCTAAAACCCACCTTATAATTGGGCCAACATGCTAATGTGAACTTTCATGTTAACACCATTTGCAACAATAGGATTAAGAAGGTGACTAAAGTGAAATCTTTCCCTCTTATTGAACAACATTACACTTTCTAGCTCTCAGAATGACATCAAAACCATCACTGTTTTATTTCTCATTATGAGGATATTCATAATACCTAAAATGCAGATAATAGACCATATGACCAAAAACTTCACAATAAACCCATCATATTTTTGGTGTCATGCTAAAAATGAAATAAATCTGAATATAAGCCACATACACCTAAAGAAAATGCTTTCTCAAGGGCAATGGTAAAAACAAAACCTGTCTTACACTGTCTCATCTTGCTATAGTCACATATAAGTAATCACATGAGTTGTTTCACATGAATTGGAGCAGCATTTACAGTCATTTTCTGAAAGGTGAAAAAGGTGATCTCTCTATGCTATCTTTACAATCAATAGAAACAAACAATACATCCCAACATTTTGATGTACAAAACTTGTAGGTCACTAAACTCACAACTGAAATGCAGATGCTTTATTTTTTATGCTTTTTATTCTTTAAGAACATGTTTACTGACAATCATAAAATAATCAAATATTTAAGTCTTCCATGGGGTAGAGCAATCAGGTGAGAGCAAGTCTCTTTATCTGGCTACATGGAGATGAACTGCAGCAATGTAGGCTTACTGCTGATAAGATTACTGATTTCTTATGCCAAACAATGATCATTACGAATGATATACAGGACAAAATTTTGAAACTACTGTGTGCTACTCAGACTGCTATTGTGACCAAGCTTCCTGTCAATTGTTTGTGATTGCAGAATCTTTTCAGGTCTGGTAAGGAACACACCAGTCATACAGTATGAGATAACTATATTGTAGGTTCCTGCAATAGAAGGATTCAGTAACATGATTCCTCAGAATATAATCACTCTCTCCCTTAAAATGTAACACAGATACTTGCCATCTAAGTCATATTTATTTTCTCTTTGTAGACAGTTTTCAGTGTTCACACAGAAGGGGATGACTGGCATTGGGGGCTTCTGTTCCATTTTTAGTAAAAAATGACCATCGGCAACAAATCAAACTTTTTTGTCTTGTTTTCAGTTTTCGTTTGACAAAAAGGCACTTGAATTTAAACCAACCTTTTAAAGAAGCCTTGCTATAATATTCTTTGTGAAAGACATCCAAATTTCCACAATTATTTTACAAGCTCTACCTCATAACCATGAGAATCAACCTGAATTTAGGGCCAACAACATAAATTCAGGAGTTACTCTGAATAGAGTAAACATAGTAACTACAATACTTTTATGTACAATTCCTTGGTAAATACATTAATTTTATGGCATTAGTAGGTAAATATTTATTCAGGGGAAAAATAGTATACTTGGCAATTACTACTGCATTGATAAATTACATTTTTTTCCAAATTTTATACAATCAGATTGTACATTTTTATACAGTGAACATATCAAGACATTTGTTAAAATTAAATTTCTGCAGGGCCCTACATTAACTGACCAAGAAGACAATAATTTCATTCACCTGTCAAAATATTGTTAAAACACGTGTATGCATTTTTATGTGGTCATTAATACACCTTTGCCAGAAAAACAGGATTCTGCATATGTATTTACAGAGGGTGTGGATGCTTTGTATTCTTTCCATCCACACAGCTGTATTCACCTTGTGACAGCATGACCACATGTGGGCTTCTCACAGCCTAGCTCTTATCTCAGTTCATCTGGACTTGTACATGCTGAAGTAGTCTTACTTGGCAACATGCATGCTGTGACAATATTGACCCTAAATTCTCAACCTTAGTTATAGTACTATTGCTCAGAGTATCCCATAATCAAGTGTACTGGCCCATCTTAGTTTTGCTTTCTCCTCTATCAGATGAATAATCTTCTGTACTCAAAAGTTCATCTAGTGAAAAGGAAATGCTTACTTGAACTTGATCTATAATGCAATGATGTGTCAAAAAACGTCAATGTATTAGACCCAGTTTCCAAAGGTAAAACTTGCATCACAAGCCACTGCTGCCTATTTACAAAGTATGATTATTTCTACCATTGCTAGTTGGATGATACCTTCATCAATATTTTTATATTTTTTTCCCAAAACATCTGCTTTTCATTGGCTTATTAACAAACACAGTAGTCATTGCACTGTCAGTAAAATTAGTGTGACATCTGTTTTGCATTAGATTACTGTTGATTCATTCCAACAGGGTATTAATCAACTAACAGCTTCATTTAAAATGTAGGGTTGTTTCCCACTGCAAGGATTGGCTCTATGACTTCAATATCATTACTCACAAAGGTGTGGTCAAACAGGCAACATCCGCAGTGTCCCCACTGCTTGCCCAGTTTTCATGCTACACACAGGGCTTTGACAGATACAGAGTTTAACTGACAACGTTCCCTGACTGGTCCAGCATCTGAACACAAGTGGTGAATTTTTCAATTGGAGTTGAGATGGGCAGAAATAATCCATATTCCCATAGCAGACTATAACCGAGTCTGCAGCAACTCTATATCTCACCCCATTAGAGCTGCACCAGCTACAAATCTCTGCTGTGGCAAAAGCCAGGTTTAGACAATATTAACGTTCTACACATTTTATGAGTAATTGTTTTGCTTAGTGCACATACAGATCATCTTACTTCACAACAACCTTATATTTTTACAGTTATTACATCCCTGCCAAATGCATGATGCAGATATTCAGCATTTTTCCTCAAACATTTCAACTTTGACGCCTTCAAACATCTATGTGCATGTGCTGAATCTGTGAGGCAGCTTCTCTTCCACTGGAAAATGGCTACCGTTGTGGAGAGGCTGACAGACCCATCTCCCTCTAGTGGCAGCTGGACAGGTACTGCTGTGTGGGAGGACTAAAAACCCTTCAAAATCAGGGCCTTGTTGAATGATTGCACGTTTTGACAATACAGCACGTTACTTTCCTTACAGTGCAATGGGAGAAGAGAATGTCAATGGCAGGTGAGCAATGGGGAAGGTACAGCTGGGTCCTCTTAGGAGGTCTTGACCAGGTCATACACATGGATGTGAAAGTCATCGTCATACTTAATGTAGTAGACGGATGGCTTGGCAGGGACTTGGTAGATCACCAGACCGGTTCTCTTCACTCCTTTGTCAGTAACATACTCCACCTGCTTACCCACAAGGCTCTCTGTTTCCTCACCTGGCTTCCTGTCAGCTGGGAGCAAGTGTTTATTCTCTAAGGGAAAAAAAGGTAAAAGGACAACAGCTAAAATGCCTACTTCTGTGCCAATGTCATAGTCTGTCAGATCTATCTGGTATTTAACATGAGCAAATTGAGTGCTTCAATAGACTTTTAAATGCACATTATCTGGTAATTAAATCCTGAGACTGAACTTAATTAATGAATGAATTTATGTTCATTAATGTGCACTGCATGGCAAAATAGATAACAGTTCTACATTGTTGTTTACTTGCAACCTGAAAGGACTCTGTAATGGTGAGACATGGAAGTGAAAGACTATGTGAATTTTAAAACCAAAGACATATGGATACCTGCTTCAGGTAAGATACGCAGATCTCCATCCTCAAAATCGTCCCACAGCTGGTACATGTACAGGACAGGGTCCTTCTCATAGGTGATGTAATACCAGTTGGTCATGATTGGCGCTCTGGAAAGGACCATGCCCCTCCACTCGTTCTTTTCCCCATCCTCTTTTTCAAACAAGTGCTCCACAGCCTTGCCCACCAGCTCCTCTGCATCATGGGGAACCTTGATCTTGTTGTTCACTGTGAAGATGGTCAGCATGGATGGGTTGAAGGGCAAGTGGAAAAGCAAAACATGCAACGTTTACCTGCTCTTTATCTTTTCAGTATGACCATAGACAAAATAAGACACCAATAACAAGAATAGTTATTAACTTGTAGTGTAACAGGTTTTGCATAGTTTATGGTCCCCTTAGTTTGCTCACATTTGCTAATGACTAAATCATTCAGAAAACTGTCTTTAAATAACTCAACTTTATGCAACTCAACTTACATTAAGAAAGATAGATTTATTATAAAATAACAATTCAATATTTCCTATGGTCCACGTTTGTACTGGTATGTCATTACTCCTCACACAGGTATAAAGCAATGTGGCAAAACAAATACAGTGAAAGAGCCATTTACAGATGGCTTTTGTTCTGTAACCAGCCAAAATGTTTCTCTGTTGCAACGTTTGCCTTTACTGAATGAATAAAATGAGGCATTACAATTTGTGAGTGACCTTTACAAAACTGACATACAACCAGCTTAACTTCGCACACCTTTCTGACTGTGAGGGCTCCGTCCTTCTTTCTTTGCTAAGGAAACGTACTGTGAAGGTCTGAAAAACTGATGCCAGGCATCAGAAAGCACTTGATACTTTCAAATGCGCACCAACCTCCCAGAGGCGTCATCTAATAGGCTTCTCAAACAGGAGCCCCTCCTGACCAGCCCACTCACCCACTTTCTCCTTGAGGACCTGCAGGTTGGAAACCCTCTCGTCCTTGAAGAGCTCGATGCCGTAGACACAGTCGAATCCGTCATACTTGACCATGAAGAGCGAGGGGTTGACACTCAATCTGTCGAGAACGGTCCCCTTCCACTTAGTCAGTGCCCCTTTCTCCCTCCAACTGTGCTGGATCCTCATGCCCAGGATGCTGCTGGGGTCAGCGGCCAGGCTGTCACTCAGCTCACCGCTGCTACGCTTCCTGGGGATTACAGGTGTCCACAGACTTTAACTTGGTACCCCAGCATGACCACGTAGCCACACTGCAGCCTGCAGCTCATTTCCAAACCCATCTGCAGGCCAAAACTACTGCTGAATTGGTTTGTTTATAGCACTGATTCTCAATCCTCCTGGGACCCCCCTGCTCCACACGTTTTCCATATTTCCCTGCTCTACCTACCTGACTAACTCATCAGTGGCACGTTTGATTAGCTGAGCACACCTGATATAATCAAGAGCATGTTAATCACACAATCAGGTTTGTTTGGAGCAAGGATAGATAGAAGATATGCAGGACAGGGGACTCCAGGAGTAGGACTGAGAAATACTGGTTACTGGTTAACTAACGCTTGGCGGCGTTAGTTTGGCATACATATTGTAAGTCACAGGATCTTTGCATTATGTACTTCAAAAGCCTGAACTGACTGTTGTGGGCTGTTTGACAGATGGAGGCCAGGAACTGAACCCATGTAGGTTAACACCAGGTAAGGTGTGAGAAGGTAATATGCAGCTGTAAGCAGACCCACAAAGCTTCAAATATTTTACATTGTTCCGTTATTCACTGTATGTGAAAATTCCAGTTTTCCAACAAATGAGTCAAAGTCCCATTAGCTGTCACACATCTGGAGCAGTGAAGCTGGTTTGCAAGAAACATACACATGCAATCAAAGAGCTACGATGTTGTCAAAGAAATACATCTTCCAGCATACCTGCCTTTTTTCTTGGACATCTTCTCAGTAATTCAAATGCAGCTAAGGGAGAGAGAGAAAGAAAGAGATATTTTGCATTACTTAGAACTTCCATTTACTACACCTAAATAGAAAGACATACATGTACATGTCTGCCATTGAAATTAATGTGCAGAAATACATTATACATTGGGTTGCTGTTTCATCATCAATAACAACAACAATAACTTGATGCCATCATACAATAAGTGTTTCTGTCCGAGTGGGTTGCTATGCACACACGGTAACAGTTCACAGACAGTTGCATGTTCTATCTCCTGTATGGTGGCGGTTTATTGACATTGCTACCTTAGGTTTCATATGTCTCTTTCCTCCTATTAAAAGTGTCAGGCGTTGTTAATATGATGATAATGAATCATATCATAGTGCATCGGACTTTAATAGTTCATAGTGACTACAACCACAAAGTCTTACTTTTGCATGTGGGAAAGGCAAAACAGTATATTAAGATGACTTACTCAGAATAAACAGAAACAAGCAAGCTAAAGATAATAATAATATGCAAGGCATGGTCAAAGACTTAGCCTGCTTATGCTTTGTTCCTGTAGGGGCCTTGTTTTAGTTTCAAACTCCTCTGAAAAGGTAACCAGATGACATCATTCCTACAGACACTACTGCAATTTTATCAAGACCCAAACAAATTATTCTTGCATAAAATGAATAAGAAATCTACTTTCACATTAAACCAGCTCATCTAACTGTTTCTCTCATGAAGTATAGCTGTTTGCAACCATCAATAACGACAGCAATATGACATGCAGAATACGTCTCTTATAAAATAATGCAGTGTTTGAAAAACAATATTCAATTCTATTTAACGCTAGCAGCATTTCAGACTCCTACTTCTGTGACTATCAATCGAACAACATCAGAACAGCGAGCTTTCTAATGTAATGATGCACGTTGGTTATTTATTTACATATTTTGCCATGAGATGAAATGCATCTTAAAACAGCATGCAGGAACTACCTTTTATATTTGTACAGGCTTATTTGTTCGCCGAATCTGTACCTAGCAAAGAAACGGCTGTATGTGATGTTAGTTATCCCTTATCGCACCGCAGCGTGGACAATACAGCGGTCTACGTCACATACACAATATCACTGTTTTGGGTTCATTTCATGTACCTCTAGCTAACGTTACTATACATCACGCATTATCCCTGTCAAAGCAACATGCGCAACAGGCAAACGGGTCGTTCTGGAGGATTTAGCTGAAGCAAATGGCGATAATTATGTGTCCTTCAGTTTCTCTGTTTCTCTCATTATATTGGACAGTATTATTAATTTGAAATTACCTGCCCATTATTTTCATGTCTGAGTGATGCAAATTCTGTCTGCAGAGCGCAGTCTACCTCACATTCGAGCTTCGCAAAACCTTTGGGAAAATGGGGGAAATTGCAGTGGGAGAAAAAACTACAGCCCCCACGGTACGAGAGAGCACCAAGACGACTTGAAGTGAATAACACATATTCGCAATGTACACTGGGAAATGATGTCCATTGTGGGAGCGTGTTCGGTTGCCGTATTTAAAGCACCATAGAGGGTGGGGAAATCAGAACTTTGAATAGGGGGTACAGATTGATTTGTATTATTATCTTACGTTTTTCCTACACAAATTTGTTGTATATGTAGCTACATTTTTGTCTTAAATAGATAATCTGAATATTTTATAAGTACTTCTTTTGGAACCACATAACTAAATATGTGCGATCTTAGCAGTTTTGCCTCCACGCAAATACATAAATCTCCTTGCGTTTCCTCATGGTGGAGTCGGCCACATCATAACTACATTGCCCACTGTGCATCGAGACACCAACTGATATCGGTTAAGTTGCCCATCGGTGGTCTGTTTGCTCTCATCAGATAAAGATGCTCAAACAGAGGTATCTCGTCATGGACAGATTCAAATGTCCCATCGGAATATACACTCTTCTTCAGAATAGCCTACTTCTTTATATTACATTATTCCATTATCTTTCCCATATTTCATTATCTTACCCAGAGCGACTTACATAAGTTACAATTTTGTCTAGTTACACAGCAGAATATTTACTGAGACAATTGTGGGCTAAGTACCTTGCCCACCTTGAAGCAGGAATCCTTCGGTTATGTGCCCTATTCCATACCATTATGTCACACTGCTGCCACTACTTTAGAAAGCATATTGTGTATTTTTATGAAGTGCACACTGATAGTTTTAAGTGTGGAACAGAAAATTTGTCATATAAGGCCATGTTTTAAATCCATGTTATTGAAATTTCATGAATCTGATATGTGAACAATCTCCCACACTGAGCAGGGAGAGAGAAAACAAAACTATATCATGGGCAAAATGCTTTTCTAGTATCTCCATGAAGTGAACACAAATGAACAAACACTGAAATATTTGTCATAAGGCAATTGTTTATTCAGCATCCAGTATCCATAAACAATGCAAGAATGGTAATAATAAAACACCTCTTCTCATAACAGGCAAGGTAACTTGTTATTTGCAGAAAAACTACAGGTAAACATGCAAAACTTATTAAGCTGCTCTAAAGTACCTTGCACAATGATGAATGATGAGGTCATTTGTTTTTTTTAAGGATGTTTGCAATCCAGCGTTTATAACTGATAACGCGCGTGTAAACATCTGGGGTTCTGGGGTCCCCACATCGCCGCCCCGAGAATGAAACAACGCCTGCTACCATCCTGTCACACACCAGTGGGCCTCCTGAATCCGCCTGCAAACCATATCAGAATAAAGAAACCACACTGAGCAGGGAGAGAGGGAAAAATTCTGAATAGTGATCAGTGATCAGAACAGTGCACTTTTTAAATTTTGTTTTCAAAGAAGCTGTTTTAATAGCGCACATGCCATAAGATGTGTAACAGAATGTAATTAGTTGTTATGGCAAGTAATTCTTTTACCCTAAACCAGTATTTCATTCCTACAAAAGGAAAAATAATGGCTTGATTCCACAGAGGATGTCTAAGTAATGGTTATGTGACTTTTCATTTAGGCAGAGGTAAAACTGTATGCATGCAATCAAGCAATAATGGCAAACGACTATGTAAATATTACCCACCGTGCAAAAGCCTTGGTATTTCTTCTGGCCTGTTGCGCACACCAATCGGTTTGTTATTTCAATTCTTTTGTGCTGTTGGTCGCACGTCTTCCTGTTGACGATGGTAGTTTTCACCTCTCGCAGCGTGTCAGGGAAGGTGTCGTTGTCACCAATGTCACCCCAGCCAGCTACGCTGCACTCCTTGCCCTCCCGCAGTTTTTTATTCATCATAGGGATGACCTGGACAGCGCTAGACAGCTTCGCCTTCCCATTCAGCTAACAAAAGGAATATGAAAAAAGGTTACACAGATGACCTTAACACCTTTCAGTGAAATTAATGTCCCTACATTTAATGTTTTATCCTACTGCCCATTAATAAAATAAAGATGAAATAACACTTACCTTGATAAGCATGATGTCATTGTTGGTATAATTGTATGCTTTATGTGGGAAGAAGCTGAGATCCGTAAACACCTGCTGAGATGTTTCTTGCTCGTCCAGGGAGTGAGCCCCCAGGACTATTTTGTAGTTCCTGAAACTACATAAGCAATTACTTTTACAAGACACACCATGCAATATCACGCTTTGTGCATTGGCCTTATCTGGAGCCGATTTTGACAGGTAATGTCATGAGGAGAGCTCACCCTTGACAGTGCGCAGCTGTGAGCACAAAGTCTTCCCTGATTAGCGCCCCTCCACACATATGAAGAGTGCCGTCTTGCAGGGAAGCCATGTAAGGGCGGGAATGGGGCTCAGCTTCATGCCCACCAACAATACGCAGCTGGTCCCCCTCAGCCCCTTGGGGTAGTAAAAAAGGAGCAATTTCAAACAGAGCACTCATACCTCATTTTACTGCAGAATTTTCAATATCAACAAATCAAAGAAAGCCAAAATAGCAATACTTTTTTTTGGGAGTATAACCGCAACTGTGATCGCAAACGATTACAAAAAGCTTCCAGGAACAGAAACATCCTAGGTAAGAAAATTCCAGATAGAAGATACACAGCTCAAGATAAATTATCTTAGTCGCTCAATTTTTTCAAAAATTATTCAAGCAGCAACTCATTGTAATCACTGTCAATTGTCAATTGAATTATTATGCTGTATTTCTATTATTTTTTCAGATTTGCAATATTTAAACATCAGTGTAGTAGCAGCTCAAAGAATCTCAGTTTAGCATGTCAGAAGAAAGCTTACATAACTTACCACATAGGGCAATGTAGAACACTGTATGCAAACACAGTAGGAAATACATGGCCAAGACCTGTATAAAGCCACAGGGATGCAAGTGAGTTTAAATAGGTTGGAGCCAATGTCTTACTCATAGTGGGAAAGGAAGTAATAACTAACCGTGGCTTTCTCAATCTTTGGCGCTGACCCAGCGATGAAACCTTTTGAATGGTAACTTCAAAGTTGGATAAATGTTATCATTGTTGATTGTTGATATTCAGTTTAGAGCTTGAGAAATAAAGTCCAGACCACAAACAGACAAACCATTTCAACATCAGAATTTCCACAACCAAAGAATGGCTGGCACCACTGGTATCCATATCAATAATATTTCATTACTTTCCCCACATTACTGAGCAATACATAACTGAAAAACTCAATATTAAAATTAAAATATTTTTAAATGAATCTCTGTCATGGTGACAGTTGAAGTAATGTATGAAAGTACAAAAGTGTAATTGCAGTAAACCACTTAAGCTGATGCTAGCAGTCCCCCACAGTGGATCTTTGGGCCTCTGTCTCCCATATTCCCCAAGTGAGATTGAGAGTGAGAGTGAGATTACTCATGCTTCTGACACCAAATGCAACAGAACCATTTACGCCCTTCTACCCCTCCTTTACACATCTACTTATGAGTGCCAATTGGTCATAAACCTTGTTTGTTTTTTTTTTACATTACTGGCATTTAGCAGACACTCTTATCCAGAGGAATTTACATCGGTTACAACCTTTACACCTTGTCAAGGACATTCCAAAAAGTGCTGCTTAGGAGACTTGTCCATAACCTTGGGCTGAGCACTCCAGAGGGATGTTTGGCCAAACATTCAGTGCTACCCCCTTCTGTACTCTCTGGTTAAGGATACAAACCAACACCATGTAGGACAAGCAATGAACAACAAAAAATACACCTACATTTTCAAGGATTCATATTTTTGATATATTTCATGAAACAGAAGATGTACCCCATCTCCCATGTAGTATGCAAGAGTTATACTTACAGTTATACTTGTGCTTATACCCCATCCCCACCTGCTATATATATATAGCAGGTGGGATGTATTAGATATGCATATATATATATGCATATCTAATACATCCAAAGTTTGGACTTGCCTTTATTTATTGTATTTTAGAATAATAATGAATATGTATATATCTACACAGGCATCCACAATTTATATTTGTCTAAGAAACAAATTTCAAGCATTTAAGCACAAGTCTTTAAATCAAAATGTCTTTCAATGCAAATTTCCCATTTCCTTAATCAGGTTTGTCCAAAAATTTGACTGGTATTCCATATCCAACAAAATCAGCCATTTGTGTATAGTCAGTTTAGCATTTTTTATCTGTCAATTTCTGATTGAAGCGCTAAACAACAAGTTAATGCTATTCTGCTGTTGAGAAGGGGAGAGCAACATGTACAGTAACAGTCAAAAGTTGGATATATATATATATCCCAACTTTTGACTGTTACTGTACATGTTACTCTCTCACTTCTCTGATTATTTAGGATAAGTACTTTCTGCCCCAGAAGCATGTGCATTTGGTAATTTGGTACTGTGTTTTATATGTGGAGTACACTGCACAGATACAATAAGTGTACGAGGTGGACTCTGTGTTAGATGTTACACAGACAGCTTGGTCTGTAATAACTATCATATAACTCCTAAAAGTATTCTATCCAAATTTCACCGACAGTAAAGGTGGTGATTAGGAGGAGAACCAGAAAAAAATCCCAGAAAAATGTGAAATCATAAAGACTTTACATGGAGCCTTGGAATAAAGCACGTGAAATGCTATTTATGATAATATGACCTTTGTCAGAAGTGAGTAAACAGGTATGTCATCACTGGAGAGGGATTCAGTGGGGTGTTGAGAAACCCATAAATGTCTGTTAGAGTCACAGTTTTCCTCAAGGCTGATTAAGGTGAATGCTGGAAGCATAAATCTTTCTTAAATAGAATGGACTACTTAAGCAAAAGGCCTTTTTGCATTTGCCTGGGGGCAATATCTGTCACCAATACACAGTAGTTGGGATTGCTGTCCTTGAGAAGACTGAAGAAAAACTCAGGGACAGGCTCACCTATCATGCATCTTGTGTTCACAACAAGCCAAACAGGTGAGCAGGTGAATGCAATCCTGTGATATACATGTAAGTCAAAGCAACTGCATTTCACAGTACAAGTCCCACAATGCACCTGCGGGAAATACTAAACAGAGGATGGGCAAATCCTAACTAAATTCATCATAGTACCTCAGGGTGCCAGTGGTGTAAGGTGTGATCCCTAATAGACCTATCCACTTCTATACCTGGTGGAATGAAACCAATTTGTTCTGCTGCAATGGGCTCCTGGTCATCACTGGCAGGTTTGGACCCCAGACTGTGGGGTGACATCTAAGCCATTTGAGCTCACTGTGACGGAGTGCCGTCACTACAGTTGAGTATGTGCTTTGACTGCCATACCAACGAGCCTGGCTCTTTGGTGTCGCGGTCAAAGTCGCATGTTTGGTACCCCGTAGACCCGGGTTCAAGGCCGGGTGGGGTGACTGCTCTCGCCCTTCGCTACACTCACATAAAACATTTTTAATCCAGAATGGATTATATACCAATATAATGTTTATCATAAAAACAGCAACATAAACAGGGAATTTTCAGGCAATATGATGAACATGAGGGAAAGAAAATGCAAATTAAGGGCAGGCCTCCATCACATCTCCTCTCCCTTGCAACACACAAGTTGTGAATTGGGGACACATCTCCTGGCCTTCAGACACCTGTGTAGTGCTGCGGTCATTGTCTGATTGGACACTGGTCGTGAAACTGCGAAAGCCTTACAGTGCACAACTTTACTCACACATTGAGAAATTAATACCAAACATACTAAATGTTTCTGTTCACCTGCAAGTGATAGCAGTATGGAAAAAAATAAGTGAATAAAGTGATGCTTTTAGTTTATGATATGTCATCTATCCGTGACACCACCAGTATGTAAAGACATCCAATGAAAAGTAAATATCATATGTTGATGACAGCGTTTAGTAGCTTTGATGGATCTGATCTTGAGTTCCTTCAAAATAGCCTGAAGCTAAAAAATATGTGATGCTGTAATGTGCATCATAGTTTACAGTTTTATGACCTTTTCTTGGCTCAGAGGGGACACAGCATGATCAATGGCTGTTTTTTGGCCTGTCATCCTTAAGTGCTGTTGCCAGTGCAGATAAGATTGGCAGAGGGAGTTAGCAGAGTGGTTGCTGAGTCAATGGTGGTACAACGACCTAAGGTAAAAACAACCACAAGCAGACATGTGCAGGTTGTGAAATGAGTGCTCCAGAAAGATAAGAATGTTATATGGAGAGATTTTCCTCTTATTATGACTTGCTTATCAAGAAAGATATTTCGGTTATATTGTGAGGACCTTTACTATACATGGAAGGAGGGGTTTTCTCTGTATCAGATCATTTGACTGTATGAGCATGAAATTCACCCAGCAATGTAGACTAAATTTGTCAAACAACACTACATATACTTTTTAATGGCCCAGTAAATAAGGGCAAGCAGCATTACACTTCTTTTGTCACTGTAATTATAAATGAAATGATAACAGTAATTGTTTTCATATGCATTGCCTTCTGACCACCAATAGGGAGCAATATTATTCAGTTCAGCTTGTAACTGTTCCCATCCGTGTTGAAAAGATGACTAACATGATTATGTGCAGTACAGAAACAGCTTTACAAACTGTGTAAGAAAAGTGCAGAATACCTCTGTTTTCCATTGCTTTTCTCTTTAAAATCTGTAGTTTTGTCACGTTTGTCACTTTTGTTGCAGTTTTGTTGGTTGGGCTTTATCTTCATTACATTTAGTGTAAAACACTTTCATGCAACATGCATGGTCACATTACACAATTTACTATTAAGTAATAAGAGTGAAAAAATTAAAAAGACATAGCATGGGCTGTAGAAGTTTGCCATGTGTCTGTTATAAAAGCATCAGTGTTGAGTGCTTTATTTCTGCATGGTTTCCTGTTCTACGCTAGTTCAGGACACCTCGTGCTCTTCATGTGGTGAACCTCAAGGCTGAAACACTGCCTTTAGCTTTGTTCACATCAAAGTCCCACCACATCAAGAGTAGTGTATTTCATCTCACCACCATCTGTAGAACATTCATGAATGCTCCTCTTGCATTAATATTATTGTTTATTGTTTTAGTTTGCACTCACACTAGACAAACAACCACAACAATAAAAAATATTTGACTTCATAGGTTTTAATGCAACAGATATAGCATTGGCATTACAATGTATGCACAGGAATAATCATAATCCACTCTCAATTTTAAAATAAACAAAACCATCACAGTAGATTGAGCTCTAAGCATATCTACAGTACATGTTTTTTTTTCTACAGCTTAATAAATCCATCATCAGATTGTCAACAAAATCAAATCAATTGGTCTTTGTCCCATGGGTGATCCTTGCACTATGTTTCATTTCTCTACACACAGATGAAAAACACACAGGAGTGATCAGGAAGACTAAGAATTGTTTCTGATTATTTTCTTAATCCAGGGTAAGTACTTTG
Source organism: Megalops atlanticus (assembly GCA_019176425.1). NCBI lineage: Eukaryota > Metazoa > Chordata > Actinopteri > Elopiformes > Megalopidae > Megalops > Megalops atlanticus. Next base: position 30,289,382 of record CM032876.1, on the reverse strand, counting down.
AGATCTGAGTATAAACATTTGGCACATTTGGATAGTCACAGTTTCCATGCAGGTTGAAGGAGACAATGCCCACAGCCAGACCACTGCACACCAAAGGACCTCCTGAGTCACCCTGCAATAAGGGGAAAAAAGGATTTCAAGTTTTCAGGAATATTGGTAAATACCTCCCATATCCATTAAATACTGTAGGTTGTGTTTATTTGTAGAGGTGGTAATCCAGATAACACTCCAGACCTGCATTAATTGCTTATTGAATGATTCTACCTCCAAACACTAGAATGACCAGTAATACCCCTGCAGGCAGCAAAGCAGATAATATGTGTAGGGCAGACAATTCTCCATCTACACTCCCTAATCGGAATCGCTTCTAAACTGCTAGTACGAACTCTATAACTATCTATAACTACAGATACACTACTAAGTTTACAAACCTGGCATGCCCCATTCTTTGTCTTGTACCCTCCAGCGCAGATTACGTTAGCAGGAAGTTTTTGATTAATTTTACTCCACTCATCCTGGCAGACCTTAAGGTCAATGATGGACACACTGACCACTTGAAGGTCAGTGACAGACTGTCCTCCTCTTTGAACTGCGCCCCAACCAGCAACAAGGCACTTTGAATTTGCCCTCACGCTTTTGTCCTTCACTGGAATTTTCACTGTTTCAATTGTTTTTCCTGATTTCACTTTTCTTGAAATCTTGAGAAACAGAAAGTGGAATAAAGGACACAATGTTATAAAATGTTCTCATAGCTGTTCAAATAAAGGAAGACAGCTTGAGAAATACTATATGACAAATTAAGCATTAATCCATTTTATGCTTCCATAATTCTCATTTTGTGGCATTGTAATTTTGCAAATCAAGACCACACCTTGTTAAACAGCACAAACTGTGCAATACCTGCAGAAGCATGATGTCTTTGCCGGTGTTCACATCTTTAAATCCATTTGGTGTGTGTTTTTGTTTCACATTGAATCTCTGGATATTCTTGTCTGCCTTTAAGTCATGAGAGCCAAGAACCACAGTCATGTTATCTCTGTAAAGCATGGCAAATACACAACCCATTAGATAATTTCTTCTTTTTTATCTTCTCGTCTCATTTTGCAGACCTAAAGTAGTGTGTGATGTATTTGTATTAGAAGATAAAATTCATAGTTTAGAGGATCTGAACTGAGCTTAATTTCTCTGGTAGGTCTATATATAAGAATGCTCTTCAGCACAATACAAGTCTACCACAAGACCATTACCCAAGTCAATCACTTGTAATAGAATATCAAGAAAGGAGGCAATGGGTATAATTATGTGGCATAATTATAAGTGTGGCATTGTAATGACATTGCTTGTTTTTTACCTCACAGTCATATGCTATCAGGGCAGATATGACATACAAGTCACTGCATTGAATCTCAGGTGTATGGGATAAACATTTAAATGGCATTTACAACACCTGATTATTCCCAGATGCTGCAGTTATTGAAGAATGAAAATGATTTTACCCTTTGTCACAGTGTGCAGCAGTAAGCACAAAATTAGGTGATATGAGAAATCCCCCACACTTATGCACTCCATTCAGCTGCACAGAAGCCATATACAGCAAGGAACCTTTCTCAGCACTTTTCCCATTGATAATCTTCCCACCAAAGGATTCTGAAAGGTCAATAAAGACACAGATTTGTAGATCCTTCTTCTTTACAAACAGAGCATGTCTACCAAACTGTGATCATAGTTAAGTATTTCATAACTTTGTGTTCATCTGTGTAAAAGTTTCACAGTACCAGATCAGGCAGTACCATCTGAATCAGGCAGAAAAAGTACATGAAAATATTAGTGATTGATTGATTGATGTCACAACCTATATGGCACCCCATCTGTGTTCTACTTAATGACAGAGATGTTTCCTGCCAGCTTATGACTTACCTGTGTGAGCCAGAGAGGACAGGAGACACAGCAGGAGAATCAGGAAAGGGGCTGGCATTGTATCAGGCTGTCAATCTGTGATCTAGAATCACCTGCAATGAGCTGTTCAAGACCTGACTTTTATGTACCCCTTGCAGGAAACAGTGGACACCAATGTGGTTTCTGTTACGAGAACCTTAAACATTTCTTCAAAGCAGCCCCCCTTTGTCACGCAGCATCTATGTCACCATGCCTTATTATGACCTTTAATGCCCAAAGTGGAACAGTGGGAGGTGAGCTGTTCCGGTCTCTGTGAAGCCCATGAAGCTCTCATTTGAGTTTCATTTCAGGTCATTTTTTGTCAGTAAAAGTGAAAATTAACATTTTGTACTAGGAGAGCAATACAGAAGCTTGCAGGTACTCAACTCTGTAGTATTGGCACGGCCCAACCCTGCACCCCTGTTTCAGGCACAGACACTTCCTACCCTCCATGACACCTCCATTACTGGAATGAAGTACTGTGATGACTTAATAACCATAAAATGAGTCACTGGCCCTGGTACTATGCACTCCACACGTAATTAATCATCAGCTGAACAAAACCCTCTGACTTAAAGAATAAAACACAAGAGGCTGAAATTTGTAGCCTAGTGGAGCCCATGTCTGCTGGATGAAGATATTAACATCATCACAGATATTCAGCAGGGCTCAGTGTGTCTGTGTGTATGGAAAGTAGTGGAAAGTAGCCCTTTGGTGTAGTTCTAAAAAGAGCTCCTTGAGTTACCTGTGCAAGGGACGGGGGCGAGCTAATTGCTCTTAGTCTTGTGTTGGGAACTTGTGATGCTTGGCTGGTTGTGGTTTGATCGCATGGGTTACAAATATAGATATTCTGTTCACTCAGATGGAGTAGACGGAGCCGCTTCAACTTGCTGAGCAATCTCTTGCGGTTTGGTGGTCTGCACTGAAAGAGATTCTGACTCTGTATCTGTTGCACAGCAGAAACTCATTCTCTCACCCAACAGCAGCAGATCAGTGATAATTTCCACTTGAAGTCCCATATCTTTCTGCAGCCATGGTGTGACTTGCAAGTAGTGCACCATTGCACAAAACCAGCAGACCACAGATAATGTTCTCAATGCATGATACTGTGTTGATGTGTCCTAAAGTGACAGACCTGTTTTTCACATGGCTCAACAAGCTGTCAGGTTGAAGTGAATGATATCCATCAGCATAAATATCCAAATTATTATAACTAGTTTACATAAATACCTGGTGCACACTGTGAACATATTATCACCCCCAAACAAACACATATACATACACACAAGCACATTCATATATACACATATGCACTCAAACATAAAGGCAAACAACCACAAACAAACACAGCACACACACCTCTGTCAAAATGCAACAGCTCCTGAAATCATCATGTTTATTCATGACTGTCATCATCCATATATTACATGAGTATTTTGACCTTTGCTCAATCAATGCTTCTTAAGATGCACTTGATCCAGGGCAGGTACTTGGATATTTGAGTGTAGACATTGGGTTTTTTGGGTGCATTGCAGTTTCCCTTCTCATTGAATGACACAATTCCCACTGCTTTGTCCTTGCACACCAAAGGGCCTCCTGAATCCCCCTGCAAGGAAAAGTAGGTAATCATCAACCACAACACAAGTACAGAAAGCATGTAAACACTAAAGCTACTCCCTTAGAAGTAAAATGGCTTCCAAATCTGTGGTCTGCACATTCATTTTAGTATAAACATCAACACTACCTGGCAGAATCCTCTGTTATCAACATTTCCCCCAGCACACAGCATCCTTTGAGTGATAGGTGTTCTCCCCCATACTTTTCGACACTGTGCTCTGTCCACGACAGTCACGCTGGCTTCCTGAAGGAGTCGACTCGCTTCCCCATTTGTTTTGGTGGCCCCCCATCCTGCCACACTGCAGTTGGTTTTGGCTTTGATGTCCTTGTCCTGCTTAGGGAGAGAGATCCACTGCACTGTGCTGCTCTTCTGAGCTTCTCTGCTCAGCTGCAAGAGAAGCACTGCCATCAGCCTTCACACAACACATAGTTGTGAGTGCTCTTATTAAAGTGGAGCTACACAATGTACCTAAAGACACCTATGGGAGCCTGATTGAGAAAATAAAACCAAGAAAAAGTGTTTGGTTGGACACTTAAACATAAGCTTCTTGAGGGCCATTGACATATTTGCATGTGCTTAGTATGCTTAGCGATGGAACCTTCTCTGTGGTTAATTCCCATATACTTATTGACCATAACCACGTCCTTAAGCTGAAAACAGATTGACCGTTGGAGCTCAGAACATTGAATGAAATAGTAAGGGGGCACTATGAAATGTGACCATACAGAAAGCATGAGAACAGCACAGCAGCTCAAAATTGCTCATAATTACCTGCAGCAGCATGATGTCATCCTGCAATAGGCGGGAATTATAGCCAGGGTAGACATGGTAAAATTTCACTTCAATCTTGACAGACTCCTTTCTTGCTAAAATGTCATGAGCACCAAGCATGACGGTCAGGTTCTCTCCCTTTATGCAAAAGAAACAGCATGGCATTGAATCAACATTACCGAGCCAGGTCTTTTCTCTGAATGCAGATGTGTTTCACCAATGGCTCAGCAGTAAAACCTTCCTGGATATGCATCAGATCATTTCAGTGTCTCAATTAAAGTGAGACTATCCCAATATTTTATTCGGTAAAACATTGCCAAACATCACTCTCTTGCACAGTCCTTTTGACATTACAGTTCACATTCTTTGACATTCCATGACATCCTCTCCGGTGTCTTACCATGTCAGGCAATGTGCTGCAGTCATGACAAAGAACTTGTCCACAAGGAAACCACCACAGATATGCTTGTTATTGTGCTGCACTGAAGCCATGTAAGGCCTGGAGTGTGCTCTGGCTTCCCTGCCATTCACAATGCTGGTGTCCTGTTGGGCTTGGAAAGGATGGGAAGACAAAGTGCACAATGGCAAAGTATAATCTTGTAAATCCAACATGCACAACAGTGAGACACTCAAACTACAATTGATCAGTGGCTGAAATAAAGCTTAAAAAGCCGTTGTGTACAGTATGCACATTCATCCTGATGTTGTACCAGAACAATCAGCAGTGCCTGAAAGCTGCTTTGCTGCATTAGGATCTTTCTGTATTAGTTCTCTTCAGGATACACAGCTGAGAGGAGCCCAGATATGAGTAATGCAGTGAGCCGAGAGCCTACAGGTGACTCCTCACCATGTGCTGCCCTGATGAAGGGCATATGAACATAGGCTTTGACCCCTGAAACAGAGGAGCCAGAGGAGGGTGAGGTCTTACCGGAGAGCACCAAGGAGGGCAGGAGAGCCGACAGCAGGAACAGGTATGCAGTAGGCATGGTGTTTCTTAAACCTATGATTAACACATCGCGTTACAGAGAATAAACCCCAAAACTCTCACAGGAAGAGGAGGCGGATCTGTGAAAACCTCTAGGCCACTGAATGTGTCCCCTCATACATCCCTGTTCGCACTGAAAGCTTGCCATGGCTTTATAAAATATATTAGCCCTGATTTTGCTCTCATCAGACCTCACATAGTTTGTAGCCTATTTAAATTGGCAAAGTACTTTGCTCAGGCATGTGATCTAAATTAAATCAAGATTAATAGCTTTGGACTTCTTCTTGTAACCTCTGTGTCTAGTAGGGATGGTAATTCACCGATTCGCATCGGTGAACACCGACATAATGTTCACGATGCGATTGCCCCGATTAAAAAAGTGTGCACCGGATACAATTTGGGATGAACTCGGGATGCATCGTTTCTAACATCTTTGCATCGGTAAAATCCGATTTATTTACATATAATTATTAGTAGAGGCCCTATGCCTTTATTATTTGCGACCAATAATTTTATACTTAGATTGATTCCTCCTCTCTAAACTGTTTCTCAAGCGCCCTCTCTCATCTCCACTGCTGCCAGTGGCCAATTCTCGTCAAGTCTCTCGGCCAAGTCTCGCGCGAGTTGGATGCGTGTCTGGGCGAGTCACAGATTATCATAGAGGGGGAAGAGCTACACGTCCCACCGAATTGCTACAAATCAAATGTTTGGCGACACTTTCAAGAGAGACGGACAATTTGACAAGATGCATGCAGTTTGCAAAATATGCCGTGCCGTTATAAAGGAAAGAAACAGCATAAATGAGATGCTTACTGTATTACAGTACTAGAGAAAGAAATATGTGAAGTAAAAATGGGACTTTTTTGTTAATTTTAGTTATTTTTGCTGTCTGCTTAAGAACCAAAGAGATAAAATCAAACTATCTGTACCATATTGAATTGTATAGCATCATATTCTTTTGGAATATCGCGTTGAATCGCATTGTGTTGAATCAAATCATGTCGAATCGCACTGCATCGCAATAGGGGTGAATCGTATCGTATCGCATTATTAGTTGCTTCATATGTATCTTTAATGTACCGGATCGTTGGCAATGCATCGAGATGTGTATCGCATCGGCCTCAGTGATGGAGATGCACATCCCTAGTGTCTAGCAACAAGCTTTAAGCATTGGTTTTTAAAATTACTTTTCCAGGAGTGTAGTGTAAATCTTCATGAGGCTATTCAGTTGCCTGGTTCAAAGAAAAATAAAGGAACGCCAAATTGAATGTTTCTAACATGCGCGTGCTGCAGTGTTGATTCTTAATTGATGAAACGCAATGATGTGGAATGTCCAGCAGAGGGGGTGCATGTCACCAATAGCGAAATGAGACGCAGCAAAACACATTATATCTAAGACAGTGTTTCCCAAACCTCTCCTGGAGAACCCCTTGTCCTGCGTGTTTTAGATCTCTCCCTGCTCCAACACAGCTGATTCAAATGATCAGCTCCTTGTGAACTCCTCAAACTGCTTAATAACAAACTGATCATTTAAATCAGCTGTTTTGGAGCAGGGAGAGATCTAAAACATGCCGGACAAGGGGTCCTCCAGGAGAGGTTTGGGAAATGCTGATCTAAGAGATGGCACAACTTCACCAAAACCGAGGACTGGGGACAAGTACATGTGTTTCTGTGTTTGACATGGTCTAAATGAACATAATTGGTCGATTATTGTTCTTTTGTAATTATGAAAGGATCATTCCATCAAAATGTCTTGTGATTTATTGGTCTGAATGTAAGACATGCCAATTAGCTTGGCATTAATGTGAAGTATTTTGATATGGTCATTAATATGGCTTCCTAAATATTGAACCTTCCTACAGCTTTGAAGCTACATTCATGCAACCTCAAGTACATACAATACAATGCACAACATAGTGTGCTATGAACCTCTATCTCATAAACTATTATCCCTATTTGAGAATTCAGAAAACAACACATGGTGTACTGTTGCAAGGTGATTTGGAAAACTAAATGTTAAAAATGTAACATTCACAACACTTCATTAGAAAGCTAATAATGCAAGCTAAGATTTTATGAGTCAAAATTCATCCTGCCAGCTACTAAAATATAATAATATTAATATTTAAGAAGGCTCATGATAAATACAGGATATGTCAGAGAAATCTTTGCCCATCTACACTTAGTTTTGGGACAATAAGGGCAGCTATTTTGTGTGTATATGTGTTCTGTGCTCTTTTATGGTAGATGTGCATAGAGATCATAACAAAGGTGAAAAACAATTAATCTGTGTAAAAACAGAATACCTTTGTGTGTTTGTTCAGTTGCACCCCTCTCTCAAGCTACTTCCTGAAACTTAAAATGGTTTCAATTACATCTGATTGCAGTGATCGATGGTCAGGATGAGGTCATCGTGAAAAAGGGGGCTGCAGGAACCTCTCGCCTCTCCCCCTTTCTAAATCAAACAGGAGCAGCTCTCACAGAGAGGCCCACCTGTGACTCACCCTCAAACCCTGTCTACACTGGGTCCATACACCCTTACGCACTCACCATTCTGACAAGGCTCAGACTGTCTCAACAAGAACCACCAGCCAAAGCTCGGGAGTCCACTTCATCAGAACTGCTTTGATTACACCAATTGTTACAATTATTACCTTTCCCACCACTAGGTGGAGTGCAGGTTATGTGATCAGTCTTGTGTGTTGGACTGTCTGTTCATATTACGGTGAAAGGAATAACTGAAAATGTTATGGGTGGATTTGGATCAAATTTGGAGAAATCATTGTCTACTGGATAAGATAATTTATTGAATAACACTCTCATATATCCAGTGCACATTCAGTCAAAGTCATCATAATGTGTCACAAAACAGTCTCAGTCTTTATTTGGTATGTCTGCCAGAGGCACATCACACAATACTTTTTAAATATACAGCATAACACCTGCCCATCAATTAACTTTTAACACTTTTAAATTGATAAACACATTAAAGGTAATCCATACTCCAAGCATATCTGCCCTGTGTTTTACTGATTATTAGGGTCTTCATTGGCAATAAATTATATAATTACATATTTATATTTAGGATCATTGTCACCTAACGTCCCTGTGGCTGTATGTGTGGTCTGTCTGGTAGCTGGGTGGGAATGCATAGGGACTGCCTATATCATGAGGGAGATGTGTTGAGAGGCCATGTCAGCAGTGGAGGGAACATCCCAACAGCCTTTTGCAGTGTCTTCTGTTCTCTATATCACTGTGGAGCAAAGAGACCCCCCTCCCCACCATCCTGCCTACCTCCCTCCGTCTCCTTGACGAAAAGCACACTAATGCTATAATTGCTTTGTCTATTGACGTGGTTGATGTGGTGAAGAGGCTTTTTGTGTCATTTCTAGTGTGCCCTTTTTGTACTGGGTTATGCGCATGAGGAGAGATCGTTGACACACACTTTGGACTGCCAGCCTTTACCCATAATGCATCACGATATTGGCATGTGGCACAAATGATGTGTATATACCACAGAAATGTGTTACCACAGCACATGGACACAGAATGTTTGACAACAAAATGTCCTTGAGGTTTCAACACTGAGGAGAGTGGGCTCAGAAGATACAGAACTGAATAATGAAGATAAAATCCAAGTGAAGGATTATTATGCATTGTGGAGTGGTGTGTAGTGTTGCACATTGCCAACAGACCAGAGAGCCGGCAGTGAGAAGAGGAACACAGTAGAACAAGGTGGAGACCAGGAAGGGAAAGTGATTCATTTTTCTGTCCCTGAGGGCACCAAGCTCACGACTTGTCTAGACTCAAGGCAGTCTGTGGGCACGAAAATACGCTTCTTTGTGCACATGTCATTGCCACTTCTGATTTCACAGTCTGTCTTGATCCGTATTTTTCCAGAGAAAAAATAAAGATGAAGTTTCACAATGCTGGTTTTATTCACATTCTCACGCTTACATCTAAGAGGGAAAACTGCCACAAATCTGTAGCCCATACACTTCACAAATCGTGTCTCTACTGTAGGTTGTCTATAGTTCTGACAGTTCATGAGGCTGCATAGAGCAATCTGTCAACACCTGGTTATGCTCCTGTACAGCATGTGCAATACACCCTGCAGATGCATTGAAATGTAAACCTCTACCACTTCTGTGTCATCAGAAAAGGGACATGATTTTGGAACTGAAAGAAAGATCCAGATCACAACATATTTTTAACATTGCAGTACAGTGATCAGAAAGGACGTCCACCTGCCAGGTTCTGAGCAGAGAGCTGCATGACCCGCTGTTACTTTAGCATTGTGAAAATACACGAGCACAGACGGTGAGAAAAGACAGAGGCAGCCTGGCCCTTTTCACGTAGGGAATTTCTACACACACTCCGGAGCTCCTGGAGCAGGGTGGACGGAGCTTGGCCTGCTCTGCGCTTCACATGAACCCATCCTCACTTCCCCCTTTTCCAGTCTCCTCAAGCCAAAGACAACCTTGTGATGTTGACTGGGAGCTGTCCAAAGTCTGGCCTGCTTCAGTTGGCCACAGTATCTGGCGAAGAATACCCCCCCCCCCCAATCTCCCCCACCCTCTGCTCCTCTACCTCCCCCACACCCATCGCACCCCCACCCCATTCTGCCGCCTTTGACACACCCACTAGCATCCTGGGAATGCCACCCGGAGATACACACTGAACAGTGGGCTCTGCGACAGCACATACCGCCACAGTGCCACGGAGGGACTTCAGGAGGCCCATGGCGCGTGTGCCACTCAGGACCCCTGTCTCATGTGTGTCCAGGAGGTTCAGACGAGGAGACTAATCCGCTATGCGATGAGAAGGCCTGGCTGCAGCCAAGACCTGAGAGGACTCTGCCAGACAGCCAGAAAAAAAAACTTTGGAGGAACAAGGGAATTTCTGAAAGTTATGGAACTGATCTCATTTTAACCATTATTATCTTAAATTCTAAGAGGCATAAAGGGACATGTTTTTTCATGTTTTGTTGATGTAATCAAAAGTTTGACACACGATGTAATGCATACAGTGTATCCTGGAACAAGGCTGGAGCAGGGGACTTGACAGGAGGTGTTGGACAAACCACTCTAGTCCAGCTGTATTAAAGTGAGCAGTCACTCAAACATTTTCCACAGTCCATCAGAGAAATTACTAGCAGCTTGCGTATCACGCTCCATTGAAAAGGACACGCTTGGCAATGAGTTGGCTAGTACACATAAATACCATAAGACTGTGAAATTCCTTTGTGGACACAATAAGTGTACCTTAGACATGAGGTAACATTCAGGGGACATGCTTGTTAGCTAATTATACGAAAATATCCTTAATAACGGTCATAATGTGTTCCTTAAAAGAAAATGCCTACAAATGGGAAATTTCAATTACAATGGAATGATTGGAGGAATGGTTGGAAGATAGGTGGTCCTTTGCCCACCAACATGCATCCACGCACACACAGACACACATATGCACACACAGAGGGGAATACACACAGGCGCACACACTCATACACACACACGCAAATACTCACACACCTCCCCACTTTCCCTCCTCGTCTGCCCTTCAGCCCATTCATTCAAATAACTCGGGCTGTTTTTGTAACAAAACAAGGGCTAATCCCAAATTCAGGGATCCGTGAATGGCCCTGAACAAATGGCGGACAAATGAGAGGGATTAGAGCCGGCTTGTGAAAGAGCGAAGAGTTTGCTATTGATCTTCGGTGGTCTGGGGCTCTTTCAAGGCCACTCCGTCTGAAAACCCCACCGAGGAAGAGCATGCAGGGCCACTCCAGAAGCCCGTAGGCCACAGAGAAACAGACAACAACCACAATTAGTCTCGGGAGCTGTAATAGCCATTCAATAAGGGCTTTATAATTGTACATCCCCCCTTCTCCCTACATGCATCAGATCTGTATTATGAGTGGAGATTTTTTTTTCGTCCCCTCCCGTTTAAATTCTTCTCTTTTTTTCACTCCTCAGAGTAATGACCACACAGGGTTTCAAAGGTCTCAAAAGCTTTGGGTTGTTGTCACAGAAGCAGCGTGACTTGTGCCCCTTTGGGGTTTTTTTTTGCCACTGTCCATAAAATGAGTTTTTTTTGAGGGTATTGCTTTCCAGCAGTCATCATTTACTCCAGCTGAAGCATAGAAAAACAACAAAAAAGTTTTGTATGTTGCTAAACGAAGTAAACATAAAATAAAGGCACTTTATTTCACTTTATATGTACTTTATTTTGCATGGGGTCCAAAAGGGAGTTGCAAATCCAATCTATTGTTCTATTTCTTTTTAAGTACAGTGTCTGTAATCAGTTTTGACAAGCTAGAAATGTCTGAGCCTTTCCCACAAAACTGAAATATTTATGTCAGCACATTCAGGCTTCAGTCAGCACTGGGTTCTGTGATGGGAAATTTTAAGTACCAACCAGTGACTCCATTTCCAAGGCATCTAATCTCGGGTGTGGGCTGTTGACTGGTGTCACATTAATGTGCAAGGGGATTGACTCCTTTTGCCAAATCATGGAGTAACAGTTGACGCATTTACCATTAAGTACCATGCAGCTTCGTGCCACATGGACAAAGTGACTGCAGTGAGGCCCACGGGGCACTTCAGCTGCAGGATGGATTTTTCTCCCATTGCTCACAGCTGACAATCCCTGGACTTAGGGAGAGACACCTTCAACATGTGGCATCAACAAGCCATTGAAGAGAAGAGGTGGACGACCCTCTCGACAATACTATCTTTTCCCACTTTTCCCTCTTTTCTCCATAGCATTCCTCCTTGATTTTCCACGCCATTTTTTGGGGGTTTGTCGGTGATCAAAGGCAGTTGCTTTGATCTTTTGCCTTGCCGCTGCCAGCGGATGGCTCTTGTCTTGTTGGCGAGCGAACTGACAGGACAGTAGAGGAACAATGATAATTACAGGCTCCGATTTTGTGTCACCGCTTTTCAATGGGAGCCCAGCTCAGCATAAACAGGCAGCCTCACCTTAAAGCCAAGAAAAAAAGAGGGAAATTCCTGGACTGTTAGAAGAGCAGAAAGGTGGAAACCCTTTGACGATCAGGCGCACCATTCAAGAGAGCAGGCAGAAAATGGGATTAATTCACGGGTTCACTTTTTTTTAAGATCTGGTGTGCCTTCTTCTGAGAAGCATAAAAGTGCTCCCATTTGTACACTTTTTATTCACAAACCCCTACAAAGCTTTGGTTATTCCTTTGCTGATACGAAGATTTATCGCTTTCTTGATTGTTCTTTTCTCCTATTCAATATCGCACTTCATGCCAAGCACATGATTGATGATTGATTAATGTTGGCAAGTATGGCTGTTGTTTCCTCTGTTGGCAAAGGCTAGGACAGTTTGTTTGATGGCTTTGAAATAAGCATGCAATAAACTGAAGACCCAATCAATTCCTAAGCAACATGGCTTCCAGTCAAGCTCAGCTACATCTCATGTCATGGCTTAGAAAGACGCCAGGGACATAAAGGTTAAAGGTAAATGAAAGTGAATCACGTTTTACTGTGCCCCAGTCTGGACTGGAGATTCAGCAGAACTCCCCTGTGTTCTACCCACGTTCTATTGTTTGCCAGCCCTTTGGACTGGAAAGCAGCACAAAGCTATTTGGACTGGGCATGCTTCCCATCAAAGCAATTTCACATTATGACAGGCTGAAAGGTTAGCCTTTAGTCTCAAAAGAGAACCCATTCATTTCTAGCTCTCCATTCTGTGTTGTGAAAAAAGCCCATGGCCTCCCATATTATTTGATGTGCTCTCTGAACAATTGCCCATGATACCCCATTGAGGAATCTAAGCAGAGCTCCTTTAGAAGACAGGGGAGGTCCTTAAAGTCAGCCATAATACTCTTGTGAATATGCATGCTTGGGATTACATGTATTCCTGTTTCTGTCTGGATTTGTTCAGATTATGATCAGCTCAAAAGGTGAGCTCCTCTTTCCATTGTTTGCAAACACATGCACTTGTTTGTAACCTGACCCTTGAACAACTGTGCTGTAAACATGACGTTGGTGCAGCTGTGCATTTTTCTTGCTACGGTTGTTGGTTTGGATATATCCAGAAGATTTTCCAATCATCCATCCAAAAGAACAGCAAACTTTCAATTGCAGAGGCAATTGCACCATAGTTGCACACTGTGCAGACTACTGCACTGCAGAAATTCTACCAGAGGGGGTGCTGTGACAGAGGACCTCTCTACTAAAATTAGGAAAATAGCTTGGTCTCTGTCATTATGCATTTCCGAAGACAAATTAGCTCCACATTAGATCGATGTCGCTTGTTGCAGTGAACTCTATGGTGACTCAGACTGAGTCAAGTCTTACAGCTGTCATACTAACTCTACTAGTCCGAACAATCATAGGCAAGTACAGATGTGATGACACAGCCATACATTGGACAAGGACAGCAAAAACATCACATAAACAGTGACACACTCAGGACACTTTTGAAATAAACATAATATGTCACTTTCATTAATCTTTTGAATTCACATCTCTTAACCCTTTATTTCATGTTAAATTTTGGTCAGACCGTACCTCCTAGGTTCATTAATTCTTGCTACAGAAAAATAATCTTGAAAAATAGTGACAGGGATTCAATCACAGATTCATTAAACCAGCAATGATAAAAGTGCAATGTTTGCTTGAGAATATTTCATGCTAATATGTGTAGCTTTCAAATGTTTGACATGGTTATTTCAAGTGGATATAAAAATACAGGCAGAGTCAAAAATCATAGGTTTCTCAGAGCACCTTCCATCAATATCACAAGCGTTTATTGTGTTCAGTGAATTTCTACTGGTGACAGTTTTGCCTGAGGAGAAACACACATGGAAAGGTCATTTTGGGCTGGAAAATTCTATGGAAAGCAGCCTGAGTCTACATATTACTTCTGATTTTCATTCTTTCTAAACCTCAAATCAGGTTACACTCTTCTGGACTTTGGCAGCACAAATCATGCAAGCAATATGTTAACAAGTTCCAAATAATAACTTTCAGTGAAGTACAGTCACTAGTACAGATTTGTTTAATTTGGTGACCATTGGCTACTTAAGGTGTCCATTAATATGTTATGCATAAAATTATTTCTTCCATTATGTAATGTCTCTTAGTGCACAGGTTTCATAAATTTGGTTTTGAAATGTACCCCTGTTTCCTTTCTTCAGTGTGTCTTTCAAACATGTTTGCATAAATGCACAGAGGAGAGAGGTCATTCAGTGAAATAGATTTGATTCTCATCAAATAGAAAGTAGTTGTAAGAAACGTCAAAACATGTGAAGCTTTGGTATGTGAATGTTTTATAGGTTCTTTTTGTATGTCAACAGGCCCTAGAAATTAGTTTATATGGGGTCATGTAAGGACTGTAATTTTGATACTTCTCACAATATCCCATTGAGGGATACCTTTAGAGATTGCATACATAACAGTTATCTCTCCAACCAAACATTTCTTTTTTTCTGTTCAATATCTAATTTCAAGATTAATTTTTATGTTTTCAAGATTCACAGTGCATGTTTTCATTGGTGGGATGACCTCAGTTTAACAGGTGTAGAGATGGAGTGTGGTTGAACACATGGTCAAAGGACCATAAGCATTTAAAAAATTAGTGTGTGGGCTGTAGCTTTTTGCATGAGTTCTTCAGACATAAACCATAAGCAAAATATTTCAGGAATTTCAAAGAGGACATTATAATGCTGCACACCCTCTTCACCATTATGTATTTAACGTCTTTCCCAGAAAACACAAGTCCCATACATAGGCTCAGACAAGCATGGTCTAAGAAATGAAATAAAGCATGGAGGTTTGCTTGTGGGGTGCATCAGCATGATAAATTCAACATGTTAAATTTAGATCAAAATTATCTTCAACTGCTGTGATGGCCTGTTCTTTGTGCTAAAGTCATTACGTCAACCATCAGCTAATACCTACATCTACAGACTTTGAATTGAGGCTTGACTGCATGCTCTTTCTTGCCACTGCTACTGACTAGTCAGGTGGTAGGTCATGCTTATTACTGGTAGGTACAACATTATGCTCTATTATATAGTGTTACTCCAGGAAAATACTGAATGTTTGATATTAATGAATAGAGAGAGATGTTCTGTGGCAAAAATGGAAGCAAAGACAGGGACTGAAAATGCATCACAGTACAAAAAGATTGAAATATATTAAACATTCTATTTGCAACAGCTGTTTGAAAATGTTAGTGAGACACAATAAGAGAGAAGATATGAAACAACCAGTTACAAAGAAAACTGAATGGATTGTGTCCATCCTGGAACTGTTGAAAAGGGTCCAAAAGGCCAGGGTACAGAGGGTGCCTTAAATGGGTGGCCATTTGCGTGGATGGTCCCTGGTTCCAGCATAATCAGTGTCAATATAAGCCGTGTAAGCTAGGCTGTGTAAAGACTGACCACCAAGCCAGCAGTCCAGGAGTCTACGTGGATGCAGGGAACCGACAACAGCTGCTTACTCATGTTCAGCGCTCACAGTATTGAGTGTCCATTTCAGACGATGCCTGCAAGCAGGCCTCTTCACTGCTCTGACTGTGTCCATAACCAGCGGAGGCATTCGAAACACTGACGGGTGCCTCTCTGTTCTATGACAGGACCATGTCAATCCAAGCTTTCACAGAAAAACCAAGTAAAATAAAATGAAATAACTCTTGTCTAGTGATCCAACAGGTGCATCAAACAGCCAATGGTTTAGCTCGTGAGTTTGCTCTGCCTGGCCGTGCATGCTGCAGGGGCTGTCCAATCCCTTTCATATTTTAAAGCTGCCTGTCATTTTGGAGGATCTAGAAAGTATAAGCCCTTTTTGGAGTCTTGTGCAAAATCCTAGTGTTGCTCTCCTCTTGATTCTAAATGAAAGTCCTGTATTCCCTTTTGATCAGGTTACACCTACATTGTGAGTCAACTTCTAATTTATTTATTTAAGGCCAATTAAAAGAAAGCATTGTCTCCTGGAGCAAAAAAATAATGATGATGATGATGATAACAGTAACAATGTTCATGCCCTTTAAAGATAGTGATGTTCTTCAAACATCCCTTTATGCTGCCTCAAGTTATTCCAATGAAAAAAGAGCATTATGCATTTATTGTTATCTTTCAGTTTAGCTTCACCATCTATAGCCACAACAGACATACTGTATTTACACAACATTAGCAGCTTTTCTTTTGGACCTTAAGCTAAGAAGAAAGAACAAAATAACTTAAAGTATAGTGCTCCCCAGCTCCCACAAACAAGTAATGTATAAAACCCCAACAAATGTACATGTATGGAGGAGGGTTGGTAATAATAATAATAATAATAATAATAATAATAATAATAATAATGGGACAATAATATGAATGAGCACTGGGAGCGAGTTGGTGTCCCGCTATGAGGGCAGCATGGGCAGGAAATGGGTGGACGGGTGCCTCCGTCGTGCTTTATGGCCTCTCCGCGGCTTCCCCCTGCCGTTCAGAGAGACAAACATCTGCCTTCCGCCGTGCTTCCAGCGCAGCGAAGCGTACGTGTTGTACCCATTCTCCTCTATCCGCTCCTTGAACTTGCAGCTAGGGCTGTATTTCACCTGGAGCCAAGGGAATTAGAGATGGACAGTTAGACTGTGGGTATCAGCACTCACAGTGTGTATAGAAGGCCCTTGATAACACATAATCACACATCTTGTTTGGAAAAAAAACTTTACATTTATAGACAAATATATTGTGGCCATTTGTTGTGAATTATGAATCAGCATGTATCAGCAGCCGTTAGTCCCTCACTTGTTTTGTCCTCATCCTCAATCTGTGCAATGTCAACAAGTTAAGTCGGAAAACAGAGCTTTCTTCACTCTGTCACGGATGGCTGCAGCTCCAATAAGACAGGAGGAATAACTCAAGGCAAGACGCTTCAGTGACAAGTGAGAAACACAAACTTGAAAGTCTGGTTCAGGTTCCGCCCCCCCAAGCCCTATCACAGAGCAATTGGAGGACCCTCACTGCGATAGGATCAGCCCAGTGCGACTCTTGTGATTAGCCATCATTAACGTGCTATTCAAAGGGAATGTAACAAGTCATTTTTTAATGCATGCTTCATCTCCGGATTGTCTTGTTTACTCTACAGCATGGAAAAGAAACCGTCTGTGACTCCTCTTATCACAGCTGGGAGACTGATTGCCAGGCAGAGATTTCTCTCAGAGTTGTAAAACACCCAGACACCAGGCCAGGGGCAAGCTTATTATACACCAGGGAGAGCTGTGTGCACGACAACTGTTAGAAGGCACGCAATGGCTTCCCAAGATCTCATGTGCTCTTCTGTAACCATACTGTGGTCTTCACAATAATTTTCTGAGAGAGAGGGGGCCCCTTGGTATCCTCACATAACTTATAAGAATGGTTTTGTGTCTGTAAGCAGTAACATAGATCATGATGCACAAAAACACAGACTTTTGAAATCTCTAACATTTACGTTTACATTGTCCTCACGAGAACAGGCCATTCAGCCAATCTTAGCTGGTTCTTTTGCATAAATTTACTTTGGGAAATGGCTGGTTGTAATTCCCTCATCACTGGATCATGATGAGAAGAAATGTTATGGGTGAAAATGAGCTCGACCTCTTTGTTAGTCGGTTAGAATAATGTTGTATGGTTCACCAGGTGTACGTACCGATCCAAACAGCGTGCCTTTTTTGGACATGGCTAGGTACAGCCCGGTGCTGACAGATTTGATGGCGACAACTCCCACGCTGACAGATCGGATTTCCATTAGGCCTGAAAAAGAAGGAGGGGGAATCTCAGTTAGAGGAGGGGTGTTTCCCCATCAAAAGCCACTCTATCATTACAGATTAGGAAACCAGGCATCCATATGCTCTGGGGATCTTTTTTTTTCCCCATGACAAAAGAAAAACAGGATATGCGCAATGGCCCATTTAGATAATTTGCTTTTAAAGAAACCAGAACAGGCCCGAAAGCTGAAGAATGGGAGATGGTGAAATAAGAGGACAGATGCCAAGACATAAAACTGTTCATGCTGATAATGCATTCAGTGTATGTAATGTCAGATGCATGCTATGTGGCAATTTCTGTAAACTGTGAATTTTTTATATTTCTTTTTTCAGGGAACTAATTTTCCAGTCGGATGTGGATAGGGAATTCTTTCCTAATCACCCTTCCTTTTGCAGTAATGTCACTGCTTTTTATAATGAAATTATATTTAGCTCTTTTGCAAAGGTTCAGAGCCACACAAATATTTGGTAAAACTCACCGAAGCGTGACCATCCCTGCTTTTCTGTGTGTATCTCCACCATCTAAGTAGGCTGCATTATGCAGTGCAGAGGGTGTTATGGCATTCCAGGCTGTGCAAGGTAGCCTTCAATAAAAAATAATTGCTCCAGACCTGACAGTCTGCCCAGATGATGCCCAGGTCTGTTTACCGTCAGACACAAAACAGTGTCTGATAGCCATTTTAATACCTTCTTACCCTCTTCGTCCACGAAAGAGCTGGCATTGCTGTGGGTTAATTGTTTCCTGTAGGTACTGATTGCAAACAAGTCGCATGAGGCTAGATCTTGATCTGGTTTTAGTCCACAAAAAGCCTGGTCTCATTGTCCTGACAACAGACAAAAATGTTTTTGAAATGACCTGGAGTTTGTACCTCAGGGGCCTGAATAGGAGCATAATTTCAGGATAGGCGGCTCCCTTAAATGACTCCTCTCAACTTTATTTGTAGAGTTGCGCCTTCAAAGGTACTCCAGTGCAGGTATCTGATGTTCAGTCACATCCTTAACTATGACCATGGAAACAGATTTTTAAGGAAAAACATTTTGGGAAACATATTTCTTCACTGGTAACCTTTCACGTTTCTGAAAAAGGAAGGCTAACAAATGGGGTGTTGCCCTTGGACAGAGACCATAAACACAATAACACATTGAGGTGTTGAATGAGACGTGGACACAGCGCCAGTAGGAAATGAAGTGGGAGTCTAAAACACAAGAACCACCCAGGCCAGCAGCCCAGCACATCTCATGCAGAGCCACACGCGCTGGAGGTGGTGGCGAGTGGGTTTCTCAGTCGGCGCGCTGGTGAAATCTGCTCAGCGGTGAAAAAATAAACGCACGCTCCAGGGGTTGAGCAGGTGCAACTCTCCCTGTGTTTTCATCTTTCCCCATATTTATTTATTTGAACTGGGACTCCGTTTCAGAAGAAGAAAAATACAAGCAAACTAAATGTGGCGCGGAGGGTGAGTTCATGTTTTGGACGATGTGTCGATCTCAGCATGGTAAAAGCCACTGAGGAGATACAGTGCCTTGCCGTCGAAGGGGGAGATTAAACAGCAAAATCAGCGAGAGACTCAGATAGACATCTCCGTCCGCTAGAGGTTTTGGAGAGTGGATGAGGGCCTCTTTCGTGACACGCCACGTGGGTTTGCCATTTTGATCAGGACACTGCTTTAAAAGTCCCCTATCAAAACAAAGTGGCTTGCAGGTAATCACTTTTAGATCTAAGAAAGCCATTTCTCCCTTCCACGTCATGTTCTGACATTCCTGATCCCAACCGCCATGAGTCAGTGTTCAGGGCATCCCAGCAGTGCGGGGAGCACTGAACTGCCAACAGCTTTGCCCATGCTTGCTGCGTAACGTCATCTTCTTTAGAGGAAGAAAGAGGCTAAATGAACACGGGGCCCTGTTGAGTGTTTTTCTTCCCTGACACGCATGGGTACATATAGCCCTCTCAGTGTCCAAGCCACACAGGTATGCCCAAGCTGCATCTGCCCCAGCATGCCCTACAAGCACTGCTGCAGCTTCGATGGCAACATCCTATTTACAAGCAGTGTTTACAAACACAGGGGAATTAGCACCATGAGCGTGCAAGCGGCTCATAAGCAATTAAGATGCCCTCGCCTTCAACAGGAGTTCACTGTGGTTTTATTGGGATTGGTCAAGTCAAATAAAAGCTGCTGGTGCCTAAAAGAGCTGTTACCTCTAATTTTCATTCACAGCAGCTTTGAAGTGTGTATGCAGTATGCGCAGCCATGTTGAGCTGGGCGTACCATTCTGTATAATTAATTCAGATATTAATCCAGGTAAGAAGAGCAGAAAGAGCACATCAAAGAGTGCTCAGTTTTCTTACTTTCAGCAACAGCCAAAGTCATGGTTTTATAGAAAAATTGAAAAAGAAAAAGAAACGTTTAAATGACTTAGCGATTCCAATGTCAGGACAAAGTGAGCTGCACTTATATTTAAACTAGGCTTAGATGAACCCAAGCATTATTCAAAGGCAGACTGAAGAACTTCACATATATGCTGTATAGAAGAAATGAGTGATTCCTTGAAGATATTTTTTGATCCACTGATCCACTGGTCAAGAGCAGTGGTGTTCAGTCATTGAACCATCTCTCAGTCATTCCTTTCTTTTGCTATCTTTTCCATTCACCACACTTATGGCTGTGAAACGAAAGGAAATGCTGAGGGACAAAAGCCCAAAGACACAAGGTGGGGATTTTATATTCTTCAGGAAAAATTGCTCCAGTGCTAGATGCTTGACCAAACATCTGTAAAAGCAAGTTAAAACAATCTAAATCTCTAATTCCCCTTTGAAAATTCACCCCATTGTGTGAGATAATTGTATAATAATATATTTTTAGGTATTAAAGTAATTTTCTAGATGGCTATCTGATCTTTACAGGCTGAAACCCCTAAATCACATTGTCACTGGCAGTAGCACTTTGGGTTCAGTAAGTTCAACTGACCTTGTTTTTTATATCTGAAATACGTTACAGGCAAAAACTCTTATAAGTTACCACTATAGATAGGCCGCTATTCAATATACCAACAACATGATTCTCCCTACTACTTAGTAATACATTTATGGAAGTGTGCCTTTTTTCCAACACAAACAAAAATGTGCATGAGAGGAAAAAAAGTCAAATTGAAGAGTTCTATTCTAAATGGAAATGGTCCATGATACACCCATCCTGCCTACAATTTACAATGTGCTTTCTATTCTTTCAAGCAGCACTTGTTCAGCTGCATCAGCACATTCAATAGAGATTAAAATGTAACTTATATTTATAATTTGTAATGTTTAATTCAAATATTCCATACAATCATAAAGTTCCAGAATTCAGTTCATCAACATCACAGAATTACAATATTTTTATTTGTTTGTGTATGCTCTGCTTTTAAATTCAGTAAGGTAAGAATGAAAATGGGTTTATCCCCCATCCCCCCCCCTCGCCCTTGGCAAAATCTGTTAACCTTTGACATGTTTTGGCCTAAACCGTCCATAAGACGAAGCAGCTATTACAAGCAAATCCTGGTCTATACACGTTTAGTCAAGTGTGGACTGACCATTTTTCTATCCTCTATGGGATTTTTTTAAAAGCATAGAACAAGCCCTTTGCCCAGTCTTTTTTTACTCTTTCTCTTTTCTTTCTTTTTCCTTTTTTGGAAGTGAGCCCATCGTCAGATCATTCAGCCTTTTCTGACCTTGAAAAAAAGCGAAAAGGAAAGAGAGAAAAAGAGGAGCCTCACAGGGTCCCTTTTGTCAGAATAGTGGTATGGGAAGGAGGGGAGCATGGGGTGTAGGTGGTGGTAATAAGAATGGGGGGGGGTCATAAAATTATTTTGCCTCCAACTGCCCTCCTGTCCCTGAAAAGTCTTTGTGACTCACCTGAGAGGTAGGGGAACAACTACAGAGCAAAAGGAGACAAGATCTTATTAATGACTGAACGTTTTTGTTTGAGGGGAAAAAAAGTTCTCCTCCCACCACAATTAAACAAGGAAAAGGGGGGAAAAGAATTTGAGTGAAAGACTAAGCAAAGATTCTCTCCCTCTTTTAGCCCCTCTTTAATTTCTTGGGCTGCCCCCTTCGGCAGCCCTCAGTGGCCTGGTACTCTACCAGGAGAAAGCCTGGGAATCTCTCTGCTCCTGCTGGGCAGCTGCTCTTGATTGACATACCTTTTCAATTATTTCACAGTTTGCTTGCCTTTTAAATGGAGAGGGCCCTGTTGTTTTTTTTCTTTGCCCTCCTTTTCAAAACACAAGCTTTTCATGTTGGTTCTTCACTGCTGGGCCTAATGGCTGTGACCAGCACCTTTGATCTGATCTGACCCCCTTAGAGTATTCCAAAGTGTGTGTGCGTGTGTGTGCATGTGTGTGTGTCTGTGTGTGCACGCGTGCATGGTTATGTATGTGTGTGAACGTAGGTGTATGTCCATGCATCAAGGGCGAAAGACAATGCCTGCTCTCTGTCATGACTGCCTCAAACACCTTGAATGATTGCCATTAGACCTTTTTCATTTCTGTTGAAATGCTTGTGTTTCTTCATACCTCAGGTTTTTCATAAGCATGTCATATCAAACCCTACTTCTAAAAATGCAGATTTGATCATAATAAAATGTAGAGATTATTTGTTAGGTCGCTGTGCCAAGAAGTAGAAACATAAGCTTTCCCCTTGTAATGCAATCTTCAGTATGTAAAATATGCTGCACTCCCCCACAAACAGAATTATTTTGATTCTCCAGGCAATTTACAAAAAAAGAATCAATATTCCATTGTGTCAAGTCGTACTTGGTTGTGACTTAGTGTCTGTCTTATCAGGAGCAAACTCAACTGGCTAAAAACAGGCAGACAATAGACCCCACTTGGCCTTTTCTTGTCATTTTTATGAGTGTCTAATGCTTTTTAGACCTCTCTGGACACCCCCTCCCCTTTTTGTTCAGAGCAAGGAGGGTAATGGGGGGGAACAGAGGGAGAGAAAGGGAAGCTTAACTTCACGCCAGTAGCTTCTACCTTGTTGGTCTGTTTGAAAGGGCAGCAAAGAGAGACTCTCTCACTCTGTCTCTCTCCCTCTCAGTGAGTTTTGCTCCCTCCCATCTCAAAAGTGCACTTTAAATATGTAGGTCATATTATTATTTTCACCAAGGCAAAAGGATTTTTTCTTCACATTTATTTGGTTATGCAAATATAACCGTTTACAATGTGTTTGCCATACAGTTTGGGAGCTGAAGTTAATGTACATCATGACGTTTCTTATATATATATATTATATATATATATATACACACACACATACACACACACACACATTAGATACAGACACTTACTCCACAGAAATATATATTAGATATTACTAGGAAGGCTGCCACACTGCAACTTCACCCACTCACCATGCTGAATGTAAGTAATATTGCCTAGTCTGTCAATGGGACCTTTTTCCATACGTTAATAATTCTATTGTGTTCTATTTAAATGAACTGGATACCCAATCTCCTTTCAGGTAGACTGCAACTCACTCAAAACCTCATAGGTAACACAACACTACATCACACAGCTCACTTTCAGATCATAAATCAGTTTCACTGTCATTATTCTGAAAGATGATTGACAGCCATTTACACAGCACAGCAAACTTCACTTAATGGCAAACTTGATAAATTGCCTATGATGCAATTCTTATTGAATGGCACTTTTACTGCCTAACAGAACTGCCTAGTAGTTTTTATTGATAAGCAGCTGATTGATGTGGAATGTTTTTTTACATATTGGCTGTATTAGTGGGATTTACGGGAAGCTAGATAATTCTATCATAGGCATGTGATACTGCCTCTGTGATTACTGTTTTTAATGATTGGCCATAAGTAACCTAATATTCCATTAACTTCTAGTCTGACAGTGTTAAGGGATCACTTACAGGGCATACAAGAGACTGCCAGGAGACTAACCTTCAAATATTACATTGTAATTGAACTAATGTGAGTAAGCCTGAATGTAGTTGTAGAGAATATAGTAGTATTGTGAAACATAGCTTTTGCCCTATATATGTATGTATATATGTAGATGCATAAAATATCGCCCATGTTTGGTTTCATGTCATATTTTGCAGGACCTGCCTTCACAGCTAAAACCAAAACACACCTACGGTTTATTTTTGTTTTGAGCCCGCTTGAATCCAGTAAAGGAGTATAACAGAGAATTCCTGGAAGGCCGTTGGTTTAGACTGATTTCATGCTGGTTTGTGTATAACTGCCCTATTAGATCATGTAAAGAAGATAAAGACAGACACCTCTCTGTTTGTTCCACACACATGCAGGCCCGTTAGAGGGCCACATGGCTTGTTCGGGTTTGTTTGATGCCGGCCACATCCACATGTCCTTTCCATTATCGCATGTCTGTAAGGGAGGTCAGGGCCCTGACAGGAAGAGCAGGGGTCAGACTGAATCTCAGTCAACATCTGCTGGAACCTAAGGACGTATACCAGCTGAGACCGCAGCAGTGGGAGCAGGGGGCAGAAGGACCCTTTCCAACCATACCAATAAAAGACTACCACAGGGAACATAGAAAATGCCAACAATTTGCATCCTCAAAAGCAAAAAACCAGACTAAGCAAGATTAGTAAGAAATACAGGCCAACCACCGAAAAGGAAGTATAACCTGCTGTTAAAGCTGAAGTGGTTATTATCTCAAACCAGACATGGATGTGGAGGCTACAGAGTGAGGTGGGAGACATTGCAGAGAGCATCAAATAGATGTGAATTCAAAAGAAAGTGCTGTTGAAAGCGTTTGATTCTGCAAGATGAATGGCAGTCAGTTCCTTGGGGATCAGTAGCAGTTTTATATTGCTGTTGTAATGAAAAATGCTCCTGTCAAGGCTGTATGCCAATTACGTGTTTGCCGCACGTACGGTCTGATGCCCTCACCTGCTTGGTGGAGTGACTGGAGCTGGACAGCAGTATAAAATTTACAATCTCTTTAACAGGCTTGTGACCACCACCCCGTGCGTTCCAGAGAGATCCAGGCCAGACGCAGCTGTGGGGCCCAGCGCTCAGCCTTGTGTCTCCGGACATGCATCATGCATATTAAGTCTCAGAGGGCACTGATGATTTATTTCTCCCACCCAAAAAGCTATGAGACATGTCTCCGCCGAGCTGCACCCACAAGAAAAAAAAGGAGTGCAGCCCCTCTATTCAATGTCTGTCCTAGTCCCACCAGGGGTGTTTTTTGTTCCTCTTCTTTTCATGGCCCAAATTTTACAGACAAGAAGAAGCAGCAGACCCAAACCTCTGTAAAACCCCTTGCCTTTTCAGCAATATCTCCGTCACATAAAACTCTATGCAAGATATTGCTTTTTCTCATGTCTGTAAGTGACTGCTAAATGAGGAGTGGAGCTATTTGGTCATGGGTCTATTCTACTAATGAACAATTCCTCTAATGATGTCAGACTGGGGTTTCCATGCTTTTTGGCCTAAAGAGGTACTTACGAATAATAAAGACACTCATGCTTAATTTAGTGCTGTCATCCACACACAGAAATGGCCATTCTTCATCGTAATTGATGTTATTATTATTAAAAAGCATGGACATTCTTTAAAAATTTGAGCCCCGACAGAAGAAATACAGCTGCAACACAAAACTATGCACACACTTAAATGGATTCAGCCATGAGTATGTACGTAGTGCAGCAGACAAACCTAATCGTGCAAAGACAGGCGCACACCTCTGTGCACCCGGGCTGTATTCGTTATCCCAAATGGCAGTCAAGGTTTACCGTGAAAAAGTAGGACAGAGGAAGAGCATTCCGGATGTGCCTCTGTCCGCCTGGTCTCTTGCGTGTGGCCCAGCCCGATGGTGAACAAGACTGATGAACAGAAAGGACAAGAAGAAAAGAGCTGGCAGGGCTGCGTCCTTCCCTGCCCAGATTCCTCCTGTTGTTCCCACATTCCTGTCTCCCTCCTGGGGAATGAGAGCAGTGATGGGACTGATAACATTATCTATTAACCTCTCAGTCCGTCTGTCAGAGCTCCCCACCTCACTTTACTTCGAGAAATGCACTGCATGAGTATCAGCTAAGCAACTGTCAGGCATTCTGCGCTTACAGGGGGTGCAAAGATGTGGCTGCCCAAGATATTAGCTGCTGATGGGTGATTTAAAATTCATGAAAATCCATCAAGATCACAAAGGTCACAAACAATAAGTTCAGAGCAATGAGAACTGCCCTCACCCCCATATTTTCTGACTCCCCCCGTCCACTTTGTGACTCATTGGCAAAGAGCAGTTGCTCAACAACATCTTTCCTCTTGATCCCATCCAACAGCATGAAGCCTGGCATATTCCATTACAGAGCACATAGCTAAGTGAGCTCCATTAGGTTATGTTCATTCTTAAACAGCCCTTAGTTGGGAACACCTGTTGTACTGAACATGGAATGTTGCTCCACTCACGTCGTGAAAGCTTCTTTCCTTTCCTTGTGTTTTTCCAGCTCTGTTGGCTGCATGGCAAGCTCTGATTTGAGAGACTCGGTGTGGTCACAGTGTTAAGGAAAGTGAGAATGTCTTTGACCCACAGGCACAGATGGAATGATTGCATTTCTTCCGATGGATAAATGTACAAATTCCTCCACATTTTTGGGCTTGTTACTTTGCAGTTAATGTTATCACAAAGTCATTATTCTGTTCATAATAATCAACCTCTCTTTTTCAAAAGAGCACCTCTGCAAAGAAGTCTAGTAAAAAAAAAAAAAAACTGTGTTCTAGAACCTATTGTACATCACTTCAATTAGTCCTTCACCCAGTGTTTCCTGACCAAAGCTATGGGGACACAGCATCAACACTGTTTTTCGTGTTTGTCAAGCACTCCATTAATTATATTTCATTGAGCTGTTTATTGAAAACTCACAAGCACTGTCTAACAGTTGCTGTTTGTTTTTTCTTACAGTTAAGGGTGATTGATGGTTGTCCTAAAAGAAGGCTGTGAGTAAAGATGTTTCTGCATGTATTATTTGCATTACTGTATTTCTCTCACAGAATTCATACCACAGAATGTAGAATAATTAGTTGAATAATTTACTATTTATGGTGAACATAGACAGGTACTCCAGATTTGTTTTAGGGTCAGATATTCACAAAAGATATATATTTTGAGTAAACTACTTTATCTTTTTGTGAGCAAAAACACGCTTCCAACAACACTTCTCTTTAACATCAAATTGACAGTAGATTAAAGAAGGCTACCTTAATGCAGAGCCAGAAAGAAAAGCAGCATATGTGGTGTGCCCTTACGACCAGGACTGGGAAATGATGCTACAAACCAGACATACACTAAAGCTAAAATAACTAATTTAACCCCACAAGGAGAGATCAACATTAACACCATGTGAATGTGGATCCTTTGGTAAGCCCCACAGCAAGACTGGGAGTGTTCATCATATTCCTCAGATTAATTTTCTAAAATGCTGTCCAATAATGTATCCAGGCTGGGAGGACTCAGGAGGACCTATATGTTAAGTACATGGAGTGTGAGTGCACATATATGGTCAGAACAGGGAAATTGTTATCATTTGCTTTCTGCAGATATGCCGGTGATAATATTGTCAAATAGTGGAAATTATCCCTGAATCCTTTTTGAAAAATAGAACCCAGTTTAAATTCAACGTTGCCCATAGTCTTCCATAAAGTTCCATTTATGGAGCGTTTTATATTTGTGGTGATTTAAACATCATCTTTCACAGAAACACCTTTTTTGACAATGTCATAGTCAGTAAAGTTTAATAGCTTTGCAGAGTATTGCCCTTTCGATATTTATAAATCTTCTCATGTCATAATTCAAACCACCTGTCTTCCAGTCTAACTCTTTCAGATATACATATGATGTTTTCCTTTTTGTACGTTTTTCATTGATTTTAATTGTAGTTGACCCTTACATTCACTGATGCATTCATATATTGCCGTTAAGAATGGCTGAATATTTTCATTACATGAATTAATGAAAGAAAAACTGTGTTTTGAGGTTCCAAATAAACCCAGGGATTCTAAAATAAAAATTCCATATTTTGGAATAAATATAAAATTAAAGTAATTTAGCATTAAATGTATACATGTTAGGTATTGCGTCAGTAATAGTAACAGAGAATGCAATACCCTAGCAGTTGGACAGTGTGATGCTCATTTATACCCAAAGCCACGCTTTCATAATAAGAGGTCATTTTTTTCCACAGTGGTGCAATTCCCCCAGTCACTGACAAAAGGCGTGCGAATGCTAGTGTAGCAGCTATAAATGACTCAGTGCAAAGGGTTGAAAACTGACTCTGACGTGCAGTCAGCCAATCAGTATGGGTGACATTCTCTCGCACACAATCCAAAGCTGGTACAGTTTCAAGGTCGGCATTCTACCCCATTGCCCATTATGCAGCGTTGAATAAGTGCTCAGGGGGATTAGCCAGGTCCTTCGAAGGCTATTAAAGTAAATTACAGGTATCCCCTTACCTTAGTGGCGTGACAGACCGGGTGAGGACTGCAAAGGCCAAGCTGGAGAGCATGGGTCAGCTCAGGACGCAGCGAGAAGGCCAGAGAGAGCCTCTGCTCTCTGACTCGTGCTCTCTTTGAAGCGGTGTGGCTACGCACATATGAAGGCTCTGCATGACCTCACCTGAGTAAAGGTATTGAAGCTACAGTGATGATAAGAAAGAGTGCTATAGTATCATTTTATTAGTAATAACATATAACTGCATTATAGAATGGAAAAAATAGGTTTACTCTATTGGCCATGCAAAAAAGACGCCTACAAATTTTAAACTGTACAGGTATATATGAGGTCACATCCCTGTGATATTAATAAGCCATTGCTTAACAAACTATTCCAAACCATGTCCTCTGCCATGCTGTATGTCCTTATCTGGATAGTGACAGCTAATATGAAAATTTCAACACTGCTAGAAAAGTAAGCCTGTGCCACCAGGCATGCTTTCAATTGATAAAAATGTAAAGTTTTATCAATCATTATTTATTAATTTATTTCTGACATGGAGGTGTTTGCTCATAAGATAGGGACTGCTTAACACTGAGAGATACATTTGGTCAGTTTATCTGACCATGAAAAACAAGAAACTTATCACAGCTTTAAATGGCCAAATTGTTTCACAGTTTCAACTTTTGTCTTTTGCCCTTATAGTGTTTTGTTCTTCTTTTAGTTTCTCTTTGATGTTGTCAATTACAGTATGAATATAGGTGTGTTCAATGTTTTACTTGTTTCTGTGTCAGTGTTTTTGCCTCTGCCCGTCACCATTTTGTGATGTATTTCCATGGCATGCAAATTTGTTTTTTAAATTAAAAACCTCTATTAAATAATTCTTTTTTTCTGTTTTTTTGTTTTTCACAACACCACAGTGCATTTATTTGCTTCAACAGCCACATATAGTATAGGCTGTTCACATATAGTAAGGATCATCCTTTAAATGGGTGTGCACAGCACTGTAAAAACTCTATTAAATAATTCTAAAATTAGTCAAAGCTCAGCATGGATTATTTCATTGCAAAATAACATGTCATGTTAAACATGAAATGTTATTTTGTGATGAAATAAGACTTGACTAGTTGTATCTGTTTAAATGAACTGATTTTGGACTACAGCCATCTTATTTGTCAGACTTCATCATGTCTCACTAGAGATTTATTGTTGGGCACATGCGACAAGCCAGATGGATTGCATCCAACGGGGAAAATAGATATAAAACAGAAAAAAACCTTAAGACTTTCAACATGAATCCTTGCATAGCAACCAATCCCCCACTGCAACTTTCTGATCTTTCTGATAGTAAAAAGGTTTATTTGAATGCTAAATATTCATACTAATTATTGCCCCACTGTTAGTAGCAATAATTAGCAAAGGTATGTGTTGTCATGTCAACTTCATTATTTGTTATGAGTTAGCGTGCATCACAATAAAAATATCTTTATATCAATTACCATTAAATAACTGTCATTAACAACAATTTTCTTTTACAATTGATTTATGTACATCTTTTATGAATGAACTTTTTGTCTATATTATTATATAACCGCAGGTATGACTTGTGTAGATACCACTGTTGGATATATGTCTTATTATATGCTCTTGTAATCTATCTCCTCATTTTCATCCTTTTTTGATGATAATGATGGCACTGTGTCTCATCTAACACTTGAGTTTCATTAACAGTGCTGACAATATGCCTTTGGTACTGATGGTGGCCCAAACATGTGGCGAGATTACAATCCTTCCTGTTTTTAGGCATGATAGTTCTTAGTCTTTGTGAAGCTAAGTAAGGAAGCGAAACATTGCTGGAGAGATACAGCCGATAATTCCGCCTGCACAGTCACAGGAAACTGAAAGAATATTCAGACTTCAGGGTGATCCCACATCCTCCAACCTCCGTGCTCGCTCCGCCCTGCGGCCTGCTGGAGATCAGAACCCCCTTCAGTGAGGCACAATCAGGCACTGCTGCGGAAGTGTTTCATTAACCAATTACCGCTTGCAGATAAAGGAGACAGTTCCCACAGTCAATCTGGACGGAGGGGTGTGGGGTCAAAGGTCACCCATTACTCCATCCCCACAAATGAGAGATCCGTCTGGCTGATTTACAGACAGTGAGTGGACCAAGAGAGCCGAATGAGACCTTTAGAAAACAGTGCACTGTGGGCATGCGGAACTGGTCCCTATCCACCAGGATTATGATAACATCTCTTTCATCAGAACCTGAAAGCATTGCATTGGAAAACAGCCTTATGTATGGGAGAATGGCTGAAGTTTGAACTTTTACCAGGTAAGCTATAAAAGGTCAATTCAGATGACAGATGTCATAGCAAAGATAAATGTTCAGGGAATGAGTAGAAGAGGATTGATCACCAAGAACAGGTACCAGGAGGAATGGATCATTAGCAATTAGTAAATTGATCGGATTAAATTAAGTAGAGTACTTTAGGGGCATATGATACTACTTGGACAGTAATTACAAATATAAATGAAGGTGGACATGGCATCAATCTCAGAGAACTAACAGTAACAGTAATTTACTGCTATTTGGAGATGAGAGCTCCAAGCTTTCTTCGAGCCCATTAAGGTTCCAATATCTTGGGGTAGTTCACAGATCCAGACAATAAGTGAAAACATTTTGAATCCAGTCTTAAAACACTATCCCTTAGAGATCTCAGAAAGGTGATCTAAAGTTACCAAGCAGTTATGACAGTAAAGCCCACAATGATGTTATGCTAAACACACATGAGCACATAGAAAAAACATGCTGTACATACACAGACTGAACACATACAAACTGAAAGTGAAGCATTAATTAGTCAGACAGAGGACAGGCTGAGTATTACCTGTCACCCTACAGTGTACAGTAGACGGGACCTGACTCA
The DNA here is from genome assembly GCA_019176425.1 of Megalops atlanticus. Lineage (NCBI taxonomy): Eukaryota > Metazoa > Chordata > Actinopteri > Elopiformes > Megalopidae > Megalops > Megalops atlanticus. The sequence continues at coordinate 30,257,914 of CM032876.1, read as the reverse complement.
GCTGTGAGTGGCCATCTGTTAAGCAAGGACAGCCATGACCACACCCCTGAGAGTCACAGTAGGACAGCAGGTGGGAGCACATGTGAATGCACATCAAACAGCATGTAGACAGCAGTAGTAACAGAATTGCCAAAGAGAGGAAAGGGAAGCCACATTTATCAGACATATACATGCACATCACCTTTATGCAGATGCAAATGCTGCTACCTGGGAAACATTGGACATAGAATTTATTAAGCACAAAATGCACTGGCAGAGCCCACATTAATGATTACAATAGGTTCTTCTGTGAAATTTTACTTCATCTCTGTCATACATACAAGTATATGAGTAAATATGCCAGAGGTAGCAAAAGAGGATATTATTTCTTTGCCCAAAACAGACACAAAATGGCTTAATTCAAATTGGACATTCTCCTGTCTCTGTTAATGACTTGACCTAAGAAAGATAGTATCAGATAAGGGGGTTGTTTATTCATAATTGAAATGCCAGTGAGCCTTGTCGTGCCATTCAAATTCAACTGTAAACACAAGAGGTCCATTTGCAAAATAAGCATTGAGACAGTAATGAAACATCAATCAATCCATTAACCGCTTCTAGCATGACAAAATCAGAGGATGGTTATCTGCAGCTAACAAAGCTTAGATGTACCAAAAGGTTCTACCGGAGGCGTGAGGGTGGGGTTGGGGGGGTCAAAAAGGGTTAACGAAGCGGTGGTCTACTCGTCTGTCTGAGCCTGTGTGGCACTGGGGGAGGCCCGCAACCTGACCCCAAAAACGGGATTTTCTTTAATCAAGAGGAGAGAGAAAAGTGCCTCCAAATCAAGCATCACATCCGTAATGAGCGAACACTATCAAAGGCTTCACAGATAGTTACAAGCAGATTCACAGAGTGCTTTGTGACTCACGGCTTCTGCAGTTTCCTGTCCTTTTAGCATCAGGAGACGGGGATTAGAATCTGAGGTCATTCTCGAGCGCCACTAAACTGTGTGGAGTTGCATCTGCAGCTGGTTTGCTGTCCAGACGCACTCCTGAGTGAAAACAGAAACCAGAGGAAAACAGGGTCTTGTTTATCATTTCTGCCTTCATCTTTTATTCGCTTATTGGAAAAAACGTGCAACGGTAATTCAGAAATAGCCACATTCGAATTTAACCAGATTCCACCAGGTTTAGACACGGAGGTCGCAGCACTGCACCACACAGCTACAGTGAAATGTGCAATTTGTTGCTGCAAACCACATTATCTCCCCCTGAATAGAGTGAAATCTAGTTCTTTTTTTTTTTTTTTTTTCAAATCGCTTTGTAAATCCAATATTTACCAAACCCTAGAAACCCCTCATCTCATAACATCTCAGGGTATAGCAGCAGGGTGTGTGACCATGACAACAGAGGGTGATGCATACTGCCATTCAAAAAACAGTATGAAAATGAAATGGAAAATGGAAATGGTCCGAGGATGGGGTGGAGGGGGGGTCAGAAGAAGAAAGTTCCAGTCTGCACATGTGACATAGAATCACCACTCTGCCCCGCACTCACCCTGTATTTCCATTATTAAAATGAGACTGGCAGACAGGGAGGTGACAGGCGGCTCGGCGGGGAAATCAGGCGGTTGACAAGAGCTGTCACTTGCTTTGCTGGCCAAAGGCACTGACCCCTACACCATCCCCAGCAGGGGAGCAGGGGTGGGCAAAGGGAGGGGGTGGTGAGGAAAATGACCCAGCGTCTCTCAGCGGTCTGCCTGCAGTCATCCAAACATTGCACATGTCAGCTAGCTCCTATTGCTGCCTCTGTCACTGTCATCATCAGAGGTTCGTTAACACTCAGGGCCTGCAATATTAAACCCACAGAAGTATTCTTTGTGTCACTGCCTCGCTACGGATGGCTGCAGGGTTACATGGACAGGCTTTCCAAAGGTGACTGCTCCAGAGCAGAATACATGTAAATGGTAATTGTACAAATACAAGACTGGATTAAATCCATTTTTGTCGTATTGCTCATATGGAGCAGATTCAATACTCCTGCTATAGCGGCTTTTCCATATCTCCAGAATTCAAAGTGAATATTTAAACCAGCTGCCATTATGAAATGATAGAGTTAATACCTCTAGTGCTCACTTTAGCGAGCAGAAAGAAAAACCGAAACATACATCATTACGTATTCAGTAATTTTACAGTCTGTGGTGGTTCACTGTTTGGTCTGAATACTGAAGATATGGGAGACACAGTATGGAAGAGTCGCTAGAGTGGGATTATCGGATCGCTCTTTTCTAAAATCAGCTTTCACTGGAATGAAAGCAATAACAATTGTACTCCCCGCTGATGTCCCCCCCCCATCTCTGACCACCCTCTCTGCTTTAATGAAGGAAATGGACAGCAGGGCCATATGAATCTGCTAAAAGGTGAGGCCTGGTCTTAATTAGAAATCAGGGTAAGGAAACACATATTTTTCCACTTTACAGCACTCTCTGTGCCCTTGCAAAGGCAGATGCATAAACACCACACACATACGCACTCACACACACACACACACACACCAACTACACGTACTTAACATCCAGATCAAGCTCATGCAGACACAGATATGAAGCACTTCACAAAGGGTCCCTAAGGAGGACCATGAGGGAGAGTGAGAAATGCTTGTCCTCTTCTTAATGTGTTACACTAGAAAATCAAAATGGTAGCATAACTTGGGGCCTTTAGGCCAGTGAATGGAGTATACCTCTGTACTACAGGTTGCATATCACGAGATAAACCAGAACACATGCCACACCTGTTCTGCAGATCCCACACTGTGATTGGAGGGTGGAGCACTGCTTTCGGGTCAGAGAGTACTTATTACTATCATCCTTAAGCCATTCAGCTTGTAATCTTGCTAACCACATCCTTTACTTGAAACATGCTCTGACCATACATGTAGTGGGTCTGCAAAAATCTGACATTGCTATGGGTGCATGTGCAGAACCCCCAGCTCCCCCAGTATGTATGCAGCAGAATATATAACATTATGACAATTAGGACTCTGTTCTATAACAATAAGGTCATTATTATTATATTTCCACAATCCGCTATTTCTGGCACGCAAATTTCACCGTAACAGAATTTTCCAGCCATGACCCAGCCAGCCACAATAAATCAGAGATGTGTACATTTACTGTGTCTTAAATGAGCATTACAGGTAGCAGTCCTTGAACCAGGGATTCCGTCTCCTCCATAACAGAAGGTAAATAATTACCCACAGGGTGCTCGGGCAGCCCCCGTGATGAGTTATGCCCTGAAATCTTTCCACTACACCTGCCTTAAAACAAGCATGGCAACATGGATGGGTTTCTCTGGCAACTATCCAGTGAGGTCCCCAGATGAGACAGGTCACCGGGAGAGAGGTGTGAAGGCCTCGATTCCCCTGAATGTCTTCGCTCGCAAGCGTCACGTAGACCAAGCCCTACTTTATAGCTGCTTATCTCTTCTTTATGGCCCAATCTGCCTCTATCTGCTTCTATCTGTTTAAATCTGGCAGATGGGTGAGGGAGCACTCCCGGGCGTGCCTGAATTTCTTAGTATTGTTTGTCTGCCATACACACATGTCAAGTCAAACGCACAGATTCAGGGGGCCTGAGCGCAAAATTAATATACCGCTGGTACCACCAAAATAATGTCAAATTTGTGCACTCCTTCAGTTAGTAATTGTTTTTGAGAGTGATCAGCTCAAATGAACACAATAAACACAGATTTTTGTGATGCTCTTTTTTTTCTCAGCCAACTCTAGAATCTTTTTTTTCCAAGACACTGTCCAGTTCCACACACTGCAAAATGATATTCATGTGTGTTACTGAAAAGGTCAATGCAAAAGCCCTTACAGTATAGCAGTCAGCCAAGGGAAAGCGTGTCTTCCGCTCTCATTCTGTAACCATGGGGTTGTGTCTGTGTTTCTAGGCTGTGGAGACGGCTGATTTAGGTTGAGAATTGAGTGCCGATGACAGTATTTCCTTTGGCGCATGACTGCAAACTTATATAGAGTTGCATGAGTAAGTCTGAGGTTCCCCACTGATCTAATTAATACTTATTTTACTCCTTTCAGAAAATGTAATAATAATAATAATAATAATAATAATAATAGGACCATTGACTTCTTGTTCAGGAAAAAAAAAAACAGAACTCCCTTACTGTCTAAAAAGTTACTGCTTGGCTGAAAGAGATTTAAAAAGAATACCTGCTTTCCTAAACATGTTATTGTTAATTTATGAGTGCACTCAATCTTTCCAGCACCAAAGCCTGTCCTCTATCCTCTATAACCCCATAGGGAACATGGATTTAAATATAGCTGAAGTGAAATTCAACTAATGTTGATTAAATAATGATTAAATCAAAAGCGGATTCAATCAGGCTTATTCCATTGAAGTACCTTTAGTGTGCTTCCTGAATGTTTTTTGTTTTGTATAAAGCTCTCTTTTTTGCTTTGTCATTAGCACAACAATGCAAATGTAAATGTTCTTGGTATCGTTTACCAAGCTTTTAAAACATGGCTCATTAACGGCTGTGTGCAGTGAACCACCGATATATTCCTTTCTGTACCTTTTCAAATGCTCAGGATGGACAAAAATGGGAACAAGCTCTTGGAGCCAAAGTCAGACTCAATAAACCTACTGATGAACCCAGCTAAAAAAAAGAAAAAGAAAGGCTCTGGGGCCAGACCCTGGTTGTTAGCTGCTAATTGCTACACTTTTTGCCATTCATGATATCAAACTCTGGTGTTAGAAGCCAGTGAGGTTGGACTAATTAGAGCACCGCTGCCACACTTTTCCCCCAGCATTCCCAGGGTGTGTGTGGATACGGGTTTTAGTTTTTTTCTCTCTCTCTCTCCCTCTCCCATTCAATGCCAGGAACAGCTGGCACGAGATCGATTTTCAACGTTTCCCACTAAAGCCGGGGCCGCCGTCATTATTCGGAAGGATTAAAAAGGCAGGACTCGTGGGATTTTCTCCTCCCATTGGCACCCGGTTCCCGGTGAAGCCCCTTTGGGCAGAAACTCCTTGTACGAGGCCTTGCATAAGTTCTAATGAGCAGTGGGAAGGGGTCCAGTTCTCCTGCTCTCCTACCTTTTAAACGTGCTTTGCAGCGCTGAGAGCACCGCGTTTCCTTGCTCTGCTCCTCTCGTCTCCTCTCTAAAGGGCGTATTCCCAAGTTCAGCTCCAAACTACTTTTAATTTAGCCAGGTGTTTCATTCTTTTGCTTTTCTCTTTATATTTTCATGGGCAAAGATTTCTTTCTTCCCAACTTTGATGTTGAGTCCAGAGAACTAAATTTGCTCTTACCTTCAGAACTATTGATGAAGCATCTAATTGCTTTTTTTAACCTTCAAAGTGGTCACAGGTAATTTTACATTTAGAAAGCAATCACAGACATGGAAATAATTCATTATGTTAATGTGAAGAACATAGAATTCTCACTTAACTTCACTCTGAATCATTTGGGTTCCAACTTCTCAGGCTAAAAGGGCATTTAATTTGACATACAGAAAGAAGAAAGAGCACATGAAATATTATGCTATTAAATCCTACTGCTGTTTCAACATCAAAATGGGCCATAGCAGCAGTGTGGACTTTCATTAAACTCTCAGAGTGTTTAAGGCCACATATCTGCAGGTCTTACGAATACAGAAAGCACTATTACCACACCTCTGGGACAAAACACAGTCATGCATAGGACAAGATGCAAAAGGAAGCAAGCAAGGTTCCAGTGAAGGTACTTGTACAAAAGTATTCAAGTTTACCCTGACGCCAGTCACCCCCACAGCTTTTCCACAGTCTGTTGCCCCCTTTTTTTTCCAAATAAACAGAACACAATTTCCCTTGCATGTACTACAGGGGTGGAAGATTTTCTTCCCATGGGCTCCATCCAAACTAAATAAGCACATGAAATCACGGCAAAAAAGTCATACAACTGAAAAAAAAGGGAGAAAGAAACTCAGTAAACATGACACAACTTCCTGTAAATACGAGAGAAATTAAAGAAGGAAAAATAAGCCCTGGCACATAAGAGAGTGGCAATATTTTAATGCAAATGACTTTTCTGATTATACTTGTCGCATGACCTTATTTCCTTAGGTTGAATGCGGTGTCATTGCCTGGACCCCAGTCAATCTTTTGATGTCCTCAGCCACACACACGCCCATAATTTCAACAGTGTGTCCTTTTCAAGTGAGATGTAAAAATGGCTCATAAGTTGGCAGGCCTGCCAACAATATTTCATGAGGATCTGGGACATGAAAAATCAAAAAGAAAACAACCTTGCCTGAGCATAATCATCCAAAATGGATTTTGAGCTGGACCGAAGCTGGCCGAGGGACACCAAACATTTTGTTATGATTTGTCTCATTCCTAATGGCGGTTTCCTTACTCAATAATTGGCCAACGTAATCCATCATGCGGAGGCGGTTCCAGCGACAGCAGCTGTTGTAGTGCTCCGCTCTGCTTAATTAGCAGGGCGCGACCTACGACCTGGAACAGGATATGATGTGTGTTTATTTTTGAGACGCTATACATTTTTTTTCCCTTTTCAATCGGGGTCCTTGTCTTTGCGAAATGAAATAAAATGGTCAAGAAAATGAACAAAAACTATTTTGAAAATATAAACAATGCAGAATCACAATTAAATCCGCTCAACCAGACTCACAACACAGATCTTTTGATATTTTTTGTGAGCTGATTGACAGCTAAATATTTGGTGGTATCTCTCACTGATATTGTGATTGGCTTGTCTGTTTCATATGCAGTGCCTGGTGTGCATATCACGTGGTTTATTATTTTTGATGATTATCAAAGTGATTTGTTTATCAAATACTTCAAAGAGTTTGACAAGTTAAAGTCTTGCACAGACAATGCCAAGTTTCAGGAATTGATGCCTGAATTGAATGTTCAAAAATAGCGTAGCAGATGAGTCTGCTATCATCCTTTAATTATCTCTACTCTATATTCACAAAATTATACAATGTACTCCCCTTAAGTATGTTGTCAGGTTGCTGAACAATACTTCAGCAGATCAACCTTTTGCAAGGTGAACCTGGCGGTTTCAGTAACAATGTCCTGGTTTTGTCACACTGTAGTATGAAACTTGTGACAGTTGCATGGCATGATATGCTATAACAGAGATACTGAAAATCAATGACCAGCATAAGGTAGACAAGGAAAATATGACAAGTGCATTTGCTGGTTGATCTGACACAAAGGAAACAGATATGCGAGTCTCTCTAATTCCTTCTTATCATTCTCTAAAAGCCCACACTCATCCTGTCCTCTGACACTTAACTGCCCCTTCCTCTTAACCCCTCCCCACCTCCTTGTTCCCTGCATCTGAGTCCCAGCCTCTTCCCTCAGCTGCTCCAGACATCGGTCCACTGGGATTGATACAATATTTTCCAGCGTCAATTAGCGGAGGGCTGTTGACTAATTTCTACTGTTTTTGCACCTGAGAGGCTGGGAGTATGGGCTGGAAAAAGTGAGTGGGGCAGGGGCTGGGTGCAGCGAGGCTGGTGGGGCAATTCTGCAGTGCCGACAGACCGTAAGGGCTACTCAGAGGACAAGGTGGGGCCTTGCACTGGCTAGAGTGGGTGGGTGGGGTACACTCAGAATGAAAATTACATTATCTTTGAGGGGGTGTTCGTGTGTGTGTGTGTGTGTGTGTGTGTGTGTGAAACAGAAAAGGTGAGTGAAAAAATACAGAAAGAGAAAGAGAGACTTTTGTCATAAGAATGAGTGTATCTGTGCAGTCAACCACTTCTGTGTGTGTTAAAGTAATCTTCTGGTACATTTTTTGGTGTCAATGTCTATATCTTTGTATGTTGTTGGCATGCTGAAGCACTAGACAAATAGCACTAGCACTAGGGCTCTGTGAGAAGGTATTACATTGGGTCTGTGTGTACAATTGAGGAGCTTAGCTCTGATAACAACCAAGAGTCAAACAAACAAAATTAAATATGCAGTGACAATCAAAGAAGTGTGCCAGATCTCAGCAACAGCGCTTGAGCACTGACCCAGCAGCGCTGTATCTGTGTCAGCGGATGTGCATTAATAATTAAATACATCTTAACCTCCCACTCCAATCTATTACACAACAACAGCATTGGTGTCAATGAATTCTGGGGGTCAAGAGTTTTTAAAAGCTTAATCACCAATACCTGATACAATGCATTGAGGTCAAACATTAATTAAAGTGTCTAATAAAAGACAACTGCAGTGTATGACCACTAAATCTTCAATGGCAAGCAGGACTTCACAGGGAGAAATCGTATAAAACACAAAAGGAAATGGAAAGAAAAGAGTAGTAGCTGATGTCTTGCTGGTTAGTACTTGGGGGCAGGGGTGATCTGTACACTTACTGTATGTGTATTTCAACAAATGGAAATGAAAGAATTATGTGTAAAAAGCCTGAGTATACTGTCTGCTGGAACAGCTCATTTTCCTAGGGTACTAGCGTGTACCACTGTCTTTGCAGTTCTGACAAGGCTGTGGAAAAGAACACAATTTGAAGGCAGCACTTCTGCTACATTTTGTGTCGTTTTGCCTTGAAAAGCATTTCAGCCAGGGCAATATTTATGAGCTCCTCTGCTTTGCCAACTTCTTCCGTAAAGAAAAATAAAAGCATCACATTAAAGTGAGGAATAACAAAATTTCTTTTTTTTTCCTTGGCATCTATAAATGTGTACATTTCCTACCGGTTCTAAAATTAAAGGCCTCATTGTGCTAAAAAGCACAACAGTATTGACCCCAGTGATAATCCACGATAATTCACGCAATTACTTCTGCATCTAAGATCTGAAAAGACTGCTGGTGGTGCGGTCTCTTCAGATTAATAAACATTGCTCAGCTGTTAATACGCCTGCATGGAAGCAGACTGGAGTGCAACACCAAAATTCACAGTAGCACCTACTGAAATGGAAACAGAGTGACTCAACCTTTCTCCCAATAAAGGCATTAACAGGAAAGCACATCTATTTGAATGAGGGAATAAACAACTCTGTGTGATCCAGTGACTGCCGCAATACTGATTCATGACCAAAGTTCTGTCTGACCAAGTCTGTCTTCAAAAGTACAAAGCCAATTTTAACCCCGGACATAAAGGTACTTTTTTTCTTTGTCAACATTCTTTAAAAACATACACCGCTAGAAGAGCATGCTGTCCAGATCCTGTTGAGATGTGCACCAGATGGTAAGAACATTGGTTTGTTGGAGGCACGGGAGTTGCATGATGACAGGCATATTTAAGGTGATTTATCTTCCAGTTATAAACTTTGCATGGGCACCAGCAAAGTTCAATAAATCTCTGACTGCCTACAATAAATTATACTGAACAGATACGCACAATGCACCTGCTATGTCAGGATATGACACTCACTAACTCAGTCATTAGGACTGTCAATTGACACATATTTTATACACGTACAAGCCACAGTACCGTTTGTGTTTAACCATCACAACTGTCTTTGAAAGCAGCCGTGGCTTTCAAAACAAAAGATTTTTTTCTGGAATTTTGAGTGTTACAATGTAACAAGAATGTCTTGTGGCAATGTTGCCCGTTACAAATGGAGGACTTCCAGCTCAGTTTTGACAAGTTAATCCCCTCTGAAATGTAATCTTTTTCCCGACCCAATTTACGTCGCCAACCAATGCACAATGTCTTTCCTCAGCTCTGCTTTCTTGTAAACAGAGTCCAGGGGTTCCCATGAGGTGGATGAACGTGCACTGGGTATTCTACAGCTCACCTAGCAACCCCTCCCTTGTCAAACACAACACATACGCACAAGCAAAAGGCTGATTCAGAGGAAAAGACTCAAATCTATATGACGACAGCAGTAAAAGCAAAGAGATAAGACACGAGGCCATAAAAAGAAGAAACACCTCAACACAGAACACGGAGGGCGTCTACTCACTGTCGGCGTAGTTTTTGCGGCGGGTGCCATCCACCTTGCCCGTCTTGTCAATGCAGAGGAAGAACTTGTTGGCGGAGTAAAGGCGCCGGAGCCGGACGTCGCCCTCCAGGTGATTGTAACTGCGGGTGTGACGCTCTAGTGTCCAGGAGCAGTTGGTGCCCCCTGCCAGCGCCCGCAGAGGTTCTCGCCCGCCGCCTCCTGCCCCCCCCGGCGGGCACCCTCCGAGAGCCGTGCCAGCCACCAGGAGCAGGGTGAAGCATGCCAGGCAGATGGAGGCGGCACTGGGGAAAGGGGGCAGCACGGCGGGGGCAGTGCCAACGGCGAGGTCAGGACGGAGACCAGCGATGGGTGGCATCCATTTGCACATGGTGGGTCAGACTCCCAGGGTGCAGCTTGGAGAGACATAGGGCATGATGCTGCTGCTGCTGCCACCAGTCGCTGGACAGAGGAGACTCTTCTTGGAGTGGAAGTTGAGGAGGAAGGACCAGAGCTTTTCACAGAAAGCCACTCAAGAGAGCAAGGAAAGGGGGCTTCCACCTATACAGTGACTGCAGCAATCCTCTCCTCTGCACGTGTGCGGGATGTTGTCCTCTGAGAACTCACTGGTTTGCAGCTGTTTATCTTTTTCCACTTTTTGGTTATATTCTTCTTGAAAAAGATTGGTTTTGTAATTCCATTGCAAAAACCTCTCTGGTCCTTCTCTGTCTTTTTTGTGGTCTTAAATATGCTTCAGTTTCTTAACTTGACTCCCCTCTTTCAACTGCAGTGGCAGTGCCGTCTTCTCTGATGTTTGCACCTTGCAAAGTTCTTTCTCCAGCTCTGCTCTGGTGGAGCAGGGTGGCTGTTTAGCTGATTGATCCGTGGCTGTGAATGAGATGAATGAAAGAGAGAGAGTGTGTGTATATATATGTGTGTGTATGTGTGTGTGTGTGCGTGCGTGTGTGTGTGCGCGTGTGTGAGAGAGAGAGTAAGAGAAAGAGAGATACAGAGAGACAGCGAGAGTGTGGAGAGAGAGAGAGAGAGAGAGAGAGTGCGTGTCTGCCGGTGTGTGGTAGTGAGGCAGTAAATGAATGGTCCTCGCTCTCTCCTGAGCAGGCTGTTTCCCCCTGTGCTGCTGAGGCTTTGGTGTGTCTTCTGTTTTATCCTGGGCAGGGCTTGGGTCTGGAGAATTGCAAAGAGAGGGGTGGGGCCTAAATCATTCATAATTATTTGAAATAAATGAAAAAGGCAAAAGGCTCTCCTAGCTTGCATCTCTTTCCATATTTTTCATCATTTATTGATATTTTTCTTTTTCTTTTCTTTATTGTTGCTCCATTCTTTTCACTATCTTATTATCTGGACTGTTTATTAATTAACATGACTGTTGTCAACTGGAGGGTGTTCAATTCAGCATCTTGGTTGCTTTTCAGATGTGTTCAGATGATGATGGACAGGTCTTCTTGGTCAACCCAGGAGAAGAAGCAGTCTTTTCATGTTGTACTGTGATTGAGAGTGGAAACCCTACTGAAACCTTTAACTAGCAGGGTAAAGGTACTCAGGGTAAATTCAGGGGGGAGGGGTCATTATTTTATCTTCATTTCATTTTAAGCTGAAATGGCTGGGTAGAAGTGGGTCAGATCTTAACAATCATGCGTGTAAAGGGTATTTATTAACAGCATAACACAGAACACTGTTTCTGTTGTGATGTGCAGTCCCCTTCCCTGTGCTCACATGCCCTCAATCGCTCTAAATAAGAGGGACAGAGCAACATGTGCACAATGAGGACAGAAAGTAGCGATGCAGACAACATGGCAATAATTCTCAGATTATCATTCTGATTTTCTTCATTTTGCCTGAAAACCTTCTGACAGGGAGACACAACTCTGGAGCACAAGGCTCATAAAGAATCCAATGGGCAGTGTTCTTCTCTACTGTGAGAAGGTCCAGCTTTCAGTCATGTGTGGCATCCAGGGTGATTTAGGGGTGGTGGTGTGCTGGAGGGGTGCTTACAGTGGGAGGCTCTTTTTAACAGGCCCATTCTCTCATCATAAAACTGAGCCGGTCCGCAGGCCTGAGCCACTCTTTCCTTCAACACCCCCCCAAGCCATTCCTGTCTATCTTCTAGTGCTGGCTATTATATTGTCTAGCGCAGCTCATCAAAGGCTCCCTTCCCCTTTATCAGGTTCGGCTTAGTACAAATCGCAGTCCTTCACCCCCGGTTAAACCTCGCTGCAGTCATCCTTCACTCCCAGATCAGAAGTAAACCTGCAGTCCTTTCTTCATTCCTTCCTTCAGCCTCCATCCAGGTTGCATGAGCGGATGAATCCAACTATTTGACTTAGCAGAAAAAAATGTGTGTCACTGCCAGCCTGCGCATCACACAGGCTGGGAAAAAAAACGCACTTCGAGAACACATTGCTGATGTGTTCTTTATTAGCATTGTATAAAACCATTCCCCCATCTTCAAAAACACTGTAAATTCCTCTCAGGACAGCTGAGTATTCACAGACTGCCTGTGTAATTGTTTTAGGGTGCTCCAGCTCTGTCTGTCCGAGCTGTAATGGAAAACAATATTTGTCTTCCAATATGCGATGACACTTTTATCAGTGATGGTTTTACATATGGCCAACAAAAAATGTGAGGAACTACATACAAATTCAGAGTGCCAATTTCAAAATGACTGGGGTCCACAAAAAATTCAAGGTGACATTCGAGGATATGGATAAGTGTTAACAGTATTCCCTTTCAGAAGGAAACATGCTCACACAGAAAGAAGGACCAGTTTTGTGATGTGGGAGGTCAAAGTTGAAGAAGTTGTAAAATTTGGTGTATGACGTTACAGAATTCTGTCAGTCCTTCTTCGTGAGGGTCGGAAGTCTTGCATTTTTTTATTTTTGCATCATCTCCTCAGAGGGAACTCTTTCAAGGTCCCACCACCGATGTCGTACCCCGCTGGCATTCTCACATAACCCCCCCAGGAAGTTCCGATTCCTTTCCTTTGAAATTGACTGTAATTAAACTCACACAATCGTGCAATGTTGGAGTCGTTCACTTTAAAGCCTGGCTGCCCTAGAGGTCAATGGCAAAGATTTTACATTCATCTGAACATCAGATGTGGTGAAAGATTGCTTTACTGTGTCCTGGATGCAAATGCTGACTCGCTGTGCTGAACAGGACAACATACACGCTCCTGTACTGCTATCCATTCCATTACGGGACTCTGTTACAGTCAACTTCTTAATTATTTAATGGTGTTGGTGTCAATTAAGTAACTACAGGGCTGACACAAAAAAATCTTTGGAGGTACGGTGGCCCTCCTTACCAACTCAGATGTTCGTAGAAAAAGTTTCAACACTAGATTTTTAGAGATTATTACAACAAATAAATTTATGTTAAAACACACATTTACATTATACCATTGAGATGCTCAGAGGACATAGTGCATTGCATTGGCCTTCAGTGTGGACAACAGGTCTGCATTCAAAATATAAAAACTTTTAGAAGCAGAAATGTCAGTCTGTTGTATTTCATGACTTAACATTAGAGCTACACCCTGTCAATACAGTTCTGTTTTTAAAAAATGCATGCTCATTTTGCGGACCAGTTGGTGGGGGGGAGGGGGTCTTCTGGTATGAAACAACAGAGTCCTCCCCAGATGAAAAAGGCTGCTTGTTGCAGGAGCGCCAACCCCCCCCCCCATCTATCTCGCTCCCACGTTGTGTCTCTCTGCTTGGGCGCGCCCTGAGCTGAGAAATCTCCACAGTGAGGCAGTCGAGGAGGATGTTCACAAGCGCAGGAACCTAATCTTTCCCAGCAGGGATCCAAGCAGCTCTGGAAGTGTATGAATGGAGATAATATCTCTATAATGAGGCCTGTTTTGTACCATCAAAGTCTTCAAAAGGGCCTGAAATTCGACCTCCCTCTTAGCGCTCCCTCCGTAATAGCTCCTATTATTAATTGTTTTCTCTCTCTTTCTTGCTAACTCACTGGCTCACTCCCTGTTTCTCTCTCACCCTCTCTGTCTCTGCCATCATACCTTCTGTTTTGCTATTGTAACTTATTTTCTCCCCATGCCGCTCTGTTTTTTTTTATTACCATGTGACTTTTCTTCATTCTTCTCACTCTTATTTTGGGTTAGATGCTTTGGGTTATATGCATAAATGCTCGAACAGCTCGTACTGAGTTTCACAACTCCATTCAGTAACTGCCACATGACCAGCATAAACTACTTCCGTTCCAGCAGTTATGCAACCCAGCTCCTTAACTACTTTCCAATTTTAGACTTCTTGTCAGCTTCACGCCAAGCAGGTGTTCATGATACCTTTGCATCGCTCAACCTGGTTGGTTGTGTAAACATCCACTGCTTCATACAGGAAGAGAGCTGGCCACCACATCCAGGTCTGAGCGATGACAGGGAAGTTTGCATATCCCGCTGCGTGACCATTGTCCATTGTTGCGCGCTAGGCGATAAAACAAGAGCGGCTATCTGATGGACTGAGCTGTTCAGAGAGTTTCTACACCCATCCCCAACTTCGCAGGACACCGCACACAGATTTCAAGGTGATATTTCAAACCGTGACTGTTTTGAAATAAAAACAGAAGATGGGATGTGTGATAGTACTGATTTGTATCTTTTAGACAATCCAGATCCCAGATACGTTACTTCAAGAGATAACTCTTCAAGGTGGTATGCGCTCAGCATGTTCGGTGCATTTCATATGTGCTCTGCACACAGTTGGGATACATTTAACAATGTGTCTTGTGTATTTGCTTTATTTTTGCTGCTTATAGAACATCTCTGGAGCTCTGTTGAGGCATTTGAACTTGAACCGACACACTGTCAAAACATGTCAAATGGACTCTGCAGCATGTGATATTGAATTAATGTTTGTGTCAATGACAAATGTTCTTGAAAGATGCGTGCAGTTGACAGAATTAAAGAATAGAACAAAGACCCTATCGGCCTATCTAAAGTCCCATTTTGAAGTTGGAAAAGAGCAAAAAAGAGAGATTTTTTGACAGCGCTGCTAAATGTAGTGTTTAATTAGTTAAACATTCCAAGTACAACATATATTTTTTGAAACTTTGCAAGCTTTCTAATGGTCTGGCCAATTATGACCCAGGAGTCATATTATAAACCATTGTAAATCATGTGACCTCACTTGATATTGTGACAAAGCAGGAGTGTGCCCTTTTATAAACTGGGTTATGGCAACATTTTTAGAGATGTGCCTCATAGCTATGTAATTCTGTATGTAATGCAATCCAGTGTGGTTGTAAAGAGGCTATGCATTCTTCTCCCTACACAAACAGTCAATACCACATACATACTGATGATAGCAGGTGGTGTTTTACAACTGAAGAGCAAGGAGAGCAGGAGAATTTCACAATAAAGAAATATTGAATAAGTGAATACTCTTCTTTGCTTCCTTACACTTGACTTCTGTCCATTCATCACACTACATGACTTCCTACAGCACAGAACATAAACATAGAGCCAGAAAATAACATAACTTCACTTATTCAGATTTTTATATACCCATAGTAGGTACACTTACATTATGAAGAAATTTTTCACTGAGACGTTGAGTCGACTGACTCTCGACTGTTCCAGATCCTGTAAAAATATGATGTTAAATACTAAGACTTTTGTAACACAAAGTAATAACAGACATTTTCATTGTGCATTTCCATTTATTGCAGTTGCTTTCAGTATTCCCATTAATTTTACTCAAAGGATTTCCAAGCAACCCAAAGAGGTTGGGTCATACTGTCTCATAGGCAGTGAAATACCACTTTTACATTATATATATTGCTGGACATACAATATGTTGGACGTGTTTTAATTTCCCTTATCTTTATCCAAATGGTAACCTATTTGAATGCTTGTGCAGTCTTCTAGCTACAGCCTCACTGCTTTTCACTGGGCATTTTACAAATTACAAAGGGTTAATAATTGAATGATAATTATAATGGGTTGTCTGGCAATATGTTCCCAATAGTGGATAGATAAGTTCATTTGTTTATTGAACATTTTTTCCCAGTGGTTGAAGTGTTGATTGAATATCCTTTCCAATTAGTTTATTTTCTATGCAAGGCTTCAGTATTTTAATTAAAAATATGCATTCACATTTGTTGACTTTCTGTTTGAGAAGTAGTCCCACTTACTGTCTGGTGCATTAAACATTTCCTAATCTTCCACTTTGTGTATTCAAATTGTATCAGCTGAATGTCTTGATGAAATATGATTGCTGGACAGCCAATATCAGCTGTGGGAATTTGCTTTTTGTGTTCTGCAAGGACAACTGTTGTTCCAGACAGGAACCGCAGCTTATCTTGTCTGCTCTCAGTAAATGTAGATTGGCAATGTGGATGCAATATAAAGTAAGTACAGAACTACTATGTTCCTCCTGGACAACTTCCTGTTTAACCCTGATATACTGCGATACTGAGATATTATCTGAATAACTAACTTAAAATTTAAGACCCGTTAAACCATGCGATGAAAGAAATCCACCAGGTGAGAAGTTTAGCATTCTAAAAAAAGGTATTCAAATTAAAATGCAAATTGCATAGTACTTTCACTACAATGACAGGGGCGCATTTTTCATTGATGCCGCTTTTTTTTTTAGAGGAAACAATGCAACTACAAAAATGAAACATCATCTTTTTGTGATCTCTTTAGTGTGTATAGTTTACTTTCACAGAGAGAATGATTCTGTAGGGGAAAAAGATACTTTTTCCAACTGTTTCCACAAACACACCTATTTTTTCTCCCTGGAATGTATTTTTCTATTGACTACAAACTCATGCAAAACTCAAGCATCCCTGCCAAGTCTCCTGTCCAGGTGAATCTCAGAACAGCCTCCATCTGCAAAACAAATAAGCAGCCTCTACAAAGGTGTGCAGGGATTCCTAATGATCAAAGTTTGCGAGAGTGGCAGCCTCTCCTCTGTGCCCTGGCCTGGCTATTATCAGGGGGATGAATAGCTCTCCTCTCTCCCTTTTGTCAGGCCACACATTGACAGTCAGTCACCCGGCAATGACTGTCACACCACCGCAAAGAGGCAGCCGCCGACAGAAAGCAGCCACATCAAAGGGGTCCGTCAGGGGCCCAGCCGATGAACCGTGGCGACAAACACCTTCTGATCCTCACCTACGTCTCAGCAACAGACACACTCTGCTGTGGTCACTTGCTGTGAAGGCAACAATAACAGATACGCTTTACATAAGGTTATTCACTTGTTTGGCAGTCTTGAGTCAGGGTTAAATACCTTACTCAAAAGTACAACAGTAGGGCCCTACCTGGGGACCAGGCCACCAGCTCCTTTAACCAGTGTGGCACACTGCTACCCCTGAACCGCTGCAGCCTGTCTCTCATTCCCCTTTTTGGATAGCCTGAGAGGGAACTTCTACATTTCCACTCAATGGCACTGAAGCTGTTCTTAATTTTTCTGCATAAACAAATAGAACAGACAGGAATAGGACAGTGTTTACTTGACAATTAACTTAGAGCAGAATTATTTCCCTCTACGGCAGTATTTTATGTATTTTACTGATTCTCAAGGAGTACGCAATTCTTTGTCACAAAAGTCATGCAACCTTGTGAAGTGTCACATTGGGTGAACAAGCCGATATTGATAATTAAATTGAGAAATCAACATCATATTGCACAGCCATTGTGGGACTATGAGTAATATCAGAGCTCATGAGATTTAATTAAGGATGACCTTGACTGACATTTGAGCTCATAGGATAGAGGGTGCCTCCTACAGGAAATTTAAGTGCATGGCATGTTAGCAGACAAACTCCAGTGGGTCAAGAGTGCCATCAAATTCATTTTTCATTATTAATCTAATCTTCAAAATCAATATAAAGATCAGCAGTGTAAGTACATAGCATTGTACATCAAATTCAATAACTCCCCATAGAAACATTAGGCCCAAGCTATCACACACTTACACTTTGAAATGAACATTCATCTGTAATCAAAATACAATCTAACATTTGTAAAAACATACATTTTATAACCTCTATTTTAACTCCTAAAAATCTGTTTGGCCAGTTGAATGCATATGAAAAAGTGTGACAATATTTCACTCCACTAGTGGCACTATACAGTTTATCACAAAACTAGCATCACATTCACATAGCCTTATTTGCATTACATTACATTACATTACATTCATTTAGCAGACACTCTTATCCAGAGAGACTTCCAGCACACTTACTTACACACAGCGTGATTACCTTGATCTCCGTACATCCATTTAGTAACAACACTGCAGTCAATTGAGATAAGCGTGCATGGATTGCCCATAAGTGAAGGGAGGAGCATTGCCTGTTGTCACTTGCCTAATAAGAAATGATAACTTTGCACAGCTTGAGCTAGTTAATCACCCACTGTTTTTGATTGATCTGCCTTGTGCATATATTATTTCAATTTACAGAAGGTTTATCACAAGATGTGTTGTCAGGTCTCATACATGACTACTTTCAAACGGCCCAAAGGCATGTCTTAATGACATTCAAAAATTGTTTCAACGGCAATCTAAAGGCTGCAACTAAGGAGGCTTTAAAACTCAAGCATTACATGAATTTTACTATACCAGTTCTAATTTACCTTATCAGATTGTTGTCTGCCTTTAGAGAATAAATAACTTTAGTTGGGGAGTGGGCCTTTATAGTCTTCAGTTAAAAGCATTCACAAGTTGTATTCTTTATCAAAGGCTTCAACGCCTTGCCTTTGATCCAATGATATCCTCCAGAACTGAGCATTGGGGGGAGGGAACTGTGTATGACCAGAATGTCTGGACATACTTGTAAAGAACTATTGTCATTAGTCAATCAAACAGGAGGGGTATAGCCAAAAACATGACCAGAGTGTTAGAGGGCCTCTTTTCTTTGGAAGAAAAGCAAAATAAATGTCAGTCTTCCACTCTCCCCTCTGCTACCTCCTCTCCATCTCCTAATGAGGCCAGCAGCTGTCTCATTAAAGCTGCTAGCTCTGTCCCAGCACTTCACACCTCCTGTCTGTCTCCTGAAAGTTAAAGGTCACCACTCTCTTACGATAACTGGGAAAAAAAGTTCAATATGACTCTAGTTCTCATGAAGTTTTCTCACAAATAATGATCTTGCATGTGTTCTTGTTGGGCTGGTGAAATACAAATGAAAGCCATACGTGGAATGACATGGCACAAGCACACATGATATACCCCTTTACTGCCATTTTCATCAGCTAACAGGTTTTTCCAGTTTTCTACACACTTATCCCTGAACATGACCATGCATGGCATTCAAATATGTCACAACATCCCATTTAGAAAACACTGTTCATGGAGTAACTTTCGAAGTTGAAGTCAATGAGCATTCATATAATTATCACAGTATATGCTGTGACTGGTCAGTTTCTTTCATTCTTTCTTTCTTTCTCCCTTAATGACTGGATCCGCGTCAGAATTTCTGACCCCCTTTAAGTGTGTTATGTCTGCCAATCTTCATGGTTTTCACAGCGGAATGTGGTAATGATCTATGCGTTAGAGGTATTTTTGTATGATGACAATGATATGGGCAGACCTGAAGGAGGGAAACTGTCACCAATCACCACTGGAGAGACTGAAATTATTTCCACTCAACTATTTCAATTTAATAATGCCATTACAATGGCTACTTCTACTGCTACTACTAGTAATAATATATGCATGTTATTTTGTTTAGTCAACAACAATATTTTATGTAAGTATCTATTGCTAGATTATGTCATAATTAAAATGGAAATATGTCTGATGCATTGCAGGTACATTACATCACATTAAAGCCCAGTGATACATTACCACTATACAATATGCATATTTTAAGTATTTTGTTGACTTGTTATAAAACCAAAACTTGTGTGAAGTAATGTGAGTCAGACCCTGTCTCGAGCAAACATTCCTATTTCACAAATGCCATCGTAAACTACTCAGTATAAGTGGGGGCACTTCTGTTGAAGTGAAAAGAGCCCTGCTACACACATGCACTCTGTGACAGGTGAGTCACATTCTTTGATCTCAATATGGTATTTGTTACTGCTGTCCAACAACATTACAGCCTTGTTAAGGCCTGGGTGATTGCATTCATCCAAAAGTCAAGAAGTGCACCCAAAATTCTAAAATACAACTTTTTCCACCATGAATAAAAAACACCCAAAAAATAATGCCAGGTCAGAAAAGCACATTTCTATGTATCATTTTAGAGTATGCTACATTATATTATTGTCATTTAGCAATGGCTCTTATCCATAGCAATTTACATTGGTTACAGTTATATACATACAGCTGGATATTTACTGACACAATTGCTGGTAAGTACCTTGCCCAAGGATACAACAGCAGCACCCCAGCAAGGAATCAAACTCACAACCTTCCAGTTACTAGTCCTGTGCCTTACCATTACACCACACTGCTGATCAGTTCTTGAGATGATTGGCAACAGTATGAACAGTTACCACTAGATGACACGGCAGAACATTTGGCACTGTCAATTTGAAAGGCAGAAGATACTATATATTACATGGAGGTTTTTAAACAAAATTTCCCATCGAGGTTCAAAACTGACCCACTGTGCCCATCATGAAGTAGGATATCAGTTGAACCATTTACATGCTCATATGGGCGTTTTAATGTTCTCAAACTGAGATGGTCCTTGAAAATTACTAAATCATGAAGCAACGCACAAACCCATTTGAATTCACACACTTTATTTTAACAACATCTTCACTAAAAAGATGGGTAGGGACTAATGTATGTAATTTCAAGTACTGTGAAGTTCCATATGTTGGCAAACGAAGAACAGGACAGCTTTTTTTTCTTGGGGAAAAAAGATACCCTTGTTAAAATAGTAAAGGTGTAAGGAAAAAGAAGAAAAACTGCGGCAGAAAAGGAATAGTGATTTAGAATATGTGAACATACATAAGAATTAATAAAAGGTTGCTAATCAAAATGCCCTGTCCATTTATCTTCTTATAAAATTGACTTTTCATGTATCAAGTCACTGTCAAATAAAATGTCATTAAAATAAGGGAATGGAATTGATTTATTTGACATATTTTCCCTACATGTAGTGTTAATCATCCATTTTCCTTAAATGGTCACACAGCAAAATACAAGTAATTTATGGCTGCAAGAGCATATCTCCTCTGAGACCAAGTATGACAGCTGCACTGTTTGAATAGATATATTTAATTTACCTCACATTTCCCATAATTTCTGATATAATACATCTTTATCAACTGGATTAATTTTCCCTCTGAACTGAATAACCAACAGCTCATTTGAAAAGTCACACTTTAAAAAAACTGACAAAATTGCATTATTTAACATGTTTCCTTATATTTTGGTGATAAACAAGCAATTTTCATCTCCAAAACATACTCACAAAAATGTGAATGCATAAAACTTTTTTGAGAATTAGCCTTGAATGCAGTAACTGTGCTGCCTTTATTGAGGAATAATTGCCAAGTCAATCTCCTCAATTATTTCTTTCATCAGTTCTTTTTAAGTGCAGTATGTCCCAGGGAGGAAAATGTTACAAGGACATGCTAATGCTCAATTGAATTTACATGTCAATCAGACGGGTTTCAACAGAGGAACATAAATAAGAAATCACTGTCTGTTTCAACTGAAACTTGTTGCAGGGAGTCAGAATTCGAGGTGCCCGCTCACTTCCTTAACCTGGAAAATGCAGTGGGATGATACTTCACAGGTAGACGGTGGCAAAGTGTGAGACTTCTCTCCTCTGATATGATTTAGTGCACTTCATTTGCCAATGAAATTAGCTAAATGTAAGATAAAGAATGGCACAAGAATAGAGCTGGTTTGAGATTTAATGCTCCTTCAAAGTGACTGGATGTGTGCGCAGGGACCCAGAGAAACATACAAATTAGGTAAGTCTGCCACCTACAGGTAATCATGCACAGACTCCCAAGGATATTTCCGCTCATCAATGGAAAGAATGAAATGAAGAAGAATACAACAGTGAACACCGGATTATTGTCAAATTGCATTCTTATTCAAGTCAAGTAATATTTTCTAAACAGCCATGCAAGCAGTGTATTCCCAAGCTTTCTTTATTCTGACGACTTTAATTTATTTGAATGTGATTGAGCTTTTAACCAACATGTAGTCTGCTGAAAACCTAAAAGGAAGCTGTCCTTGGAGGTTTGTTTGTGGAAATAACAGACTAAATATGTCTATTCTTGGTATTTTTGACAATGAGACAGCTGCATTTTATAATGAAGCTTAATTAGTTGTTCAGTTAATTGTTCCACACCCTAAACTGTAAATTTTAGGTCAGCCTAGTAGGTATTAGTTGTTATTACTATTACTTTTAAGTAGCACACATAAATAGTACCAATGGTGGATTTCTGTCAAACTACGTCGAGCCCAGGTCAGTATTCTAATTACCGACTAAATCAACCCCAATTTAACAGTAGCCTACATCTGGTTAAAGAAATAAATAAGAAAATATTTTTTAAAAATTTAAAAATCATACGCACAAGGTCTGGAACTGGAAAACTGGACTCGCATTAACTGGAGAAACTTATTTGCAGAGGTATGTATTATTTAAAATTAAGTGCCGTAATATATTATCTGCAGGTAGCTCAGGTAGGTCGCTCAGTACATATTACAGACAACACTGCCAGTACTTTCCAATTTACCTTATAATTCGCTGGTGTCTGCGTAGCGAATACAACTCATGGAGGAACATTGATCGCATAGAATCGTGAAAATGCCAGTCACGTTGTTGGATTTATCTGTGTCTATTCTTCGTCTAGCCGAGCCTGTGTTTGAATATCTGCGTTTGACTAACTTTGTCTGGCGCAAAATGGCAGCCCAGTGTCAGCGAGTGGTAGTGCGGTAACTCACGTTCTGGACACTCATGTCAACATGTCCCTGTTGAGACTATGTGCCTTTCCTAAATGTCGGACTGGTCGCATATTGTTTGAAAGAAGCGTTAAACATCTATTGTATGCAGACCAATGCCATGTCTGTCTCAGATTACGGAATGACAACCAGAGGCGAATTGGTGGTATGTTGTATCATTCCTACATACATTTCTTGCGAGTTAGTTAGCTACCTAGCCTGTGCTAGTTCTAGAGAAGCACCTGAATTTGAACGCGGTCCTCCTGACCCTTACTTGGCAATGAAGTGTATTTGTAAAGTTCGATGTTTGACTGCAGATGTAGGATGGGAGATTATACAGGTTATATGAGATGAAAAGAAAGCTCACTTGATAATTACTGTAGGGTTAAAACTGGCGGTAATATGTTGTGCAATCGTTAATTAGCCTAACTGTTAGAGGTGTTAGCTGTCTAACCAGCCAGGTTTTAATAAGAACTTATAATGTGTATCTATTTAACTAGCTAGCTGTTTTGCGGCGATATTTGCTGTTTATTGTCTTGTACTTTTTAACTGTATCCGGATACCGTTGTGAACCTTCTCAGCACATGGCATCTACATCATGCCAGGTCGTCTAACACAGCTAGCTGGTTGTCTAACACTACTTTGTCTCATCTAACACTACTTTGTCTCAACAGGTAGTACGGAATGATTTATACCTTTTATGGTATGCATAGATTGTACAGTTATAGACCTGTGCGACATTTTTGTGTCTTGCATTATCCTACATGACATTTGACATTGGATGGTGAAGACAAGAATGGGTTAACATGGTGTTGAGTGGAATTTGCATATGTGTTCACAGAGACTCACTGGACAATATATCGGAGAAACTATTCAGCTCTTATCCCAAAGAAAGAGGACAGCAAGAAACGACTATGGGAGCAGTCACAGCTGTTGGATGGTACTGTATTCAGTTTTGGCGGTTTTTGCTTGTTACCTAGGAGTTATCTATTAAAGGGCAAACTGAAATGTCTGTAATTTTAATATATTGGATGCTCTGGTTATATGATTAGCAGTTACATGGAATGCGAGCAGATAGAAATAAAAAAACAGAGCAGCTTGAATTGGCTTATTGTAGGAATGTTTTTTTATCTAATGTTTTAAGATGTGATCATGATTATTCAGTGTATGAACAGAGGTCAATATTATAATGAGATCTTTTTGAAAGGAACTTCTGGACAAAATCTGTCAAAAATCTTATGTGTCTATAATAGAAGTGTCTGTGTCTGGTTTTTGTGTCTATGTACCAACTCAGAACTCATAACAAGACTTTCATTCTGTTCAATGACATTACATTATGACATTCAAGGTCAAGGGTCAAGGTATCTTTATTATCCCCAAGGGGGGCAATTTGTTTGTTAGAAAATATAAATAATAAAAATAAATAAATAAAGTAAAAAGCTCATGTGAGGGTATTTAGGAAGCCAATAACAGCAGGTACAAATGAGTTCTTGTATCTGTTTGTTCTACACCTCCTTGAGACAAATCTATGGCCTGATGGGAGCAGAGAGAACTCTAAAAACAGAGGGTGGCAAGGGTCAGCCAAAATTGACTGGGCCTTCATTCAAAATTGATTCTGTAGCCTTCATTCTTCATACAAAGTTACTGTCCGCTGCTTTGAGCGTTTGTGTCTCCTCCTCAACAAATGGTGTTGCTGAATTTGAAAGAAACTTTAAGCTTTTGTGTCTATCTCTGTTTTCTCCTTCCTCAGTGCTAGAAGCCCGGATCCAGCAGCTACAGTCTGACGTTGTTCTAGACGTCAAGCACTCAGAAGTGCAGTTTGTCAAGTTCCCCCCGTCTGGGAAAGGTGCACCCTCAGTGAAGGGTCAGGCCAGCAAGAAGGGAGGGGGCACTGACCCCCAGCCCCCAAAAACCCAAACAACCCGATGGATGGAAAAACTGAACAGGGAGAAGTGGAGTAAGACTAAAAAGGTACTGCAGCACCAGCCGAAAGCTTCCGAGAAGCCAGCGAAGATCAAAATCATTAAATCCAGTCCAAAGACTCTAAGCGCAGCCGTGAACACAAAACCCACCACCAAGGCAGCCAAGGCGTCGCCCAAATCGGAACTGCCAAGACCTGCTGCTTCCTCCAAGGATGACTCGACCCTGGAGCGCCCTAAGAGTTTGGGTCCAGCTGTGTCGTCCGATGCGTTTTCCAGGGAAGACGAGCTGGCTGAGGTGGAGGAGCTGGATCTACAGCTGAATCAGTGGAGCTCTGCCAGCCCTGAGAAGCTGCTGGAGGACAGGGAGGGGAACCGCTACGGGGACGCGCAGCTCAACGTGCGCAGCTACGTGGAGGCCTGTGTGTTTGTTGGGGACGTGGAGCGTGCACAGCGCTGCCTGCTCGCTCACCACCACCAGCTGTCCCGACGCAAGCTGCTCTCCATCGGTCTCTACAACGTCATGATGAGGGTGTGGGCGAAGAGGGTGAGTCGAAGCTCTTCTCGGCCCCGTACACGCAAAAGGTGTCACTGCAGGCGTCTGTAGAAGGTCTTCTCGCCCTCCGCGAGGGCATACTCCTGCTGAGACATTGTTCCCATTGTGCAAAACGTAGCTGCTCACCTCAGTCCTAAAGGTGCACAGCTTCTGCAGCGCTTGATTCCCCCAAGTGCTTAAGCCACCGGCCCAAATGCTCTGCGCCATCAGTGGTGTTTATTCTTTCACTTTTATGTATTGTATGGTGGGGAAAAGCAAAATAATAATTTTTTTCTGTTAACTCTGTAACTTAATGATGCATGATGTATTTACTAAGATTGTTTTCACTGTTTCTGAAAGCAGGAGAAATAACTGAAAGAAGACTTTGTCTGCTCAGTATTCGTAATGATTTGCCCCTTACATTCCCCCATGATCTTGTGTATGTTCTCCCTGCTTTCTATGAGGCTTTCAACCAAAACCTCTTAAGTACAACCCTACACAGTATTAAAAGAGTGCATCTTTACTCATAATGAAAATACAGTGTTGTATTTTGAATTAAGTTATGATTTTTAAGGAAAAATATTCCATGTATTATGCAACCCATTTTACGGTACATGACTGTTAGCTGTTCACATGTGGTCTGTTTTTTGTAGGACACCCCTAATTTTAGCTGAAGTGTTTTGTGCTCAGTACTGGCAACACAAATAGACATGCTTAAGCAAGCTATAGGGAAAAAGCTGCTGTTTGGACAGAAGTGAGAGATACACAGAAAGTGTGTTCATCAGTGTCCCTCTTGTCTGTGAACCCCAGGGCTCTCTGAACCAGATTGGCCGCCTGTTTGTGCTGGTGGAAGAAGCTGGGCTGAAACCCAATCTCAGCTCCTACGCTGCTGCCCTGGAGTGCATGGGGCGCAATCCCAACTGTTCCGCGCGCGTCATCACCAGGTAGGTTCACCTCCCAGCCTTCACCCCGCCCACCAATGCTACTGTATGATCCCAGGCCGTGATTCACAACCCCAGTCTGTCTTAGCATGGGTGTCACTACCTGCTAGGGGGTGTTTTTGTGTCTTTGGAAGGGCTGAGGTTCTAAGAACTGACAGAGTGGCATTGTGCTCTGATGATGATGGTGATGATGATGAAAGACAATGTGGAAATGAGCATTGTGTCCTATATTAGATTCACAAGACTTTCACAAATTTATCTCACTCTCAGTTGGGATTCAAATAAACGGCAAATGGTGAAATACAGTTGTACATCAGCGAACAAATGCTCTATTGACATACCTTCTTGAAATGATGAAAATGTTATATTTGTTAAAAAGCTATTCAAAATAGTATTTTTCTGAAGTACTTATAATTTTGTGAATGAATGTTGTTTGCCTAAATGATCAAAAGCCAACTAATTTAAGGCTTTTCATTTTAAATAACTAGTTCCTCAGTAAAAAATTCTCTTTGCCATTTCTCACTAGTAATATTAATTAAATTACTCTGGCACCCAAATAGCCATCTAATACGACTGTTAGTGTCTGTACTGGGCAAAAGATGGCACATACATCAACTTCTCAAGACACTAAAATGCACATCATACAGAGGACAAAATTGTGACAGTGAAGTGAAGTTCATTTGACACTGAAAACCATTTTAAATCCAACAAAAGAAGTGAAAACACAGCAATATATGCTATAGTAACTTAAACAGTTGTAGGTAAGACAGCAACTACAACAATAGCTTCAAGAAAAAATTAAGTTAATCTTTACTGATGTATATTAATTAAGTAAATATATATTTCTTGTTGAAGGCATACTTGATGTTATTTCTTTTATGAGGTCTTGGAATGCATCATTGTATATGCCATAATATTTTATTATTATTTTTTAAATATTTACATTATATTAGATGCAATTTCTGGTCACGAAGTGAATATATCCACTTTGTTAACTGAGGTATACCTGTTTGTTTGTCATCAGACACACCTCTCATCTGACACACAAAACGTTAGTGCTGCTCTACACAAAAGATTCAGCTCAGTGGGCCACAGCCCCCTTTAAAAAAACTGTAGAGGAGTGCGATGCTGATGTCTCTGCGAATTCAAAGCAGCCAGCCCATTTGTTCCTCACAAGAAGTGAAGCTGGACAGTGTTAGCCAGAGAGCTAATGAAATCAAATAGCAAACAATGATCTTTCAAAAGCGAGAAAACTAGCAAGCTGACTGTAGTTATAAATACTAGCTCACAATTGCTCAAAATTGCTCGCAATCACACAGTAGTGTTAGCTCATAATGAAAAGTGCTAACTAGCTATTTGTAGTTGTGGTCTGTCCCTGTGTGAGGGCTATGTCTGTTGTACAAAGGTATTCAATGTAAAAATATGCTTTGATGTAGAAATATAGTTATTTTTCACTAGGATAGTACTAGTTGCCAATAGTTTTCGAGAACTACCAACAAAGGGGTCACGATATTGAGTGGCCAGATTTGGCCACGTTGCAGATTTACTGTCATGTTGCATGTTTGCTGTGTACATGGGTCTAAGTTTAGAGGTGCCTGTACGGTTGATCATAACAGCTATTCCTGAGTTGGTTGAAAGACCTGTGTGAGTATTAGTTTTCTCTCATATATAATATGGTGAAAATGATTACAAAACCGACAATCCTTCATTCATAAGCGTAGACTGAGCTACAGCTCAGACTCCCCACTGCCATTTTGAATCAGAAATAATGAGATACGGAGACACTGCAGGTTCAGTCAGATGTAGACAAACGTGTGCCCAGTAAGCGTACCATGCAGTAGCCACACAGAATTGTGGTGGACTTCATATGTTTTGTCCTTTTCTTCTTCTGTGTTGTGTGGGTGCTCAACTGTCAGTCCACACTGGGGCTGCCGAATGTAGGAATGCATAAGACATTCATGGCTGTTCACCATCTCCACACAGTTGTGCGTTCTTGTCTGAGGGGGACCTGCGTATCTGGCCAGTGGTGTTTACATGGTCCTGCTAAGGTGTGGAGGTGGAATTGTTGATCTTAAAACTATTTCTGGTTGCTGTGAGGACCGCAAATCATTAAAAATCACATGAAAGGCAGGTGTTTTTTAATTATTCAAATAAGTGCCGGCAATGCTCAAGTTTCTGTTTTTAAAGAAAAGGTTGAGAAACCCTACCTAAAGACATCTGGAACACGTATATTCCCTTATTTCCTTATTTATTTAAAGGACACTGTATGGAATTTATCAACGTCATACCTTTGTGTTCTCTGTTCATACTGACAAGGCCATCAGCTCCCCTGTTTTTTACCTGTCAATTTTGTTATGATTAACACTGACAGCGTGTTTTTGGAAAGAATGGGATTGCAAATGGGGATTGACTCTGTCCCACTAGCCTCAAATTCCTATGTCACTGCATTCATTCAAGTAGCGTCCATATTTCATTTGTTTTCAGTTCCAATCACCTACATGTCTGAAGACCTCATTTACAGTATGGTTTGTGTTTGTAATTGTTATTTGGAGGACAGCATTGTGGCAGTTCCTAATCAATATGCATGAATTCACCTGGAAACCTATTTTTGTTTGCAATTTGAGGTAAGCGAAGCAAGAAATATTGCCTTTGTTTAAAGCAAACCAAAACGATTGTTCTAAAAACAAGAGAAGTATAGTCTTGTCCAAGTCCAGTGAACGCAGAGACAAGATGAGGAGAAATATGTCCTGTCACCTGAGAATGTAAAGTATTGGAATGTGTAAAACAGAAGGTGTAATGGACAGGAATTAGCAGTGTGTATGATCAAACACACAATGACTGGTAATTTTATTCAGCCCACGGTGTGGGGGATGCACAGCCGACCCACTGATGGTGGGAAAGTGCCATTCTTTTCCACTAGGTGTCAGGTGCAGTCTGTGCTTTGATCACATGCACTGCCGCACCTGTTTCTGCCTCTGGATCAGGAAGGAGTGGCATCATATTTTAGTCCTTTATTTTTTCAGTGCCCAGCTGATGATTGAGTGTTTGAGAGCGTGCGTTTGTCATCCCATCTCAGACACTTAGGAAACCCAAAATTCCCCATCTGTGCCAGTTCTGCAAATCATACTTACTTTCCCCAATCAAATGTTGATGCCAGCTCTTCTATAGTAGCCATTGTAGTATTTTAGTCCAAAGTTCGCTATCCCTGACAAACCTTTCGTTTCTTTGCTATAAAATAAAATATAATTTTAATCCTGCCAACGTCAGAGCCGTATGTGTTCGCCACATTCTCTGAGACATTCTGTCTGGACCCCATTGGTTTGATGCGACATTCAGATACAAGCAGATGCAAGGGCAGTCAACTTTCTTTGTTTCTTCCTCTTTTTTTTCTTTATTCTCTAGGGTGGCCTTGTGGAGTGCTCACCTTGTAGCCACACTCTGCAGAGAGACAGCCTTTGAGTCTTGGTGCAGAATCACCACCTTAAGTGGGCCTGCATTACAAGAGGAGGACAGATCAGGGGTGTTCACCACTCGTGCTCCGGGGCTATTGTCGTTATCACCACAGCAACCGAATGGATGAAGTGATCTGAAGCAATACTCTTACTGTTAACAGGAAAAGCAGAGAACACTTTTTCATGCACCGTTTCTGTGCCCCCGCACATCAGTAAACATTCCTTGAGAATCCAGTGTGTCTCCGAGGTTCTGCACAGGCCGCAGTTGCATGCCATCTTTCTGTTGTTCTGACTCATGCGGCGGTAGTGGGGAGAAGCCTGTTTCTCAGGAGAGTGAAACCCAGCTTTACCTGCAGCATAGTGACTCACCCCCCTCCCGCCTCAGGTCTTTGAGATGCTCGAAAGACAAGGGTGAGGTTTTCTCACCCGCAGCAGCTGGGAACAAAACGGGGGCATAATGATTTCAGCAACGCAAAATAATGCGCTCAGTAGTGATTCATGCTTGAAAGTGATGGAAATGGAAAGGCAGTTGTCAGTCACTGAAAGAGGTAGGTATCTACGGCAAAGGCAGGCCAGGAGCTGGTCCCCTGGGTGACATCATCATGCAGATACTGCAGCAGCAGTAAAGGAGAATGGCCAGAGGTCACCTCTGGATACACAAACTCCTCAATGGTCTGGTGTTCTGGCTTTCCCATCTACGATTTAACATTCCACAAAGGCTTATGAAAGGGCACTTATCAAAAAAAATAAACCTCATGGAAAGGGATTTATTGGACAGGTCTAGCATTCATCATTCTTGTAAACATTATGATAGCGGTACAGCGCCAAATGTGACCAAGCATCAGTTCTGCAGCCTACTAAAAGCAGTGTGGGCAGCAACCATAGAGCCCACTTTACACAGTGGGCACATTAACTGTTTGATCACTAATGAGGAGTAGCTCACAGAGTGCTGAGTGCAATATATGCCTAGTTTAATATAGTGTAGCATATCATTATGTGCAGTGCATCAAATGGGATTCCCAGTTGGGTTCACTCTGAGCTCATAGAACATTAATGAGAAATTTGGCTTGGCGATCAGAGTGAACACTAAATAACCAGGAAGGTAGCTAACCTGAAAGATGTCAAGCCCATCTGTGGGTGTGACTGTTTCACCAAAAATGTTATTATAGTCACATATTCAAATACATGAAGTTATTTGGCTCCTTATAGTTTGGATCTATATAGTTTGGTTCCAGTTAGTGTGGTACCATATAGATTTTAGTGATGAACACTTTACGATTTGCAGCATACCAACAAGAAAATTATCATACACATGTTGAAAATAAGCGGTTCAGTGCATATCTTACTCTGACCTGCACATTAGTCCTAAGGGAAGTTAAATATTCCTCAGTGTGCCCCTACATGCTAGGGATTCACACTGAAATACGGTGCTGATGAATATGTACATATACATATACATATACACACATACACACAAATATGTGTATTTTGACAAAGTCAGGGGTTTCGTGGTAGGTAGTTGGATACAACAGCTGATTTTCAGCTGAATTTCCAAGATGTAAATTGACTAAAAAATATTATTTTATAATAAGTTATAAATATTAATATATTATAATAAATATTATACTAATATTTTCAACCTCCAGTTTGGAGTAAATGGCAAACTTTTGGCTGATATATATTTGATTGTAGATTTACAGACAAAATATCTGCTTGAAATAAATGTCTAATGTTCATTATACAAGCAAGTCAGTCAGGCATCTCTGAAGAGATTTTCAGAGATAAAGAATTTAATCACGCAAAGTCACATTACGGATTAACATTTAATTAATTTGTAAACAAAAATACATCAAATACAAGAGGAGAGAAATTTAACTGAGATGATTACAGCACTTTGAAATAATGACTATTAATTTGATGTTGTGGCATTTGTTTTGCTCTCTGAAACAGGCTAAATGTAAGTAGGAACATAACGCATAAAACCGTACGGTCCCTCTTAATGATGAGGGACTTTTAATTTGATGCTTGGTTTACCTGGAGGTCGACAGATATAGAGGTATGAAATAGGCTCATGAAGTGGTACTTGCAGTAGATCTGTGGCCATTGTCTCATATGTGTTTTAGTCACTGCCTCTAACAGGCACCAAACAGTCCACAATCAGCAAAAATATAACACAAATGAGAACACCTACAGTTCCCTTAGATTATGATGCCATTGCACTTGGCCTTCTGTCCCGCCCCCAGCCTCTCAGTGCAGCAGTGTTTTTGAGTGGTATGTAGGGCATCCTCAGAAAGCCGCCTCTGTTTGAGTAGCATTAATCAGGTATGCAGGAGCAGCTGCGTCTCTGTCTGCATGGGGTGGATCAAGCCTTAGATTTATGACATGACATTTACCATACTGCCTCACATTAAACATCCCTGCAGCTCACCTCCAGCTCTCACGCAGCAGACTCATCCTAATGAATGCCCCAGATTTTATCTGGAGCAATCGCTGAGCGCGGAGACAAGAGACACGTTCAGTGGGTTTCAGATGCCAGAGTTATTGTGATTGATATTTTTGTTTTTCCCAGAGAGGCTACTGCTAAGGGAATGAGAAGTGTAATTGCTGTATAAATACTAACGTGTCAGCACTGAGAGAAAGTGTTCAGGCCCCCAGAAGCGACACTGTAGTGTAATTGTGCATCATATTAATTTATCGTCAAGTATTGGCACAAATCTGGCAGGTGTGTTTATTTAATTATTTTTTCTAGGTGTGTGAATATGTCCTTTATTAAACTTTGAAATTTCAATTTGTTATTCATTAGTAATTAATCAGTAAGTCGTAATACCACAATCTTAGCAATTTGCTGATTCCATGATCTGGCCTCTGATAGATCCATTGTTTGCAAATAGAGCACCGAATATCTCTTAATTCCAGTTACTTGGACCCAGCAAATGTAAGGGTTGCTTATGGCCCACTGATCAATAGTATAAATAGATGATGCCTACAGTAGGATCATGTGACCTTCTGTGGGGTTGTTGCGTGATCCACAGTCAGTCCAGTGTGAGCATGCTCTCTTCAGTGTGTGTATTCAGGCTTCCTCCATGAATGAATGACAGGCAGCAACACTGTCCTTTGGATTTTGAATCTGCGTAGCAGATGCCCCCATCCAAGATATAATGTGCAACTGCACACTCACTTCAAACAGTGGGATATATGGTGTGTCATGTTGTCAGCTGACCCTGTGATCTCTGTCTACTGTCTGCTCATGCCTGGGCTGGGAGTTTGATAAGTGCAGTTTGTACCTGGGCCCGGTGCCCTCCTCTGGGAAATAGATATGATACCACTTGAGAACGGGGTTCATAATATCCATCATTGACATGGTGCTGGATGTTTCCTGTCCGAAACCCGAGAACACGGATTTTGTTATTTGCGGGCAGGTCGTTTAACAACAACAAAATAACAAAAAAAAAAAAAAGAGACAGAAAGACAACAAAGCCCCCACAGTTGCATCATCCACAGGTAACTCTATACATGAGCTGTTCCTGAGCTCCTTCCGCCCCAGGAGGTTTATTCCGCTGTCATTTGTAGAGCGGAGCCTGGAGCGGATCCCGCTCCCACAGGAGCCGATAGTGGGCATCCATACAGAAATAGAAATCTCTGCATCTCAGGTATTTGTCAGTTTGGCTTCCTGGCGGGGGTGCCTCTGCCTGCACGCGGAAAACACTATTTGTTTTCCTCGCCTTTCATCTCCCACTGGATAATCAGGCGACGGGGGACTGTTCATCCATGTGCGCATCGTAGGATGACTTCCAGGAAAAACTGGGTCACGTATAAGATCAATAGCCCCCAGCAGACCGTGTCCCGTTATGTGAATGAAATCTTCTATTCCTCAAATAAGTCACGATAAGGTTGGTTATGGACGGCTGCACACATTCTTGCACGTTTCGTGTTCAGACTGCAGCTTGCTATTTTTTGGCTTTTTGGGAGAGGGTGTGGCTATTGATCAGAAGCTGACAGGTTGTGATGTATTGCACGGTAGATAATAGAGTAGGCGCGAGGACACACAGTCTTTTTTTCCCCAGTCCACTTCTTGCAAGGTCATTAAATGGGAAAGTGGAGGTATTGATTGTCAGTATAATTGTCATGGGCGTGGAACCTAAACTGGGGCATTTTGATGAATGGTACAGTCTTTTCTGTCTGCAGCATCATCGTCCATTCATGATTTTTATTTTTTTTCCCCACTTCGTTTTCTTCTCTACAGTAAAAATATTTTTGTGGGGTGGGGAAGGCAGTTTCATGGGACCTTAAAGTGAAACTGGGAGGTGAAATCTGTCTTTAGTGACTGATTTATCAAACT
Organism: Megalops atlanticus; assembly: GCA_019176425.1. Taxonomy (NCBI): domain Eukaryota; kingdom Metazoa; phylum Chordata; class Actinopteri; order Elopiformes; family Megalopidae; genus Megalops; species Megalops atlanticus. Next base: position 30,223,927 of record CM032876.1, on the reverse strand, counting down.
GTTACACTTCAGTGAGCACCTCCAAAGTTGTGCTTTTTACTTATTTTACTTCCCATATTTTCTTTTTTTTTCAGAATTTATATAAATTTCATTTGAAGGAAATATCAGAATCCATGAAAGAAACTTATTCACTAGGATGACCATTCCTGGTCTTCTGTGTGACATTGCTTTTGTCTGCCAGCTTCAGCTTTCCAGGATTGCTGGATTCTAAGCAGGGCGTTAGGAGAGGCATAAACCGTGGAAGAGCGGGTTTCCTAGCCCGCGTGGCCCTTCAGCACGGCACTGTGCGCTGTCCTCTAGTGTAGGACTTGTGAGTGGATGGGTGATGCAGTACCAGTGACGCCATCTGTGCTGGATGTGGGGCAGTCCTGAGGGTCTGAGCTGAGATTCGGAGAGGTCCCCCAAACTGGAGCATGCACGCACTCCCTCCCCCCACGCCAGATTATCTTGTTCTTGAAGGTGACGGCTCGACCCAATGACAACGCAGGGGGCACAGCACAGGGTGGGGGCAGTGCTGGGCGAATCGATCATTGTAAGGTGATACCGATGACATTGCCATTCTGCGGTGGAGTCTTCTTGCCCACAGTTTAGTCTTGCAGAACTCTCTCTCACTCTCCTTCTCTTTCTCTTTCTCTCTCACTCTTCCCTTTTTCTCTCACTGTCTTTTTCCTTCCCTCTCTCTTTCTCACTCCTTTCTTTCCTTCTCTCTCAATCCCGCTTTCTTTCTCCCTCTGTATTTCCTTCCCTCTCTCTTAATCCCTCTTTCTTTCCCCCTCTCTCTCTCACTGTCTCCATCTCTGTTGTTTGCCCACTGCTGAAATGGCTGTGTTCCAGCCTGCTCTCCCCCTGTGCCCTTTAAATCTGTGCCACAGCGCATGCCTGGCTTTCCTGTCTGTTCTTCGTCTCTCTCTGTTGCATTGCTTTGCACTTGTCATCAACAGACCATCTCATGCATCCACGATTTGTTCACAAGGAGCACAAAGGGGAGACAGCCTAATGTCTTCCTTTTAAAAGGAGCAGGCGCCTGCTCGGCAGAATGGAGAGATGAACACACACACGTTCATAATAGAAGCAGTCACCTGCAAGATGTTACAATACAATCCAGACCATCTCGTTCACAGTCCAGTGGATTTGTGTGTAAACTTTAAATTCAGTTCATTTGCATTTATTCAAAAATTATTATTATATGTACATTATATATCTTATTGAACTACATCATAAGTAGATTACATACATCTGTAAGAGAGGACAAAAGACAAATAATTTTGGATTGATACGTGCTTCATAAATTATAAATTCATATTGAGTCTGTGACACAGCTGCTAATTGTATCTGCGTCAGAGGGGCTCAGGCATTAAAACAGGATTTCCTCCAGAAGGTAATTACTGGAGTGTTATTTAATCACTGTCTGGTGAAAGGTGTGGAGGGCAAGGGAATGTTCTCTCATTTTCAGAGAATGATGACGAGATTCCCCCACCCTTCTTCTCCACCTGCAGTTCCCCCGAGTCCCACTGGAGGGCACTGCTAATACACAAGACCAGGGCTGCCTCCTGCCACAGGGAGGGCCTGTTGCGTTAGAAACCGCCGAAATTACACACCCTGCACATGGCACGTACGGCCGCACGCTTCCCTGTCAGCTGATATAAAT